>OZ026495.1:0-1200000 GCA_964019985.1 Aurelia sp. 4 Dawson et al 2005
TGTATTATACTACTCTTTACATTCATGGCATAAGTTTTCATGGTTCGAAATTAGTAATGAAATTGAAAGGAGGTTTTCTCAAGAGGTTTTATCACCTGACTTGAAGTGGCGTAAACAAGACTTGGCAAGCCTCGGCCGATGTTGCCTATCATAAAACGCTATATCTCCACCAAACCGTAAGGTATTTCAGCTGGCATTCAAATCTGGATTCCCAAACATCTGGTGAGTAGATATTTCAAAAAAATTCGGGAAATTTCCAGCAGTTTTTTGTCCTGGTTGCGTTTTATGATGGTAGGTAAAGTTGAGGGAAATTTTCACGCATTTCTTCTGTCTTCCTCGCTGATTTGCCATCTGATTGGTCCGTGAAAATGAGGCTTTGAAGGTTTCCGGCCATGGGCCACGAGCAAAAATCAGCTAAAACATTTGATTCCTATCTTTTCTATAGAGGGATCCTTCAATGAAAGCATAAAGCAATTATAGTTTGGAGCCTGATGATCTGGACAATGGAAGACACTCAACCATCTATTATCCTATTTTTGAATCAGACGTCATATATATATTTGTCATTTTCCCTAAATTCATATCAATAAGTGTTATTTCTTAAAAAAGTAAAAAGTCCCAATTACTTTCATCTTTCTTCAAAATTACAATCATGTCATATTTGACGAGCTTTGATGTAGCCTAAGCCTAAACTTTACGTTCCAAAGCTCTGGCCACAACCAAGCAAGGACATTCCCATCGAGAGAAGTTAGCCAGCTTGTTTTGTTGATCATGCATATGAACATTTGCATTAGACAATGAAAGCTATTTTTGGTTTGAATTTATACTCCTTCGGAACTCTGGGGGTCTAGGAGGGAGGAAATAGGATTTTTTGAAGTACCTTGAAGCTTGCCTCGCAGCTCATGGGCAATATTTAGTGAACATGTGAGCAAGCTCTGCCTGTTATGCTGTGTGTGCTTTAGGGGAATTTAGCTAATGTTTCAGCTAAATTTGCCTGCCCTACTATGCGTGCTGTAGAGAAACTTAGCGAACGTGTTAGCTAGGTTGGCCTGCCTTACTTGTGTGTGCTGGAGAGAAAATAGAGAGTTTACGAAACCAAGACCGCAACGGCAACTGCAACGCTATGTTGCTTTTGTTTCAGAACTTCAGATTCAAAAGATTTCTTGTTTTTCATTCGAATTTGCTTCCCTTAGAAACTCTGAAGTTGTTCTTTTCAATTTCACAACTTGGAAACTCCAATTCTGGCATTCTGTATTGCAGATCTAGGCCTCTGAAGTAAAACCCTGCCTTTCTGAATACTTGTCTTCAAAGAATAAAATATGGTTTTCAGGTATCTCTGAGATATAGGAGGCCTCAATTTGGCCTTTACGACGATAAATTAAAGGTAGCATACAGAAACAATACTTTCTTTGCAGAATATTAGATTACATTCTGGCTGGCGTTGCCCTCCTGGTTTCGTAACCTGTCTAATTAGCGAACGTGTTAGCTAAGTTGGCCTGCCCTACTTGTATGTGTAGTAAAGAAAATTAGCGATCACGTTAGCTAACTTTGTATGGCCTCTGTATGTTCTGACTGACGCGTTGCAGGAAAGATTAGTGAACGTGTTAGCTAACAATGTCTGCCCTACAATGAGTACGGTACGGAAGATTGGCTATAATTTCTGACTCTTGTATACGAGAGTCAAAGTTAGCTAGTTTAGCCAAAGCGGTTTCTCCGCATCTGGACAATAAGAAATATTGAATTTGCTATTTCAATCGATCTTGTTCAAAAGGAGATGTGATAATTCGCAAGTTGCGAGTTGTCAGTTGCGAGTTGTCAGTTACGAGTTGGTTTTTACTTTTATTTTGCGAGTTGCGAGTTGTCAGTTGCAAGTTGGTTTTTACTTTTATTTTGCGAGTTGCGAGTTGGTTTCCATCATGTCAATTCAGTCTATTCCTTTGTTCCAATTTTAGATCTTAACCAAAATTTCTTATGAGTTTCTTTTATGAATTTCTGCTTGTCTTGAAGGGAAAGGGTTGTATTTTGGGGCTAAGATTTTAGATCTGGATTTGCTACAGTCACACTCAAGGAATGAGGTAGTAACCTCTGAGGTAAAATCTTAGTCCCAAAATACAACCCTTTTCCCTTCAAGTAGAAATTCATCAAAGAAAATCATAAGAAATTTTGGTTAGAATCTAAAATTGGAACAAAGGTTTTGGTATTGGTGCTTGCTATCATTTGGTCACCGACTATAAATAAGATTTCATGCAAAATATGACTAGGAGCAGAACGGGACTGAGGTGCACCCTTCAGGAACCTTTTACTTTGATACGTTACGTATGTCTTCTTTGTACCTTTGGAGAGAATTTGGAGATCTCAGATCAGAAATGGGGTTTTTTCCACTTGTATGGGGTACGCTAAGTGTTAGGGGGGCTTAGTATGGATCTTGCCTGAACAGGAAATGCCCAAAGTGTGTCTAAAATGCAGTAAAGTTTGCTTGATTAGGTTCTTCTTAAGTACCTTGAAGGCCCCTTGAACAGACAAAAGTATTATGGACATTTCTTCGTTTAGAGAAGTAAAAATTCATTTAAGAAACTCATAACAAACTTTGGCTAGAATCTAAATTAGAAGAAAAGTAATAGAATGAATTGATATGATGGAAAACCAAATCGTAACTCGCAAAATATGAGTAAAAACCAACTCGCAACTGACAACTCGCAACTGACAACTCGCAACTGACAACTCGCAGAACATAATCCCTCGTTCAAAAGATACATGCAGCAAGCTGGCGCAAGCGGTGCAAAATTCTTACTGGTAATGAATAATAAAGAATAAAAGTCAACCAATGTTCCATACCTTTTGCCTCTGGCTCAGCAAAATTTGAGGTGCCCGGGCCAAGGTTTGTTGTGATCAATGAAAGCATCGTGCTGAAGTTTTCACTTGCATTCTCCCCGCAGTTGGTTTGATCTTCTGGAGGCAAAGTGCTCAGGAGAAACTGCGCAAAATCATCCCGTGTAGACGTCTGAAAGCCAAACTCTTCTTTCTTTGCAATCCATAGTTGGTAGGTAGAGCGCTTTATGTTAAAAATTCAGCAGACTTTTGGCTTCTAAAACAGTTTAAAACTAAACTGTTTCACATCTTGTCAGCTCTTTAACGAAGCGACGAAAGAACGAACAACAAAAACAGGAAGACTTTTCTAGTAAACAACTCGTGCTGCATACAACAACAACAGCGTTCAATCGTCCAATCATAGGTCATTAAAAACTTTCTATTGTCTCTTCGTACGGGGGGTAACACAAAAGTTGCGATGATCTTTGATGATTAAATCAAACATATCTGAAGTCCAAAACATGGTGCTACATTGAACTAAACAACGCGATGAACTCCTAATGAGTTTCTAAATTTCTCAAAAGTAACTTTTGGCAGTCCCTTAGTCATTATATCTGCCACCATGTCTTGAGTAGGACAATGACACCTATTTCTTTCGATGGATAAGCGTAAGGGAAGAACAATCTAGGGGGCGGCCCTACACAAAGCCTATTGTTTGCCGGCATGTTTGCCCGACTTTGGGCAAAAATTTGCCCTAAGTTGTGGGGCTACCGCCCCCGGCCCTCGGCCCCCCACCCCCCCCCCCGCGCCTCGAACGCTTATGTTTCGATGTCACTCTTTCACGAACAAAATGATAAGAAAGATCAATATGTCAAGTTCTGTTATGAGACTTTGGGTTCCTTAAAACCTGTATCGCTCCTTGATCATCCTCATAAATCAAAGTAGGTGAAATCATGCCATTCATCAATCGACGTAGCCATATAGCTTCTTGTGTTGCAAGACTCAACGACACATATTCAGCTTCAGTAGTAGATTTCGCTACCGTAGCTTGTTTCTTACTGAACCAACTTACAGTAGAGCTCCCAATTTGGAAAACATAACCAGATGTTGAACAGTGTGAATCGACATCACCTGCCCAATCTGCATCAGCAAAACCAACAATTTTATCATTCTCTCAATCAGAGAATCTCTCAAGTCCATAATTCAATGTTTCTTTCAAGTATCGTAATATTCGCTTAACACCTATTCAATAATCTTTGCTTGGGTTTGACATGTAACGAGATAAAGTTCCAACTGCTGCTGCAATATCAGGTCTCGTAGCAGTTGATGCATACGTCAGACATCCCATTGCTTGCTGATACGTCTGGGTATCAAAGGACTCTTCATCATCTAATAACTTTTGAAACTTTTTACCCAGTTCCATAGGAGTTGAGACAGGCTTGCAATCTTCCATCCCAAAACGTTGCGGGAACGTTGCAGAAGATTTTCAAAATATTTTGGTTGACTTGTAAACAAAGTCTTTGCTTTCCTATCTCGCTCAATTGACATTCCAAGAACATGATGTGCCTCTCCTTTATCAACTATCTCAAATCTGCGACACAATGATTCCTTCTCTGCATAGAGCATAGAAATATCATTCGATACTGGAATGATATCATTAACATAAACAGCAAGTATAACAAAACTGATATGTCCATCTGGCCTCTTGATTAGCTTGATGTAAATACAGCCATCAGCATTGCTCTTACGATAACCACTCCATTTCAAATGCTGATCGAGAGTAGAATTCCAACAACGAGCTGATTGTTTGAGCCCAAAAATACTCTTGTTTAGCTTGGAAACATAATTTGGTTTATCTGCATCAACATACCCCTCTGGTTGTGTCATGAAAATCTCAGAGTCTATTGATCCATTGAGAAAAGCGGTTTTCACATCCATCTGATGTACTTCAAGATCATGCACATTTGCTAATGTAAGTAATGATCTTATAGCAGAATATCTTGCAGCAGGTGAGAGAACTTCATCATAATCCATTCCGTTTGTCTGCGAGTAACCTTGAGCGACAACTCTTGCTTTAAAACCATCTAGTGAGCCATCTGAATTACGCTTGACTTTAAAAATCCAGCGTGAACCAACGATGTTCATTCCTTCAGGTGGTGGTACCTCGGGGGGGGGGGTAACTTGGTACTTTTCATGGTACGGGGACGTGCCATTTTTTGGGGGTACTTTTTCAAACCGTTACGGAATTATGGGTAGCATTTTCACAATTTTTAGACATTTAACGGAATTATGGGTGTCTTTTTAAGGGGATTTTTCATAATTTCCGGAATTATGGCCAAGATTTTCATTCGATTTACGGAATTATGACCCTAAAATCCACCAGAATTTACGGAATTATGGGTACCAATTTTTCGGGCAAAATGGCACGTCCCTGTCAGAAAATAGGTCGAGATACCCCCCCCCCCGTGGGTGGTACTTCAAGTCTCGTTCTTCAATAAAGAAGAATATTCAGAATCCATAGCTTCCTTCCATTGATCAGAGTGTTCGCCATTCAATGCTTCACTAGGAGACTTTGGTTCATCAGATTCTGATGTTGTCATAAAACAATGTTCAACATAATTTGAAATGTCTTCAATCAAACTTCTTGGAGGCTTTCGCTCCCTCTTTGTTCTTATATTTCTGAATTGCTGCATGAATGTCTCTTCATACGTTGCCTTCACAGGATTATCTTCATTTCTTTCTCCAACTGGCTTGATATCATCCCCTTGAGCTTCAGGCAAGTTTTCGATATCAATAGGATGTTCTATTATGCTTTCAATATCAACACCTTCTTCTAGAAAAACGATCTTTGAAACATCATCTGATTTACCTTCTGAATCAGGATATTAGAACTTATCTTCATAGAATAAGATATTTCTGCTTCGAACAAACTTTTTCTTCTTTAGATCATACAATTTACATCCTTTTGTACCTTCAGGATAACCAATAAAGATTCCTTTGCTCGATTTTGGATCCAACTTTCGACGTTGACCATCTGGAACATGCATGTAACAAACAAATCCAAACACTCGTAGATTAAAAATGTCAGGTTTTCTTCCAAATCAACATTCAAAAGGAGTTTTATCCTTCAATGCTACAGTAGGACTTCGATTATGCAAATAAACTGCTGTGTTAACTGCTTCTGCCCAAAACTGTAACGGTAACTTTGCATGATGAATCATTGATCTTGTTGCTTCAATGATTTTACGATTCAATCTTCCCGAAATTCCATTTTGTTGAGGACTGTAAAGATTCGTAAACTTATGAGAAATCCCTTTCTTTGCACAATACTCAGCAAATTTCTTTCAGGTGTGTCCCAAGGAAGCATCCAAGATTATGTGATGATTTCTCACATCTAGTGTCTCAACGTTTTCGTTGAAAACTTTTTCTTCTTTAGATCATACAATTTACATCCTTTTGTACCTTCAGGATAACCAATAAAGATTCCTTTGCTCGATTTTGGATCCAACTTTCGACGTTGACCATCTGGAACATGCATGTAACAAACAAATCCAAACACTCGTAGATTAGAAATGTCAGGTTTTCTTCCAAACCAACATTCAAAAGGAGTTTTATCCTTCAAAGCTACAGTAGGACTTCGATTATGCAAATAAACTGCTGTGTTAACTGCTTCTGCCCAAAACTGTAACGGTAACTTTGCATGATGAATCATTGATCTTGTTGCTTCAATGATTTTACGATTCAATCTTCCCGAAATTCCATTTTGTTGAGGACTGTAAAGATTCGTAAACTTATGAGAAATCCCTTTCTTTGCACAATACTCAGCAAATTTCTTTCAGGTGTGTCCCAAGGAAGCATCCAAGATTATGTGATGATTTCTCACATCTAGTGTCTCAACGTTTTCGTTGAAAACTTTTTCTTCTTTAGATCATACAATCTACATCCTTTTGTACCTTCAGGATAACCAATAAAGATTCCTTTGCTCGATTTTGGATCCAACTTTCGACGTTGACCATCTGGAACATGCATGTAACAAACAAATCCAAACACTCGTAGATTAGAAATGTCAGGTTTTCTTCCAAACCAACATTCAAAAGGAGTTTTATCCTTCAATGCTACAGTAGGACTTCGATTATGCAAATAAACTGCTGTGTTAACTGCTTCTGCCCAAAACTGTAACGGTAACTTTGCATGATGAATCATTGATCTTGTTGCTTCAATGATTTTACGATTCAATCTTTACGAAATTCCATTTTGTTGAGGACTGTAAAGATTCGTAAACTTATGAGAAATCCCTTTCTTTGCACAATACTCAGCAAATTTCTTTCAGGTGTATCCCAAGGAAGCATCCAAGATTATGTGATGATTTCTCACATCTAGTGTCTCAACGTTTTCGTTGAAAACTTTTTCTTCTTTAGATCATACAATTTACATCCTTTTGTACCTTCAGGATAACCAATAAAGATTCCTTTGCTCGATTTTGGATCCAACTTTCGACGTTGACCATCTGGAACATGCATGTAACAAACAAATCCAAACACTCGTAGATTAAAAATGTCAGGTTTTCTTCCAAATCAACATTCAAAAGGAGTTTTATCCTTCAATGCTACAGTAGGACTTCGATTATGCAAATAAACTGCTGTGTTAACTGCTTCTGCCCAAAACTGTAACGGTAACTTTGCATGATGAATCATTGATCTTGTTGCTTCAATGATTTTACGATTCAATCTTCCCGAAATTCCATTTTGTTGAGGACTGTAAAGATTCGTAAACTTATGAGAAATCCCTTTCTTTGCACAATACTCAGCAAATTTCTTTCAGGTGTATCCCAAGGAAGCATCCAAGATTATATGATGACTTCTCACATCTAGTGTCTCAACGTTTTCGTGCGAATAAAAGTCTCTGCTGAAGTCTCACTCCGATGGAATAGATGTCTGATATGATTTAAACGTTATCTTCACTTCTAACGATTATTGAATACTTGCAAAAATACTTTTACTACAGTTTAACTAGTGTATAAAGTAGATGTTTTTAAGCATCCGAGATTCTGTGATAAATTCTCACATCTCGTGACTGGACATTTTTTACCTCCTGCAAAGCTCTGTTGAAGCGTCACGTGGATGGAATAAATGTTTGAAATGAATTAAATAATCTCTTCAACTGTCACATTTATTATATGGTTGTCAACAAAGATTTCTTTCAGTTTATCTAGAGTGTGAAGTAGATGTTTTTAAGCATCTCAGATTCTGTGATGATTTCTCACATCTAGTGACTACACGTTTTCTTGCTACTGCAGGGCTCTGTTGAAGTCTCATGTCGATGCAATACATGTTGGAAATGATCTAAACGTTCTCATCAATTGTCAAATTTATCATAAAGTTAACAATCCTTTTTTCTTAAAGCTTCAACTGTCACATTTATTATATGGTTGTCAACTAAGATTTCTTTCAGTATATCTTTCAGTATATGGTTGTCAACTAAGATATCTTTCAGTATAGTGTGTGAAGTAGATGTTTTTAAGCATCTCAGATTCCGTGATGATTTCTCACATCTAGTGACGGCACGTTTTCTTGCTACTGCAAAGCTCTGTTGAACTGTCACGTTGATGGAGTTGATGTTTGAAATGATTCAAATGTCCTCTTGAATGCTCACATTTAATATATAACTGTCAATACACTTTTACTTCAGTCTAACCAGTGTGTGAACTAGATGTTTTTGAGCATCCCAGATTCTGTGATGATTTCTCACATCTAGTGACAAGACATTTTCTTTCGACTTTAAATCTCTGTTGAGGCGTCACGTCGATGGAATAGATGTTTGAAATGATTTAAATGTTCTCTTCAACTGTCAAATTTATTATATGGTTGTCAACAAAGATTTCTTTCAGTTTATCTAGTGTGTGAAGTAAATGTTTTTAAGCATCTCAGATTCTGTGATGATTTCTCACATCTAGGGACGGCACGTTTTCTTCCTACTGCAAAGCTCTGTTGAATTGTCACGTTGATGGAATAGATGTTTGAAATGATTCAAATGTCCTCTTGAATGCTCACATTTAATATATAACTGTCAATACACTTTTACTTCAGTCTAACCAGTGTGTGAACTAGATGTTTTTGAGCATCACAGATTCTGTGATGATTTCTCACATCTAGTGACAAGACATTTTCTTCCTACTGCAAATCTCCGTTGAAGCATCACGTGGATGGAATAAATGTTTGTAATGATTTAAATGTTCTCTTCAACTGTCACATTTATTATATTGTTGTCAACAACGATTTCTTTCAGTTTATCTAGTGTCTGAAGTAGATGTTTTTAAGGATCTCAGATTATGTGATGATTTCTCACATCTAGTGACTACACGTTTTCTTGTGACTGCAAAGCTCTGTTGAAGTGTCACGTTGATGGAATAGATGTTTGAAATGATTCAAATGTCCTCTTGAATGGTCACATCTAAAATCCCGGATTCTGTGATGATTTCTCACATCTAGTGACAAGACATATTCTTGCGACTTCAAATCTTCGCTGAAGCATCACGTGGATAGAATAGATGTTTGAAATGATTTAAATGTTCTCTTCAACTGTCACATTTATTATATGGTTTTCAACTAAGATTTCTTTCAGATTATCTAGTGTGTGAAGTAGATGTTTTTAAGTATCTCAGATTCTGTGATGATTTCTCACATCTAGTGACTACACGTTTTCTTGCGACTGCAAAGCTCTGTTGAGGTGTCACGTTGATGGAATAGATGTTGGAAATGATTCAAATGTCCTCTTGAATTGTCACATTTAATATATAACTGTCAATACACTTTTACTTCAGTCTAACCAGTGTGTGAACTAAATGTTTTTCAGCATCCCAGATTCTGTGATGATTTCTCGAATCTAGTTACAAAACATTTTCTTGCGACTACAAATCTTCGTTGAAGCATCACGTGGATGGAATAAATGTTTGAAATAATTTAGATGTTGTCTTCAATTGTCACATTTATTATATGGTTGTCAACTAAGATTTCTTTCAGTTTATCTAGTGTCTGAAGTAGATGTTTTTAAGCATCTCAGATTCTGTGATGATTTCTCACATCTAGTGACTACACGTTTTCTTGCGACTGCAAAGCTCTGTTGAAGTGTCACGTTGATGGAATAGATGTTTGAAATGATTCAAATGTCCTCTTGAATGCTCACATTTAATATATAACTGTCAGTACACTTTTACTTCAGTCTAACCAGTGTGTGAACTAGATGTTTTTGAGCATCCCAGATTCTGTGATGATTTCTCACATCTAGTGACAAGACTTTTTCTTTCGACTCCAAATCTCCGTTGAAGCATAACGTGGATGGAATAGATGTTTGAAATGATTTAAATGTTCCCTTCAACTGTCACATTTATTATTTTGTTGTCAACTAAGATTTCTTTCAGTTTATCTAGTGTGTGAAGTAGATGCTTTTAAGCATCTCAGATTCTGTGATGATTTCTCACATCTAGAGACTACACATTTTCTTGCGACTGCAAAGCTTTATTGAAGTGTCACGTTGATGGAATAGATGTTTGAAATGATTCAAATGTCCTCTTGAATGCTCACATTTAATATATAACTGTCAATACACTTTTACTTCAGTCTAACCAGTGTGTGAACTAGATGTTTTTGAGCACCACAGATTCTGTGATGACTTCTCACATCTAGTGACAAGACATTTTCTTGCGACTACAAATCTTCGTTGAAGCATCACGTGGATGGAATAAATGTTTGAAATAATTCAAATGTTCTCTTCAATTGTCACATTTATTATATGGTTGTCAACTAAGATTTCTTTCAGTTTATCTAGTGTCTGAAGTAGATGTTTTTAAGCATCTCAGATTCTGTGATGATTTCTCACATCTAGTGACTGCACGTTTTCTTGCGACTGCAAAGCTCTGTTGAAGTGTCACGTTGATGGAGTAGATGTTTGAAATGATTCAAATGTCCTCTTGAATGCTCACATTTAATATATAACTGTCAATACACTTTTACTTCAGTCTAACCAGTGTGTGAACTAGATGTTTTTGAGCATCTCAGATTCTGTGATGATTTCTCACATCTAGTGACAAGACATTTTCTTTCGACTTTAAATCTCTGTTGACGCGTCACGTGGATGGAATAGATGTTTGAAATGATTTAAATTTTCTCTTCAACTGTCACATTTATTATATGGTTGTCAACAAAGATTTCTTTCAGTTTATCTAGTGTGTGAAGTAGATGTTTTTAAGCATCTCAGATTCTGTGATGATTTCTCACATCTATGGACGGCACGTTTTCTTGCTACTGCTAAGCTCTGTTGAAGTGTCACGTTGATGGAATAGATGTTTGAAATGATTCAAATGTCCTCTTGAATGCTCATATTTAATATATAACTGTCAATACACTTTTACTTCAGTCTAACTAGTGTGTGAACTAGATGTTTTTGAGCATCCCAGATTGTGTGATGATTTCTCACATCTAGTGAGAAGACATTTTCTTTCTACTGCAAATCTCCGTTGAACCATCACATGCATTGAATAGATGTTTGTAATGATTTAAATGTTCTCTTCAACTGTCACATTTATTATATGGTTGTCAACAAAGATTTCTTTAAGTTTATCTAGTGTCTGAAGTAGATGTTTTTAAGTATCTCAGATTCTGTGATGATTTCTCACATCTAGTGACTACACGTTTTCTTGCGACTGCAAAGCTCTGTTGAGGTGTCACGTTGATGGAATAGATGTTGAAAATGATTCAAATGTCCTCTTGAATGGTCACATTTAATATATAACTGTCAATACACTTTTACTTCAGTCTAACCAGTGTGTGAACTAGATGTTTTTGAGCATCCCAGATTCTGTGATCATTTCTCACATCTAGTGACAAGACATTTTCTTGCGACTGCAAATCTCTGTTGAAGCATCACGTGGATGGAATAGATATTTGAAATGATTTAAATGTTCTCTTCAAGCGTCACAATTATTATATGGTTGTCAACTAAGATTTCTTCAGTTTATCTAGTGTGTGAAGTAGATGTTTTTAAGCATCTCAGATTCTGTGAAGATTTCTCACATCTAGTGACTACACGATTTCTTGCTACTGCAAAGCTCTGTTGAGGTGTCACGTTGATGGAATAGATGTTTGAAATGATTCAAATGTCCTCTTGAATGCTCACATTTAATATATAACTGTCAATACACTTTTACTTCAGTCTAACCAGTGTGTGAACTAGATGTTTTTGAGCATCTCAGATTCTGTGATGATTTCTCACATCTAGTGACAAGACATTTTCTTTCGACTCTAAATCTCTGTTGAGGCGTCACGTGGATGGAATAGATGTTTGAAATGATTTAAATGTTCTCTTCAACTGTCACATTTATTATATGGTTGTCAACTAAGATTTCTTCAGTTTATCTAGTGTGTGAAGTAGATGTTTTTGAGCATCCCAGATTCTGTGATGATTTCTCACATCTAGTGACAAGACATTTTCTTGCGACTGCAAATCTCTGTTGAAGCATCACGTGGATGGAATAGATGTTTGAAATGATTTAAATGTTCTCTTCAACCGTCACAATTATTATATGGTTGTTAACTAAGATTTCTTCAGTTTATCTAGTGTGTGAAGTAGATGTTTTTAAGCATCTCAGATTCTGTGATGATTTCTCACATCTAGTGACTACACGTTTTCTTGCGACTGCAAAGCTCTGCTGAGGTGTCACGTTGATGGAATAGATGTTTGAAATGATTTTAAATGTCCTCTTGAATGGTTACATTTAATATATAACTGTCAATACATCTTTACTTCAGTCTAACCAGTGTGTGAACTAGATGTTTTTGAGCATCCCAGATTCTGTGATGATTTCTCACATCTAGTGACAAGACATTTTCTTGCGACTGCAAATCTCTGTTGAAGCATCACATTGATTGAATAGATGTTTGAAATGATTTAAATGTTCTCTTCAACCGTCACATTTATCATATCGTTATCAACTAAGATTTCTTTCAGTTTATCTAGTGTCTGAAGTAGATGTTTTTAAGCATCTCAGATTCTGTGATGATTTCTCACATCTAGTGACTACACGTTTTCTTTCGACTGCAAAGCTCTGTTGAAGTGTCACGTTGATGGCATAGATGTTTGAAATGATTCAAATGTCCTCTTGAATGGTCACATTTAATATATAACTGTCAATACACTTTTACTTCAGTCTAACCAGTGTGTGAACTAGATGTTTTCGAGCATCCCAGATTCTGTGATGATTTCTCACAACTAGTGACAAGACATTTTCTTGCGACTGCAAATCTTCGTTGAAGCATCACGTGGATGGAATAAATGTTTGAAATAATTTAAATGTTCTCTTCAACTGTCACATTTATTATATGGTTGTCATCTAAGATTTCTTTCAGTTTATCTAGTGTCTGAAGTAGATGTTTTTAAGCATCTCAGATTCTGTGATGATTTCCCACAACTAGTGACTACACGTTTTCTTGTGACTGCAAAGCTCTGTTGAAGTGTCACGTTGATGGAATAGATGTTTGAAATGATTTAAATGTTCTCTTTAACTGTCACATTTATTATTTTGTTGTCAACTAAGATTTCTTTCAGTTTATCTAGTGTGTGAAGTAGATGTTTTTAAGTATCTCAGATTCTGTGATGATTTCTCACATCAAGTGACAACACGTTTTCTTTCGACTGCAAAGCTCTGTTGAAGTGTCACGTTGATGGAATAAATGTTTGAAATGATTCAAATGTCCTCTTGAATGGTCACATTTAATATATAACTGTCAATACACTTTTACTTCAGTCTAACCAGTGTGTGAACTAGATGTTTTCGAGCATCCCAGATTCTGTGATGATTTCTCACAACTAGTGACAAAACAGTTTCTTGCGACTGCAAATCTTCGTTGAAGCATCACGTGGATGGAATAAATGTTTGAAATGATTTAGATGTTGTCTTCAATTGTCACATTTATTATATGGTTGTCAACTAAGATTTCTTTCAGTTTATCTAGTGTCTGAAGTAGATGTTTTTAAGCATCTCAGATTCTGTGATGATTTCTCACATCTAGTGACTACACGTTTTCTTGCGACTGCAAAGCTCTGTTGAAGTGTCACGTTGATGGAATAGATGTTTGAAATGATTCAAATGTCCTCTTAAATGCTCACATTTAATATATAACTGTCAGTACACTTTTACTTCAGTCTAACCAGTGTGTGAACTAGATGTTTTTGAGCATCCCAGATTCTGTGATGATTTCTCACATCTAGTGACAAGACTTTTTCTTTCGACTCCAAATCTCCGTTGAAGCATAACGTGGATGGAATAGATGTTTGAAATGATTTAAATGTTCTCTTCAACTGTCACATTTATTATTTTGTTGTCAACTAAGATTTCTTTCAGTTTATCTAGTGTGTGAAGTAGATGCTTTTAAGCATCTCAGATTCTGTGATGATTTCTCACATCTAGAGACTACACATTTTCTTGCGACTGCAAAGCTCTATTGAAGTGTCACGTTGATGGAATAGATGTTTGAAATGATTCAAATGTCCTCTTGAATGCTCACATTTAATATATAACTGTCAATACACTTTTACTTCAGTCTAACCAGTGTGTGAACTAGATGTTTTTGAGCACCACAGATTCTGTGATGACTTCTCACATCTAGTGACAAGACATTTTCTTGCGACTACAAATCTTCGTTGAAGCATCACGTGGATGGAATAAATGTTTGAAATAATTTAAATGTTCTCTTCAATTGTCACATTTATTATATGGTTGTCAACTAAGATTTCTTTCAGTTTATCTAGTGTCTGAAGTAGATGTTTTTAAGCATCTCAGATTCTGTGATGATTTCTCACATCTAGTGACTGCACGTTTTCTTGCGACTGCAAAGCTCTGTTGAAGTGTCACGTTGATGGAGTAGATGTTTGAAATGATTCAAATGTCCTCTTGAATGCTCACATTTAATATATAACTGTCAATACACTTTTACTTCAGTCTAACCAGTGTGTGAACTAGATGTTTTTGAGCATCTCAGATTCTGTGATGATTTCTCACATCTAGTGACAAGACATTTTCTTTCGACTTTAAATCTCTGTTGACGCGTCACGTGGATGGAATAGATGTTTGAAATGATTTAAATTTTCTCTTCAACTGTCACATTTATTATATGGTTGTCAACAAAGATTTCTTTCAGTTTATCTAGTGTGTGAAGTAGATGTTTTTAAGCATCTCAGATTCTGTGATGATTTCTCACATCTATGGACGGCACGTTTTCTTGCTACTGCAAAGCTCTGTTGAAGTGTCACGTTGATGGAATAGATGTTTGAAATGATTCAAATGTCCTCTTGAATGCTCATATTTAATATATAACTGTCAATACACTTTTACTTCAGTCTAACTAGTGTGTGAACTAGATGTTTTTGAGCATCCCAGATTGTGTGATCATTTCTCACATCTAGTGAGAAGACATTTTCTTTCTACTGCAAATCTCCGTTGAACCATCACATGCATTGAATAGATGATTGTAATGATTTAAATGTTCTCTTCAACTGTCACATTTATTATATGGTTGTCAACAAAGATTTCTTTAAGTTTATCTAGTGTCTGAAGTAGATGTTTTTAAGTATCTCAGATTCTGTGATGATTTCTCACATCTAGTGACTACACGTTTTCTTGCGACTGCAAAGCTCTGTTGAGGTGTCACGTTGATGGAATAGATGTTGAAAATGATTCAAATGTCCTCTTGAATGGTCACATTTAATATATAACTGTCAATACACTTTTACTTCAGTCTAACCAGTGTGTGAACTAGATGTTTTTGAGCATCCCAGATTCTGTGATGATTTCTCACATCTAGTGACAAGACAATTTCTTGCGACTGCAAATCTCTGTTGAAGCATCACGTGGATGGAATAGATATTTGAAATGATTTAAATGTTCTCTTCAAGCGTCACAATTATTATATGGTTGTCAACTAAGATTTCTTCAGTTTATCTAGTGTGTGAAGTAGATGTTTTTAAGCATCTCAGATTCTGTGAAGATTTCTCACATCTAGTGACTACACGTTTTCTTGCTACTGCAAAGCTCTGTTGAGGTGTCACGTTGATGGGATAGATGTTGGAAATGATTCAAATGTCCTCTTGAATGCTCACATTTAATATATAACTGTCAATACACTTTTACTTCAGTCTAACCAGTGTGTGAACTAGATGTTTTTGAGCATCTCAGATTCTGTGATGATTTCTCACATCTAGTGACAAGACATTTTCTTTCGACTCTAAATCTCTGTTGAGGCGTCACGTGGATGGAATAGATGTTTGAAATGATTTAAATGTTCTCTTCAACTGTCACATTTATTATATGGTTGTCAACTAAGATTTCTTCAGTTTATCTAGTGTGTGAAGTAGATGTTTTTGAGCATCCGAGATTCTGTGATGATTTCTCACATCTAGTGACAAGACATTTTCTTGCGACTGCAAATCTCTGTTGAAGCATCACGTGGATGGAATAGATGTTTGAAATGATTTAAATGTTCTCTTCAACCGTCACAATTATTATATGGTTGTTAACTAAGATTTCTTCAGTTTATCTAGTGTGTGAAGTAGATGTTTTTAAGCATCTCAGATTCTGTGATGATTTCTCACATCTAGTGACTACACGTTTTCTTGCGACTGCAAAGCTCTGCTGAGGTGTCACGTTGATGGAATAGATGTTTGAAATGATTTTAAATGTCCTCTTGAATGGTTACATTTAATATATAACTGTCAATACATCTTTACTTCAGTCTAACCAGTGTGTGAACTAGATGTTTTTGAGCATCCCAGATTCTGTGATGATTTCTCACATCTAGTGACAAGACATTTTCTTTCGACTTTAAATCTCTGTTGAGGCGTCACGTCGATGGAATAGATGTTTGAAATGATTTAAATGTTCTCTTCAACTGTCAAATTTATTATATGGTTGTCAACAAAGATTTCTTTCAGTTTATCTAGTGTGTGAAGTAAATGTTTTTAAGCATCTCAGATTCTGTGATGATTTCTCACATCTAGGGACGGCACGTTTTCTTCCTACTGCAAAGCTCTGTTGAATTGTCACGTTGATGGAATAGATGTTTGAAATGATTCAAATGTCCTCTTGAATGCTCACATTTAATATATAACTGTCAATACACTTTTACTTCAGTCTAACCAGTGTGTGAACTAGATGTTTTTGAGCATCACAGATTCTGTGATGATTTCTCACATCTAGTGACAAGACATTTTCTTCCTACTGCAAATCTCCGTTGAAGCATCACGTGGATGGAATAAATGTTTGTAATGATTTAAATGTTCTCTTCAACTGTCACATTTATTATATTGTTGTCAACAACGATTTCTTTCAGTTTATCTAGTGTCTGAAGTAGATGTTTTTAAGGATCTCAGATTATGTGATGATTTCTCACATCTAGTGACTACACGTTTTCTTGTGACTGCAAAGCTCTGTTGAAGTGTCACGTTGATGGAATAGATGTTTGAAATGATTCAAATGTCCTCTTGAATGGTCACATCTAAAATCCCGGATTCTGTGATGATTTCTCACATCTAGTGACAAGACATATTCTTGCGACTTCAAATCTTCGCTGAAGCATCACGTGGATAGAATAGATGTTTGAAATGATTTAAATGTTCTCTTCAACTGTCACATTTATTATATGGTTTTCAACTAAGATTTCTTTCAGATTATCTAGTGTGTGAAGTAGATGTTTTTAAGTATCTCAGATTCTGTGATGATTTCTCACATCTAGTGACTACACGTTTTCTTGCGACTGCAAAGCTCTGTTGAGGTGTCACGTTGATGGAATAGATGTTGGAAATGATTCAAATGTCCTCTTGAATTGTCACATTTAATATATAACTGTCAATACACTTTTACTTCAGTCTAACCAGTGTGTGAACTAAATGTTTTTCAGCATCCCAGATTCTGTGATGATTTCTCGAATCTAGTTACAAAACATTTTCTTGCGACTACAAATCTTCGTTGAAGCATCACGTGGATGGAATAAATGTTTGAAATAATTTAGATGTTGTCTTCAATTGTCACATTTATTATATGGTTGTCAACTAAGATTTCTTTCAGTTTATCTAGTGTCTGAAGTAGATGTTTTTAAGCATCTCTGATTCTGTGATGATTTCTCACATCTAGTGACTACACGTTTTCTTGCGACTGCAAAGCTCTGTTGAAGTGTCACGTTGATGGAATAGATGTTTGAAATGATTCAAATGTCCTCTTGAATGCTCACATTTAATATATAACTGTCAGTACACTTTTACTTCAGTCTAACCAGTGTGTGAACTAGATGTTTTTGAGCATCCCAGATTCTGTGATGATTTCTCACATCTAGTGACAAGACTTTTTCTTTCGACTCCAAATCTCCGTTGAAGCATAACGTGGATGGAATAGATGTTTGAAATGATTTAAATGTTCCCTTCAACTGTCACATTTATTATTTTGTTGTCAACTAAGATTTCTTTCAGTTTATCTAGTGTGTGAAGTAGATGCTTTTAAGCATCTCAGATTCTGTGATGATTTCTCACATCTAGAGACTACACATTTTCTTGCGACTGCAAAGCTTTATTGAAGTGTCACGTTGATGGAATAGATGTTTGAAATGATTCAAATGTCCTCTTGAATGCTCACATTTAATATATAACTGTCAATACACTTTTACTTCAGTCTAACCAGTGTGTGAACTAGATGTTTTTGAGCACCACAGATTCTGTGATGACTTCTCACATCTAGTGACAAGACATTTTCTTGCGACTACAAATCTTCGTTGAAGCATCACGTGGATGGAATAAATGTTTGAAATAATTCAAATGTTCTCTTCAATTGTCACATTTATTATATGGTTGTCAACTAAGATTTCTTTCAGTTTATCTAGTGTCTGAAGTAGATGTTTTTAAGCATCTCAGATTCTGTGATGATTTCTCACATCTAGTGACTGCACGTTTTCTTGCGACTGCAAAGCTCTGTTGAAGTGTCACGTTGATGGAGTAGATGTTTGAAATGATTCAAATGTCCTCTTGAATGCTCACATTTAATATATAACTGTCAATACACTTTTACTTCAGTCTAACCAGTGTGTGAACTAGATGTTTTTGAGCATCTCAGATTCTGTGATGATTTCTCACATCTAGTGACAAGACATTTTCTTTCGACTTTAAATCTCTGTTGACGCGTCACGTGGATGGAATAGATGTTTGAAATGATTTAAATTTTCTCTTCAACTGTCACATTTATTATATGGTTGTCAACAAAGATTTCTTTCAGTTTATCTAGTGTGTGAAGTAGATGTTTTTAAGCATCTCAGATTCTGTGATGATTTCTCACATCTATGGACGGCACGTTTTCTTGCTACTGCTAAGCTCTGTTGAAGTGTCACGTTGATGGAATAGATGTTTGAAATGATTCAAATGTCCTCTTGAATGCTCATATTTAATATATAACTGTCAATACACTTTTACTTCAGTCTAACTAGTGTGTGAACTAGATGTTTTTGAGCATCCCAGATTGTGTGATGATTTCTCACATCTAGTGAGAAGACATTTTCTTTCTACTGCAAATCTCCGTTGAACCATCACATGCATTGAATAGATGTTTGTAATGATTTAAATGTTCTCTTCAACTGTCACATTTATTATATGGTTGTCAACAAAGATTTCTTTAAGTTTATCTAGTGTCTGAAGTAGATGTTTTTAAGTATCTCAGATTCTGTGATGATTTCTCACATCTAGTGACTACACGTTTTCTTGCGACTGCAAAGCTCTGTTGAGGTGTCACGTTGATGGAATAGATGTTGAAAATGATTCAAATGTCCTCTTGAATGGTCACATTTAATATATAACTGTCAATACACTTTTACTTCAGTCTAACCAGTGTGTGAACTAGATGTTTTTGAGCATCCCAGATTCTGTGATCATTTCTCACATCTAGTGACAAGACATTTTCATGCGACTGCAAATCTCTGTTGAAGCATCACGTGGATGGAATAGATATTTGAAATGATTTAAATGTTCTCTTCAAGCGTCACAATTATTATATGGTTGTCAACTAAGATTTCTTCAGTTTATCTAGTGTGTGAAGTAGATGTTTTTAAGCATCTCAGATTCTGTGAAGATTTCTCACATCTAGTGACTACACGATTTCTTGCTACTGCAAAGCTCTGTTGAGGTGTCACGTTGATGGAATAGATGTTTGAAATGATTCAAATGTCCTCTTGAATGCTCACATTTAATATATAACTGTCAATACACTTTTACTTCAGTCTAACCAGTGTGTGAACTAGATGTTTTTGAGCATCTCAGATTCTGTGATGATTTCTCACATCTAGTGACAAGACATTTTCTTTCGACTCTAAATCTCTGTTGAGGCGTCACGTGGATGGAATAGATGTTTGAAATGATTTAAATGTTCTCTTCAACTGTCACATTTATTATATGGTTGTCAACTAAGATTTCTTCAGTTTATCTAGTGTGTGAAGTAGATGTTTTTGAGCATCCCAGATTCTGTGATGATTTCTCACATCTAGTGACAAGACATTTTCTTGCGACTGCAAATCTCTGTTGAAGCATCACGTGGATGGAATAGATGTTTGAAATGATTTAAATGTTCTCTTCAACCGTCACAATTATTATATGGTTGTTAACTAAGATTTCTTCAGTTTATCTAGTGTGTGAAGTAGATGTTTTTAAGCATCTCAGATTCTGTGATGATTTCTCACATCTAGTGACTACACGTTTTCTTGCGACTGCAAAGCTCTGCTGAGGTGTCACGTTGATGGAATAGATGTTTGAAATGATTTTAAATGTCCTCTTGAATGGTTACATTTAATATATAACTGTCAATACATCTTTACTTCAGTCTAACCAGTGTGTGAACTAGATGTTTTTGAGCATCCCAGATTCTGTGATGATTTCTCACATCTAGTGACAAGACATTTTCTTGCGACTGCAAATCTCTGTTGAAGCATCACATTGATTGAATAGATGTTTGAAATGATTTAAATGTTCTCTTCAACCGTCACATTTATCATATCGTTATCAACTAAGATTTCTTTCAGTTTATCTAGTGTCTGAAGTAGATGTTTTTAAGCATCTCAGATTCTGTGATGATTTCTCACATCTAGTGACTACACGTTTTCTTTCGACTGCAAAGCTCTGTTGAAGTGTCACGTTGATGGCATAGATGTTTGAAATGATTCAAATGTCCTCTTGAATGGTCACATTTAATATATAACTGTCAATACACTTTTACTTCAGTCTAACCAGTGTGTGAACTAGATGTTTTCGAGCATCCCAGATTCTGTGATGATTTCTCACAACTAGTGACAAGACATTTTCTTGCGACTGCAAATCTTCGTTGAAGCATCACGTGGATGGAATAAATGTTTGAAATAATTTAAATGTTCTCTTCAACTGTCACATTTATTATATGGTTGTCATCTAAGATTTCTTTCAGTTTATCTAGTGTCTGAAGTAGATGTTTTTAAGCATCTCAGATTCTGTGATGATTTCCCACAACTAGTGACTACACGTTTTCTTGTGACTGCAAAGCTCTGTTGAAGTGTCACGTTGATGGAATAGATGTTTGAAATGATTTAAATGTTCTCTTTAACTGTCACATTTATTATTTTGTTGTCAACTAAGATTTCTTTCAGTTTATCTAGTGTGTGAAGTAGATGTTTTTAAGTATCTCAGATTCTGTGATGATTTCTCACATCAAGTGACAACACGTTTTCTTTCGACTGCAAAGCTCTGTTGAAGTGTCACGTTGATGGAATAAATGTTTGAAATGATTCAAATGTCCTCTTGAATGGTCACATTTAATATATAACTGTCAATACACTTTTACTTCAGTCTAACCAGTGTGTGAACTAGATGTTTTCGAGCATCCCAGATTCTGTGATGATTTCTCACAACTAGTGACAAAACAGTTTCTTGCGACTGCAAATCTTCGTTGAAGCATCACGTGGATGGAATAAATGTTTGAAATGATTTAGATGTTGTCTTCAATTGTCACATTTATTATATGGTTGTCAACTAAGATTTCTTTCAGTTTATCTAGTGTCTGAAGTAGATGTTTTTAAGCATCTCAGATTCTGTGATGATTTCTCACATCTAGTGACTACACGTTTTCTTGCGACTGCAAAGCTCTGTTGAAGTGTCACGTTGATGGAATAGATGTTTGAAATGATTCAAATGTCCTCTTAAATGCTCACATTTAATATATAACTGTCAGTACACTTTTACTTCAGTCTAACCAGTGTGTGAACTAGATGTTTTTGAGCATCCCAGATTCTGTGATGATTTCTCACATCTAGTGACAAGACTTTTTCTTTCGACTCCAAATCTCCGTTGAAGCATAACGTGGATGGAATAGATGTTTGAAATGATTTAAATGTTCTCTTCAACTGTCACATTTATTATTTTGTTGTCAACTAAGATTTCTTTCAGTTTATCTAGTGTGTGAAGTAGATGCTTTTAAGCATCTCAGATTCTGTGATGATTTCTCACATCTAGAGACTACACATTTTCTTGCGACTGCAAAGCTCTATTGAAGTGTCACGTTGATGGAATAGATGTTTGAAATGATTCAAATGTCCTCTTGAATGCTCACATTTAATATATAACTGTCAATACACTTTTACTTCAGTCTAACCAGTGTGTGAACTAGATGTTTTTGAGCACCACAGATTCTGTGATGACTTCTCACATCTAGTGACAAGACATTTTCTTGCGACTACAAATCTTCGTTGAAGCATCACGTGGATGGAATAAATGTTTGAAATAATTTAAATGTTCTCTTCAATTGTCACATTTATTATATGGTTGTCAACTAAGATTTCTTTCAGTTTATCTAGTGTCTGAAGTAGATGTTTTTAAGCATCTCAGATTCTGTGATGATTTCTCACATCTAGTGACTGCACGTTTTCTTGCGACTGCAAAGCTCTGTTGAAGTGTCACGTTGATGGAGTAGATGTTTGAAATGATTCAAATGTCCTCTTGAATGCTCACATTTAATATATAACTGTCAATACACTTTTACTTCAGTCTAACCAGTGTGTGAACTAGATGTTTTTGAGCATCTCAGATTCTGTGATGATTTCTCACATCTAGTGACAAGACATTTTCTTTCGACTTTAAATCTCTGTTGACGCGTCACGTGGATGGAATAGATGTTTGAAATGATTTAAATTTTCTCTTCAACTGTCACATTTATTATATGGTTGTCAACAAAGATTTCTTTCAGTTTATCTAGTGTGTGAAGTAGATGTTTTTAAGCATCTCAGATTCTGTGATGATTTCTCACATCTATGGACGGCACGTTTTCTTGCTACTGCAAAGCTCTGTTGAAGTGTCACGTTGATGGAATAGATGTTTGAAATGATTCAAATGTCCTCTTGAATGCTCATATTTAATATATAACTGTCAATACACTTTTACTTCAGTCTAACTAGTGTGTGAACTAGATGTTTTTGAGCATCCCAGATTGTGTGATCATTTCTCACATCTAGTGAGAAGACATTTTCTTTCTACTGCAAATCTCCGTTGAACCATCACATGCATTGAATAGATGATTGTAATGATTTAAATGTTCTCTTCAACTGTCACATTTATTATATGGTTGTCAACAAAGATTTCTTTAAGTTTATCTAGTGTCTGAAGTAGATGTTTTTAAGTATCTCAGATTCTGTGATGATTTCTCACATCTAGTGACTACACGTTTTCTTGCGACTGCAAAGCTCTGTTGAGGTGTCACGTTGATGGAATAGATGTTGAAAATGATTCAAATGTCCTCTTGAATGGTCACATTTAATATATAACTGTCAATACACTTTTACTTCAGTCTAACCAGTGTGTGAACTAGATGTTTTTGAGCATCCCAGATTCTGTGATGATTTCTCACATCTAGTGACAAGACAATTTCTTGCGACTGCAAATCTCTGTTGAAGCATCACGTGGATGGAATAGATATTTGAAATGATTTAAATGTTCTCTTCAAGCGTCACAATTATTATATGGTTGTCAACTAAGATTTCTTCAGTTTATCTAGTGTGTGAAGTAGATGTTTTTAAGCATCTCAGATTCTGTGAAGATTTCTCACATCTAGTGACTACACGTTTTCTTGCTACTGCAAAGCTCTGTTGAGGTGTCACGTTGATGGGATAGATGTTGGAAATGATTCAAATGTCCTCTTGAATGCTCACATTTAATATATAACTGTCAATACACTTTTACTTCAGTCTAACCAGTGTGTGAACTAGATGTTTTTGAGCATCTCAGATTCTGTGATGATTTCTCACATCTAGTGACAAGACATTTTCTTTCGACTCTAAATCTCTGTTGAGGCGTCACGTGGATGGAATAGATGTTTGAAATGATTTAAATGTTCTCTTCAACTGTCACATTTATTATATGGTTGTCAACTAAGATTTCTTCAGTTTATCTAGTGTGTGAAGTAGATGTTTTTGAGCATCCGAGATTCTGTGATGATTTCTCACATCTAGTGACAAGACATTTTCTTGCGACTGCAAATCTCTGTTGAAGCATCACGTGGATGGAATAGATGTTTGAAATGATTTAAATGTTCTCTTCAACCGTCACAATTATTATATGGTTGTTAACTAAGATTTCTTCAGTTTATCTAGTGTGTGAAGTAGATGTTTTTAAGCATCTCAGATTCTGTGATGATTTCTCACATCTAGTGACTACACGTTTTCTTGCGACTGCAAAGCTCTGCTGAGGTGTCACGTTGATGGAATAGATGTTTGAAATGATTTTAAATGTCCTCTTGAATGGTTACATTTAATATATAACTGTCAATACATCTTTACTTCAGTCTAACCAGTGTGTGAACTAGATGTTTTTGAGCATCCCAGATTCTGTGATGATTTCTCACATCTAGTGACAAGACATTTTCTTGCGACTGCAAATCTCTGTTGAAGCATCACATTGATTGAATAGATGTTTGAAATGATTTAAATGTTCTCTTCAACCGTCACATTTATTATATCGTTATCAACTAAGATTTCTTTCAGTTTATCTAGTGTCTGAAGTAGATGTTTTTAAGCATCTCAGATTCTGTGATGATTTCTCACATCTAGTGACTACACGTTTTCTTGCGACTGCAAAGCTCTGTTGAAGTGTCACGTTGATGAAATAGATGTTTGAAATGATTTAAATGTAATCTTGAATGGTCACATTTAATATATAACTGTCAATACACTTTTACTTCAGTCTCACCAGTGTGTGAACTAAATGTTTTTGAGCATCCCAGATTCTGTGATGATTTCTCACATCTAGTGACAAGACATTTACTTTCGACTGCAAATCTCCGTTGAAGCATTACGTGGATGGAATAGATGTTTGTAATAATTTAAATGTTCTCTTCAACTGTCACATTTATTATATGGTTGTCAACTAAGATTTCTTTCAGTTTATCTAGTGTGTGAAGTAGATGTTTTTAAGCGTCTCAGATTCTGTGATGATTTCCCACATCTATTGACTACACGTTTTCTTGTGACTGCAAAGCTCTGTTGAAGTGTCACGTTGATGGAATAGATGTTTGAAATGATTTAAATGTTCTCTTCAACTGTCACATTTATTATTTTGTTGTCAACTAAGATTTCTTTCAGTTTATCTAGTGTGTGAAGTAGATGTTTTTAAGTATCTCAGATTCTGTGATGATTTCTCACATCAAGTGACTACACGTTTTCTTTCGACTGCAAAGCTCTGTTGAAGTGTCACGTTGATGGCATAGATGTTTGAAATGATTCAAATGTCCTCTTGAATGGTCACATTTAATATATAACTGTCAATACACTTTTACTTCAGTCTAACCAGTGTGTGAACTAGATGTTTTCGAGCATCCCAGATTCTGTGATGATTTCTCACAACTAGTGACAAGACATTTTCTTGCGACTGCAAATCTTCGTTGAAGCATCACGTGGATGGAATAAATGTTTGAAATAATTTAAATGTTCTCTTCAACTGTCACATTTATTATATGGTTGTCAACTAAGATTTCTTTCAGTTTATCTAGTGTCTGAAGTAGATGTTTTTAAGCATCTCAGATTCTGTGATGATTTCCCACAACTAGTGACTACACGTTTTCTTGTGACTGCAAAGCTCTGTTGAAGTGTCACGTTGATGGAATAGATGTTTGAAATGATTTAAATGTTCTCTTTAACTGTCACATTTATTATTTTGTTGTCAACTAAGATTTCTTTCAGTTTATCTAGTGTGTGAAGTAGATGTTTTTAATTATCTCAGATTCTGTGATGATTTCTCACATCAAGTGACAACACGTTTTCTTTCGACTGCAAAGCTCTGTTGAAGTGTCACGTTGATGGAATAGATGTTTGAAATGATTCAAATGTCCTCTTGAATGGTCACATTTAATATATAACTGTCAATACACTTTTACTTCAGTCTAACCAGTGTGTGAACTAGATGTTTTCGAGCATCCCAGATTCTGTGATGATTTCTCACAACTAGTGACAAGACATTTTCTTGCGACTGCAAATCTTCGTTGAAGCATCACGTGGATGGAATAAATGTTTGAAATGATTTAAATGTTTTCTTCAACTGTCACATTTATTATATGGTTGTCAACTAAGATTTCTTTCAGTTTATCTAGTGTCTGAAGTAGATGTTTTTAAGCATCTCAGATTCTGTGATGATTCCTCACATCTAGTGACTACACGTTTTCTCGCGACTGCAAAGCTCTGTTGAAGTGTCACGTTGATGGAATTGATGTTTGAAATGATATAAATGTTCTCTTCAACTGTCACATTTATTATATGGTTGTCAACAAAGATTTCTTTCAGTTTATCTAGTGAGTGAAGTAGATGTTTTTAAGCATCTCAAATTCTATTATGATTTCTCACATCTAGTGACTACTCTTTTTCTTGCGACTGCAAAGCTCTGTTGAAGTGTCACGTTGATGGAATAGATGTTTGAAATGATTCAAATGTCCTCTTGAATGGTCACATTTAATATATAACTGTCAATACACTTTTACTTCAGTCTAACCAGTGTGTGAACTATATGTTTTCGAGCATCCCAGATTCTGTGATGATTTCTCACAACTAGTGACAAGACATTTTCTTGCGACTGCAAATCTTTGTTGAAGCATCACGTGGATGGAATAAATGTTTGAAATAATTTAAATGTTCTCTTCAACTGTCACATTTATTATATGGTTGTTAACTAAGATTTCTTTCAGTTTATCTAGTGTGTGCAGTAGATGTTTTTAAGCATCTCAGATTCTGTGATGATTTCTCACATCTAGTGACTACACGTTTTCTTGCGACTGCAAAGCTCTGCTGAGGTGTCACGTTGATGGAATAGATGTTTGAAATGATTTTAAATGTCCTCTTGAATGGTTACATTTAATATATAACTGTCAATACATCTTTACTTCAGTCTAACCAGTGTGTGAACTAGATGTTTTTGAGCATCCCAGATTCTGTGATGATTTCTCACATCTAGTGACAAGACATTTTCTTGCGACTGCAAATCTCTGTTGAAGCATCACATTGATTGAATAGATGTTTGAAATGATTTAAATGTTCTCTTCAACCGTCACATTTATTATATCGTTATCAACTAAGATTTCTTTCAGTTTATCTAGTGTCTGAAGTAGATGTTTTTAAGCATCTCAGATTCTGTGATGATTTCTCACATCTAGTGACTACACGTTTTCTTGCGAATGCAAAGCTCTGTTGAAGTGTCACGTTGATGAAATAGATGTTTGAAATGATTTAAATGTAATCTTGAATGGTCACATTTAATATATAACTGTCAATACACTTTTACTTCAGTCTCACCAGTGTGTGAACTAAATGTTTTTGAGCATCCCAGATTCTGTGATGATTTCTCACATCTAGTGACAAGACATTTACTTTCGACTGCAAATCTCCGTTGAAGCATCACGTGGATGGAATAGATGTTTGTAATAATTTAAATGTTCTCTTCAACTGTCACATTTATTATATGGTTGTCAACTAAGATTTCTTTCAGTTTATCTAGTGTGTGAAGTAGATGTTTTTAAGCGTCTCAGATTCTGTGATGATTTCCCACATCTATTGACTACACGTTTTCTTGTGACTACAAAGCTCTGTTGAAGTGTCACGTTGATGGAATAGATGTTTGAAATGATTTAAATGTTCTCTTCAACTGTCACATTTATTATTTTGTTGTCAACTAAGATTTCTTTCAGTTTATCTAGTGTGTGAAGTAGATGTTTTTAAGTATCTCAGATTCTGTGATGATTTCTCACATCAAGTGACTACACGTTTTCTTTCGACTGCAAAGCTCTGTTGAAGTGTCACGTTGATGGCATAGATGTTTGAAATGATTCAAATGTCCTCTTGAATGGTCACATTTAATATATAACTGTCAATACACTTTTACTTCAGTCTAACCAGTGTGTGAACTAGATGTTTTCGAGCATCCCAGATTCTGTGATGATTTCTCACAACTAGTGACAAGACATTTTCTTGCGACTGCAAATCTTCGTTGAAGCATCACGTGGATGGAATAAATGTTTGAAATAATTTAAATGTTCTCTTCAACTGTCACATTTATTATATGGTTGTCAACTAAGATTTCTTTCAGTTTATCTAGTGTCTGAAGTAGATGTTTTTAAGCATCTCAGATTCTGTGATGATTTCCCACAACTAGTGACTACACGTTTTCTTGTGACTGCAAAGCTCTGTTGAAGTGTCACGTTGATGGAATAGATGTTTGAAATGATTTAAATGTTCTCTTTAACTGTCACATTTATTATTTTGTTGTCAACTAAGATTTCTTTCAGTTTATCTAGTGTGTGAAGTAGATGTTTTTAAGTATCTCAGATTCTGTGATGATTTCTCACATCAAGTGACAACACGTTTTCTTTCGACTGCAAAGCTCTGTTGAAGTGTCACGTTGATGGAATAGATGTTTGAAATGATTCAAATGTCCTCTTGAATGGTCACATTTAATATATAACTGTCAATACACTTTTACTTCAGTCTAACCAGTGTGTGAACTAGATGTTTTCGAGCATCCCAGATTCTGTGATGATTTCTCACAACTAGTGACAAGACATTTTCTTGCGACTGCAAATCTTCGTTGAAGCATCACGTGGATGGAATAAATGTTTGAAATGATTTAAATGTTTTCTTCAACTGTCACATTTATTATATGGTTGTCAACTAAGATTTCTTTCAGTTTATCTAGTGTCTGAAGTAGATGTTTTTAAGCATCTCAGATTCTGTGATGATTCCTCACATCTAGTGACTACACGTTTTCTCGCGACTGGAAAGCTCTGTTGAAGTGTCACGTTGATGGAATTGATGTTTGAAATGATATAAATGTTCTCTTCAACTGTCACATTTATTATATGGTTGTCAACAAAGATTTCTTTCAGTTTATCTAGTGAGTGAAGTAGATGTTTTTAAGCATCTCAAATTCTATTATGATTTCTCACATCTAGTGACTACTCTTTTTCTTGCGACTGCAAAGCTCTGTTGAAGTGTCACGTTGATGGAATAGATGTTTGAAATGATTCAAATGTCCTCTTGAATGGTCACATTTAATATATAACTGTCAATACACTTTTACTTCAGTCTAACCAGTGTGTGAACTATATGTTTTCGAGCATCCCAGATTCTGTGATGATTTCTCACAACTAGTGACAAGACATTTTCTTGCGACTGCAAATCTTCGTTGAAGCATCACGTGGATGGAATAAATGTTTCAAATAATTTAAACGTTCTCTTCAACTGTCACATTTATTATATGGTTGTCAACTAAGATTTCTTTCAGTTTTTATAGTGTATGAAGTAGATGTTTTTAAGCATCTCAGATTCTGTGATGATTCCTCACATCTAGTGACTACACGTTTTCTTGCGTCTGCAAAGCTCTGTTGAAGTGTCACGTTGATGGAATAGATGTTTGAAATGATTTAAATGTCTTCTTGAATGGTCAAATTTAATATAAAACTGTCAATACACTTTTACTTCAGTCTAACCAGTGTGTGAACTAGATGGTTTTGAGCAGCCCAGATTCTGTGATGAATTCTCACATCTAGTGACAAGTCACTTTTTTCGACTTTAAATCTCTGTTGAAGCGTCACGTGGATGGAATAGATGTTTGAAATGATTTACATGTTCTCTTCAACTGTCACATTTAATATATGGTTGTCAACAAAGATTTCTTTCAGTTTATCTAGTGTGTGAAGTAGATGTTTTTAAACATCTCAGATTCTGTGATGATTTCTCACATCTAGTGACTGCACGTTTTCTTGCTACTGCTAAGCTCTGTTGAAGTGTCACGTTGATGGAATACAGGTTTGAAATGATTTAAATGTTCTCTTCAACTGTCACATCACATTTATTATATGGTTGTCAACAAAGATTTCTTTGAGTTTTTATAGTGTATGAAGTAGATGTTTTTAAGCATCTCAGATTCTGTGATGATTTCTTACATCTAGTGACTGCACGTTTTTTTGCTACTGCAATGCTCTGTTGAAGTGTCCCGTTGATGGAATAGATGTTTGAAATGATTCAAATGTCCTCTTGAATGCTCACATTTAATATATAACTGTCAATACACTTTTACTTCAGTCTAACCAGTGTGTGAACTAGATGTTTTTGAGCATCCCAGATTCTGTGATGATTTCTCACATCTAGTGACAAGACATTTTCTTGCGACTGCAAATCTTTGTTGAAGCATCACGTGGATGGAATAAATGTTTGAAATAATTTAAATGTTCTCTTCAACTGTCACATTTATTATATTGTTGTCAACAAAGATTTCTTTCAGTTTATCTAGTGTGTGCAGTAGATGTTTTTAAGCATCTCAGATTCTGTTATGATTCCTCACATCTAGTGACTACGCGTTTTCTTGCGACTGCAAAGCTCTGTTGAAGTGTCACGTTGATGGAATAGATGTTTGAAATGATTTAAATGTCTTCTTGAATGGTCTCATTTAATATATAACTGTCAATACACTTTTACTTCAGTCTAACCAGTGTGTGAACTAGATGGTTTTGAGCAGCCCAGATTCTGTGATGATTTCTCACATCTAGTGACAAGTCACTTTTTTCGACTTTAAATCTCTATTGAAGGGTCACGTGGATGGAATAGATGTTTGAAATGATTTACATGTTCTCTTCAACTGTCACATTTATTATATGGTTGTCAAAAAAGATTTCTTTCAGTTTATCTAGTGTGTGAAGTGGATGTTTTTAAACATCTCAGATTCTGTGACGATTTCTCACTTCTAGTGACTGCACGTTTTTTTGCTACTGCAAAGCTCTGTTGAAGTGTCCCGTTGATGGAATAGATGTTTGAAATGATTTAAAGGTTCTCTTCAACTGTCACATCACATTTATTATATGGTTGTCAACAAAGATTTCTTTGAGTTTTTATAGTGTATGAAGTAGATGTTTTTAAGCATCTCAGATTCTGTGATGATTTCTTACATCTAGTGACTGCACGTTTTTTTGCTACTACAAAGCTCTGTTGAAGTGTCCCGTTGATGGAATAGATGTTTGAAATGATTCAAATGTCCTCTTGAATGCTCACATTTAATATATAACTGTCAATACACTTTTACTTCAGTCTAACCAGTGTGTGAACTAGATGGTCTTGAGCAGCCCAGATTCTGTGATGATTTCTCACATCTAATGACAAGTCATTTTCTTTCGACTGCAAATCTCCGTTGAAGCATCACGTGGATAGAATAGATGTTTGTAATGATTTAAATGTTCTCTTCAACTGTCACATTCATTATATGGTTGTCAACGAAGATTTCTTTCAGTTTATCTAGTGTCTGAAGTAGATGTTTTTAAGCATCTCAAATTCTGTGATGATATCTCACATCTAGTGACTACACGTTTTCTTGTTACTGCAAAGCTCTGTTGAAGTGTCACGTTGATGGAATACATGTTTGAAATGTTTCAAATGTCCTCTTGAATGGTCAAATTTAATATATAAATGTCAATACACTTTTACTTCAGTCTAACCAGTGTGTGAACTAGATGTTTTTGAGCATCCCAGATTCTGTGATGATTTCTCACAACTAGTGACAAGACACTTTTTTCGACTTTAAATCTCTGTTGAAGCTTCACATGGATGGAATAGATGTTTTAAATGCTTTACATGTTCTCTTCAACTGTCACATTTAATATATGGTTGTCAACAAAGATTTCTTTCAGTTTATCTAGTGTGTGAAGTAGATGTTTTTAAACATCTCAGATTCTGTCATGATTTCTCACATCTAGTGACTGCACGTTTTCTTGCTACTGCTAAGCTCTGTTGAAGTGTCACGTTGATGGAATACAGGTTTGAAATGATTTAAATGTTCTCTTCAACTGTCACATTTATTATATTGTTGTCAACTAAGATATCTTTCAGTTTATCTAGTGTCTGAAGTAGATGTTTTTAAGCATCTCAGATTCTGTGATGATTCCTCACATCTAGTGACTACACGTTTTCTTGCGACTGCAAAGCTCTGTTGAAATGTCACGTTGATGGAATAGATGTTTGAAATGATATAAATGTTCTCTTCAACTGTCACATTTATTATATTGTTGTCAACAACGATTTCTTTCAGTTTATCTAGTGAGTGAAGTAGATGTTTTTAAGCATCTCAAATTCTATTATGATTTCTCACATCTAGTGACTACTCTTTTTCTTGCGACTGCAAAGCTCTGTTGAAGTGTCACGTTGATGGAATAGATGTTTCAAATGATTCAAATGTCCTCTTGAATGGTCACATTTAATATATAACTGTCAATACACTTTTACTTCAGTCTAACCAGTGTGTGAACTAGATGTTTTTGAGCATCTCAGATTCTGTGATGATTTCTCACATCTAGTGACAAGACATTTTCTTTCGACTCTAAATCTCTGTTGAGGCGTCACGTGGATGGAATAGATGTTTGAAATGATTTAAATGTTCTCTTCAACTGTCACATTTATTATATGGTTGTCAACTAAGATTTCTTCAGTTTATCTAGTGTCTGAAGTAGATGTTTTTAAGCATCTCAGATTCTGTGATGATTTCTCACATCTAGTGACTGCACGTTTTCTTGCGACTGCAAAGCTCTGTTGAAGTGTCACGTTGATGGAGTAGATGTTTGAAATGATTCAAATGTCCTCTTGAATGCTCACATTTAATATATAACTGTCAATACACTTTTACTTCAGTCTAACCAGTGTGTGAACTAGATGTTTTTGAGCATCTCAGATTCTGTGATGATTTCTCACATCTAGTGACAAGACATTTTCTTTCGACTTTAAATCTCTGTTGACGCGTCACGTGGATGGAATAGATGTTTGAAATGATTTAAATTTTCTCTTCAACTGTCACATTTATTATATGGTTGTCAACAAAGATTTCTTTCAGTTTATCTAGTGTGTGAAGTAGATGTTTTTAAGCATCTCAGATTCTGTGATGATTTCTCACATCTATGGACGGCACGTTTTCTTGCTACTGCAAAGCTCTGTTGAAGTGTCACGTTGATGGAATAGATGTTTGAAATGATTCAAATGTCCTCTTGAATGCTCATATTTAATATATAACTGTCAATACACTTTTACTTCAGTCTAACTAGTGTGTGAACTAGATGTTTTTGAGCATCCCAGATTGTGTGATGATTTCTCACATCTAGTGAGAAGACATTTTCTTTCTACTGCAAATCTCCGTTGAACCATCACATGCATTGAATAGATGTTTGTAATGATTTAAATGTTCTCTTCAACTGTCACATTTATTATATGGTTGTCAACAAAGATTTCTTTAAGTTTATCTAGTGTCTGAAGTAGATGTTTTTAAGTATCTCAGATTCTGTGATGATTTCTCACATCTAGTGACTACACGTTTTCTTGCGACTGCAAAGCTCTGTTGAGGTGTCACGTTGATGGAATAGATGTTGAAAATGATTCAAATGTCCTCTTGAATGGTCACATTTAATATATAACTGTCAATACACTTTTACTTCAGTCTAACCAGTGTGTGAACTAGATGTTTTTGAGCATCCCAGATTCTGTGATCATTTCTCACATCTAGTGACAAGACATTTTCTTGCGACTGCAAATCTCTGTTGAAGCATCACGTGGATGGAATAGATATTTGAAATGATTTAAATGTTCTCTTCAAGCGTCACAATTATTATATGGTTGTCAACTAAGATTTCTTCAGTTTATCTAGTGTGTGAAGTAGATGTTTTTAAGCATCTCAGATTCTGTGAAGATTTCTCACATCTAGTGACTACACGATTTCTTGCTACTGCAAAGCTCTGTTGAGGTGTCACGTTGATGGAATAGATGTTTGAAATGATTCAAATGTCCTCTTGAATGCTCACATTTAATATATAACTGTCAATACACTTTTACTTCAGTCTAACCAGTGTGTGAACTAGATGTTTTTGAGCATCTCAGATTCTGTGATGATTTCTCACAACTAGTGACAAGACATTTTCTTGCGACTGCAAATCTTCGTTGAAGCATCACGTGGATGGAATAAATGTTTGAAATAATTTAAATGTTCTCTTCAACTGTCACATTTATTATATGGTTGTCATCTAAGATTTCTTTCAGTTTATCTAGTGTCTGAAGTAGATGTTTTTAAGCATCTCAGATTCTGTGATGATTTCCCACAACTAGTGACTACACGTTTTCTTGTGACTGCAAAGCTCTGTTGAAGTGTCACGTTGATGGAATAGATGTTTGAAATGATTTAAATGTTCTCTTTAACTGTCACATTTATTATTTTGTTGTCAACTAAGATTTCTTTCAGTTTATCTAGTGTGTGAAGTAGATGTTTTTAAGTATCTCAGATTCTGTGATGATTTCTCACATCAAGTGACAACACGTTTTCTTTCGACTGCAAAGCTCTGTTGAAGTGTCACGTTGATGGAATAAATGTTTGAAATGATTCAAATGTCCTCTTGAATGGTCACATTTAATATATAACTGTCAATACACTTTTACTTCAGTCTAACCAGTGTGTGAACTAGATGTTTTCGAGCATCCCAGATTCTGTGATGATTTCTCACAACTAGTGACAAAACAGTTTCTTGCGACTGCAAATCTTCGTTGAAGCATCACGTGGATGGAATAAATGTTTGAAATGATTTAGATGTTGTCTTCAATTGTCACATTTATTATATGGTTGTCAACTAAGATTTCTTTCAGTTTATCTAGTGTCTGAAGTAGATGTTTTTAAGCATCTCAGATTCTGTGATGATTTCTCACATCTAGTGACTACACGTTTTCTTGCGACTGCAAAGCTCTGTTGAAGTGTCACGTTGATGGAATAGATGTTTGAAATGATTCAAATGTCCTCTTAAATGCTCACATTTAATATATAACTGTCAGTACACTTTTACTTCAGTCTAACCAGTGTGTGAACTAGATGTTTTTGAGCATCCCAGATTCTGTGATGATTTCTCACATCTAGTGACAAGACTTTTTCTTTCGACTCCAAATCTCCGTTGAAGCATAACGTGGATGGAATAGATGTTTGAAATGATTTAAATGTTCTCTTCAACTGTCACATTTATTATTTTGTTGTCAACTAAGATTTCTTTCAGTTTATCTAGTGTGTGAAGTAGATGCTTTTAAGCATCTCAGATTCTGTGATGATTTCTCACATCTAGAGACTACACATTTTCTTGCGACTGCAAAGCTCTATTGAAGTGTCACGTTGATGGAATAGATGTTTGAAATGATTCAAATGTCCTCTTGAATGCTCACATTTAATATATAACTGTCAATACACTTTTACTTCAGTCTAACCAGTGTGTGAACTAGATGTTTTTGAGCACCACAGATTCTGTGATGACTTCTCACATCTAGTGACAAGACATTTTCTTGCGACTACAAATCTTCGTTGAAGCATCACGTGGATGGAATAAATGTTTGAAATAATTTAAATGTTCTCTTCAATTGTCACATTTATTATATGGTTGTCAACTAAGATTTCTTTCAGTTTATCTAGTGTCTGAAGTAGATGTTTTTAAGCATCTCAGATTCTGTGATGATTTCTCACATCTAGTGACTGCACGTTTTCTTGCGACTGCAAAGCTCTGTTGAAGTGTCACGTTGATGGAGTAGATGTTTGAAATGATTCAAATGTCCTCTTGAATGCTCACATTTAATATATAACTGTCAATACACTTTTACTTCAGTCTAACCAGTGTGTGAACTAGATGTTTTTGAGCATCTCAGATTCTGTGATGATTTCTCACATCTAGTGACAAGACATTTTCTTTCGACTTTAAATCTCTGTTGACGCGTCACGTGGATGGAATAGATGTTTGAAATGATTTAAATTTTCTCTTCAACTGTCACATTTATTATATGGTTGTCAACAAAGATTTCTTTCAGTTTATCTAGTGTGTGAAGTAGATGTTTTTAAGCATCTCAGATTCTGTGATGATTTCTCACATCTATGGACGGCACGTTTTCTTGCTACTGCAAAGCTCTGTTGAAGTGTCACGTTGATGGAATAGATGTTTGAAATGATTCAAATGTCCTCTTGAATGCTCATATTTAATATATAACTGTCAATACACTTTTACTTCAGTCTAACTAGTGTGTGAACTAGATGTTTTTGAGCATCCCAGATTGTGTGATCATTTCTCACATCTAGTGAGAAGACATTTTCTTTCTACTGCAAATCTCCGTTGAACCATCACATGCATTGAATAGATGATTGTAATGATTTAAATGTTCTCTTCAACTGTCACATTTATTATATGGTTGTCAACAAAGATTTCTTTAAGTTTATCTAGTGTCTGAAGTAGATGTTTTTAAGTATCTCAGATTCTGTGATGATTTCTCACATCTAGTGACTACACGTTTTCTTGCGACTGCAAAGCTCTGTTGAGGTGTCACGTTGATGGAATAGATGTTGAAAATGATTCAAATGTCCTCTTGAATGGTCACATTTAATATATAACTGTCAATACACTTTTACTTCAGTCTAACCAGTGTGTGAACTAGATGTTTTTGAGCATCCCAGATTCTGTGATGATTTCTCACATCTAGTGACAAGACAATTTCTTGCGACTGCAAATCTCTGTTGAAGCATCACGTGGATGGAATAGATATTTGAAATGATTTAAATGTTCTCTTCAAGCGTCACAATTATTATATGGTTGTCAACTAAGATTTCTTCAGTTTATCTAGTGTGTGAAGTAGATGTTTTTAAGCATCTCAGATTCTGTGAAGATTTCTCACATCTAGTGACTACACGTTTTCTTGCTACTGCAAAGCTCTGTTGAGGTGTCACGTTGATGGGATAGATGTTGGAAATGATTCAAATGTCCTCTTGAATGCTCACATTTAATATATAACTGTCAATACACTTTTACTTCAGTCTAACCAGTGTGTGAACTAGATGTTTTTGAGCATCTCAGATTCTGTGATGATTTCTCACATCTAGTGACAAGACATTTTCTTTCGACTCTAAATCTCTGTTGAGGCGTCACGTGGATGGAATAGATGTTTGAAATGATTTAAATGTTCTCTTCAACTGTCACATTTATTATATGGTTGTCAACTAAGATTTCTTCAGTTTATCTAGTGTGTGAAGTAGATGTTTTTGAGCATCCGAGATTCTGTGATGATTTCTCACATCTAGTGACAAGACATTTTCTTGCGACTGCAAATCTCTGTTGAAGCATCACGTGGATGGAATAGATGTTTGAAATGATTTAAATGTTCTCTTCAACCGTCACAATTATTATATGGTTGTTAACTAAGATTTCTTCAGTTTATCTAGTGTGTGAAGTAGATGTTTTTAAGCATCTCAGATTCTGTGATGATTTCTCACATCTAGTGACTACACGTTTTCTTGCGACTGCAAAGCTCTGCTGAGGTGTCACGTTGATGGAATAGATGTTTGAAATGATTTTAAATGTCCTCTTGAATGGTTACATTTAATATATAACTGTCAATACATCTTTACTTCAGTCTAACCAGTGTGTGAACTAGATGTTTTTGAGCATCCCAGATTCTGTGATGATTTCTCACATCTAGTGACAAGACATTTTCTTGCGACTGCAAATCTCTGTTGAAGCATCACATTGATTGAATAGATGTTTGAAATGATTTAAATGTTCTCTTCAACCGTCACATTTATTATATCGTTATCAACTAAGATTTCTTTCAGTTTATCTAGTGTCTGAAGTAGATGTTTTTAAGCATCTCAGATTCTGTGATGATTTCTCACATCTAGTGACTACACGTTTTCTTGCGACTGCAAAGCTCTGTTGAAGTGTCACGTTGATGAAATAGATGTTTGAAATGATTTAAATGTAATCTTGAATGGTCACATTTAATATATAACTGTCAATACACTTTTACTTCAGTCTCACCAGTGTGTGAACTAAATGTTTTTGAGCATCCCAGATTCTGTGATGATTTCTCACATCTAGTGACAAGACATTTACTTTCGACTGCAAATCTCCGTTGAAGCATTACGTGGATGGAATAGATGTTTGTAATAATTTAAATGTTCTCTTCAACTGTCACATTTATTATATGGTTGTCAACTAAGATTTCTTTCAGTTTATCTAGTGTGTGAAGTAGATGTTTTTAAGCGTCTCAGATTCTGTGATGATTTCCCACATCTATTGACTACACGTTTTCTTGTGACTGCAAAGCTCTGTTGAAGTGTCACGTTGATGGAATAGATGTTTGAAATGATTTAAATGTTCTCTTCAACTGTCACATTTATTATTTTGTTGTCAACTAAGATTTCTTTCAGTTTATCTAGTGTGTGAAGTAGATGTTTTTCAGTATCTCAGATTCTGTGATGATTTCTCACATCAAGTGACTACACGTTTTCTTTCGACTGCAAAGCTCTGTTGAAGTGTCACGTTGATGGCATAGATGTTTGAAATGATTCAAATGTCCTCTTGAATGGTCACATTTAATATATAACTGTCAATACACTTTTACTTCAGTCTAACCAGTGTGTGAACTAGATGTTTTCGAGCATCCCAGATTCTGTGATGATTTCTCACAACTAGTGACAAGACATTTTCTTGCGACTGCAAATCTTCGTTGAAGCATCACGTGGATGGAATAAATGTTTGAAATAATTTAAATGTTCTCTTCAACTGTCACATTTATTATATGGTTGTCAACTAAGATTTCTTTCAGTTTATCTAGTGTCTGAAGTAGATGTTTTTAAGCATCTCAGATTCTGTGATGATTTCCCACAACTAGTGACTACACGTTTTCTTGTGACTGCAAAGCTCTGTTGAAGTGTCACGTTGATGGAATAGATGTTTGAAATGATTTAAATGTTCTCTTTAACTGTCACATTTATTATTTTGTTGTCAACTAAGATTTCTTTCAGTTTATCTAGTGTGTGAAGTAGATGTTTTTAATTATCTCAGATTCTGTGATGATTTCTCACATCAAGTGACAACACGTTTTCTTTCGACTGCAAAGCTCTGTTGAAGTGTCACGTTGATGGAATAGATGTTTGAAATGATTCAAATGTCCTCTTGAATGGTCACATTTAATATATAACTGTCAATACACTTTTACTTCAGTCTAACCAGTGTGTGAACTAGATGTTTTCGAGCATCCCAGATTCTGTGATGATTTCTCACAACTAGTGACAAGACATTTTCTTGCGACTGCAAATCTTCGTTGAAGCATCACGTGGATGGAATAAATGTTTGAAATGATTTAAATGTTTTCTTCAACTGTCACATTTATTATATGGTTGTCAACTAAGATTTCTTTCAGTTTATCTAGTGTCTGAAGTAGATGTTTTTAAGCATCTCAGATTCTGTGATGATTCCTCACATCTAGTGACTACACGTTTTCTCGCGACTGCAAAGCTCTGTTGAAGTGTCACGTTGATGGAATTGATGTTTGAAATGATATAAATGTTCTCTTCAACTGTCACATTTATTATATGGTTGTCAACAAAGATTTCTTTCAGTTTATCTAGTGAGTGAAGTAGATGTTTTTAAGCATCTCAAATTCTATTATGATTTCTCACATCTAGTGACTACTCTTTTTCTTGCGACTGCAAAGCTCTGTTGAAGTGTCACGTTGATGGAATAGATGTTTGAAATGATTCAAATGTCCTCTTGAATGGTCACATTTAATATATAACTGTCAATACACTTTTACTTCAGTCTAACCAGTGTGTGAACTATATGTTTTCGAGCATCCCAGATTCTGTGATGATTTCTCACAACTAGTGACAAGACATTTTCTTGCGACTGCAAATCTTCGTTGAAGCATCACGTGGATGGAATAAATGTTTCAAATAATTTAAACGTTCTCTTCAACTGTCACATTTATTATATGGTTGTCAACTAAGATTTCTTTCAGTTTTTATAGTGTATGAAGTAGATGTTTTTAAGCATCTCAGATTCTGTGATGATTCCTCACATCTAGTGACTACACGTTTTCTTGCGTCTGCAAAGCTCTGTTGAAGTGTCACGTTGATGGAATAGATGTTTGAAATGATTTAAATGTCTTCTTGAATGGTCAAATTTAATATAAAACTGTCAATACACTTTTACTTCAGTCTAACCAGTGTGTGAACTAGATGGTTTTGAGCAGCCCAGATTCTGTGATGAATTCTCACATCTAGTGACAAGTCACTTTTTTCGACTTTAAATCTCTGTTGAAGCGTCACGTGGATGGAATAGATGTTTGAAATGATTTACATGTTCTCTTCAACTGTCACATTTAATATATGGTTGTCAACAAAGATTTCTTTCAGTTTATCTAGTGTGTGAAGTAGATGTTTTTAAACATCTCAGATTCTGTGATGATTTCTCACATCTAGTGACTGCACGTTTTCTTGCTACTGCTAAGCTCTGTTGAAGTGTCACGTTGATGGAATACAGGTTTGAAATGATTTAAATGTTCTCTTCAACTGTCACATCACATTTATTATATGGTTGTCAACAAAGATTTCTTTGAGTTTTTATAGTGTATGAAGTAGATGTTTTTAAGCATCTCAGATTCTGTGATGATTTCTTACATCTAGTGACTGCACGTTTTTTTGCTACTGCAATGCTCTGTTGAAGTGTCCCGTTGATGGAATAGATGTTTGAAATGATTCAAATGTCCTCTTGAATGCTCACATTTAATATATAACTGTCAATACACTTTTACTTCAGTCTAACCAGTGTGTGAACTAGATGTTTTTGAGCATCCCAGATTCTGTGATGATTTCTCACATCTAGTGACAAGACATTTTCTTGCGACTGCAAATCTTTGTTGAAGCATCACGTGGATGGAATAAATGTTTGAAATAATTTAAATGTTCTCTTCAACTGTCACATTTATTATATTGTTGTCAACAAAGATTTCTTTCAGTTTATCTAGTGTGTGCAGTAGATGTTTTTAAGCATCTCAGATTCTGTTATGATTCCTCACATCTAGTGACTACGCGTTTTCTTGCGACTGCAAAGCTCTGTTGAAGTGTCACGTTGATGGAATAGATGTTTGAAATGATTTAAATGTCTTCTTGAATGGTCTCATTTAATATATAACTGTCAATACACTTTTACTTCAGTCTAACCAGTGTGTGAACTAGATGGTTTTGAGCAGCCCAGATTCTGTGATGATTTCTCACATCTAGTGACAAGTCACTTTTTTCGACTTTAAATCTCTATTGAAGGGTCACGTGGATGGAATAGATGTTTGAAATGATTTACATGTTCTCTTCAACTGTCACATTTATTATATGGTTGTCAAAAAAGATTTCTTTCAGTTTATCTAGTGTGTGAAGTGGATGTTTTTAAACATCTCAGATTCTGTGACGATTTCTCACTTCTAGTGACTGCACGTTTTTTTGCTACTGCAAAGCTCTGTTGAAGTGTCCCGTTGATGGAATAGATGTTTGAAATGATTTAAAGGTTCTCTTCAACTGTCACATCACATTTATTATATGGTTGTCAACAAAGATTTCTTTGAGTTTTTATAGTGTATGAAGTAGATGTTTTTAAGCATCTCAGATTCTGTGATGATTTCTTACATCTAGTGACTGCACGTTTTTTTGCTACTACAAAGCTCTGTTGAAGTGTCCCGTTGATGGAATAGATGTTTGAAATGATTCAAATGTCCTCTTGAATGCTCACATTTAATATATAACTGTCAATACACTTTTACTTCAGTCTAACCAGTGTGTGAACTAGATGGTCTTGAGCAGCCCAGATTCTGTGATGATTTCTCACATCTAATGACAAGTCATTTTCTTTCGACTGCAAATCTCCGTTGAAGCATCACGTGGATAGAATAGATGTTTGTAATGATTTAAATGTTCTCTTCAACTGTCACATTCATTATATGGTTGTCAACGAAGATTTCTTTCAGTTTATCTAGTGTCTGAAGTAGATGTTTTTAAGCATCTCAAATTCTGTGATGATATCTCACATCTAGTGACTACACGTTTTCTTGTTACTGCAAAGCTCTGTTGAAGTGTCACGTTGATGGAATACATGTTTGAAATGTTTCAAATGTCCTCTTGAATGGTCAAATTTAATATATAAATGTCAATACACTTTTACTTCAGTCTAACCAGTGTGTGAACTAGATGTTTTTGAGCATCCCAGATTCTGTGATGATTTCTCACAACTAGTGACAAGACACTTTTTTCGACTTTAAATCTCTGTTGAAGCTTCACATGGATGGAATAGATGTTTTAAATGCTTTACATGTTCTCTTCAACTGTCACATTTAATATATGGTTGTCAACAAAGATTTCTTTCAGTTTATCTAGTGTGTGAAGTAGATGTTTTTAAACATCTCAGATTCTGTCATGATTTCTCACATCTAGTGACTGCACGTTTTCTTGCTACTGCTAAGCTCTGTTGAAGTGTCACGTTGATGGAATACAGGTTTGAAATGATTTAAATGTTCTCTTCAACTGTCACATTTATTATATTGTTGTCAACTAAGATATCTTTCAGTTTATCTAGTGTCTGAAGTAGATGTTTTTAAGCATCTCAGATTCTGTGATGATTCCTCACATCTAGTGACTACACGTTTTCTTGCGACTGCAAAGCTCTGTTGAAATGTCACGTTGATGGAATAGATGTTTGAAATGATATAAATGTTCTCTTCAACTGTCACATTTATTATATTGTTGTCAACAACGATTTCTTTCAGTTTATCTAGTGAGTGAAGTAGATGTTTTTAAGCATCTCAAATTCTATTATGATTTCTCACATCTAGTGACTACTCTTTTTCTTGCGACTGCAAAGCTCTGTTGAAGTGTCACGTTGATGGAATAGATGTTTCAAATGATTCAAATGTCCTCTTGAATGGTCACATTTAATATATAACTGTCAATACACTTTTACTTCAGTCTAACCAGTGTGTGAACTATATGTTTTCGAGCATCCCAGATTCTGTGATGATTTCTCACAACTAGTGACAAGACATTTTCTTGCGACTGCAAATCTTCGTTGAAGCATCACGTGGATGGAATAAATGTTTGAAATAATTTAACTGTTCTCTTCAACTGTCACATTTATTATATGGTTGTCACTAAGATTTCTTTCAGTTTATCTAGTATCTTAAGTAGATGTTTTTGAGCATCCCAGTTTCTGTGATGATTTCTCACATCTAGTGACAAGACATTTTCTTGTGACTGCAAATCTCTGTTGAAGCATCACGTGGATGGAATAGATGTTTGAAATGATTTAAATGTTCTCTTCAACTGTCACATTTATTATATGGTTGTCAACTAAGATTTCTTCAGTTGATCTAGTGTGTGAAGTAGATGTTTTTAAGCATCGCAGATTCTGTGATGATTTCTCAAATCTAGTGACTACACGTTTTCTTGCGACTGCAAAGCTCTGTTGAAGTGTCACGTTGATGGAATAGATGTTTGAAATGATTTAAATGTCCTCTTGAATGGTCACATTTAATATATAACTGTCAATACACTTTTACTTCAGTCTAACCAGTGTGTGAACTATATGTTTTCGAGCATCCCAGATTCTGTGATGATTTCTCACAACTAGTGACAAGACATTTTCTTGCGACTGCAAATCTTCGTTGAAGCATCACGTGGATGGAATAAATGTTTGAAATAATTTAAATGTTTTCTTCAACTGTCACATTTTTTATATGGTTGTCAACTAAGTTTTCTTTCAGTTTATCTAGTGTGTGAAGTAGATGTTTTTAAGCATCTCAGATTCTGTGATGATTCCTCACATCTAGTGACTACACGTTTTCTTGCGACTGCAAAGCTCTGTTGAAGTGTCACGTTGATGGAATAGATGTTTGAAATGATATAAATCTTCTCTTCAACTGTCACATTTATTATATGGTTGTCAACAAGGATTTCTTTCAGTTTATCTAGTGAGTGAAGTAGATGTTTTTAAGCATCTCAGATTCTGTGATGATTTCTCACATCTAGTGACTACACGTTTTCTTGCGACTGCAAAGCTCTGTTGAAGTGTCACGTTGACGGAAAAGATGTTTGAAATGATTCAAATGTCCTCTTGAATGGTCACATTTAATATGTAACTGTCAATACACTTTTACTTCACTGTAACCAGTGTGTAAACTAAATGTTTTTGAGCATCCCAAATTCTGTGATGATTTCTCACCTCTAGTGACAAGACATTTTCTTGCGACTGAAAATCTCCGTTGAAGCATCACGTGGATGGAATAGATGTTTGAAATGATTAAAATGTTCTGTTCAACTGTCACATTTATTATTTTGTTGTCAACTAAGATTTCTTTCAGTTTATCTAGTGTGTGCAGTAGATGTTTTTAAGCATCTCAGATTCTGTGATTATTCCTCACATCTAGTGACTACACGTTTTCTTGCGACTGCAAAGCTCTGTTGAAGTGTCACGTTGATGGAATAGATGTTTGAAATGATTTAAATGTCTTCTTGAATGGTCACATTTAATATATAACTGTCAATACACTTTTACTTCAGTCTAACCAGTGTGTGAACTAGATGGTTTTGAGCAGCCCAGATTCTGTGATGATTTCTCACATCTAGCGACAAGTCACTTTTTTCGACTTTAAATCTCTGTTGAAGCGTCACGTGGATGGAATAGATGTTTGAAATGATTTACATGTTCTCTTCAACTGTCACATTTATTATATCGTTGTCAACAAAGATTTCTTTCAGTTTATCTAGTGTGTGAAGTAGATGTTTTTAAACATCTCAGATTCTGTGATGATTTCTCACATATAGTGACTGCACGTTTCCTTGCTACTGCTAAGCTCTGTTGAAGTGTCCCGTTGATGGAATAGATGTTTGAAATGATTTAAATGTTCTCTTGAATGGTCACATTTAATATGTAACTGTCAATACACTTTTACTTCAGTCTAACCAGTGTATGAACTAGATGTTTTTGAGCATCCCAGATTCTGTGATGATTTCTCACATCTAGTGACAAGACATTTTCTTTCGACTGAAAATCTCCGTTGAAGCATCACTTGGATGGAATAGATGTTTGAAATGATTTAAATGTTCTCTTCAACTGTCACATTTATTATATCGTTGTCAACAAAGATTTCTTTCAGTTTATCTAATGTTTGAAGTAGATGTTTTTAAACATCTCAGATTCTGTGATGATTTCTCACATCTAGTGACTGCACGTTTTCTTGCTACTGCTAAGCTCTGTTGAAGTGTCACATTGATGGAATAAATGTTTGAAATGATTTAAATGTTCTCTTCAATTGTCACATTTATTATATGGTTGTCAACTAAGATTTCTTTCAGTTTATCTAGTGTCTGAAGTAGATGTTTTTAAACATCTCAGATTCTGTGATGATTTCTCACATCTAGTGACTACACGTTTTCTTGCGACTGCAAAGCTCTGTTGAAGTCTCACGTTGATGGAATAGATGTTTGAAATGATTTAAATGTCCTCTTGAATGGTCACGTTTAATATATAACTGTCAATACACTTTTACTTCAGTCTAACCAGTGTGTGAACTAGATGTTTTTGAGCATCCCAGATTCTGTGATGATTTCTCACATCTAGTGACAAGACATTTTCTTGTGACTGCAAATCTCCGTTGAAGCATCAAGTTGATTGAATAGATGTTTGAAATGATTTAAATGTTCTCTTCAACCGTCACATTTATTATATGGTTATCAACTAAGATTTCTTTCAGTTTATCTAGTGTCTGAAGTAGATGTTTTTGAGCATCCCAGATTCTGTGATGATTTCTCACATTTAGTGACTACACGTTTTCTTGTGACTGCAAAGCTCTGTTGAAGTGTCACGTTAATGGAATAGATGTTTGAAATGATTCAAATGTCCTCTTGAATGGTCACATCTAATATGTAACTGTCAATACATTTTTACTTCAGTCTAACCAGTGTGTGAACTAGATGTTTTTGAGCATCCCAGATTCTGTGATGATTTCTCACATCTAGTGACAAGACATTTTCTTGTGACTGCAAATCTCTGTTGAAGCATCACGTGGATGGAATAGATGTTTGAAATGATTTAAATGTTCTCTTCAACTGTCACATTTATTATATGGTTGTCAACTAAGATTTCTTCAGTTGATCTAGTGTGTGAAGTAGATGTTTTTAAGCATCTCAGAATCTGTGATGATTTCTCACATCTAGTGACTACACCTTTTCTTGTGACTGCAAAGCTCTGTTGAAGTGTCACGTTAATGGAATAGATGTTTGAAATGATTCAAATGTCCTCTTGAATGGTCACATCTAATATGTAACTGTCAATACATTTTTACTTCAGTCTAACCAGTGTGTGAACTAGATGTTTTTGAGCATCCCAGATTCTGTGATGATTTCTCACATCCAGTGACAAGACATTTTCTTGTGACTGCAAATCTCTGTTGAAGCATCACGTGGATGGAATAGATGTTTGAAATGATTTAAATGTTCTCTTCAACTGTCACATTTATTATATCGTTGTCAACAAAGATTTCTTTCAGTTTATCTAGTGTCTGAAGTAGATGTTTTTAAACATCTCAGATTATGTGATGATTTCTCACATCTAGTGACTGCACTTTTTCTTGCTACTGCTAAGCTCTGTTGAAGTGTCACGTTGATGGAATAGATGTTTGAAATGATTTAAATGTTCTCTTCAAATGTCACATTTATTATATGGTTGTCAACAAAGATTTCTTTCAGTTTATCTAGTGTGATAAGTAGATGTTTTTAAGCATCTCAGATTCTATGATGATTTCCCACATCTAGTGACTACACGTTTTCTTGCGACTGCAAAGCTCTGTTGAAGTGTCCCCTTGATGGAATAGATGTTTGAAATGATTTAAATGTTCTCTTCAACTGTCACATTTAATATGTAACTGTCAATACACTTTACTTCAGTCTAACCAGTGTGTGAACTAAATATTTTTGAGCATCCCAGATTCTGTTATGATTTCTAAAATCTACTGACAAGACATTTTCTTTCGACTGCAAATCTCCGTTGAAGCATCACGTGGATGGAATATATGTTTGAAATGATTTAAATGTTCTCTTCAACTGTCATATTTAATATGTAACTGTCAATACACTTTACTTCAGTCTAACCAGTGTGTGAACTAAATATTTTTGAGCATCCCAGATTCTGTGATGATTTCTAAAATCTAGTGACAACACATTTTCTTTCGACTGCAAATCTCCGTTGAAGCATCACGTGGATGGAATAGATGTTTGAAATGATTTAAATGTTCTCTTCAACTGTCACATTTATTATATGGTTGTCAACTAAGATTTCTTCAGTTGATCTAGTGTGTGAAGTAGATGTTTTTAAGCATCTCAGAATCTGTGATGATTTCTCACATCTAGTGACTACACCTTTTCTTGTGACTGCAAAGCTCTGTTGAAGTGTCACGTTACTGGAATAGATGTTTCAAATGATTCAAATGTCCTCTTGAATGGTCACATCTAATATATAACTGTGAATACACTTTTACTTCAGTCTAACCAGTGTGTGAACTAGATAGATGTTTTTGAGCTTCCTGGATTCTGTGATGATTTCTCACATCTAGTGACAAGACATTTTCTTGCGACTGCAAATCTCCGTTGAAGCATCACGTGGATGGAATAGATGTTTGAAATGATTTAAATGTACTTTTCAACTGTCAGATTTATTATATGGTTGTCAACTAAGATTTCCTTTCAGTTTATCTAGTGTGTGAAGTAAATGTTTTTAGGCATCTCAGATTCTGTGATGATTTCTCACATCTAGTGACTACACGTTTTCTTGCGACTGCAAAGCTCTGTTGTAGTGTCACGTTGATGGAATAGAAGTTTGAAATGATTCAAATGTCCTCTTGAATGGTCACATTTAATATCTAACTGTCAATACACTTTTACTTCAGTCTAACCAGTGTGTGAACTAGATGTTTTTGAGCATTCCAGATTCTGTGAAGATTTCTCACATCTAGTGACAACACATTTTCCTGCGACTGCAAATCTCCGTTGAAGCATCACGTGGATGGATAGATAATTGAAATAATTTAAATGTTCTCTTCAACTGTCACATTTATTATATTGTTGTCAACAAAGATTTCTTTCCATTTATCTAGTGTGTGAAGTAGAAGTTTTTAAGCATCTCAGATACTGTGATGATTTCTCACATCTAGTGACTAAACGTTTTCTTGCTACTGCAGAGGTCTGTTGAAGTCTCATGTCGATGCAAACATGTTGGAAATGATCTAAACGTTCTCATCAATTTGTCAAATTTATCATAAAGTTAACAATCCTTTTTTCTTAATCCTTCACTTGTGCTCGGAGTAGATGTTTTTACGCATCCCAGATTCTGTGATGATTTCTCACATCTAGCGACAAGTCACTTTTTTCGACTTTAAATCTCTGTTGAAGCGTCACGTGGATGGAATAGATGTTTGAAATGATTTACATGTTCTCTTCAACTGTCACATTTATTATATCGTTGTCAACAAAGATTTCTTTCAGTTTATCTAGTGTGTGAAGTAGATGTTTTTAAACATCTCAGATTCTGTGATGATTTCTCACATATAGTGACTGCACGTTTCCTTGCTACTGCTAAGCTCTGTTGAAGTGTCCCGTTGATGGAATAGATGTTTGAAATGATTTAAATGTTCTCTTGAATGGTCACATTTAATATGTAACTGTCAATACACTTTTACTTCAGTCTAACCAGTGTATGAACTAGATGTTTTTGAGCATCCCAGATTCTGTGATGATTTCTCACATCTAGTGACAAGACATTTTCTTTCGACTGAAAATCTCCGTTGAAGCATCACTTGGATGGAATAGATGTTTGAAATGATTTAAATGTTCTCTTCAACTGTCACATTTATTATATCGTTGTCAACAAAGATTTCTTTCAGTTTATCTAATGTTTGAAGTAGATGTTTTTAAACATCTCAGATTCTGTGATGATTTCTCACATCTAGTGACTGCACGTTTTCTTGCTACTGCTAAGCTCTGTTGAAGTGTCACATTGATGGAATAAATGTTTGAAATGATTTAAATGTTCTCTTCAATTGTCACATTTATTATATGGTTGTCAACTAAGATTTCTTTCAGTTTATCTAGTGTCTGAAGTAGATGTTTTTAAACATCTCAGATTCTGTGATGATTTCTCACATCTAGTGACTACACGTTTTCTTGCGACTGCAAAGCTCTGTTGAAGTCTCACGTTGATGGAATAGATGTTTGAAATGATTTAAATGTCCTCTTGAATGGTCACGTTTAATATATAACTGTCAATACACTTTTACTTCAGTCTAACCAGTGTGTGAACTAGATGTTTTTGAGCATCCCAGATTCTGTGATGATTTCTCACATCTAGTGACAAGACATTTTCTTGTGACTGCAAATCTCCGTTGAAGCATCAAGTTGATTGAATAGATGTTTGAAATGATTTAAATGTTCTCTTCAACCGTCACATTTATTATATGGTTATCAACTAAGATTTCTTTCAGTTTATCTAGTGTCTGAAGTAGATGTTTTTGAGCATCCCAGATTCTGTGATGATTTCTCACATTTAGTGACTACACGTTTTCTTGTGACTGCAAAGCTCTGTTGAAGTGTCACGTTAATGGAATAGATGTTTGAAATGATTCAAATGTCCTCTTGAATGGTCACATCTAATATGTAACTGTCAATACATTTTTACTTCAGTCTAACCAGTGTGTGAACTAGATGTTTTTGAGCATCCCAGATTCTGTGATGATTTCTCACATCTAGTGACAAGACATTTTCTTGTGACTGCAAATCTCTGTTGAAGCATCACGTGGATGGAATAGATGTTTGAAATGATTTAAATGTTCTCTTCAACTGTCACATTTATTATATGGTTGTCAACTAAGATTTCTTCAGTTGATCTAGTGTGTGAAGTAGATGTTTTTAAGCATCTCAGAATCTGTGATGATTTCTCACATCTAGTGACTACACCTTTTCTTGTGACTGCAAAGCTCTGTTGAAGTGTCACGTTAATGGAATAGATGTTTGAAATGATTCAAATGTCCTCTTGAATGGTCACATCTAATATGTAACTGTCAATACATTTTTACTTCAGTCTAACCAGTGTGTGAACTAGATGTTTTTGAGCATCCCAGATTCTGTGATGATTTCTCACATCCAGTGACAAGACATTTTCTTGTGACTGCAAATCTCTGTTGAAGCATCACGTGGATGGAATAGATGTTTGAAATGATTTAAATGTTCTCTTCAACTGTCACATTTATTATATCGTTGTCAACAAAGATTTCTTTCAGTTTATCTAGTGTCTGAAGTAGATGTTTTTAAACATCTCAGATTATGTGATGATTTCTCACATCTAGTGACTGCACTTTTTCTTGCTACTGCTAAGCTCTGTTGAAGTGTCACGTTGATGGAATAGATGTTTGAAATGATTTAAATGTTCTCTTCAAATGTCACATTTATTATATGGTTGTCAACAAAGATTTCTTTCAGTTTATCTAGTGTGATAAGTAGATGTTTTTAAGCATCTCAGATTCTATGATGATTTCCCACATCTAGTGACTACACGTTTTCTTGCGACTGCAAAGCTCTGTTGAAGTGTCCCCTTGATGGAATAGATGTTTGAAATGATTTAAATGTTCTCTTCAACTGTCACATTTAATATGTAACTGTCAATACACTTTACTTCAGTCTAACCAGTGTGTGAACTAAATATTTTTGAGCATCCCAGATTCTGTTATGATTTCTAAAATCTACTGACAAGACATTTTCTTTCGACTGCAAATCTCCGTTGAAGCATCACGTGGATGGAATATATGTTTGAAATGATTTAAATGTTCTCTTCAACTGTCATATTTAATATGTAACTGTCAATACACTTTACTTCAGTCTAACCAGTGTGTGAACTAAATATTTTTGAGCATCCCAGATTCTGTGATGATTTCTAAAATCTAGTGACAACACATTTTCTTTCGACTGCAAATCTCCGTTGAAGCATCACGTGGATGGAATAGATGTTTGAAATGATTTAAATGTTCTCTTCAACTGTCACATTTATTATATGGTTGTCAACTAAGATTTCTTCAGTTGATCTAGTGTGTGAAGTAGATGTTTTTAAGCATCTCAGAATCTGTGATGATTTCTCACATCTAGTGACTACACCTTTTCTTGTGACTGCAAAGCTCTGTTGAAGTGTCACGTTACTGGAATAGATGTTTCAAATGATTCAAATGTCCTCTTGAATGGTCACATCTAATATATAACTGTGAATACACTTTTACTTCAGTCTAACCAGTGTGTGAACTAGATAGATGTTTTTGAGCTTCCTGGATTCTGTGATGATTTCTCACATCTAGTGACAAGACATTTTCTTGCGACTGCAAATCTCCGTTGAAGCATCACGTGGATGGAATAGATGTTTGAAATGATTTAAATGTACTTTTCAACTGTCAGATTTATTATATGGTTGTCAACTAAGATTTCCTTTCAGTTTATCTAGTGTGTGAAGTAAATGTTTTTAGGCATCTCAGATTCTGTGATGATTTCTCACATCTAGTGACTACACGTTTTCTTGCGACTGCAAAGCTCTGTTGTAGTGTCACGTTGATGGAATAGAAGTTTGAAATGATTCAAATGTCCTCTTGAATGGTCACATTTAATATCTAACTGTCAATACACTTTTACTTCAGTCTAACCAGTGTGTGAACTAGATGTTTTTGAGCATTCCAGATTCTGTGAAGATTTCTCACATCTAGTGACAACACATTTTCCTGCGACTGCAAATCTCCGTTGAAGCATCACGTGGATGGATAGATAATTGAAATAATTTAAATGTTCTCTTCAACTGTCACATTTATTATATTGTTGTCAACAAAGATTTCTTTCCATTTATCTAGTGTGTGAAGTAGAAGTTTTTAAGCATCTCAGATACTGTGATGATTTCTCACATCTAGTGACTAAACGTTTTCTTGCTACTGCAGAGGTCTGTTGAAGTCTCATGTCGATGCAAACATGTTGGAAATGATCTAAACGTTCTCATCAATTTGTCAAATTTATCATAAAGTTAACAATCCTTTTTTCTTAATCCTTCACTTGTGCTCGGAGTAGATGTTTTTACGCATCCCAGATTCTGTGATGATTTCTCACATCTAGCGACAAGTCACTTTTTTCGACTTTAAATCTCTGTTGAAGCGTCACGTGGATGGAATAGATGTTTGAAATGATTTACATGTTCTCTTCAACTGTCACATTTATTATATCGTTGTCAACAAAGATTTCTTTCAGTTTATCTAGTGTGTGAAGTAGATGTTTTTAAACATCTCAGATTCTGTGATGATTTCTCACATATAGTGACTGCACGTTTCCTTGCTACTGCTAAGCTCTGTTGAAGTGTCCCGTTGATGGAATAGATGTTTGAAATGATTTAAATGTTCTCTTGAATGGTCACATTTAATATGTAACTGTCAATACACTTTTACTTCAGTCTAACCAGTGTATGAACTAGATGTTTTTGAGCATCCCAGATTCTGTGATGATTTCTCACATCTAGTGACAAGACATTTTCTTTCGACTGAAAATCTCCGTTGAAGCATCACTTGGATGGAATAGATGTTTGAAATGATTTAAATGTTCTCTTCAACTGTCACATTTATTATATCGTTGTCAACAAAGATTTCTTTCAGTTTATCTAATGTTTGAAGTAGATGTTTTTAAACATCTCAGATTCTGTGATGATTTCTCACATCTAGTGACTGCACGTTTTCTTGCTACTGCTAAGCTCTGTTGAAGTGTCACATTGATGGAATAAATGTTTGAAATGATTTAAATGTTCTCTTCAACCGTCACATTTATTATATGGTTATCAACTAAGATTTCTTTCAGTTTATCTAGTGTCTGAAGTAGATGTTTTTGAGCATCCCATATTCTGTGATGATTTCTCACATTTAGTGACTACACGTTTTCTTGTGACTGCAAAGCTCTGTTGAAGTGTCACGTTAATGGAATAGATGTTTGAAATGATTCAAATGTCCTCTTGAATGGTCACATCTAATATGTAACTGTCAATACATTTTTACTTCAGTCTAACCAGTGTGTGAACTAGATGTTTTTGAGCATCCCAGATTCTGTGATGATTTCTCACATCTAGTGACAAGACATTTTCTTGCGACTGCAAATCTCTGTTGAAGCATCATGTGGATGGAATAGATGTTTGAAATGATTTAAATGTTCTCTTCAACTGTCACATTTATTATATGGTTGTCAACTAAGATTTCTTCAGTTGATCTAGTGTGTGAAGTAGATGTTTTTAAGCATTTCAGAATCTGTGATGATTTCTCACATCTAGTGACTACAACTTTTCTTGTGACTGCAAAGCTCTGTTGAAGTGTCACGTTAATGGAATAGATGTTTGAAATGATTCAAATGTCCTCTTGAATGGTCACATCTAATATGTAACTGTCAATACATTTTTACTTCAGTCTAACCAGTGTGTGAACTAGATGTTTTTGAGCATCCCAGATTCTGTGATGATTTCTCACATCCAGTGACAAGACATTTTCTTGTGACTGCAAATCTCTGTTGAAGCATCACGTGGATGGAATTGATGTTTGAAATGATTTAAATGTTCTCTTCAACTGTCACATTTATTATATGGTTGTCAACTAAGATTTCTTCAGTTGATCTAGTGTGTGAAGTAGATGTTTTTAAGCATCTCAGATTCTGTGATGATTTCTCACATCTAGTGACTACACGTTTTCTTGCGATTGCAAAGCTATGTTGAAGTGTCACGTTGATGGAATAGATGTTTGAAATGATTTAAATGTTCTCTTCAACTGTCACATTTATTATATCGTTGTCAACAAAGATTTCTTTCAGTTTATCTAGTGTCTGAAGTAGATGTTTTTAAACATCTCAGATTATGTGATGATTTCTCACATCTAGTGACTGCACTTTTTCTTGCTACTGCTAAGCTCTGTTGAAGTGTCACGTTGATGGAATAGATGTTTGAAATGATTTAAATGTTCTCTTCAAATGTCACATTTATTATATGGTTGTCAACAAAGATTTCTTTCAGTTTATCTAGTGTGTGAAGTAGATGTTTTTAAGCACCTCAGATTCTATGATGATTTCCCACATCTAGTGACTACACGTTTTCTTGCGACTGCAAAGCTCTGTTGAAGTGTCCCCTTGATGGAATAGATGTTTGAAATGATTTAAATGTTCTCTTCAACTGTCACATTTAATATGTAACTGTCAATACACTTTACTTCAGTCTAACCAGTGTGTGAACTAAATATTTTTGAGCATCCCAGATTCTGTGATGATTTCTAAAATCTACTGACAAGACATTTTCTTTCGACTGCAAATCTCCGTTGAAGCATCACGTGGATGGAATATATGTTTGAAATGATTTAAATGTTCTCTTCAACTGTCATATTTAATATGTAACTGTCAATACACTTTACTTCAGTCTAACCAGTGTGTGAACTAAATATTTTTGAGCATCCCAGATTCTGTGATGATTTCTAAAATCTAGTGACAACACATTTTCTTTCGACTGCAAATCTCCGTTGAAGCATCACGTGGATGGAATAGATGTTTGAAATGATTTAAATGTTCTCTTCAACTGTCACATTTATTATATGGTTGTCAACTAAGATTTCTTCAGTTGATCTAGTGTGTGAAGTAGATGTTTTTAAGCATCTCAGAATCTGTGATGATTTCTCACATCTAGTGACTACACCTTTTCTTGTGACTGCAAAGCTCTGTTGAAGTGTCACGTTAATGGAATAGATGTTTCAAATGATTCAAATGTCCTCTTGAATGGTCACATCTAATATATAACTGTGAATACACTTTTACTTCAGTCTAACCAGTGTGTGAACTAGATAGATGTTTTTGAGCTTCCTGGATTCTGTGATGATTTCTCACATCTAGTGACAAGACATTTTCTTGCGACTGCAAATCTCCGTTGAAGCATCACGTGGATGGAATAGATGTTTGAAATGATTTAAATGTACTTTTCAACTGTCAGATTTACTATATGGTTGTCAACTAAGATTTCCTTTCAGTTTATCTAGTGTGTGAAGTAAATGTTTTTAGGCATCTCAGATTCTGTGATGATTTCTTACATCTAGTGACTACACGTTTTCTTGCGACTACAAAGCTCTGTTGTAGTGTCACGTTGATGGAATAGAAGTTTGAAATGATTCAAATGTCCTCTTGAATGGTCACATTTAATATCTAACTGTCAATACGCTTTTACTTCAGTCTAACCAGTGTGTGAACTAGATGTTTTTGAGCATTCCAGATTCTGTGAAGATTTCTCACATCTAGTGACAAGACATTTTACTGCGACTGCAAATCTCCGTTGAAGCATCACGTGGATGGATAGATAATTGAAATAATTTAAATGTTCTCTTCAACTGTCACATTTATTATATTGTTGTCAACAAAGATTTCTTTCCATTTATCTAGTGTGTGAAGTAGAAGTTTTTAAGCATCTCAGATACTGTGATGATTTCTCACATCTAGTGACTAAACGTTTTCTTGCTACTGCAGAGGTCTGTTGAAGTCTCATGTCGATGCAAACATGTTGGAAATGATCTAAACGTTCTCATCAATTTGTCAAATTTATCATAAAGTTAACAATCCTTTTTTCTTAATCCTTCACTTGTGCTCGGAGTAGATGTTTTTACGCATCCCAGATTCTGTGATGACTTCTCACATCTAGTCACAAGACATTTTCTTTCGACTCCAAATCTCTGTTGAAGCGTCACTTGGATGGAATAGATGTTTGAAATGATTTAAATGTTCTCTTTAACTGTCACATTTATTGTATGGTTGTCAACAAAGATTTTTTCACTTTATCTAGTGTGTGAAGTAGATGTTTTTAAGCATCTCAGATTCTGTGATGATTTCTCACATCTAGTGACTACACGTTTTCTTGCGACTGCAAAGCTCTGTTGAAGTGTCACGTTGATGGAATAGATGTTTGAAATGATTCAAATGTCCTCTTGAATGGTCACATTTAATATATAACTGTCAATACACTTTTACTTCAGTCTAACCAGTGTGTGAACTAGATATTTTTCAGCATCCCAGATTCTGTGATGATTTCTCGCATCTAGTGACAAGACATTTTCTTGCGACTACAAATCTTCGTTGAAGCATCACGTGGTTGGAATAAATATTTGAAATCATTTAAATGTTCTCTTCAATTGTCACATTTATTATATGGTTGTCAACTAAGATTTCTTTCAGTTTATCTAGTGTCTGAAGTAGATGTTTTTAAACATCCCAGATTCTGTGATGATTTCTCACATCTAGTGACTACACGTTTTCTTGCGACTGCAAAGCTCTGTTGAAGTCTCACGTTGATGGAATAGATGTTTGAAATGATTTAAATGTCCTCTTGAATGGTCACGTTTAATATATAACTGTCAATACACTTTTACTTCAGTCTAACTAGTGTGTGAACTAGATGTTTTTGAGCATCCCAGATTGTGTGATGATTTCTCACATCTAGTGAGAAGACATTTTCTTTCTACTGCAAATCTCCGTTGAACCATCACATGCATTGAATAGATGTTTGTAATGATTTAAATGTTCTCTTCAACTGTCACATTTATTATATGGTTGTCAACAAAGATTTCTTTAAGTTTATCTAGTGTCTGAAGTAGATGTTTTTAAGTATCTCAGATTCTGTGATGATTTCTCACATCTAGTGACTACACGTTTTCTTGCGACTGCAAAGCTCTGTTGAGGTGTCACGTTGATGGAATAGATGTTGAAAATGATTCAAATGTCCTCTTGAATGGTCACATTTAATATATAACTGTCAATACACTTTTACTTCAGTCTAACCAGTGTGTGAACTAGATGTTTTTGAGCATCCCAGATTCTGTGATCATTTCTCACATCTAGTGACAAGACATTTTCTTGCGACTGCAAATCTCTGTTGAAGCATCACGTGGATGGAATAGATATTTGAAATGATTTAAATGTTCTCTTCAAGCGTCACAATTATTATATGGTTGTCAACTAAGATTTCTTCAGTTTATCTAGTGTGTGAAGTAGATGTTTTTAAGCATCTCAGATTCTGTGAAGATTTCTCACATCTAGTGACTACACGATTTCTTGCTACTGCAAAGCTCTGTTGAGGTGTCACGTTGATGGAATAGATGTTTGAAATGATTCAAATGTCCTCTTGAATGCTCACATTTAATATATAACTGTCAATACACTTTTACTTCAGTCTAACCAGTGTGTGAACTAGATGTTTTTGAGCATCTCAGATTCTGTGATGATTTCTCACATCTAGTGACAAGACATTTTCTTTCGACTCTAAATCTCTGTTGAGGCGTCACGTGGATGGAATAGATGTTTGAAATGATTTAAATGTTCTCTTCAACTGTCACATTTATTATATGGTTGTCAACTAAGATTTCTTCAGTTTATCTAGTGTGTGAAGTAGATGTTTTTGAGCATCCCAGATTCTGTGATGATTTCTCACATCTAGTGACAAGACATTTTCTTGCGACTGCAAATCTCTGTTGAAGCATCACGTGGATGGAATAGATGTTTGAAATGATTTAAATGTTCTCTTCAACCGTCACAATTATTATATGGTTGTTAACTAAGATTTCTTCAGTTTATCTAGTGTGTGAAGTAGATGTTTTTAAGCATCTCAGATTCTGTGATGATTTCTCACATCTAGTGACTACACGTTTTCTTGCGACTGCAAAGCTCTGCTGAGGTGTCACGTTGATGGAATAGATGTTTGAAATGATTTTAAATGTCCTCTTGAATGGTTACATTTAATATATAACTGTCAATACATCTTTACTTCAGTCTAACCAGTGTGTGAACTAGATGTTTTTGAGCATCCCAGATTCTGTGATGATTTCTCACATCTAGTGACAAGACATTTTCTTGCGACTGCAAATCTCTGTTGAAGCATCACATTGATTGAATAGATGTTTGAAATGATTTAAATGTTCTCTTCAACCGTCACATTTATCATATCGTTATCAACTAAGATTTCTTTCAGTTTATCTAGTGTCTGAAGTAGATGTTTTTAAGCATCTCAGATTCTGTGATGATTTCTCACATCTAGTGACTACACGTTTTCTTTCGACTGCAAAGCTCTGTTGAAGTGTCACGTTGATGGCATAGATGTTTGAAATGATTCAAATGTCCTCTTGAATGGTCACATTTAATATATAACTGTCAATACACTTTTACTTCAGTCTAACCAGTGTGTGAACTAGATGTTTTCGAGCATCCCAGATTCTGTGATGATTTCTCACAACTAGTGACAAGACATTTTCTTGCGACTGCAAATCTTCGTTGAAGCATCACGTGGATGGAATAAATGTTTGAAATAATTTAAATGTTCTCTTCAACTGTCACATTTATTATATGGTTGTCATCTAAGATTTCTTTCAGTTTATCTAGTGTCTGAAGTAGATGTTTTTAAGCATCTCAGATTCTGTGATGATTTCCCACAACTAGTGACTACACGTTTTCTTGTGACTGCAAAGCTCTGTTGAAGTGTCACGTTGATGGAATAGATGTTTGAAATGATTTAAATGTTCTCTTTAACTGTCACATTTATTATTTTGTTGTTAACTAAGATTTCTTTCAGTTTATCTAGTGTGTGAAGTAGATGTTTTTAAGTATCTCAGATTCTGTGATGATTTCTCACATCAAGTGACAACACGTTTTCTTTCGACTGCAAAGCTCTGTTGAAGTGTCACGTTGATGGAATAAATGTTTGAAATGATTCAAATGTCCTCTTGAATGGTCACATTTAATATATAACTGTCAATACACTTTTACTTCAGTCTAACCAGTGTGTGAACTAGATGTTTTCGAGCATCCCAGATTCTGTGATGATTTCTCACAACTAGTGACAAAACAGTTTCTTGCGACTGCAAATCTTCGTTGAAGCATCACGTGGATTGAATAAATGTTTGAAATGATTTAGATGTTGTCTTCAATTGTCACATTTATTATATGGTTGTCAACTAAGATTTCTTTCAGTTTATCTAGTGTCTGAAGTAGATGTTTTTAAGCATCTCAGATTCTGTGATGATTTCTCACATCTAGTGACTACACGTTTTCTTGCGACTGCAAAGCTCTGTTGAAGTGTCACGTTGATGCAATAGATGTTTGAAATGATTCAAATGTCCTCTTAAATGCTCACATTTAATATATAACTGTCAGTACACTTTTACTTCAGTCTAACCAGTGTGTGAACTAGATGTTTTTGAGCATCCCAGATTCTGTGATGATTTCTCACATCTAGTGACAAGACTTTTTCTTTCGACTCCAAATCTCCGTTGAAGCATAACGTGGATGGAATAGATGTTTGAAATGATTTAAATGTTCTCTTCAACTGTCACATTTATTATTTTGTTGTCAACTAAGATTTCTTTCAGTTTATCTAGTGTGTGAAGTAGATGCTTTTAAGCATCTCAGATTCTGTGATGATTTCTCACATCTAGAGACTACACATTTTCTTGCGACTGCAAAGCTCTATTGAAGTGTCACGTTGATGGAATAGATGTTTGAAATGATTCAAATGTCCTCTTGAATGCTCACATTTAATATATAACTGTCAATACACTTTTACTTCAGTCTAACCAGTGTGTGAACTAGATGTTTTTGAGCACCACAGATTCTGTGATGACTTCTCACATCTAGTGACAAGACATTTTCTTGCGACTACAAATCTTCGTTGAAGCATCACGTGGATGGAATAAATGTTTGAAATAATTTAAATGTTCTCTTCAATTGTCACATTTATTATATGGTTGTCAACTAAGATTTCTTTCAGTTTATCTAGTGTCTGAAGTAGATGTTTTTAAGCATCTCAGATTCTGTGATGATTTCTCACATCTAGTGACTGCACGTTTTCTTGCGACTGCAAAGCTCTGTTGAAGTGTCACGTTGATGGAGTAGATGTTTGAAATGATTCAAATGTCCTCTTGAATGCTCACATTTAATATATAACTGTCAATACACTTTTACTTCAGTCTAACCAGTGTGTGAACTAGATGTTTTTGAGCATCTCAGATTCTGTGATGATTTCTCACATCTAGTGACAAGACATTTTCTTTCGACTTTAAATCTCTGTTGACGCGTCACGTGGATGGAATAGATGTTTGAAATGATTTAAATTTTCTCTTCAACTGTCACATTTATTATATGGTTGTCAACAAAGATTTCTTTCAGTTTATCTAGTGTGTGAAGTAGATGTTTTTAAGCATCTCAGATTCTGTGATGATTTCTCACATCTATGGACGGCACGTTTTCTTGCTACTGCAAAGCTCTGTTGAAGTGTCACGTTGATGGAATAGATGTTTGAAATGATTCAAATGTCCTCTTGAATGCTCATATTTAATATATAACTGTCAATACACTTTTACTTCAGTCTAACTAGTGTGTGAACTAGATGTTTTTGAGCATCCCAGATTGTGTGATCATTTCTCACATCTAGTGAGAAGACATTTTCTTTCTACTGCAAATCTCCGTTGAACCATCACATGCATTGAATAGATGATTGTAATGATTTAAATGTTCTCTTCAACTGTCACATTTATTATATGGTTGTCAACAAAGATTTCTTTAAGTTTATCTAGTGTCTGAAGTAGATGTTTTTAAGTATCTCAGATTCTGTGATGATTTCTCACATCTAGTGACTACACGTTTTCTTGCGACTGCAAAGCTCTGTTGAGGTGTCACGTTGATGGAATAGATGTTGAAAATGATTCAAATGTCCTCTTGAATGGTCACATTTAATATATAACTGTCAATACACTTTTACTTCAGTCTAACCAGTGTGTGAACTAGATGTTTTTGAGCATCCCAGATTCTGTGATGATTTCTCACATCTAGTGACAAGACAATTTCTTGCGACTGCAAATCTCTGTTGAAGCATCACGTGGATGGAATAGATATTTGAAATGATTTAAATGTTCTCTTCAAGCGTCACAATTATTATATGGTTGTCAACTAAGATTTCTTCAGTTTATCTAGTGTGTGAAGTAGATGTTTTTAAGCATCTCAGATTCTGTGAAGATTTCTCACATCTAGTGACTACACGTTTTCTTGCTACTGCAAAGCTCTGTTGAGGTGTCACGTTGATGGGATAGATGTTGGAAATGATTCAAATGTCCTCTTGAATGCTCACATTTAATATATAACTGTCAATACACTTTTACTTCAGTCTAACCAGTGTGTGAACTAGATGTTTTTGAGCATCTCAGATTCTGTGATGATTTCTCACATCTAGTGACAAGACATTTTCTTTCGACTCTAAATCTCTGTTGAGGCGTCACGTGGATGGAATAGATGTTTGAAATGATTTAAATGTTCTCTTCAACTGTCACATTTATTATATGGTTGTCAACTAAGATTTCTTCAGTTTATCTAGTGTGTGAAGTAGATGTTTTTGAGCATCCGAGATTCTGTGATGATTTCTCACATCTAGTGACAAGACATTTTCTTGCGACTGCAAATCTCTGTTGAAGCATCACGTGGATGGAATAGATGTTTGAAATGATTTAAATGTTCTCTTCAACCGTCACAATTATTATATGGTTGTTAACTAAGATTTCTTCAGTTTATCTAGTGTGTGAAGTAGATGTTTTTAAGCATCTCAGATTCTGTGATGATTTCTCACATCTAGTGACTACACGTTTTCTTGCGACTGCAAAGCTCTGCTGAGGTGTCACGTTGATGGAATAGATGTTTGAAATGATTTTAAATGTCCTCTTGAATGGTTACATTTAATATATAACTGTCAATACATCTTTACTTCAGTCTAACCAGTGTGTGAACTAGATGTTTTTGAGCATCCCAGATTCTGTGATGATTTCTCACATCTAGTGACAAGACATTTTCTTGCGACTGCAAATCTCTGTTGAAGCATCACATTGATTGAATAGATGTTTGAAATGATTAAATGTTCTCTTCAACCGTCACATTTATTATATCGTTATCAACTAAGATTTCTTTCAGTTTATCTAGTGTCTGAAGTAGATGTTTTTAAGCATCTCAGATTCTGTGATGATTTCTCACATCTAGTGACTACACGTTTTCTTGCGACTGCAAAGCTCTGTTGAAGTGTCACGTTGATGAAATAGATGTTTGAAATGATTTAAATGTAATCTTGAATGGTCACATTTAATATATAACTGTCAATACACTTTTACTTCAGTCTCACCAGTGTGTGAACTAAATGTTTTTGAGCATCCCAGATTCTGTGATGATTTCTCACATCTAGTGACAAGACATTTACTTTCGACTGCAAATCTCCGTTGAAGCATTACGTGGATGGAATAGATGTTTGTAATAATTTAAATGTTCTCTTCAACTGTCACATTTATTATATGGTTGTCAACTAAGATTTCTTTCAGTTTATCTAGTGTGTGAAGTAGATGTTTTTAAGCGTCTCAGATTCTGTGATGATTTCCCACATCTATTGACTACACGTTTTCTTGTGACTGCAAAGCTCTGTTGAAGTGTCACGTTGATGGAATAGATGTTTGAAATGATTTAAATGTTCTCTTCAACTGTCACATTTATTATTTTGTTGTCAACTAAGATTTCTTTCAGTTTATCTAGTGTGTGAAGTAGATGTTTTTAAGTATCTCAGATTCTGTGATGATTTCTCACATCAAGTGACTACACGTTTTCTTTCGACTGCAAAGCTCTGTTGAAGTGTCACGTTGATGGCATAGATGTTTGAAATGATTCAAATGTCCTCTTGAATGGTCACATTTAATATATAACTGTCAATACACTTTTACTTCAGTCTAACCAGTGTGTGAACTAGATGTTTTCGAGCATCCCAGATTCTGTGATGATTTCTCACAACTAGTGACAAGACATTTTCTTGCGACTGCAAATCTTCGTTGAAGCATCACGTGGATGGAATAAATGTTTGAAATAATTTAAATGTTCTCTTCAACTGTCACATTTATTATATGGTTGTCAACTAAGATTTCTTTCAGTTTATCTAGTGTCTGAAGTAGATGTTTTTAAGCATCTCAGATTCTGTGATGATTTCCCACAACTAGTGACTACACGTTTTCTTGTGACTGCAAAGCTCTGTTGAAGTGTCACGTTGATGGAATAGATGTTTGAAATGATTTAAATGTTCTCTTTAACTGTCACATTTATTATTTTGTTGTCAACTAAGATTTCTTTCAGTTTATCTAGTGTGTGAAGTAGATGTTTTTAATTATCTCAGATTCTGTGATGATTTCTCACATCAAGTGACAACACGTTTTCTTTCGACTGCAAAGCTCTGTTGAAGTGTCACGTTGATGGAATAGATGTTTGAAATGATTCAAATGTCCTCTTGAATGGTCACATTTAATATATAACTGTCAATACACTTTTACTTCAGTCTAACCAGTGTGTGAACTAGATGTTTTCGAGCATCCCAGATTCTGTGATGATTTCTCACAACTAGTGACAAGACATTTTCTTGCGACTGCAAATCTTCGTTGAAGCATCACGTGGATGGAATAAATGTTTGAAATGATTTAAATGTTTTCTTCAACTGTCACATTTATTATATGGTTGTCAACTAAGATTTCTTTCAGTTTATCTAGTGTCTGAAGTAGATGTTTTTAAGCATCTCAGATTCTGTGATGATTCCTCACATCTAGTGACTACACGTTTTCTCGCGACTGCAAAGCTCTGTTGAAGTGTCACGTTGATGGAATTGATGCTTGAAATGATATAAATGTTCTCTTCAACTGTCACATTTATTATATGGTTGTCAACAAAGATTTCTTTCAGTTTATCTAGTGAGTGAAGTAGATGTTTTTAAGCATCTCAAATTCTATTATGATTTCTCACATCTAGTGACTACTCTTTTTCTTGCGACTGCAAAGCTCTGTTGAAGTGTCACGTTGATGGAATAGATGTTTGAAATGATTCAAATGTCCTCTTGAATGGTCACATTTAATATATAACTGTCAATACACTTTTACTTCAGTCTAACCAGTGTGTGAACTATATGTTTTCGAGCATCCCAGATTCTGTGATGATTTCTCACAACTAGTGACAAGACATTTTCTTGCGACTGCAAATCTTTGTTGAAGCATCACGTGGATGGAATAAATGTTTGAAATAATTTAAATGTTCTCTTCAACTGTCACATTTATTATATGGTTGTTAACTAAGATTTCTTTCAGTTTATCTAGTGTGTGCAGTAGATGTTTTTAAGCATCTCAGATTCTGTGATGATTTCTCACATCTAGTGACTACACGTTTTCTTGCGACTGCAAAGCTCTGCTGAGGTGTCACGTTGATGGAATAGATGTTTGAAATGATTTTAAATGTCCTCTTGAATGGTTACATTTAATATATAACTGTCAATACATCTTTACTTCAGTCTAACCAGTGTGTGAACTAGATGTTTTTGAGCATCCCAGATTCTGTGATGATTTCTCACATCTAGTGACAAGACATTTTCTTGCGACTGCAAATCTCTGTTGAAGCATCACATTGATTGAATAGATGTTTGAAATGATTTAAATGTTCTCTTCAACCGTCACATTTATTATATCGTTATCAACTAAGATTTCTTTCAGTTTATCTAGTGTCTGAAGTAGATGTTTTTAAGCATCTCAGATTCTGTGATGATTTCTCACATCTAGTGACTACACGTTTTCTTGCGACTGCAAAGCTCTGTTGAAGTGTCACGTTGATGAAATAGATGTTTGAAATGATTTAAATGTAATCTTGAATGGTCACATTTAATATATAACTGTCAATACACTTTTACTTCAGTCTCACCAGTGTGTGAACTAAATGTTTTTGAGCATCCCAGATTCTGTGATGATTTCTCACATCTAGTGACAAGACATTTACTTTCGACTGCAAATCTCCGTTGAAGCATCACGTGGATGGAATAGATGTTTGTAATAATTTAAATGTTCTCTTCAACTGTCACATTTATTATATGGTTGTCAACTAAGATTTCTTTCAGTTTATCTAGTGTGTGAAGTAGATGTTTTTAAGCGTCTCAGATTCTGTGATGATTTCCCACATCTATTGACTACACGTTTTCTTGTGACTGCAAAGCTCTGTTGAAGTGTCACGTTGATGGAATAGATGTTTGAAATGATTTAAATGTTCTCTTCAACTGTCACATTTATTATTTTGTTGTCAACTAAGATTTCTTTCAGTTTATCTAGTGTGTGAAGTAGATGTTTTTAAGTATCTCAGATTCTGTGATGATTTCTCACATCAAGTGACTACACGTTTTCTTTCGACTGCAAAGCTCTGTTGAAGTGTCACGTTGATGGCATAGATGTTTGAAATGATTCAAATGTCCTCTTGAATGGTCACATTTAATATATAACTGTCAATACACTTTTACTTCAGTCTAACCAGTGTGTGAACTAGATGTTTTCGAGCATCCCAGATTCTGTGATGATTTCTCACAACTAGTGACAAGACATTTTCTTGCGACTGCAAATCTTCGTTGAAGCATCACGTGGATGGAATAAATGTTTGAAATAATTTAAATGTTCTCTTCAACTGTCACATTTATTATATGGTTGTCAACTAAGATTTCTTTCAGTTTATCTAGTGTCTGAAGTAGATGTTTTTAAGCATCTCAGATTCTGTGATGATTTCCCACAACTAGTGACTACACGTTTTCTTGTGACTGCAAAGCTCTGTTGAAGTGTCACGTTGATGGAATAGATGTTTGAAATGATTTAAATGTTCTCTTTAACTGTCACATTTATTATTTTGTTGTCAACTAAGATTTCTTTCAGTTTATCTAGTGTGTGAAGTAGATGTTTTTAAGTATCTCAGATTCTGTGATGATTTCTCACATCAAGTGACAACACGTTTTCTTTCGACTGCAAAGCTCTGTTGAAGTGTCACGTTGATGGAATAGATGTTTGAAATGATTCAAATGTCCTCTTGAATGGTCACATTTAATATATAACTGTCAATACACTTTTACTTCAGTCTAACCAGTGTGTGAACTAGATGTTTTCGAGCATCCCAGATTCTGTGATGATTTCTCACAACTAGTGACAAGACATTTTCTTGCGACTGCAAATCTTCGTTGAAGCATCACGTGGATGGAATAAATGTTTGAAATGATTTAAATGTTTTCTTCAACTGTCACATTTATTATATGGTTGTCAACTAAGATTTCTTTCAGTTTATCTAGTGTCTGAAGTAGATGTTTTTAAGCATCTCAGATTCTGTGATGATTCCTCACATCTAGTGACTACACGTTTTCTCGCGACTGCAAAGCTCTGTTGAAGTGTCACGTTGATGGAATTGATGTTTGAAATGATATAAATGTTCTCTTCAACTGTCACATTTATTATATGGTTGTCAACAAAGATTTCTTTCAGTTTATCTAGTGAGTGAAGTAGATGTTTTTAAGCATCTCAAATTCTATTATGATTTCTCACATCTAGTGACTACTCTTTTTCTTGCGACTGCAAAGCTCTGTTGAAGTGTCACGTTGATGGAATAGATGTTTGAAATGATTCAAATGTCCTCTTGAATGGTCACATTTAATATATAACTGTCAATACACTTTTACTTCAGTCTAACCAGTGTGTGAACTATATGTTTTCGAGCATCCCAGATTCTGTGATGATTTCTCACAACTAGTGACAAGACATTTTCTTGCGACTGCAAATCTTCGTTGAAGCATCACGTGGATGGAATAAATGTTTCAAATAATTTAAACGTTCTCTTCAACTGTCACATTTATTATATGGTTGTCAACTAAGATTTCTTTCAGTTTTTATAGTGTATGAAGTAGATGTTTTTAAGCATCTCAGATTCTGTGATGATTCCTCACATCTAGTGACTACACGTTTTCTTGCGTCTGCAAAGCTCTGTTGAAGTGTCACGTTGATGGAATAGATGTTTGAAATGATTTAAATGTCTTCTTGAATGGTCAAATTTAATATAAAACTGTCAATACACTTTTACTTCAGTCTAACCAGTGTGTGAACTAGATGGTTTTGAGCAGCCCAGATTCTGTGATGAATTCTCACATCTAGTGACAAGTCACTTTTTTCGACTTTAAATCTCTGTTGAAGCGTCACGTGGATGGAATAGATGTTTGAAATGATTTACATGTTCTCTTCAACTGTCACATTTAATATATGGTTGTCAACAAAGATTTCTTTCAGTTTATCTAGTGTGTGAAGTAGATGTTTTTAAACATCTCAGATTCTGTGATGATTTCTCACATCTAGTGACTGCACGTTTTCTTGCTACTGCTAAGCTCTGTTGAAGCATCACGTGGATGGAATAAATGTTTGAAATAATTTAAATGTTCTCTTCAACTGTCACATTTATTATATGGTTGTTAACTAAGATTTCTTTCAGTTTATCTAGTGTGTGCAGTAGATGTTTTTAAGCATCTCAGATTCTGTGATGATTTCTCACATCTAGTGACTACACGTTTTCTTGCGACTGCAAAGCTCTGCTGAGGTGTCACGTTGATGGAATAGATGTTTGAAATGATTTTAAATGTCCTCTTGAATGGTTACATTTAATATATAACTGTCAATACATCTTTACTTCAGTCTAACCAGTGTGTGAACTAGATGTTTTTGAGCATCCCAGATTCTGTGATGATTTCTCACATCTAGTGACAAGACATTTTCTTGCGACTGCAAATCTCTGTTGAAGCATCACATTGATTGAATAGATGTTTGAAATGATTTAAATGTTCTCTTCAACCGTCACATTTATTATATCGTTATCAACTAAGATTTCTTTCAGTTTATCTAGTGTCTGAAGTAGATGTTTTTAAGCATCTCAGATTCTGTGATGATTTCTCACATCTAGTGACTACACGTTTTCTTGCGACTGCAAAGCTCTGTTGAAGTGTCACGTTGATGAAATAGATGTTTGAAATGATTTAAATGTAATCTTGAATGGTCACATTTAATATATAACTGTCAATACACTTTTACTTCAGTCTCACCAGTGTGTGAACTAAATGTTTTTGAGCATCCCAGATTCTGTGATGATTTCTCACATCTAGTGAAAAGACATTTACTTTCGACTGCAAATCTCCGTTGAAGCATCACGTGGATGGAATAGATGTTTGTAATAATTTAAATGTTCTCTTCAACTGTCACATTTATTATATGGTTGTCAACTAAGATTTCTTTCAGTTTATCTAGTGTGTGAAGTAGATGTTTTTAAGCGTCTCAGATTCTGTGATGATTTCCCACATCTATTGACTACACGTTTTCTTGTGACTGCAAAGCTCTGTTGAAGTGTCACGTTGATGGAATAGATGTTTGAAATGATTTAAATGTTCTCTTCAACTGTCACATTTATTATTTTGTTGTCAACTAAGATTTCTTTCAGTTTATCTAGTGTGTGAAGTAGATGTTTTTAAGTATCTCAGATTCTGTGATGATTTCTCACATCAAGTGACTACACGTTTTCTTTCGACTGCAAAGCTCTGTTGAAGTGTCACGTTGATGGCATAGATGTTTGAAATGATTCAAATGTCCTCTTGAATGGTCACATTTAATATATAACTGTCAATACACTTTTACTTCAGTCTAACCAGTGTGTGAACTAGATGTTTTCGAGCATCCCAGATTCTGTGATGATTTCTCACAACTAGTGACAAGACATTTTCTTGCGACTGCAAATCTTCGTTGAAGCATCACGTGGATGGAATAAATGTTTGAAATGATTTAAATGTTTTCTTCAACTGTCACATTTATTATATGGTTGTCAACTAAGATTTCTTTCAGTTTATCTAGTGTCTGAAGTAGATGTTTTTAAGCATCTCAGATTCTGTGATGATTCCTCACATCTAGTGACTACACGTTTTCTCGCGACTGCAAAGCTCTGTTGAAGTGTCACGTTGATGGAATTGATGTTTGAAATGATATAAATGTTCTCTTCAACTGTCACATTTATTATATGGTTGTCAACAAAGATTTCTTTCAGTTTATCTAGTGAGTGAAGTAGATGTTTTTAAGCATCTCAAATTCTATTATGATTTCTCACATCTAGTGACTACTCTTTTTCTTGCGACTGCAAAGCTCTGTTGAAGTGTCACGTTGATGGAATAGATGTTTGAAATGATTCAAATGTCCTCTTGAATGGTCACATTTAATATATAACTGTCAATACACTTTTACTTCAGTCTAACCAGTGTGTGAACTATATGTTTTCGAGCATCCCAGATTCTGTGATGATTTCTCACAACTAGTGACAAGACATTTTCTTGCGACTGCAAATCTTCGTTGAAGCATCACGTGGATGGAATAAATGTTTCAAATAATTTAAACGTTCTCTTCAACTGTCACATTTATTATATGGTTGTCAACTAAGATTTCTTTCAGTTTTTATAGTGTATGAAGTAGATGTTTTTAAGCATCTCAGATTCTGTGATGATTCCTCACATCTAGTGACTACACGTTTTCTTGCGTCTGCAAAGCTCTGTTGAAGTGTCACGTTGATGGAATAGATGTTTGAAATGATTTAAATGTCTTCTTGAATGGTCAAATTTAATATAAAACTGTCAATACACTTTTACTTCAGTCTAACCAGTGTGTGAACTAGATGGTTTTGAGCAGCCCAGATTCTGTGATGAATTCTCACATCTAGTGACAAGTCACTTTTTTCGACTTTAAATCTCTGTTGAAGCGTCACGTGGATGGAATAGATGTTTGAAATGATTTACATGTTCTCTTCAACTGTCACATTTAATATATGGTTGTCAACAAAGATTTCTTTCAGTTTATCTAGTGTGTGAAGTAGATGTTTTTAAACATCTCAGATTCTGTGATGATTTCTCACATCTAGTGACTGCACGTTTTCTTGCTACTGCTAAGCTCTGTTGAAGTGTCACGTTGATGGAATACAGGTTTAAAATGATTTAAATGTTCTCTTCAACTGTCACATCACATTTATTATATGGTTGTCAACAAAGATTTCTTTGAGTTTTTATAGTGTATGAAGTAGATGTTTTTAAGCATCTCAGATTCTGTGATGATTTCTTACATCTAGTGACTGCACGTTTTTTTGCTACTGCAATGCTCTGTTGAAGTGTCCCGTTGATGGAATAGATGTTTGAAATGATTCAAATGTCCTCTTGAATGCTCACATTTAATATATAACTGTCAATACACTTTTACTTCAGTCTAACCAGTGTGTGAACTAGATGTTTTTGAGCATCCCAGATTCTGTGATGATTTCTCACATCTAGTGACAAGACATTTTCTTGCGACTGCAAATCTTTGTTGAAGCATCACGTGGATGGAATAAATGTTTGAAATAATTTAAATGTTCTCTTCAACTGTCACATTTATTATATTGTTGTCAACAAAGATTTCTTTCAGTTTATCTAGTGTGTGCAGTAGATGTTTTTAAGCATCTCAGATTCTGTTATGATTCCTCACATCTAGTGACTACGCGTTTTCTTGCGACTGCAAAGCTCTGTTGAAGTGTCACGTTGATGGAATAGATGTTTGAAATGATTTAAATGTCTTCTTGAATGGTCTCATTTAATATATAACTGTCAATACACTTTTACTTCAGTCTAACCAGTGTGTGAACTAGATGGTTTTGAGCAGCCCAGATTCTGTGATGATTTCTCACATCTAGTGACAAGTCACTTTTTTCGACTTTAAATCTCTATTGAAGGGTCACGTGGATGGAATAGATGTTTGAAATGATTTACATGTTCTCTTCAACTGTCACATTTATTATATGGTTGTCAAAAAAGATTTCTTTCAGTTTATCTAGTGTGTGAAGTGGATGTTTTTAAACATCTCAGATTCTGTGACGATTTCTCACTTCTAGTGACTGCACGTTTTTTTGCTACTGCAAAGCTCTGTTGAAGTGTCCCGTTGATGGAATAGATGTTTGAAATGATTTAAAGGTTCTCTTCAACTGTCACATCACATTTATTATATGGTTGTCAACAAAGATTTCTTTGAGTTTTTATAGTGTATGAAGTAGATGTTTTTAAGCATCTCAGATTCTGTGATGATTTCTTACATCTAGTGACTGCACGTTTTTTTGCTACTACAAAGCTCTGTTGAAGTGTCCCGTTGATGGAATAGATGTTTGAAATGATTCAAATGTCCTCTTGAATGCTCACATTTAATATATAACTGTCAATACACTTTTACTTCAGTCTAACCAGTGTGTGAACTAGATGGTCTTGAGCAGCCCAGATTCTGTGATGATTTCTCACATCTAATGACAAGTCATTTTCTTTCGACTGCAAATCTCCGTTGAAGCATCACGTGGATAGAATAGATGTTTGTAATGATTTAAATGTTCTCTTCAACTGTCACATTCATTATATGGTTGTCAACGAAGATTTCTTTCAGTTTATCTAGTGTCTGAAGTAGATGTTTTTAAGCATCTCAAATTCTGTGATGATATCTCACATCTAGTGACTACACGTTTTCTTGTTACTGCAAAGCTCTGTTGAAGTGTCACGTTGATGGAATACATGTTTGAAATGTTTCAAATGTCCTCTTGAATGGTCAAATTTAATATATAAATGTCAATACACTTTTACTTCAGTCTAACCAGTGTGTGAACTAGATGTTTTTGAGCATCCCAGATTCTGTGATGATTTCTCACAACTAGTGACAAGACACTTTTTTCGACTTTAAATCTCTGTTGAAGCTTCACATGGATGGAATAGATGTTTTAAATGCTTTACATGTTCTCTTCAACTGTCACATTTAATATATGGTTGTCAACAAAGATTTCTTTCAGTTTATCTAGTGTGTGAAGTAGATGTTTTTAAACATCTCAGATTCTGTCATGATTTCTCACATCTAGTGACTGCACGTTTTCTTGCTACTGCTAAGCTCTGTTGAAGTGTCACGTTGATGGAATACAGGTTTGAAATGATTTAAATGTTCTCTTCAACTGTCACATTTATTATATTGTTGTCAACTAAGATATCTTTCAGTTTATCTAGTGTATGAAGTAGATGTTTTTAAGCATCTCAGATTCTGTGATGATTCCTCACATCTAGTGACTACACGTTTTCTTGCGACTGCAAAGCTCTGTTGAAATGTCACGTTGATGGAATAGATGTTTGAAATGATATAAATGTTCTCTTCAACTGTCACATTTATTATATTGTTGTCAACAACGATTTCTTTCAGTTTATCTAGTGAGTGAAGTAGATGTTTTTAAGCATCTCAAATTCTATTATGATTTCTCACATCTAGTGACTACTCTTTTTCTTGCGACTGCAAAGCTCTGTTGAAGTGTCACGTTGATGGAATAGATGTTTCAAATGATTCAAATGTCCTCTTGAATGGTCACATTTAATATATAACTGTCAATACACTTTTACTTCAGTCTAACCAGTGTGTGAACTATATGTTTTCGAGCATCCCAGATTCTGTGATGATTTCTCACAACTAGTGACAAGACATTTTCTTGCGACTGCAAATCTTCGTTGAAGCATCACGTGGATGGAATAAATGTTTGAAATAATTTAACTGTTCTCTTCAACTGTCACATTTATTATATGGTTGTCACTAAGATTTCTTTCAGTTTATCTAGTATCTTAAGTAGATGTTTTTGAGCATCCCAGTTTCTGTGATGATTTCTCACATCTAGTGACAAGACATTTTCTTGTGACTGCAAATCTCTGTTGAAGCATCACGTGGATGGAATAGATGTTTGAAATGATTTAAATGTTCTCTTCAACTGTCACATTTATTATATGGTTGTCAACTAAGATTTCTTCAGTTGATCTAGTGTGTGAAGTAGATGTTTTTAAGCATCGCAGATTCTGTGATGATTTCTCAAATCTAGTGACTACACGTTTTCTTGCGACTGCAAAGCTCTGTTGAAGTGTCACGTTGATGGAATAGATGTTTGAAATGATTTAAATGTCCTCTTGAATGGTCACATTTAATATATAACTGTCAATACACTTTTACTTCAGTCTAACCAGTGTGTGAACTATATGTTTTCGAGCATCCCAGATTCTGTGATGATTTCTCACAACTAGTGACAAGACATTTTCTTGCGACTGCAAATCTTCGTTGAAGCATCACGTGGATGGAATAAATGTTTGAAATAATTTAAATGTTTTCTTCAACTGTCACATTTTTTATATGGTTGTCAACTAAGTTTTCTTTCAGTTTATCTAGTGTCTGAAGTAGATGTTTTTAAGCATCTCAGATTCTGTGATGATTCCTCACATCTAGTGACTACACGTTTTCTTGCGACTGCAAAGCTCTGTTGAAGTGTCACGTTGATGGAATAGATGTTTGAAATGATATAAATCTTCTCTTCAACTGTCACATTTATTATATGGTTGTCAACAAGGATTTCTTTCAGTTTATCTAGTGAGTGAAGTAGATGTTTTTAAGCATCTCAGATTCTGTGATGATTTCTCACATCTAGTGACTACACGTTTTCTTGCGACTGCAAAGCTCTGTTGAAGTGTCACGTTGATGGAAAAGATGTTTGAAATGATTCAAATGTCCTCTTGAATGGTCACATTTAATATGTAACTGTCAATACACTTTTACTTCACTGTAACCAGTGTGTAAACTAAATGTTTTTGAGCATCCCAAATTCTGTGATGATTTCTCACCTCTAGTGACAAGACATTTTCTTGCGACTGAAAATCTCCGTTGAAGCATCACGTGGATGGAATAGATGTTTGAAATGATTAAAATGTTCTGTTCAACTGTCACATTTATTATTTTGTTGTCAACTAAGATTTCTTTCAGTTTATCTAGTGTGTCCAGTAGATGTTTTTAAGCATCTCAGATTCTGTGATTATTCCTCACATCTAGTGACTACACGTTTTCTTGCGACTGCAAAGCTCTGTTGAAGTGTCACGTTGATGGAATAGATGTTTGAAATGATTTAAATGTCTTCTTGAATGGTCACATTTAATATATAACTGTCAATACACTTTTACTTCAGTCTAACCAGTGTGTGAACTAGATGGTTTTGAGCAGCCCAGATTCTGTGATGATTTCTCACATCTAGCGACAAGTCACTTTTTTCGACTTTAAATCTCTGTTGAAGCGTCACGTGGATGGAATAGATGTTTGAAATGATTTACATGTTCTCTTCAACTGTCACATTTATTATATCGTTGTCAACAAAGATTTCTTTCAGTTTATCTAGTGTGTGAAGTAGATGTTTTTAAACATCTCAGATTCTGTGATGATTTCTCACATATAGTGACTGCACGTTTCCTTGCTACTGCTAAGCTCTGTTGAAGTGTCCCGTTGATGGAATAGATGTTTGAAATGATTTAAATGTTCTCTTGAATGGTCACATTTAATATGTAACTGTCAATACACTTTTACTTCAGTCTAACCAGTGTATGAACTAGATGTTTTTGAGCATCCCAGATTCTGTGATGATTTCTCACATCTAGTGACAAGACATTTTCTTTCGACTGAAAATCTCCGTTGAAGCATCACTTGGATGGAATAGATGTTTGAAATGATTTAAATGTTCTCTTCAACTGTCACATTTATTATATCGTTGTCAACAAAGATTTCTTTCAGTTTATCTAATGTTTGAAGTAGATGTTTTTAAACATCTCAGATTCTGTGATGATTTCTCACATCTAGTGACTGCACGTTTTCTTGCTACTGCTAAGCTCTGTTGAAGTGTCACATTGATGGAATAAATGTTTGAAATGATTTAAATGTTCTCTTCAATTGTCACATTTATTATATGGTTGTCAACTAAGATTTCTTTCAGTTTATCTAGTGTCTGAAGTAGATGTTTTTAAACATCTCAGATTCTGTGATGATTTCTCACATCTAGTGACTACACGTTTTCTTGCGACTGCAAAGCTCTGTTGAAGTCTCACGTTGATGGAATAGATGTTTGAAATGATTTAAATGTCCTCTTGAATGGTCACGTTTAATATATAACTGTCAATACACTTTTACTTCAGTCTAACCAGTGTGTGAACTAGATGTTTTTGAGCATCCCAGATTCTGTGATGATTTCTCACATCTAGTGACAAGACATTTTCTTGTGACTGCAAATCTCCGTTGAAGCATCAAGTTGATTGAATAGATGTTTGAAATGATTTAAATGTTCTCTTCAACCGTCACATTTATTATATGGTTATCAACTAAGATTTCTTTCAGTTTATCTAGTGTCTGAAGTAGATGTTTTTGAGCATCCCAGATTCTGTGATGATTTCTCACATTTAGTGACTACACGTTTTCTTGTGACTGCAAAGCTCTGTTGAAGTGTCACGTTAATGGAATAGATGTTTGAAATGATTCAAATGTCCTCTTGAATGGTCACATCTAATATGTAACTGTCAATACATTTTTACTTCAGTCTAACCAGTGTGTGAACTAGATGTTTTTGAGCATCCCAGATTCTGTGATGATTTCTCACATCTAGTGACAAGACATTTTCTTGTGACTGCAAATCTCTGTTGAAGCATCACGTGGATGGAATAGATGTTTGAAATGATTTAAATGTTCTCTTCAACTGTCACATTTATTATATGGTTGTCAACTAAGATTTCTTCAGTTGATCTAGTGTGTGAAGTAGATGTTTTTAAGCATCTCAGAATCTGTGATGATTTCTCACATCTAGTGACTACACCTTTTCTTGTGACTGCAAAGCTCTGTTGAAGTGTCACGTTAATGGAATAGATGTTTGAAATGATTCAAATGTCCTCTTGAATGGTCACATCTAATATGTAACTGTCAATACATTTTTACTTCAGTCTAACCAGTGTGTGAACTAGATGTTTTTGAGCATCCCAGATTCTGTGATGATTTCTCACATCCAGTGACAAGACATTTTCTTGTGACTGCAAATCTCTGTTGAAGCATCACGTGGATGGAATAGATGTTTGAAATGATTTAAATGTTCTCTTCAACTGTCACATTTATTATATCGTTGTCAACAAAGATTTCTTTCAGTTTATCTAGTGTCTGAAGTAGATGTTTTTAAACATCTCAGATTATGTGATGATTTCTCACATCTAGTGACTGCACTTTTTCTTGCTACTGCTAAGCTCTGTTGAAGTGTCACGTTGATGGAATAGATGTTTGAAATGATTTAAATGTTCTCTTCAAATGTCACATTTATTATATGGTTGTCAACAAAGATTTCTTTCAGTTTATCTAGTGTGTGAAGTAGATGTTTTTAAGCATCTCAGATTCTATGATGATTTCCCACATCTAGTGACTACACGTTTTCTTGCGACTGCAAAGCTCTGTTGAAGTGTCCCCTTGATGGAATAGATGTTTGAAATGATTTAAATGTTCTCTTCAACTGTCACATTTAATATGTAACTGTCAATACACTTTACTTCAGTCTAACCAGTGTGTGAACTAAATATTTTTGAGCATCCCAGATTCTGTTATGATTTCTAAAATCTACTGACAAGACATTTTCTTTCGACTGCAAATCTCCGTTGAAGCATCACGTGGATGGAATATATGTTTGAAATGATTTAAATGTTCTCTTCAACTGTCATATTTAATATGTAACTGTCAATACACTTTACTTCAGTCTAACCAGTGTGTGAACTAAATATTTTTGAGCATCCCAGATTCTGTGATGATTTCTAAAATCTAGTGACAACACATTTTCTTTCGACTGCAAATCTCCGTTGAAGCATCACGTGGATGGAATAGATGTTTGAAATGATTTAAATGTTCTCTTCAACTGTCACATTTATTATATGGTTGTCAACTAAGATTTCTTCAGTTGATCTAGTGTGTGAAGTAGATGTTTTTAAGCATCTCAGAATCTGTGATGATTTCTCACATCTAGTGACTACACCTTTTCTTGTGACTGCAAAGCTCTGTTGAAGTGTCACGTTACTGGAATAGATGTTTCAAATGATTCAAATGTCCTCTTGAATGGTCACATCTAATATATAACTGTGAATACACTTTTACTTCAGTCTAACCAGTGTGTGAACTAGATAGATGTTTTTGAGCTTCCTGGATTCTGTGATGATTTCTCACATCTAGTGACAAGACATTTTCTTGCGACTGCAAATCTCCGTTGAAGCATCACGTGGATGGAATAGATGTTTGAAATGATTTAAATGTACTTTTCAACTGTCAGATTTATTATATGGTTGTCAACTAAGATTTCCTTTCAGTTTATCTAGTGTGTGAAGTAAATGTTTTTAGGCATCTCAGATTCTGTGATGATTTCTCACATCTAGTGACTACACGTTTTCTTGCGACTGCAAAGCTCTGTTGTAGTGTCACGTTGATGGAATAGAAGTTTGAAATGATTCAAATGTCCTCTTGAATGGTCACATTTAATATCTAACTGTCAATACACTTTTACTTCAGTCTAACCAGTGTGTGAACTAGATGTTTTTGAGCATTCCAGATTCTGTGAAGATTTCTCACATCTAGTCACAACACATTTTCCTGCGACTGCAAATCTCCGTTGAAGCATCACGTGGATGGATAGATAATTGAAATAATTTAAATGTTCTCTTCAACTGTCACATTTATTATATTGTTGTCAACAAAGATTTCTTTCCATTTATCTAGTGTGTGAAGTAGAAGTTTTTAAGCATCTCAGATACTGTGATGATTTCTCACATCTAGTGACTAAACGTTTTCTTGCTACTGCAGAGGTCTGTTGAAGTCTCATGTCGATGCAAACATGTTGGAAATGATCTAAACGTTCTCATCAATTTGTCAAATTTATCATAAAGTTAACAATCCTTTTTTCTTAATCCTTCACTTGTGCTCGGAGTAGATGTTTTTACGCATCCCAGATTCTGTGATGACTTCTCACATCTAGTCACAAGACATTTTCTTTCGACTCCAAATCTCTGTTGAAGCGTCACTTGGATGGAATAGATGTTTGAAATGATTTAAATGTTCTCTTTAACTGTCACATTTATTGTATGGTTGTCAACAAAGATTTTTTTCACTTTATCTAGTGTGTGAAGTAGATGTTTTTAAGCATCTCAGATTCTGTGATGATTTCTCACATCTAGTGACTACACGTTTTCTTGCGACTGCAAAGCTCTGTTGAAGTGTCACGTTGATGGAATAGATGTTTGAAATGATTCAAATGTCCTCTTGAATGGTCACATTTAATATATAACTGTCAATACACTTTTACTTCAGTCTAACCAGTGTGTGAACTAGATATTTTTCAGCATCCCAGATTCTGTGATGATTTCTCGCATCTAGTGACAAGACATTTTCTTGCGACTACAAATCTTCGTTGAAGCATCACGTGGTTGGAATAAATATTTGAAATCATTTAAATGTTCTCTTCAATTGTCACATTTATTATATGGTTGTCAACTAAGATTTCTTTCAGTTTATCTAGTGTCTGAAGTAGATGTTTTTAAACATCTCAGATTCTGTGATGATTTCTCACATCTAGTGACTACACGTTTTCTTACGACTGCAAAGCTCTGTTGAAGTCTCACGTTGATGGAATAGATGTTTGAAATGATTTAAATGTCCTCTTGAATGGTCACGTTTAATATATAACTGTCAATACACTTTTACTTCACTGTAACCAGTGTGTAAACTAAATGTTTTTGAGCATCCCAGATTCTGTGATGATTTCTCACATCTAGTGACAAGACATTTTCTTGTGACTGCAAATCTCCGTTGAAGCATCAAGTTGATTGAATAGATGTTTGAAATGATTTAAATGTTCTCTTCAACCGTCACATTTATTATATGGTTATCAACTAAGATTTCTTTCAGTTTATCTAGTGTCTGAAGTAGATGTTTTTGAGCATCCCAGATTCTGTGATGATTTCTCACATTTAGTGACTACACGTTTTCTTGTGACTGCAAAGCTCTGTTGAAGTGTCACGTTAATGGAATAGATGTTTGAAATGATTCAAATGTCCTCTTGAATGGTCACATCTAATATGTAACTGTCAATACATTTTTACTTCAGTCTAACCAGTGTGTGAACTAGATGTTTTTGAGCATCCCAGATTCTGTGATGATTTCTCACATCTAGTGACAAGACATTTTCTTGCGACTGCAAATCTCTGTTGAAGCATCATGTGGATGGAATAGATGTTTGAAATGATTTAAATGTTCTCTTCAACTGTCACATTTATTATATGGTTGTCAACTAAGATTTCTTCAGTTGATCTAGTGTGTGAAGTAGATGTTTTTAAGCATTTCAGAATCTGTGATGATTTCTCACATCTAGTGACTACAACTTTTCTTGTGACTGCAAAGCTCTGTTGAAGTGTCACGTTAATGGAATAGATGTTTGAAATGATTCAAATGTCCTCTTGAATGGTCACATCTAATATGTAACTGTCAATACATTTTTACTTCAGTCTAACCAGTGTGTGAACTAGATGTTTTTGAGCATCCCAGATTCTGTGATGATTTCTCACATCCAGTGACAAGACATTTTCTTGTGACTGCAAATCTCTGTTGAAGCATCACGTGGATGGAATTGATGTTTGAAATGATTTAAATGTTCTCTTCAACTGTCACATTTATTATATGGTTGTCAACTAAGATTTCTTCAGTTGATCTAGTGTGTGAAGTAGATGTTTTTAAGCATCTCAGATTCTGTGATGATTTCTCACATCTAGTGACTACACGTTTTCTTGCGATTGCAAAGCTATGTTGAAGTGTCACGTTGATGGAATAGATGTTTGAAATGATTTAAATGTTCTCTTCAACTGTCACATTTATTATATCGTTGTCAACAAAGATTTCTTTCAGTTTATCTAGTGTCTGAAGTAGATGTTTTTAAACATCTCAGATTATGTGATGATTTCTCACATCTAGTGACTGCACTTTTTCTTGCTACTGCTAAGCTCTGTTGAAGTGTCACGTTGATGGAATAGATGTTTGAAATGATTTAAATGTTCTCTTCAAATGTCACATTTATTATATGGTTGTCAACAAAGATTTCTTTCAGTTTATCTAGTGTGTGAAGTAGATGTTTTTAAGCACCTCAGATTCTATGATGATTTCCCACATCTAGTGACTACACGTTTTCTTGCGACTGCAAAGCTCTGTTGAAGTGTCCCCTTGATGGAATAGATGTTTGAAATGATTTAAATGTTCTCTTCAACTGTCACATTTAATATGTAACTGTCAATACACTTTACTTCAGTCTAACCAGTGTGTGAACTAAATATTTTTGAGCATCCCAGATTCTGTGATGATTTCTAAAATCTACTGACAAGACATTTTCTTTCGACTGCAAATCTCCGTTGAAGCATCACGTGGATGGAATATATGTTTGAAATGATTTAAATGTTCTCTTCAACTGTCATATTTAATATGTAACTGTCAATACACTTTACTTCAGTCTAACCAGTGTGTGAACTAAATATTTTTGAGCATCCCAGATTCTGTGATGATTTCTAAAATCTAGTGACAACACATTTTCTTTCGACTGCAAATCTCCGTTGAAGCATCACGTGGATGGAATAGATGTTTGAAATGATTTAAATGTTCTCTTCAACTGTCACATTTATTATATGGTTGTCAACTAAGATTTCTTCAGTTGATCTAGTGTGTGAAGTAGATGTTTTTAAGCATCTCAGAATCTGTGATGATTTCTCACATCTAGTGACTACACCTTTTCTTGTGACTGCAAAGCTCTGTTGAAGTGTCACGTTAATGGAATAGATGTTTCAAATGATTCAAATGTCCTCTTGAATGGTCACATCTAATATATAACTGTGAATACACTTTTACTTCAGTCTAACCAGTGTGTGAACTAGATAGATGTTTTTGAGCTTCCTGGATTCTGTGATGATTTCTCACATCTAGTGACAAGACATTTTCTTGCGACTGCAAATCTCCGTTGAAGCATCACGTGGATGGAATAGATGTTTGAAATGATTTAAATGTACTTTTCAACTGTCAGATTTACTATATGGTTGTCAACTAAGATTTCCTTTCAGTTTATCTAGTGTGTGAAGTAAATGTTTTTAGGCATCTCAGATTCTGTGATGATTTCTTACATCTAGTGACTACACGTTTTCTTGCGACTACAAAGCTCTGTTGTAGTGTCACGTTGATGGAATAGAAGTTTGAAATGATTCAAATGTCCTCTTGAATGGTCACATTTAATATCTAACTGTCAATACGCTTTTACTTCAGTCTAACCAGTGTGTGAACTAGATGTTTTTGAGCATTCCAGATTCTGTGAAGATTTCTCACATCTAGTGACAAGACATTTTACTGCGACTGCAAATCTCCGTTGAAGCATCACGTGGATGGATAGATAATTGAAATAATTTAAATGTTCTCTTCAACTGTCACATTTATTATATTGTTGTCAACAAAGATTTCTTTCCATTTATCTAGTGTGTGAAGTAGAAGTTTTTAAGCATCTCAGATACTGTGATGATTTCTCACATCTAGTGACTAAACGTTTTCTTGCTACTGCAGAGGTCTGTTGAAGTCTCATGTCGATGCAAACATGTTGGAAATGATCTAAACGTTCTCATCAATTTGTCAAATTTATCATAAAGTTAACAATCCTTTTTTCTTAATCCTTCACTTGTGCTCGGAGTAGATGTTTTTACGCATCCCAGATTCTGTGATGACTTCTCACATCTAGTCACAAGACATTTTCTTTCGACTCCAAATCTCTGTTGAAGCGTCACTTGGATGGAATAGATGTTTGAAATGATTTAAATGTTCTCTTTAACTGTCACATTTATTGTATGGTTGTCAACAAAGATTTTTTTCACTTTATCTAGTGTGTGAAGTAGATGTTTTTAAGCATCTCAGATTCTGTGATGATTTCTCACATCTAGTGACTACACGTTTTCTTGCGACTGCAAAGCTCTGTTGAAGTGTCACGTTGATGGAATAGATGTTTGAAATGATTCAAATGTCCTCTTGAATGGTCACATTTAATATATAACTGTCAATACACTTTTACTTCAGTCTAACCAGTGTGTGAACTAGATATTTTTCAGCATCCCAGATTCTGTGATGATTTCTCGCATCTAGTGACAAGACATTTTCTTGCGACTACAAATCTTCGTTGAAGCATCACGTGGTTGGAATAAATATTTGAAATCATTTAAATGTTCTCTTCAATTGTCACATTTATTATATGGTTGTCAACTAAGATTTCTTTCAGTTTATCTAGTGTCTGAAGTAGATGTTTTTAAACATCTCAGATTCTGTGATGATTTCTCACATCTAGTGACTACACGTTTTCTTGCGACTGCAAAGCTCTGTTGAAGTCTCACGTTGATGGAATAGATGTTTGAAATGATTTAAATGTCCTCTTGAATGGTCACGTTTAATATATAACTGTCAATACACTTTTACTTCACTGTAACCAGTGTGTAAACTAAATGTTTTTGAGCATCCCAGATTCTGTGATGATTTCTCACATCTAGTGACAAGACATTTTCTTGTGACTGCAAATCTCCGTTGAAGCATCAAGTTGATTGAATAGATGTTTGAAATGATTTAAATGTTCTCTTCAACCGTCACATTTATTATATGGTTATCAACTAAGATTTCTTTCAGTTTATCTAGTGTCTGAAGTAGATGTTTTTGAGCATCCCAGATTCTGTGATGATTTCTCACATTTAGTGACTACACGTTTTCTTGTGACTGCAAAGCTCTGTTGAAGTGTCACGTTAATGGAATAGATGTTTGAAATGATTCAAATGTCCTCTTGAATGGTCACATCTAATATGTAACTGTCAATACATTTTTACTTCAGTCTAACCAGTGTGTGAACTAGATGTTTTTGAGCATCCCAGATTCTGTGATGATTTCTCACATCTAGTGACAAGACATTTTCTTGCGACTGCAAATCTCTGTTGAAGCATCATGTGGATGGAATAGATGTTTGAAATGATTTAAATGTTCTCTTCAACTGTCACATTTATTATATGGTTGTCAACTAAGATTTCTTCAGTTGATCTAGTGTGTGAAGTAGATGTTTTTAAGCATTTCAGAATCTGTGATGATTTCTCACATCTAGTGACTACAACTTTTCTTGTGACTGCAAAGCTCTGTTGAAGTGTCACGTTAATGGAATAGATGTTTGAAATGATTCAAATGTCCTCTTGAATGGTCACATCTAATATGTAACTGTCAATACATTTTTACTTCAGTCTAACCAGTGTGTGAACTAGATGTTTTTGAGCATCCCAGATTCTGTGATGATTTCTCACATCCAGTGACAAGACATTTTCTTGTGACTGCAAATCTCTGTTGAAGCATCACGTGGATGGAATTGATGTTTGAAATGATTTAAATGTTCTCTTCAACTGTCACATTTATTATATGGTTGTCAACTAAGATTTCTTCAGTTGATCTAGTGTGTGAAGTAGATGTTTTTAAGCATCTCAGATTCTGTGATGATTTCTCACATCTAGTGACTACACGTTTTCTTGCGATTGCAAAGCTATGTTGAAGTGTCACGTTGATGGAATAGATGTTTGAAATGATTTAAATGTTCTCTTCAACTGTCACATTTATTATATCGTTGTCAACAAAGATTTCTTTCAGTTTATCTAGTGTCTGAAGTAGATGTTTTTAAACATCTCAGATTATGTGATGATTTCTCACATCTAGTGACTGCACTTTTTCTTGCTACTGCTAAGCTCTGTTGAAGTGTCACGTTGATGGAATAGATGTTTGAAATGATTTAAATGTTCTCTTCAAATGTCACATTTATTATATGGTTGTCAACAAAGATTTCTTTCAGTTTATCTAGTGTGTGAAGTAGATGTTTTTAAGCACCTCAGATTCTATGATGATTTCCCACATCTAGTAACTACACGTTTTCTTGCGACTGCAAAGCTCTGTTGAAGTGTCCCCTTGATGGAATAGATGTTTGAAATGATTTAAATGTTCTCTTCAACTGTCACATTTAATATGTAACTGTCAATACACTTTACTTCAGTCTAACCAGTGTGTGAACTAAATATTTTTGAGCATCCCAGATTCTGTGATGATTTCTAAAATCTACTGACAAGACATTTTCTTTCGACTGCAAATCTCCGTTGAAGCATCACGTGGATGGAATATATGTTTGAAATGATTTAAATGTTCTCTTCAACTGTCATATTTAATATGTAACTGTCAATACACTTTACTTCAGTCTAACCAGTGTGTGAACTAAATATTTTTGAGCATCCCAGATTCTGTGATGATTTCTAAAATCTAGTGACAACACATTTTCTTTCGACTGCAAATCTCCGTTGAAGCATCACGTGGATGGAATAGATGTTTGAAATGATTTAAATGTTCTCTTCAACTGTCACATTTATTATATGGTTGTCAACTAAGATTTCTTCAGTTGATCTAGTGTGTGAAGTAGATGTTTTTAAGCATCTCAGAATCTGTGATGATTTCTCACATCTAGTGACTACACCTTTTCTTGTGACTGCAAAGCTCTGTTGAAGTGTCACGTTAATGGAATAGATGTTTCAAATGATTCAAATGTCCTCTTGAATGGTCACATCTAATATATAACTGTGAATACACTTTTACTTCAGTCTAACCAGTGTGTGAACTAGATAGATGTTTTTGAGCTTCCTGGATTCTGTGATGATTTCTCACATCTAGTGACAAGACATTTTCTTGCGACTGCAAATCTCCGTTGAAGCATCACGTGGATGGAATAGATGTTTGAAATGATTTAAATGTACTTTTCAACTGTCAGATTTACTATATGGTTGTCAACTAAGATTTCCTTTCAGTTTATCTAGTGTGTGAAGTAAATGTTTTTAGGCATCTCAGATTCTGTGATGATTTCTTACATCTAGTGACTACACGTTTTCTTGCGACTACAAAGCTCTGTTGTAGTGTCACGTTGATGGAATAGAAGTTTGAAATGATTCAAATGTCCTCTTGAATGGTCACATTTAATATCTAACTGTCAATACGCTTTTACTTCAGTCTAACCAGTGTGTGAACTAGATGTTTTTGAGCATTCCAGATTCTGTGAAGATTTCTCACATCTAGTGACAAGACATTTTACTGCGACTGCAAATCTCCGTTGAAGCATCACGTGGATGGATAGATAATTGAAATAATTTAAATGTTCTCTTCAACTGTCACATTTATTATATTGTTGTCAACAAAGATTTCTTTCCATTTATCTAGTGTGTGAAGTAGAAGTTTTTAAGCATCTCAGATACTGTGATGATTTCTCACATCTAGTGACTAAACGTTTTCTTGCTACTGCAGAGGTCTGTTGAAGTCTCATGTCGATGCAAACATGTTGGAAATGATCTAAACGTTCTCATCAATTTGTCAAATTTATCATAAAGTTAACAATCCTTTTTTCTTAATCCTTCACTTGTGCTCGGAGTAGATGTTTTTACGCATCCCAGATTCTGTGATGACTTCTCAAATCTAGTCACAAGACATTTTCTTTCGACTCCAAATCTCTGTTGAAGCGTCACTTGGATGGAATAGATGTTTGAAATGATTTAAATGTTCTCTTTAACTGTCACATTTATTGTATGGTTGTCAACAAAGATTTTTTTCACTTTATCTAGTGTGTGAAGTAGATGTTTTTAAGCATCTCAGATTCTGTGATGATTTCTCACATCTAGTGACTACACGTTTTCTTGCGACTGCAAAGCTCTGTTGAAGTGTCACGTTGATGGAATAGATGTTTGAAATGATTCAAATGTCCTCTTGAATGGTCACATTTAATATATAACTGTCAATACACTTTTACTTCAGTCTAACCAGTGTGTGAACTAGATATTTTTCAGCATCCCAGATTCTGTGATGATTTCTCGCATCTAGTGACAAGACATTTTCTTGCGACTACAAATCTTCGTTGAAGCATCACGTGGTTGGAATAAATATTTGAAATCATTTAAATGTTCTCTTCAATTGTCACATTTATTATATGGTTGTCAACTAAGATTTCTTTCAGTTTATCTAGTGTCTGAAGTAGATGTTTTTAAACATCTCAGATTCTGTGATGATTTCTCACATCTAGTGACTACACGTTTTCTTGCGACTGCAAAGCTCTGTTGAAGTCTCACGTTGATGGAATAGATGTTTGAAATGATTTAAATGTCCTCTTGAATGGTCACGTTTAATATATAACTGTCAATACACTTTTACTTCACTGTAACCAGTGTGTAAACTAAATGTTTTTGAGCATCCCAGATTCTGTGATGATTTCTCACATCTAGTGACAAGACATTTTCTTGTGACTGCAAATCTCCGTTGAAGCATCAAGTTGATTGAATAGATGTTTGAAATGATTTAAATGTTCTCTTCAACCGTCACATTTATTATATGGTTATCAACTAAGATTTCTTTCAGTTTATCTAGTGTCTGAAGTAGATGTTTTTGAGCATCCCAGATTCTGTGATGATTTCTCACATTTAGTGACTACACGTTTTCTTGTGACTGCAAAGCTCTGTTGAAGTGTCACGTTAATGGAATAGATGTTTGAAATGATTCAAATGTCCTCTTGAATGGTCACATCTAATATGTAACTGTCAATACATTTTTACTTCAGTCTAACCAGTGTGTGAACTAGATGTTTTTGAGCATCCCAGATTCTGTGATGATTTCTCACATCTAGTGACAAGACATTTTCTTGCGACTGCAAATCTCTGTTGAAGCATCATGTGGATGGAATAGATGTTTGAAATGATTTAAATGTTCTCTTCAACTGTCACATTTATTATATGGTTGTCAACTAAGATTTCTTCAGTTGATCTAGTGTGTGAAGTAGATGTTTTTAAGCATTTCAGAATCTGTGATGATTTCTCACATCTAGTGACTACAACTTTTCTTGTGACTGCAAAGCTCTGTTGAAGTGTCACGTTAATGGAATAGATGTTTGAAATGATTCAAATGTCCTCTTGAATGGTCACATCTAATATGTAACTGTCAATACATTTTTACTTCAGTCTAACCAGTGTGTGAACTAGATGTTTTTGAGCATCCCAGATTCTGTGATGATTTCTCACATCCAGTGACAAGACATTTTCTTGTGACTGCAAATCTCTGTTGAAGCATCACGTGGATGGAATTGATGTTTGAAATGATTTAAATGTTCTCTTCAACTGTCACATTTATTATATGGTTGTCAACTAAGATTTCTTCAGTTGATCTAGTGTGTGAAGTAGATGTTTTTAAGCATCTCAGATTCTGTGATGATTTCTCACATCTAGTGACTACACGTTTTCTTGCGATTGCAAAGCTATGTTGAAGTGTCACGTTGATGGAATAGATGTTTGAAATGATTTAAATGTTCTCTTCAACTGTCACATTTATTATATCGTTGTCAACAAAGATTTCTTTCAGTTTATCTAGTGTCTGAAGTAGATGTTTTTAAACATCTCAGATTATGTGATGATTTCTCACATCTAGTGACTGCACTTTTTCTTGCTACTGCTAAGCTCTGTTGAAGTGTCACGTTGATGGAATAGATGTTTGAAATGATTTAAATGTTCTCTTCAAATGTCACATTTATTATATGGTTGTCAACAAAGATTTCTTTCAGTTTATCTAGTGTGTGAAGTAGATGTTTTTAAGCACCTCAGATTCTATGATGATTTCCCACATCTAGTGACTACACGTTTTCTTGCGACTGCAAAGCTCTGTTGAAGTGTCCCCTTGATGGAATAGATGTTTGAAATGATTTAAATGTTCTCTTCAACTGTCACATTTAATATGTAACTGTCAATACACTTTACTTCAGTCTAACCAGTGTGTGAACTAAATATTTTTGAGCATCCCAGATTCTGTGATGATTTCTAAAATCTACTGACAAGACATTTTCTTTCGACTGCAAATCTCCGTTGAAGCATCACGTGGATGGAATATATGTTTGAAATGATTTAAATGTTCTCTTCAACTGTCATATTTAATATGTAACTGTCAATACACTTTACTTCAGTCTAACCAGTGTGTGAACTAAATATTTTTGAGCATCCCAGATTCTGTGATGATTTCTAAAATCTAGTGACAACACATTTTCTTTCGACTGCAAATCTCCGTTGAAGCATCACGTGGATGGAATAGATGTTTGAAATGATTTAAATGTTCTCTTCAACTGTCACATTTATTATATGGTTGTCAACTAAGATTTCTTCAGTTGATCTAGTGTGTGAAGTAGATGTTTTTAAGCATCTCAGAATCTGTGATGATTTCTCACATCTAGTGACTACACCTTTTCTTGTGACTGCAAAGCTCTGTTGAAGTGTCACGTTAATGGAATAGATGTTTCAAATGATTCAAATGTCCTCTTGAATGGTCACATCTAATATATAACTGTGAATACACTTTTACTTCAGTCTAACCAGTGTGTGAACTAGATAGATGTTTTTGAGCTTCCTGGATTCTGTGATGATTTCTCACATCTAGTGACAAGACATTTTCTTGCGACTGCAAATCTCCGTTGAAGCATCACGTGGATGGAATAGATGTTTGAAATGATTTAAATGTACTTTTCAACTGTCAGATTTACTATATGGTTGTCAACTAAGATTTCCTTTCAGTTTATCTAGTGTGTGAAGTAAATGTTTTTAGGCATCTCAGATTCTGTGATGATTTCTTACATCTAGTGACTACACGTTTTCTTGCGACTACAAAGCTCTGTTGTAGTGTCACGTTGATGGAATAGAAGTTTGAAATGATTCAAATGTCCTCTTGAATGGTCACATTTAATATCTAACTGTCAATACACTTTTACTTCAGTCTAACCAGTGTGTGAACTAGATGTTTTTGAGCATTCCAGATTCTGTGAAGATTTCTCACATCTAGTGACAAGACATTTTACTGCGACTGCAAATATCCGTTGAAGCATCACGTGGATGGATAGATAATTGAAATAATTTAAATGTTCTCTTCAACTGTCACATTTATTATATTGTTGTCAACAAAGATTTCTTTCCATTTATCTAGTGTGTGAAGTAGAAGTTTTTAAGCATCTCAGATACTGTGATGATTTCTCACATCTAGTGACTAAACGTTTTCTTGCTACTGCAGAGGTCTGTTGAAGTCTCATGTCGATGCAATACATGTTGGAAATGATCTAAACGTTCTCATCAATTTGTCAAATTTATCATAAAGTTAACAATCCTATTTTCTTAAAGCTTCACTAGTGCGAGGAGTACATGTTTTTACGCATCCCAGATTCAGTGATGATTTCCCAGATCTAGTGACAAGACATTTTCGTGCGACTGCAAATCTCCGTTGAAGCATCACGTGGATGGAATAGATGTTTGAAAAAATTTAAATGTTCTCTTCAACTGTCACAGTTATTCTAATGTTGTCAATTAAGATTTCTTTCAGTTTATCTAGTGTGTGAAGTAGATGTTTTTAAGCATCTCAGATTCTGTGATGATTTCTCACATCTAGAGACTACACGATTTCTTACGACTGTAAAGCTCTGTTAAAGTGTCACGTTGATGGAATACATGTTTGAAATGATTCAAATGTCCTCTTGAATGGTCACATTTAATATATAACTGTCAATACACTTTTACTTCAGTCTAACCAGTGTGTGAAATAGATGTTTTTGAGCATCCCAGATTCTGTGAGGATTTCTCTCATCTAGTGACAAGACATTTTCTTGCGACTGCAAATCTTCGTTGAAGCATCACGTGGATGGAATAAATGTTTGAAGTAATTTAAATGTTCTCTTCAACTGTCACATTTATTATATGGTTGTCAACAAAGATTTCTTTCAGTTTATCTGGTGTGTGAAGTAGATGTTTTTAAGCATCTCAGATTCTGTGATGATTTCTCACATCTAGTGACTACACGATTTCTTGCGACTGTAAAGCTCTGTTGAAGTGTCACGTTGATGTTTTATGTTTTAAATGATTCAAATGTCCTCTTGAATGGTCACATTTAATATATAACTGTCAATACACTTTTACTTCAGTCTATCCAGTGGTTTAACTAGATGTTTTTGAGCATCCTGGATTCTTTGATGATTTCACACATCAAGTGACAAGACATTTTCTTGCGACTGCAAATCTCCGTTGAAGCATCACGTGGATGGAATAGATGATTGAAATGATTTAAATGTTCCCTTCAATTGTCACATTGATTATATGGTTTTCAACAAAGATTTCTTTCAGTTTATCTAGTGTGTGAAGTAGATGTTTTTAAGCATCTCAGATTCTGTGATGATTTCTCACATCTAATGACTACACGATTTCTTGCGACAGTAAAGCTCTGCTGAAGTGTCACGTTGATGGAATAGATGTTTGAAATGATTCAAATGTCCTCTTGAATGCTCATATTTAATATACAACTGTCAATACACTTTTACTTCAGTCTAACCAGTGTGTGAACTAGATATTTTTGAGCATGCCAGATTCTGTGATGATTTCTCACATCTAGTGACAAGACATTTTCGTGCGACTGCAAATCCCTGTTGAAGCATCACGTGGATGGAATAGATAAGTGAAATAATTTAAATGTTCTCTTCAACTGTCACATTTATTATATGGTTGTCAACTAAGATTTCTGTCAGTTTACCTAGTGTGTGAAGTAGATGTTTTTAAGCATCCCAGATTCTGTGATGATTTCTCACATCTAGTGACTACACGTTTTCTTGCGACTGCAAAGCTCTGTTGAAGTGTCACGTTGATGGAATAGATGTTTGAAATGATTCAAATGTCCTCTTGAATGATCACATTTAACATATAACTGTCAGTACACTTTTACTTCAGTCTAACCAGTGTGTGAACTAGATGTTTTTGAGCATCACAGATTCTGTGATGATTTCTCACATTTAGTGATAAGGCATTTTCTTTCGACTGCAAATCTCTGTTGAAGCGTCACCTGGATGGAATAGATGTTTGAAATGATTAAAATGTTCTCTTTAACTGTCACATTTGTTATATGGTTGTCAACGTGTTTGAAGTAGATGTTTTTAAGCATCTCAGATTCTGTGATGACTTCTCACATCTAGTGACTACACGTTTTCTTGCGACTGCAAGGCTCTGTTGAAGTGTCACGTTGATGGAATAGATGTTTGAAATGATTCAAATGTCCTCTTGAATGGTCACATTTAATATGTAACTGTCAATGCACTTTTACTTCAGTCTAACCATTGTGTGAACTAGATGTTTTTGAGCATCCCAGATTCTGTGATGATTTCTCACATCTAGTGACAAGACATTTTCTTGCGACTGCAAATCTTCGTTGAAGCATCACGTGGATGGAATAAATGTTTGAAGTAATTTAAATGTTCTTTTCAACTGTCAAATTTATCATATGGTTGTCAACAAAGATTTCTTTCAGTTTATATAGTGTGAAGTAGATGTTTTAAAGCATATCATATACTTTGATGATTTCTCACATCTAGTGACTACACGTTTTCTTGCGACTGCAAAGCTCTGTTGAAGTGTCACGTTGATGGTATAGATGTTTGAAATGATTCAAATGTCCTCTTGAATGGTCACATTTAATATATAACTGTCAATACACTTTTACTTCAGTCTAACCAGTGTGTGAACTAGATGTTTTTGAGCATTCCAGATTCTGTCATGATTTCTCACATCTAGTGACAAGACATTTTCTTGCGACTGCAAATTTCCGTTGAAACATTACGTGGATGGCATAGATGTTTGCAATGATTTAAATGTTCTCTTCAACTGTCACATTTATCATATGGTTTTCAACTATGATTTCTTTCAGTTTATCTAATGTGTGAAGTAGATGTTTTTAAGCATCTCAGATTCTATGATGATTTCTCACATCTAGTGACTACACGATTTCTTACGACTGTAAAGCTCTGTTGAAGTGTCACGTTGATGGAATAGATGTTTTAAATGATTCAAATGTCCTCTTGAATGGTCATATATAATATATAACTGTCAATACACTTTTACTTCAGTCTACCCAGTGTGTGAACTAGATGTTTTTGAGCATCCTGGATTCTTTGATGATTTCTCACATCTAGTGACCAGACATTTTCTTGCGACTGCAAATCTCCGTTGAAGCATCACGTGGATGGAATAGATGATTGAAATGATTTAAATGTTCTCTTCAACTGTCACATTTATCATATGGTTGTCAACAAAGATTTCTTTCAGTTTATCTAGTGTGTGAAGTAGATGTTTTTAAGCATCTCAGATTCTGTGAAGATTTCTCACATCTAGTGACTACACGTTTTCTTGCAACTGCAAAGCTCTGTTGAAGTGTCACGTTGATGGAATAGATGTTTGAAATGATTCAAATGTCCTCTTGAATGGTCACATTTAATACATAACTGTCAATGCACTTTTACTTCAGTCTAACCATTGTGTGAACTAGATGTTTTTGAGCATCCCAGATTCTGTGATGATTTCTCACATCTAGTGACAAGACATTTTCTTGCGACTGCAAATCTTCGTTGAAGCATCACGTGGATGGAATAAATGTTTGAAGTAATTTGAATGTTCTCTTCAACTGTCACATTTATTATATGGTTGTCAACAAAGATTTCTTTCAGCTTATATAGTGTGAAGTAGATGTTTTTAAGCATATCATAAACTTTGATGATTTCTCACATCTAGTGACTACACGTTTTCTTGCTACTGCAGAGGTCTGTTGAATTCTCATATCGATGAAATACATGTTGGAAATGATCTAAACGTTCTCATCAATTTGTCAAATTTATCATAAAGTTAACAATCCTATTTTCTTAAAGCTTCACTAGTGCGAGGAGTACATGTTTTTACGCATCCCAGATTCAGTGATGATTTCCCAGATCTAGTGACAAGACATTTTCGTGCGACTTCAAATCTCCGTTGAAGCATTACGTGGATGGAATAGATGTTTGAAAAAATTTAAATGTTCTCTTCAACTGTCACAGTTATTCTATGGTTGTCAATTAAGATTTCTTTCAGTTTATCTAGTGTGTGAAGTAGATGTTTTTAAGCATCTCAGATTCTGTGATGATTTCTCAAATCTAGAGACTACACGTTTTCTTGCGACTGCAAAGCTCTGTTGAAGTGTCACGTTAATGGAATAAATGTTTGAAATGATTCAAATGTCCTCTTGAATGGTCGCATTTAATATATAAATGTCAATACACTTTTACTTCAGTCTAACCAGTGTGTGAACTACATATTTTTGAGCATCCCAGATTCTGTGATGATTTCTCACATCTAGTGACAAGACATTTTCTTTCGACTGCAAATCTCCATTGAAGCGTCACTTGGATTTAATAGATGTTTGAAATGATTTAAATGTTCTCTTCAACTGTCACATTTATTATATGGTTGTCAACAAAGATTTCTTTCAGTTTATCTAGTGTGTGAAGTAGATGTTTTTAAGCATCTCAGATTCTGTGATGATTTCTCACATCTAGAGACTAAACGATTTCTTGCGACTGTAAAGCTCTGTTGAAGTGTCACGTTGATGGAATAGATGTTTGAAATGATTCAAATGTCCTCTTGAATGGTCATATTTAATATATAACTGTCAATACACATTTACTTCAGTCTAACCAGTGTGTGAACTAGATGTTTTTGAGCATCCTGGATTCTTTGATGATTTCTCACATCTAGTGACCAGACATTTTCTTGCGACTGCAAATCTCCGTTGAAGCATCACGTGGATGGAATAGATGATTGAAATGATTTAAATGTTCTCTTCAACTGTCACATTTATTATATGGTTGTCAACAAAGATTTCTTTCAGTTTATCTAGTGTCTGAAGTAGATGTTTTTAAGCATCTCAGATTCTGTGATGATTTCTCACATCTAGTGACTACACGATTTCTTGCGACTGTAAAGCTCTGTTGAAGTGTCACGTTGATGGAATAGATGTTTTAAATGATTCAAATGTCCTCTTGAATGGTCATATTTAATATATAACTGTTAATACACTTTTACTTCAGTCTAACCAGTGTGTGAACAAGATGTTTTTGAGCATCCCAGATTCTGTGATGATTTCTCACATCTAGTGACAAGACATTTTCGTGCGACTGCAAATCTTCGTTGAAGCATCACGTGGATGGAATAGATGTTTGAAATAATTCAAATGTTATCTTCAACTGTCACATTTATTATATTGTTGTCAACTAGGATTTCTTTCAGTTTATCCAGTGTGTGATGTAGATGTTTTTAAGCATCTCAGATTCTGTGATGATTTCTCACATCTAGTGACTACACGTTTTCTTGCGACTGCAAAGCTCTGTTGAAGTGTCACGTTGATGGAATACATGTTTGAAATGATTCAAATGTCCTCTTGAATGGTCACATTTAATATATAACTGTCAATACACTTTTACTTCAGTCTAACCAGTGTGTGAAATAGATGTTTTTGAGCATCCCAGATTCTGTGATGATTTCTCACATCTAGTGACAAGACATTTTCTTGCGACTGCAAATCTTCGTTGAAGCATCACGTGGATGGAATAAATGTTTGAAGTAATTTAAATGTTCTCTTCAACTGTCACATTTATTATATGGTTGTCAACAAAGATTTCTTTCAGTTTATCTAGTGTGTGAAGTAGATGTTTTTAAGCATCTCAGATTCTGTGATGATTTCTCACATCTAGTGACTACACGATTTCTTGCGACTGTAAAGCTCTGTTGAAGTGTCACGTTGATGGAATAGATGTTTGAAATGATTTAAATGTTCTCTTCAACTGTCACATTTAATTTATAGCTATCAATACACTTTTACTTCAGTCTAACGAGTGTGTGAACTAGATGTTTTTGAGCATCCCAGATTCTGTGATGATTTCTCACATCTAGTGACAAGACATTTTCGTGCGACTGCAAATCTCCGTTGAAGCATCACGTGGATGGAATAGATGTTTGAAATGATTTAAATGTTGTCTTCAACTGTCACATTTATTATATGGTTGTCAACAAAGATTTCTTTCAGTTTCTCTAGTGTATGAAGTAGATGTTTTTAAGCATCTCAGATTCTGTGATGATTTCTCACGTCTAGTGACTACACGTTTTCTTGCTACTGCAGGGGTCTGTTGAAGTCTCGTGTCGATGCAATACGTGTTGGAAATGATCTAAACGTTCTCATCAATTTGTCAAATTCATCATAAAGTTAACAATCCTTTTTTCTTTAAGCTTCACTAGTGTGCGGAGTAGATGTTTTTACGCATCCCAGATTCTGTGATGATTTCTCACATCTAGTGACAAGACATTTTCTTTCGACTGCGAATCTCCGTTGAAGCATCACATGGTTGGAATAGATGTTAGAAATGATTTAAATGTTTTCTTCAACTGTCACATTTATTCTATGGTTGCCAACTAAGATTTCTTGCAGTTTATCTAGTGTGTGTAGTAGATGTTTTTAAGCATCTCAGATTCTGTGATGATTTCTCACATCTAGTGACTACACGCTTTTTTGTGACTGCAAAGCTCTGTTGAAGTGTCACGTTGATGGAATAGATGTTTGAAATGATTCAAATGTCCTCTTGAATGGTCATATTTAATATATAACTGTCAATACACTTTTACTTCAGTCTAACCAGTGTGTGAACTAGATGTTTTGAGCATCCTGGATTCAATGATGATTTCTCACGTCTAGTGACAAGACATTTTCTTGCGACTGCAAATCTCCGTTGAAGCGTCACGTGGATGGAATAGATGTTTGAAATGATTTAAATGTACTCTTCAACGGTCACATTTATTATATGGTTGTCAACAAAGATTTCTTTCAGTTTATCTAGTGTGTGAAGTAGATGTTTTCAAGCATCCCAGATTCTTTGGTGATTTCTCACATCTAGTATTTTGACATTTTTGTGCGACTGCAAGTCTCTCTTGAATTCCCACGTCGATGGGATAGATTTTGGAAAGGATTTAAACATTCTCTTTAATTATTGAATTTATTAAAGAGTTGCAAATACACTTTTCTTTCAGTTTATCAAGTTTGTGAAGTAGATGTTTTCAAGCATCCCAGATTCTGTGATGATTTCTCACATCTAGTATTTTGACATTTTTGTGCGACTGCAAGTCTCTCTTGAAGTCTCACGTCGATGAACTGGCTGTTGGAAATGATTTAAACATTCTCTTTAATTATTGAATATAGTAAAGAGTTGCCAATACACTTTTCTTTCAGTTTATCAAGTTTGTGAAGTAGATGTTTATCAAGCATCCCAGATTCTGTGATGATTTCTCACATCTAGTATTTCGGCGTTTCTGTGCGACTGCAAGTCTCTCTTCAAGTCTCACGTCGATGAACCGGCTGTTGGAAATGATTTAAGCATTCTCTTTAAGTTTCTAATTTTGTAATGAGTTGCCAATACACTTTTATTTCAGTTTATCAAGTATGTGAAGTAGATGTTTTTACGCTTCCCAGATTCTGTGATGATTTCTCACATCTAGTATTTTGACGTTTTTGTGCGACTGCAAGTCTCTGTTCAAGTCTCACGTCGATGAACCGGCTGTTGGAAATGATTTAAACATTCTCTTTAAGTTTCTAATTTAGTAATGAGTTGCCAATACACTTTTATTTCAGTTTATCAAGTATGTGAAGTAGATGTTTCTACGCTTCCCAGATTCTGTGATGATTTCTCACATCTAGTATTTTGACGTTTTTGTGCGACTGCAAGTCTCTCTTCAAGTCTCACGTGGATAAAATAAATCTTTGAAATAATTTAAACATTCTCTTTAATTGTCAAATTTATTCTATAGTTGCAAACAAACATTTCTTTCAGTTTATAAAGTATGTGAAGTACATGTTGTCAAGCATTCCAGATTCTTTCATGATTTCTCACATCTAGTATTTCGACGTTTCTGTGCGACTGCAAGTCTCTCTTCAAGTCTCACGTCGATGAAATACATGTTTGAAATGATTTAAACATTTTCTTTAATTATCGAATTTAGTAAAGAGTTGACTACAAACTTTTCTTTCACTTTAACAAGTATGTGAAGTAGATGTTTTCAAGCATCGCAGATTCTGTGATGACTTCTCACTTCTAGTATCTTTACGCTTTTGTGCCACTGCAAGTCTCTCTTGAAATCTCAAGTCCATAAAATTGATGTTTGAAATGATTAATACATTCCCCTTAATTATCAAATTTTTTATATAGTTGCCAATAAACTTTTCTTCCAGTTTATCAAGTATGTGAAGTAGATGTTTTCAAGCATCCCAGATTCTGTGATGATTTCTCACATCTAGTATTTTGACGTTTTTGTGCGACTGCAAGTCTCTCTTCAAGTCTCACGTTGATAGAATTGATGTTTGAAATGATTTAAACATTCTATTCAATTATCACATTTATTATATAGTTGCCAATACACTTTTATTGCAGCTTAACAAATATGTGAAGTAGATGTTTTCAAGCATCCCAGATTCTGTGATGATTTCTCACATCTAGTATCTCGACGCTTTTGTGCGAATGCAAGTCTCTCTTCAAGTCTCACGTGGATAAAATACATGTTTGAAATAATTTAAACATTCTCTTTAATTCTCAAATTTATTCTATAGTTGCAAACAAACATTTCTTTCAGTTTATCAGGTATGTGAAGTAGATGTTTTCAAGCATCCCAGATTCTGCGATGATTTCTCACATCTAGTATCTCGACGTTTTTCTGCGACTGCAAGTCTCTCTTGAAGTCTCACGTCGATGAACTGGCTGTTGGAAATGATTTAAACATTCTCTTTAATTATCTAATTTAGTAAAGAGTTGCCTATACACTTTTCTTCAGTCTATCAAGTATGTGTAATAGATGTTTTCAAGCATCACAGATTCTGTGATGATTCCTCACATCTAGTGAACAAACGTTTTGTTGTGACTGCAAGTCTCTGCTGAAGTCTTATCTCGATGGAATAGATGTTTTAGACGATGTTAAATGCTCTGTTGAATTGTTCGATAGATTATCAAGTTGTCACTGAACTTTCTCTTCTGTCTATCAATCGATAGGTAGATGTTTTTGAGCATCCCAGATTCAGTGATGAATTCTCACATATAGTGAACAGACGTTTTGTTGTGACTGCAAGTGTCTGCTGCAGTCTCACATCGCTTGAATAGATGTTCTAAACGTTTCTAATCCTTTGTTGAATGTTCACATTTATTACATAGTTGTCAATAAACTTTTTCTTCTGTCTATCAAGCATGAGCTGTAGATGTTTTTGAGCATTCCAGATTGTGTGATGAACTCTCACATCTAGTGAACAGAAGTTTTGTTTCGACTGCAGACCTCTGCTAGAGTTTTACCTCGATGGAATAGATGTTTTAGACGATTTAAAACGCTCTGTAGAATTGTCAGATTTATTTTCAAGTTATCAGTAAACTTTTTGTTCTGTCTATCAAGCGTGAGCGGTAGATGTTTTTGAGCATCCCAGATTCTGTTATGAATTCTCACATCTAGTGAACAGAAGTTTTGTTTCGACTGCAAGCCACTGCTGGAGTCTTACCTCGATGGAATAGATGTTTTAGGCGATTTAAAATGCTCTGTTGATTTGTCAGATGTATTATCAAGTTGTTACTGAACTTTTTCTTCAGTCTATCAAGCGTGACTTGTAGATGTTTTTGAGCATCCCAGATTCTGTGATGAACTCTCACACCTAGTTATTAGACGAATTTTTTGGACCAAAAGTCTCTCCTCAATAGCTACATCGAGTGAATAGATGTTATAGACGAACTATTGTGTTGAACCGCCAGATTCAAAATAATGTTGTCGTTGAACCTTTTCTTCTGTCTATCAAACGTGAGTTGTAGATGTTTTTTGAGCATTCAGGATTCTGTGATGAATTCTCACATCTAGTGAACAGAAGTTTTGTTTCGACTACAAAACTCTGCTCGAGTCTTGCCGTAATGGAATAGTTGTTTCAGACGATTTAAAACGCTCTGTGGAATTGTCACATTTATTTTAAAGTTGTCAGTAAGCTTTTTCTTCTGTCTATAAATCGTGTTTGGTAGATGTTTATGAGCAGACAAGATTTTGTGATGAAATCTCACGTCTGCTAAATAGACGTTATTTGTGACTCGAAGTCTGTGCTCTCTGGTTGGCAACCGGTCTCCCTCTGCTAGACTCCCTGTCTTCCTCTGGTAGACAGCTTGTTTCGCCCTGGTAGACTGCTTGTCTCCCTCTTGTAGACACCCTGTCTCCCTCTGGTAGACACTCTGTCTCTCTCTGGTCCACACAATCTTTCGCTGGTTGGAACCTTGTCACCTTCTGGTAGACACACTATCTCTCTCCCCTTAGATACTCTTTCTCCCACTGGTAGACAACTTGTCTCCCTCTGATAGAAACCCTGTTTCCCTGCTTAAGACATTCCGTGTCCCTCTCGTAGACAAACTATCTTCTTCAAGAATACAACTTGTCTCTGTCTTGCAGACGGCCAATATTCCTCTGGTAGACACCTTGTCTCGCTCTGGTAGACACCATGTCTTCCTCTGGTAGACAACATGTCTCCCTCTTGTAGACAACCTGGTTCCCTCCAGTAGACATTTTTTGTCCCCCGCTGGTAGACACCCTGTCTCCTTCTGGTAAACAACTTGTGTCCCTCTGGTAGACATCCTTTGTCTCCCTCTGGGAGTCACCCTGTCTCCCTCCAGTAGACAACCTGTCTTCCTCTCGTAGACATCCTTTGTCTCCCTCTGGTAGACAGCCTGTCTCCCTCGCAGAGAAAGCCTTTCTCCCTCTGGTAGAGACCCTTTGTCTCCCTCTGGGACACACCTTTTGTCTCCCTCTGGAGACACCCTGTCCCCCTCGGGTAAACACTTTGTCTCCCTCCGGTAGACAACCTGTCTCCCTCTGGTAGACAACCTGTCTCCCTCAAGTAGATTTTCTATCTCCCTATTGTAGACAACCTGTCTCCCTCCGGTAGAGACCCTTTGTCTCCCTCTGGGAGAGACCTTCTTTCTCCCTCTGGAGACACCCTGTCCCCCTCCAGTAGTCACTTTGTCTCCCTCCGACAACCAACCTGTCTCCCTCTGGTAGACAACCTGTCTCCCTCAAGTAGATTTTCTATCTCCCTATTGTAGACAGCCTGTCTCCCTCCGGTAGAGACCCTTTGTCTCCCTCTGGGAGACACCTTTTGTCTCCCCCTGGAGACACCCTGTCCCCCTCCGGTAGTCACTTTGTCTCCCTCCGACAGACAACCTGTCACCCTCTGGTAGACAGCCTGTCTCCCTCTGGCAGACAGCCTGTCTCCCTCAGGTAGACAGCCTGTCACCCTCTAGTAGACATCCTTTGTCTCCCTCTGGTAGACAGCCTGTCTCCCTCTGGTAAACAACCTGTGCCCCTCTGGTAGACATCATTTGTCTCCCTCTGGGAGTCACCCTGTTTCCCTCCGGTAGACAACCTGTCTTCCTCTGGTAGACAGCCTGTCTCCCTCTGGTAGACACCCTTTGTCTCCCTCTGGTAGACAGCCTGTCTTCTTCTGGTAGACAGCCTTTCTCCCTCTGGTAGACACCTTTTGTCTCTCTCTGGTAGACACCCTTTGTCTCTGTTTGAGAGACACCATCTCTCCCCCTGATAGACAGCCTGTCTCCCTCTAGTAGACAGCCTATCTCTATCTGGTAGACAGCGTGTATCTCTCTGGTAGAGACCCTTTGTCTCCCTCTTGGAGACACCTTTTGTCTCCCTCTGGAGACACCCTGTCCCCCTCCAGTAGACACTTTGTCTCCCTCTGGGAGACAACCTGTCTCCCTCTGGTAGACAGCCTGTCTCCCTCTGGTGGACAGCCTGGATTCCTCTGGTAGACACCCTTTGTCTCCCTCTGGTAGACAGCATGTCTCCCTGTGGTATACAACCTATCTTCCTCCGGTAGACATCCTGTCTCACTCTGGTAGAAAACCTGTCTCCCTCTGGGAGACACCCTTTGGTCTCCCTCCGGTAAACAGCCTGTCTCCTTCTGATAGACAGCCTGTCTTCCTCTGATAGACAGCCTGTCTCCCTCTGGTAGACACCCTTTGTCTCCCTCTGGTAGACACCCTTTGTGTCCGTCTGAGAGACACCCTGTCTCCCTCTGGTAGACACCCTTTGGTCTCCCTCCGGTAGACAGCCTGTCTCCTTCTGGTAGACAGCATTTCTCTCTCTGGTAGACAGCCTATCTCCCTCTGGTAGACACCCTTTGTCTCCATCTGAGAGACACCCTGTCTCCCCCTGATAGACAGCCTGTCTCCCTCTAGTAGACAGCCTATCTCCCTCTAGTAGACGGCCTGTCTCCCTCCTGTAGACAACCTGTCTCCCTCTAGTAGACAGCCTAACTCTTTCTGGTAGACACCCTTTGTTTCCCTCTTGTAGACACCCTTTGTCTCTCTCTGGGAGACAAAATTTTTCTCCTTGGGAGACAGCCTATGTCTCCCTCTGGAGACACCCTGACCTTATCCGGTAGAGAGGCTGTGTCCCAGCTGGTAGACACCCTTTGTCTCCCTCTAGTAAACACACTTTTTTTCCTCTGGGAGACACCCTGTCTCACTCCGGAAGATAACCTGTCTCACTCTGGTAGAAAGCCTGCCTGCCTCTGGTAGAGACCCTTTGTCTCCCTCTGGAAGGAAGAAAGCCCGTCTCCCTTTGGTAGACACCCTTTGTCTTCCTCTGGTAGACACCCTTTGTCTGTCTCTCGGAGACACCCTTTGTCTCTCTGGGAGACACCCTTTGTCTCCCTCCGGAGACACCCTGTCTCGTTCCGGTAGACAACATCTCTCACTCTGGTAGATAGCCTGTCTCCCTCTAGTAGACATCCTTTGTCTCCCTCTGGTAGACACCCTTTGTCTAAGTCTGAGAGACACCCTGTCTCCCCCTGATAGACAGCCTGTCTCCCTCTAGTAGACAGCCTATCTCCCTCTAGTAGACGGCCTGTCTCCCTCCTGTAGACAACCTGTCTCCCTCTCGTAGACAGCCTAACTCTTTCTGGTAGACACCCTTTGTCTCCCTCTGGTAGACACCCTTTGTCTTTCTCTGGGAGACAAAATTTTTCTCCTTGGGAGACAGCCTATGTCTCCCTCTGGAGACACCCTGACCTTATCCGGTAGGGAGGCTGTGTCCCAGCTGGTAGACAGTCTTTGTCTCCCTCTAGTAAACACACTTTTTTTCCTCTGGGAGACACCCGGTCTCACTCCGGAAGATAACCTGTCTCACTCTGGTAGAAAACCTGTCTGCCTCTGGTAGAGACCCTTTGTCTCCCTCTGGAAGGAGGAAAGCCCGTCTCCCTTTGGTAGACACCCTTTGTCTTCCTCTGGTAGACACCCTTTGTCTCTCTCTGGGAGACACCCTTTGTCTCTCTGAGAGACACCCTTTGTCTCCCTCCGGAGACACCCTGTCTCGCTCCGGTAGACAACATGTCTCACTCTTGTAGACAGCCTGTCTCCCTCTAGTAGACATCCTTTGTCTCTCTTTGGTAGACACCCTATGTCTCCCTCTTGGAGACAGCCTGTCTCCCTAGCGGAGAGAGCCAGTCTCCCTCTGGTAGAGACCCTTTGTCTCCCTCTGGGACACACCTTTTGCCTCCCTCTGGAGACACCCGGTCCCCCTCTGGTAAACACATTGTCTCCATCCCGTAGACAACCTGTTTCCTTCTGGTAGACAGCTAGTCTCCCTCTAGTAGATGGTCTATCTCCCTCTGGTAGACAGCCTGTCTCCCTCCGTTAGAGACTCTTTGTCTCCCTCTGGGAGACACGTTTCTTCTCCCTCTGGAGACACCCTGTCCCCCTCCGGTAGACACTTTGTCTCCCTCCGGCAGACAGCCTGCCTCCCTCTTGGAGACACCCTATCGCTCTCTGAGAGACAGCCTGTCTCTCTCTGGGAGACACCCTGTCACTCTCTGGTAGACAACCTGTCTCCCTCTGGTAGACAGCATGTCTCCCTCTGGAAGACACCCTCTGTCTCCCTCTAGGAGACACCTTGTCTCCCTCTGGGAGACACCCAAATCTCTGTCTGGTAGACAGCTTCTGCCTCCCTCCGGTAGACAATTTGTCTCCCTCTCGGAGACACCCTGTCTCCCTCCGGAACACACCCTGTCTCCCTATTTGAGACAGCCTGTCTCACTCTGTAAGGCACCCTGTCTCCATCCGGTAGACAACCTGTCTCCCTCTGGGAGAAACCCTGTCTCCCTCTAGGAGACAACCTGTCCCCAAATGGGAGACACCCTGTCTCACTCTGAAAGAAGCCCTGTCCCCTCCGGTAGAAAACCTGTCTCCCTCTGCTAGACATCCTGTCTCCCTAATGTCTCCATCTGCAAGAGACCCTGTCTCCCTCTGGTAAACACCCTGTCTCCCTCTGATAGACACCCTGGCTCCTTCTGGGAGACAATCTCTCTCCCTCTGATAGACAGCCTGTCTCCCTCTGGTAGAAACACTGACTCCCTCTGGTAGACAACCTGACTCCCTCTGGTAGACACCCTTTGGCTCCCTCTGGTAGACAGCATGTCTCCATGTGGTTGACAACCTATCTTCCTCCGGTAGACATCCTGTCTCCCTCTGGTAGAAAACCTGTCTCCCTCTGGGAGGCACCCTTTGGTCTCCCTCCGGTAAACAGCCTGTCTCCTTCTGATAGACACACTTTGTCTCCCTCTGGTAGACACCCTTTGTCTCAATTTGGTAGATAACCTGTCTCCCTCTGGTAGACAGCCTGTCTCGCTCTTCTTGACTCCCTTGTCTCCCTCCGGTAGACAACCTGTCTCCATCTGGTAGAGGACCTGTCTCCCTCTTGTAGACAGCCTGTCTCCCTTCGTTAGACACCCTGTCTCCCTCTGGTAGACAACCTGTCTCCCTCTGGTAGACAGCTGTCTCCCTCTAATAGATACCCTGCCTCTGGGAAACACTCTATCTCCCTTCGGTAGACACCCTGTCTCCCTCCAGTAGACATCGTTTCTTCCTGTGCTACACAACCAGTCACCCTCTGGTCGACAACCTGTCTCCATCCGGTAGCCACCCTCTGTCTCCCTCTGGAAGTCACCCTGTCTTCCTCTGGTAGAAAGCCTGTCTCCCTTCGGTAGATACCCTGTCTCTCTACGGTAGACCCCCGTTCTCAAATCATGGAGACACCCGGTCCTCCTCCGGTAAACATTCTTTCTCCCTCTGGTAGACAACTTGTCTCCCTCTGGTAGACACCCTCTGTCTCCCTCCAGTAGATATCATCTGTCTCCCTCTGGTAGACACCCTGTGTCCATTTGGTAGACAGCATGTCTACCGTCTCCCACTGGTAGACATCTTGTCTCCATCTGGAAGAGACCCTGTCTCTCTCTGGTAAACACCCTGTCTCCTTCTGGTAGACATCCTGGATCCTTCTGGTAGACAATCTCTCTCCCTCTGGTAGACAGCCTGTCTCCCTCTAGTAGACAGCCTGTCTCCCTTCTGTAGACAACCTGTCTCCCTCTCGTAGACAGCCTAACTCCCTCTGGGAGACACACTTTGCCTCCCTCTGGTAGACAGCCTGTCTTCTTCTGGTAGACAGCCTTTCTCCCTCTGGTAGACACCTTTTGTCTCTCTCTGGTAGACACCCTTTGTCTCTCTCTGGGAGACACCGTTTTGCTCCTTGGGAGACACCCTTTGTCTCCCTCTGGAGACACCCTGACCTTATGCAGTAGAAAGCCTGTCTCCCAGCTGGTAGACACCCTTTGCCTCCCTCTGGTAGACACCCTTTTTTTCCTCTAGGAGACACGCTGTCTCCCTCCGGTAGGCAAAATGCCTCACTCTATTAGAAAGCCTGTCTGCCTCTGGTAGAGACCCTTTGTCTCCCTCTGGAAGAAACCCTTTCTCTCCCTCTTGAAACACAATGACTTCCTCTGGTAGAAACCCTGTCTCCCTCCGGTAGACACCCTGTCTCCATCTGGTAGACAACCAGTCTCCCTCTGGTACACAGCCTGTCTCCCTCTGGCAGACACCCTGTCTCCCTCTGGTAGACAGCCTGTCTCCTTCTGAAAGACACCCTGCCTCTGCGAGACACCCTGTCTACCTTAGGTAGACACCCTGTCTCCCTCCTATAGACATCCTTTCTTCCTATGCTACACAACCAGTCTCCCTCTGGTAGACAACCTGTCTACATCCGGTAGACACCCTCTGTCTCCCTCTGGAAGACACCCTGTCTCCCTCTGGTATAAAGCCTATCTCCCTTCGGTAGACACCCTGTCTCTCTACGGTAGACCCCCCGTTCTCATTCTGGGAGACATCCGGTCCTCCTCCGGTAAACATCCTTTCTCCCTCTGGTATACAACTTGTCTCCCTCTGGTAGACAGCCTGTCTCCCTCTGGTAGATACCTTATCTCCCTCGTGTAGACACCCAGTCTTCCTCTGGTAGACATCCTGTCTCCCTCCGGTAGACACCATGTCTCCTTCTGGTAGACAATCTCTCTCCTTCTGGTAGAAAGTGTGTTTTTCTCCAGTAGACACCCTGTCTCCCGCCAGTAGACACCCTGTCTCCCTCTAGTAGAAAGCCTGTCAACCTCTGGTAGATACCTTGTCTCCCTGTAAAAAAAAGCCTTTCTCCCTCTTGTAGACACCCTCTGTCTCCCTCCGGTAGATATCATCTGTCTCCCTCCGGTAGACAGCATAACTACCGTCTCTCTCTGGTAGACATCTTGTCTCCATCTGGAAGAGACCTTGTCTCCCTCTGGTAAACACCCTGTCTCCCTCTGGCAGGCACCCTGGATCCTTCTGGTAGACAATCTCTCTCCCTCTGGTAGACAGTCTGTCTCGCTCTGGTAGAAAACATGTCTGCCTCTGGTACGCAGCCTGTTTCCCACTGGTAGACACCCTGTCTCCCTCTGGTAGACACTCTGTCTCCCTCTGGTAGACAGGCTGTCTCCTTCCGGTAGACACAGTGTCTCCATCTGGTAGACACAGTGTCTCCATCTGGTAAACGCCAATTCTCCCTCCTGGAGACACCCTGTGTCCCTCCAGTAGGCTTCTTGTCTCCCTCTGCTACACAACCAGTCTCCCTCTGGTAGACATCCTGTCTCCATCCGGTAGACACCCTCTGTCTCCCTCTGGGTGACACCCTGTCTCCCTTTGGTAGAAAGGCTGTCTCCCTCTGGTAGACAGCCTGTCTTCCTCTGGTAGACACAGTGTCTCCATCTGGTACACAGAGTGTCTCCATCTGGTAGACAAGCTGTCTATCCTCTGGTAGAGAGCCTGCTTCCCTCTAGTAGACACAGTGTCTCCATCTGGTAGACACAGTGTCTCCATCTAGTAGACACCCATTCTCCCTCTTGGAGACACCCTGTCTCCCTTCAGTAGGCTTCCTTTCTCCCTCTGCTACACAACCAGTCTCCCTCTGGTAGACATACTGTCTCCATCCGGTAGACACCCTCTGTCTCCCTCTGGGTGACACCCTGCCTCCCTTTGGTAGAAAGGCTGTCTCCCTCTGGTACGCAGCCTGTTTCCCACTGGTAGACACCCTGTCTCCCTCTGGTAGACACTCTGTCTCCCTCTGGTAGACAGGCTGTCTCCTTCCGGTAGACACAGTGTCTCCATCTGGTAGACACAGTGTCTCCATCTGGTAGACACCCATTCTCCCTCTTGGAGACACCCTGTCTCCCTTCAGTAGGCTTCCTTTCTCCCTCTGCTACACAACCAGTCTCCCTCTGGTAGACATACTGTCTCCATCCGGTAGACACCCTCTGTCTCCCTCTGGGTGACACCCTGCCTCCCTTTGGTAGAAAGGCTGTCTCCCTCTGGTAGACAGCCTGTCTTCCTCTGGTAGACACCTTTTCTCCCTCTGGTAGACAGTCTGTCTCCCTCTGGTAGACAGCCTGTCTCCCTCCGGTAGACACAGTGTCTCCATCTGGTATACAGAGTGTCTCCATCTGGTAGACACCCATTCTCCCTCTTGGAGACACCCTGTCTCCCTTCAGTAGGCTTCCTTTCTCCCTCTGCTACACAACCAGTCTCCCTCTGGTAGACATACTGTCTCCATCCGGTAGACACCCTCTGTCTCCCTCTGGGTGACACCCTGCCTCCCTTTGGTAGAAAGGCTGTCTCCCTCTGGTAGACAGCCTGTCTTCCTCTGGTAGACACCTTTTCTCCCTCTGGTAGACACTCTGTCTCCCTCTGGTAGACAGCCTGTCTCCCTCCGGTAGACACAGTGTCTCCATCTGGTACACAGAGTGTCTCCATCTGGTAGACACCCATTCTCCCTCTTGGAGACACCCTGTCTCCCTCCAGTAGGCTTCCTGTCTCCCTCTGCTACACAACCAGTCTCCCTCTGGTAGACAACCTGTCTCCATCCGGAAGACACCCTCTGTCTCCCTCTGGGTGACACCCTGTCTCCCTCTGGTAGAAAGGCTGTCTCCTTCTGGTAGACAGCCTGTCTTCCTCTGGTAGACACCTTGTGTCCCTCTGGTAGACACTCATTCTCCCTCTGGTAGAGACCCTGTCTTCGTCTGGTAGACACCCTGTCTCCTTCTGTTAAGAGTCTCTCTCCCTCATGTAGAAAGTCTGTTTCTCTCCGTTGGACACCCTGTCTCCTTCTGGTAGACACCCTGTCTCCCTCTACTAGACAGCCTGTCTCCCTTTGGTTGACACCCTCTGTCTTCCTCCGGTAGGTAACCTGTGTCTCAAGCCGGTAGACACCCTGTCTCCATCTGGTAGACAACCTGTCTCCCTCTTGTAGACAGCCTGTCTCCCGCTGGTAGACAAACTGTCTCCCACCGGTAGACCCCCCGTTCTACTTCTGGTAGACACCTGGTCCCCCTCTGGTAAACATCCTTTCTCCCTCTGGTAGACAACTTGTCTCCCTCTGGTAGACAGCCTGTCTCCCTCTGGTAGACACCCTTGTCTCCCTCCGGTAGACACCCTGTCTCCATCTGGTAGACAACCTGTCTCCCTCATGTAGACAGCCCGTCTCCCTTCGGTAGACACCCTGTCTCCCTGTGTTAGACAACTTGTCTCCCTCCGGTAGGTAGTATATCTCCCTCTTGTAGACAGCCTGTCTTTCTCTGGCAGACAGCCTGTCTACCTCTGGTAGACAGCCTGTCTCCCTCTGATAGACACCCTCTGTCTCCCTCTGGATGATACCTTCTGTCTCTCTCTGGTAGACACCCTGTGTTCCTCTGGTAGACAGGATGTCTACAGTCTCCCTCAGGTAGACATCTTGTCTCCATCTTGAAGAGATTTTGTCTCCCTCTGGTAAACACCCTGTCTCCCTCTGGTAGACACCCTGGCTCCTTCTGGTAGACAATCTCTCTCCCTCTGGTAGACAGCCTGTCTCGCTCTGGTAGACAACCTGTCTCCCTCCAGTAAACCCCCTGTTCTCGTTCTGGTAGACACCCGGTCCTCCTCCGGTAAACATCCTTTCTCCCTCTGGTAGACAACTTGTCTCCCTCTGGTAGACAGCCTGTCTCCCTCTGGTAGAAACCCCATCTCCCTCCTTTAGACACCCTTTCTCCATCTGGTAGACAACCTGTCTCCCTCTGGTAGACAGCCTGTCTCGCTCTGGTAGACAACCTGTCTCCCTCCGGTAGACACCCTCTTTCTCCCTCTGGTAGACACCCTCTGTCTCCCTCTGGGAGACACCCTGTCTCCCTCTGGTAGACACCCTGTCTCTCCGTAGTAGTCAGCCTGTCTCCCTCTGGTAGATACCCTCTCTCTCCCTCTGGTAGAAAACCTGTCTTCCCCTGGTAGACACCATGTCTCCCTGGCCCAAAGTTCATTAATGAAATAAATGGACAAAGCCTCTCAAGGCTTCTTTCTTCTACCATGCCAAAAGCTACACTATCCATCTACTCTCGCAGCGGTTTTGTCCTCGCAGTTCCGAAACAGGTCAGTTGAGTCAAAATATGATTTTAGCGCAAATTTAGATCGTTATACGAAATAAGCCGAAAACAATCAATTGCTATAAAATTGAGCAGTAGTGCAGCCACCTGGAATTTGCTAGCACGATCGTACATACTTAAGGTAGGCGATTGGATACGAACACGATACCGTTTTCAAAATGTTCCTGTTAGAGTTCCGTTTTCACAATCGACTGTTTTCAAAGTCTGCGGACAAAAATTGTGCCGTTTTTGTGTGAACGGGAGACTTTTTCCTCACATTTTCAGCGTTTTCAACATATTAGTTGTCCAGTAGAAAAGTTATTAGGGCAGTAAAAACTTAGCAGGCTAATAATAAAGGTATTAGGCTACTTATAGTTTTGCTACTTAAAGCAGGCTAGCTCGCTAATAAAAGATTAGTACCGCGTGAGTCGATAATAACGCCCGGCATTTGAAAAAGTCCTTCCCCCTTAATATCAAAGCAATGATATTGAAACTGTCTTGTTTTATCCCAGATATTTCAAATTAGGTTCAGTAGGTTACCCGGCTTTATTCGGCCATTCCTTCCCGTTGAAAGGGCCAGGTCTATAACGCGGACCTCGCGGACTACGCGGACTTCGCGGACCTCATGTCCGTGGTTTTGAGAGTCCGCGTTTTAGGTTTTCATATAGGCCAAAACCTAAACCGCGGACCTCACGTCCGTGGTTTGAGAGTCTGTGTTTTAAGTTTTCAGATATTCTGTTCATCTGTTCATCAAAGGAACTTACAGGTATTAATGATAGAAATGTTCAAGACAAAACATGGCTTAAATCCTCCTTTTATGAAAGAAATATTCTGTCTACAAACCAACCATTATAACCTCAGAAATGATCGCGATTTTAACTTACCAAGAGTGAGATCAGTCATGTACGGCTCAGAAACTGTTCGATACAGGGGTCCACAGTTATGGTGTACACTTCCAGTCTCTCTAAGACACTCAACTAACTTGATTGAATTTAAGACCAAAATCAAAGCTTGGAAAGGAAATGAATGCCAATGCCAATGTAGGCTCTGCCGAAATTATGTACCACTTTTAGGTTTTATATGATGTTTTTATCCATTCTTTTCTTGTAAATTGAAGTAGTTGGCTTTTATTAGCTATGTTTGTAAATATTATATACATGTATAGCTATTTTATACCTTATTTTTATGCCAATTTATAAAGAAAAAAAAAAGATAGGGCAAAACCTACACCGCAGACCCAAAAATGCCTGTCTTTTTGGTTTCCAAAACCTTAAGTCCGTGGAGACAAAATGTCTGCGATGATGGTTCAAGCCTATTGTGCAGAACTCCGAGCTTGAGTCGTCATGAAAACCTTTGCTTTTCCTGGTTTTTCCCTTAAAAGCAATCCTCGACTGAAAAGAAACACATCGAAACGAAATGGCCTGTTACCAATGCTTGGTTAGTCCCGGAGATCCATTTTATGTCGTCTGAAAAATTTGCTGTAAACTTTACCGTCACTGTTTTATGTAAAGCACGCTTGGTCATCTTAGCGATAAAAAAATCTAAAGGATCGACCGCGATTGCAGGGCTACCGTTGTCTTCAGCCTCTCCTCTTCAGCACGAATGATACTCTGGCCGGCCACCCATTGTTACCCTGGGCTCGAGGTTGCTAAAGGACCTGTTGGAAGTTCTTCATTTGTACAATTCGCTTTACATCTGTGCGATGCGTTTTATTTCTCCACAAATGGAGCGTTTGAGGGGCGTGGTCATGAAAAGTTCCCCTTTTGCAGTCCTTAGCACCCTTATAATTTCCTTGCTGCGCTCGCATCTAGTTCAACCCCCTTCCTAAAATGAATTTTGTTCCGACGAGTTTGACAGAAGGCAAAAACTCACTGCAGATCGTCGAGATAAGCATACCACTATTTTACCAGGCTCCGCACCGCCATGGCAAAATACCAGATTTTAATCCTATTCTCGGATGAAGGCCGAACTCAATGGAAATGAGTCAGAACATATGAGTTCTTGTGAAAGAAATATGGGAATGCAAGAATGACATAGAAAAACATGACACCTCTTCTTCGAGTAGTACTCGATTTTACATACAACTTGTTTTTGTCGAGGGCTGCTTTTAAGAGGAAAACCAAGAAAAATAAAGATCATATGTCTCAAACTCGGAGTTCAACAGAATGGGCTTAAAACCAACATCCTAGACAATCTATATTGGCAGACTTTTGGTCCGTGGTTTAGGTTTTGCCTTATTAAAGAGCCAGAGAAAAGAATTCTATATTCGCGGACTTTGGGTCCACGGTTTTGGTTTTGGCCTATTTGAAAACCTAAAGCGCGGACTCTCAAAACCACGGACGTGATTTCATTTCATTTTTATTTATTTAGGCACGGTAGCCCCGTCAGTCCATGAGAACTGCTTTTCAGGGGGCCGTGGCACAAACGTTACCACTCTACGACTTGATTCTTCTCTTAAAGGTGGCAAGAGATGGTGCCTGTTTAACATCAAGTTCAAGGCTATTCCAAAGCTTAGGTCCACGAAAAGATATAGCCCTCTGCCCATTGTTAGTTTTTCGTAAAGGTATCGAAAGATCAGTTTCGGTGTTTCTGAAATCCCTGACATTTTGAGTCGACCTTTTTTTAAACAAGGTGGAAAGGTACTCTGGGACGAAACCGTTTAGCGATTTGTACACTGTAGTTGCGGTTTCGCCTCTAATGATGTCGCTTACAGTAGGCCATTTTAAACTTTGTATCAAACCTATAGAAGGGGTATCAAAATTGCTTTTCGTAACGATTCTAGCAGCTCGATTTTGCAACTTTTGTAAGGTTTGCAGCTTGGTCACCCCGCAGCACCCCCATACCGAACAACAGAACCGAAAATGGGGCTCGACGATACCCGAATACATGTTACTCAATGTGTTTTGAGGTAAAAATTTCCTGGAGTATTTCAGAAACCCAATTGCACGAGAAACTTTGGTACGGACATTGCTAATGTGCTCTTCCCAATTTAAGTTCTTATCGATTATCACACCCAGGTATTTTGCTCGGTCTACATTTTCAACTTGAGAGCCACCAATAAAAAATTTTGGATGATCAAAAATTTTGTCAGTAATTTTCTTAATTTTGGGCTTGGAGCCTACAACCATAGCCTGAGTTTTTAGGACATTCAAAGAGAGTTTATTACCTTGCATCCATAGCTTCAAATCATTCAGTTCACTATTTAGAGTTTGTTCTATGTCTACTAAACTTGAGGAGGAATAAGAAATACTCGTATCGTCTGCGTACATCGTCACTTTGCTGTTCTTTAGGGCGAACGGAAGATCATTGATATAAATCAAAAACATAAGAGGGCCAAGACAAGAACCCTGGGGCACACCGCAATGAATATCTTTAGTTTTGGAACATATCCCGTTAACTTTGCAAAATTGCCTTCTGTTGCTTAGATAAGACGTAAACCAAGAATGTTCTAGATTTTCAACGCCATATTTCCTCAACTTAGCAAGTAAAATGTCGTGATCCACAGTATCAAATGCTTTTTTGAGATCAATGAAGATATTTGCAGTGTATCTGCCATCGTCCATGTTCACATACCAGTCATCTGTGTTGTTAAGAAGACACGTGACAACAGAATGAAGAGCTCTGAAGCCGGATTGGTTTGAAAACAGATGTTTGTTTCTGTCCAAATAATCATATAATTGGTTATGAATAAGTTTTTCAAAGACCCTAGCTAAAACAGGCAGAACCGATATTGGTCGGTAATTAGATCGGTCATCAGGTTGGCCACTTTTAAAAATGGGTGCTACTCTGGCAATTTTCCAGCTATCTGGAAAGCAACCAGTAGCAATTGAAAGGTTGAAAATATCACAAAGAGATTCTGAAATAACCGGAAGTGCAATTTTTAGAAAACAGCTAGCAATACCATCATTCCCACATCACTTTGATGTTTTCAATTTGCCAAAAACTTTTCCTAATTGAAAGGTGTCAATAACGCGGAAATTAAACATAGTTTTTTGTGGATTAACCTCGTAATCATTCTTAAGAAGAGGGTTTTTCGCTCTGGGAATTTTTTCACTAAGTGTCTCTCCTATGGTACAGAAGAAATCATTCATGGATTCTGCTATGCCAGCACTGGAAGAGATGTGTTTCCCTTCGATACTTATGGACGAAATGTTGGTGGTTTTGGATTTCTTGTTTAAAACGTTATTGATGGTCTTCCATGTGTTTTTGAGGTCTCCTTCGCAGGAAGCAATTTTGTGAGTAAAATACTCGCGCTTAAGCTGCTCATTTAGTTTATTAACTTGGTTACGTACATGTTTATAGGACTTAATCAATAGTTCGGACTTTGTACGAATGGCTCGTTTTTTATATTATCCCTTGCCTTGCACATAAGTTTGAAGTCGTTAGTCAACCAAGGACAGAATTTGTCAGAGGGCCTTACGTGAGGTCCGCAAGTCCGCGAGGTCCGCGTTATAGACCTGGCCCCGTTGAAAGCCCATTTCGAAAACCTCCATTAACGAGTGAAAACACCAAACAAGATTTCCCTTTGTTCTCCTTCCTAGCAATAGTGACTCTTGGATGTGTTCATGTATTTTGTCCTCACGGGAGAATGGAATTCCCCTGAGAAGGTTATTTAGGGGAAAACTTTTCAACCAGTCAAATAGAAAGTACGTGCTAAAGCGTGCTGAAAGTCATCGCTTTGAGGTTAACACATTAGGGATTTTTGCATGTTATTTTAGCATGTTTTTAAGGTATCTCAAAAGGGCTCATTTTAGAAAATCACTTACAGATTCTGAATTGAGTGACTGATTTGAGCCAGAAAAGTTTCCAAAAGTAATTGAACATGTTAGCTATTCAATCAGGTATTGCAAAATATCATTTCTTATATACTCAGGGAGTAGTAGCCTTAAGTTATGAGGAGACTCAGAAATTGATATGGTACTAGGAAAGTTAATAGGCTACTAAGAAAGGTAGTGTGCTAATAAAAGTTAATTGGCTACTAAAAAAGGCATGCTAAAAGTTACATAATAGGCTTACAAAAGTTAGTAGGTCAAGGGTTATGTCACAGGGGTCTGGTAATGGCCCAGCCACATAGCATTGCTGCCACTTTTAAAAGAAAAGTGGGGGCTGTTCAACACCATTTTCAGAAGAAAGAAGAGTCTAAATTCAAAAAATAAAATTTAAAAGTAAACCATCATGATCAGTGATCTTTATTGCATAAGCTAGGGTAATAAAAATTTCCGTGTCAAATTCTTTGAAATTCAATAAATACAATTCAGTTAACAGGGTTCAAAAAAGAAGCAGTAAGTCAGCAGCACTGCCATCGTGGTACCTGAAATGTTCAAATTTTGAAGGAAGAACAAGGGAAAAGGAAATAAAAAATGAAGGAGAGAAAAGGAAAGGAGGTGAAAGAAAGAAGGAGAGAAAGCTTTTCTTTAAAGAAAGAGATAGAATGGAACGAGATATAGGGAAGTAGGAAGAAAATGTGTATGAAGAAACAAAACTGCTTAGCTTGCTATCAAGAAGCAAAAAAAATTTTTGAAACCTGCCTGAGAAAAAATGTGATGATTATTAAATACAAAAACTTTTGGACTGCTGTGCACTACAAAATTTATTCAATTGCTTCAGAAGCATTTTGTTCTGCTCTTGCAGAAGTTTTAATTCTGGAGAATCCAGTAGTAGCCTTCAGCGTTGATCTAGTTTCGCTTTTCTTGCTCTGTCACCTGCTTTTTGTGCTTTTTCAATTGCCTCTGGTACCTTTTCCCTCTTCAGTAGCTTTGTTCCTTCAAAAATGCCTTCATTCCTTGGTCTCCCGTGGCCGTTGTCAGGGAATGTTATAAGGCCTGGACCGTTGACTTTCCCTTCGCTAAACTTTCCTTCATATTTCATTCCATCACATCTTGTGTATATTCCATAGCCACTATATTTCCCTTTTGAAAATTCCCCTTCATATTTTGATCCATCTGGGAATGTCAAAATACCATGGCCATCAAATAAACCATCTGAAAACTTCCCTTCATATTTGGATCCATCTGTCAAATTCAAAACGCCAATGCCATGTTTTTTACCTTCGTTATTCCAGCATCCATCATAAACATCTCCCTCTGGATAAGTATATTTCTGTCTTGCTACAGATGGATTCATCATATATCTTCTAATCAGCAATCAATTCTTTAATACTTTTCAGTAGAATCAAATGTATCCGTTCTTTTTAATTTCCTTCTTTCCCACGAAACCTTCGAGATGTTTACAAACATGACCACCTATTCAATTTGCCTCGTAATAGTGCAGCCTCGGCTTCAGCTACCTCGCAGCGTCTTTGCAATGCTGCGCAAAAAGGAGAACAGATTCAAGCCATTCAAGCAAGCAAGTCAGCAAGACTCAGCACAAGAGTAACAAAGAGGAACAAAGAGGAACAAAGAGGAACAAAGAGAGATTGTTTGTTTTGAAAGAGACTTTATTTGTCAACAATACGAATATGTGAATAGAAAGAGTTTAAAGATGAGCAAGATCTTTGCCAAGAGGTTTCGAAGTTGGCTCCTTGCACGGCCGTTACAGATAGTTGCAGTGAAGAACTTTGGAAATATGGCACCAGTAGTAAAAAAGGCATATGACTATCTTGTCATTGGTGGTGGAAGCGGAGGAATTGCAAGTGCAAGGAGAGCAGCAGAATTTGGAGCTAAAGTTGCATTGATTGAGTCTGCAAGACTTGGTGGTACTTGTGTAAGCTGTCAGCTCGTCTCTTCCTACCTTCCTGCCTTTTACCTAACCAGAACCTAGATTTCTGGAAGTTTGCAAACAGCAGGATTAGCGATGGTTGGGGTAGTTCCAGTTAATATCCGTACTCCCCCCCCCCCTATAGAAGAGCAACTCATCAAGTCAAAGGCCCCGGATTTTTCATGATAAAAATATGCTAGAAAGGTCCGGATTTTGGGAGCCATTCCAGAATTCCCCCCTCAAGAATGAAACAATGAGATCTAATGAAATGTAACAATAAGATTTATAGTCAGCATGACACTTATAGCGGAAATCTCCAAAATTACTGACCATTTACCAAACTTCCTCTGCATAAACAACTGAAATCAACAACAAATGCCAGTATGGAAAGTCCATGCTGGAAAACATGTATGTTACGCCAAATATCTTTGGCGTGGAGAAACGTCAAGAACAATAGGAGAACAATAGGTCTATTGTCTTTAGACAATTGGCGTGGCGTAAAGCTTTGGCGTAACAAAAACGAACTTTCCACACTGCTGGAAAGTACGCACTGTTCGACGAGATCTCGGGTGTGCACGAAGAAAATTTGAGGTGTGCATGGTGCAACGGTTAGTACTGTAAGTGGGCACTTCAAGTTTGCACATCTTGAAACTTTTCAAATAAGGCACATCGGAAGCGGGGGACCTGGGGGGCTTCAGCCCAATAATTTGCTGAAGTTTGATTGATGATTTTCTAAGTGAAAAAGGCTGTAGTAATAGCTAAGGTCGTAGGAATGAAGATTTGAACTTGAAGATATTCAAGGAAGTGACCAATCAAAAATGCAAAATCTTTCAATGTTATGGAAGTCTAAAATTTCAAAATTTGAAAAGACTCCCATTAGTTATCATCCTTTGCTTCCCATTATGGCACATTTTCCAAAAATGGGGCCTTTTCCAACGATCTAAAGGGCGTGGTCATGAAAAATTTTCCTGGGGTCAAGCCCCCGGACTCCAATTTTTCCTCGCACATCGTTTCAGCCCCCTAATATGAAATTTTGTTCCAACGGGCCTGCAAAGAGAGAGTTCTTTCAAGCAATTGTCAAATTTCTTGAGTATTTTTCGTTCCATATCAGTATTCATAATTGCACTCTTATCTCTTTTTTGCTCAAGTCTTTGGTCCGTCTATGCTGTTCTTGTGTATCCCGTGATCATGATCAGTTGAGCTATAGGGGCTCAAAGTTGCAAATTTTCACTCTTACACACAGATCCTGCTCTGCTGTTTTTGTTGTAAATCACTCAGGTGTGCAACTAGCAACACAACCAAAAGTCTCGGGTGTGCATGTGCCATACTTTCCATACTGGAACAAATGCAAAGACTCAGGATAATGGTTAGGGACTTCAAAAATTTTGACAAGGATAAATTTCTGCCAGATCTTCAAACGGTGGAAAACTTCGATGATGCTCAGGATCCAAACTACAACTATGAGAATTTCCAGAATCATTTCTTGAATTGCCTCTAAAAGCATACCACTATCAAAAAGTTGTCAAAAAGGAAAGGTAAGGAAACATGAGAAGGAAGCCGTGGATCAATAAAGAAATCATCCAGTGCATCCGGAAGAGAGATAAACTTTACAAAAATTTCATCAGAGCCAAGAACCCAGCATTGGAAGCAAAATATAAAACTTGTATAAATAAAATAAACCATCTGATTAGAACAAATAAACATAACTATTACTCAAGTTACTTCAAAAACTTCAATAACAATTCTAAAAAAATTTTGTCTGGAATCAGGGAAATTATAAACAAAAATGACAAGTCATCATCATCCTACATTTGTCTAGAAGTTGAGGGTAAACTAGTCATATGCCAAAAGCAAATTGCAGATAACTTCAACACTTTTATACCAACGTTGCTATGAATCTCGCAAACAAAATGCAAAGATCAACAAAACATTTTTATAGCAACTATATACCTGCCAAATGTCCCAACAAATAGCCTGTTTCTGACACCTATCTCTCAAGCTGAAGTAGAGGATCAAATCTCAGCTCTAAATGAAAGTAAAGCCCTCGGATCGTATGGAATTCCCGTAAAAATAGTTAAGATGAGTAAAACGTTGATCTCTGCTCAACTATCAAACATTGTTAACCAATCACTTAAACTTGGAATCTTTCCAGATAAACATAAATTTGCATGCATAACCCCGATTCATAAGGGTAACTCTAAACTCAATATGACAACTTACCGCCCAATATCAATTTTACCAACTTTTAATAAAATCCTAGAAAAGCTGGATGTATTATACAAAAGACTTCAGAACTTTCTAGAAAAAAATAAAATTCTTTTCCAACATCAGTTTGGATTTCAAAACAACAAATCTAGATACATCACTTGCAATACTCGATATTTATAAAAATCTAACCAAATCTATGGAAAATAACTCTTTTTCATGTTGTGTCTTCCTGGATTTTGCAAAAGCCTTTGATACTGTCAATCATGATATATTACTTTCGAAACTAGAGCATTATGGAATCAGGGGAGTAGCAAATAAATGGTTCAAATCTTATCTCTGCAATAGGCCTCAAGTCATTAAAATTGGCAATGAAAAGTCAAAAGAGCTCTACATTTGATCTGGGGTGCTGGTAGTGTTCTTGGACCCCTGCTATTTCTAATTTGCATTAACGACATACCTAACTCATCTAGATTATCAAAATTTCATTTCTTCGCTGATGACACTGGCATATTTTTATCAGATAAAAGAATAAACAAAATTGAAGATACCTTATGAAGAATTAAAAAATGTTTTTCAATGGCTGTTGTCAAATAAGTCATCAGTAAACATCAGATTTCATTTTTTAAGGCCAGTAAGGAAAAAACCACTTTGTAAGATAAAACTAGAAATAAATGGTGACCCAATTGAAGAATTAGAATTGACAAAATACTTACTGTAGGTGTAATCTTAGATCAAAATCTAAAGTGGAAAAAACATATAAGCCATGTGTCCACTAAACTCTCAAAGTATGTAGGACTACTTTGTAAACTCTGTCACTTTGTGCCAAAAAGCACCTTATCATCTCTTTTCAATGCTTTCATCATGCTTCATATTAACTACGGCTTAATCAACTGGAGTTCAGCGATGAAACAAGTCTGGTCCCAATCAAGCGCTGTCTAAAAAGAGCAGTTCGAGCCATAAATTTTGCCAAATTCCAAGATCACCCTTTTGAAAAACAAAATCTATTAATATGTTTTGATGCCATAGTTGAATTAAGATAGGAAAATTCATGTATTCTGTCGAAAATAAGCTCCTGGATTCATTTTTGTTAGAAATTTTTCAAAAACAAACGATCAACACACACAATGCACAACTAAATATAGACACAGCATAAGATATGTTGGTGCTATTACCTGGAACACAATGCCAAACAAAATAAAGAGTTCAAAACAAAAGCCAATATTTAGTAAAAGATTTTCCAAGTATCTACAACAGAAATACTAATTTCATTACGCGTCAGCAATGTACAATGTACAACTTGGCCCCCCCCCAAAAACTGTTTCTACCATCTGTTTTTTTCTCTCCCTCTCTCTATCCATCTCTATTTTTTTCTCATTCCGTTTTTGTATCAATAATGGTTGTATATATTTTTAGAAAAAGATTGCCAAGAAGGTATATTGTAAACAAGTTTGAAAACATACAAGCTATTTCCTTTGAGTAGGGGTACTTGGCTTGTCAGCCCATCTGGGTTTCTCTGGAGCGGAACATCTGTTCTTTTCCAGAGTATTCAAGTATCCCGAACAGCTATTTTTGATAATTGAACAATTCATAATGAGCAGAAATGTAGTAGATTAAATTTGTTGTTCAAATGAAATTAAAATTGAAATTTAAGAACGAAACAATGAGATTTAAGAACAAAACATGAGAAGGGAGGGTATTCTAGAATCCAGCGGGATTTTGCTTGTAAAAGTCTCTAAAAGTAGAGGAACATGTCTGGATTTTTCAATTTTACAGTCAAGAGTTGGCCAGAAACTTGAAGGTCTGGATTTTTCCTAATTTTTGTCACTTCCCCTGGATGTTTGCATCTCAGCAGTGGAATGCCCCAGGAGTTTTGGGGATTTGTGCATACTCTCTTCCATAGGGGGGGGGGTACGGATACCAACTGGAACCACCCTTGAAGGTGTTGTGGCGCCATGGTGTAATCCTCTGACATTACAGCCAGAACAGTAAGGCGGAGTGGGCTCAAATCCTAGTAGGGCCCCACCACTTGAGCGCAGTCATGACAAGGGGTCCCTGACTTGATCTGCCCTATTTCTGCAATCCCAGTGCCTGGCGCTGCAAAATGCAACTTCACCTTCACCCACTTCGTGACGTCTAATCCATGTATAGGGAGGTGTCGGATTGGAGAAAATATTGGAGAAAATGTAGGAGATATCAAGGGAAATCTTGAGATGTCTATTACTTGATCATCGTAAAATTTTGGTCCTACATTTGGGGTTCTGCAAAGGAGTGCAGTCATGACCATTTCAGAGATTCGCTTTCAGTTTAGAAAGTTCCATACATATAATTCTAATATAAAACTACAATATGCAAACAAAATAGTACATGACTTAACAGACAGTATTACAGAAAATTAATGCAACTGAATATATTTACAAATGCTAACAAAGGAAAAAAAGAATTGTATGCAGAGAATTACCTCCCCTCAATAGGTAAACAAATCAAGGAGGGAGGCCCCATATCCTGATCGGCCATTGAATGAATTTAAAATGAGACTTTGTACTGTATAAACCAGGCTATGAATGAGGCAGGGGCCAATCCAAAACGGAGAAACCCAGACAGGCACTCTGAAGCAACAATGACCCCAAAACCCCAGAATGGGGCAGCAATCTGCAGCAGTCCAGGGAGCAGATCCTGCGGCAAAGCATGGGCACACCCCTGCAGAGAAGAAATCATCCCACAGAGACGCACTCCTTACCCACCCCTGAAACCCCAGCAAACCAAAAACCACCACCCAAAGATGCCTGGGGCCAGAGCCATCCAAACCCTCCACCCAGAAGCAACCTGTGCCCTAGCCCAGCCAAGTAGGCATCAGACAAGTTCAAAATGTTAATGTGGGGGTCATCAGGGTTAACGTAATAGCAAAATTCGAAGAAAATTTGTTGCGGAATATGGAATTCTAGCAATTTGTCGGTGGACTGAGGGAATTCTCTGCACCTCTGTTGGAGGTGGATTCTCTCAAAAATGATAAGCGGAATATGGAATTATCATAAAATTTTATGAATCTGCGGAATTCTTCATCTGTTGTCTTGTAAAACCGGTTGTTGTCACATCTTTGTTTTTCTGGTCACTGCCATCTATCCTCATGTTGCATGGGATACCAGCGTGTTTGGCAGACACCAAAAGGCACTTTGTGATGTACATTATGTCAACTTCACTTTTCTTGTCCGTCCCAACATGACAAATGACCCTTGGGACAAGGTTGGTAGGTACACCCAAAATGCTGTGGTATGAAAAATGCTGCTGGAGATGGTTGTCATAGATTTTGAACTTTAGTTCTAATGATGATAATGTTTGACACAGATGATCAAACTTGAATTGACAAGAGAATCTTTTATTTAGGGGCACATGGCCTTTTTGGTCAGCATGCTGGAGTGGTCAACTGGCCAGGTGAATAACGCGGACCCCGCGGACCGCGCTATTTTGGTCCGCGATATCAAGGTCCGCGTTATTCAATTCCACCCAGGAGAAACTGAATAACGCGGACCTTGCTGTCTTTAACTTTATCGCAAAGCATTTCGAACGTCTTAATAAGCTTTACTTTACCTCTCGATCGAAATTCGAAGGCAACAGCTAGTGCAAATAAGTTTTCCCGCAGAAAATACGATTCGGAAATGAATTACAACCTCTAAGATTAGACGACCAGCAACTGTTCATATTTCTTGTGATGTAGTAAAAATTGATCTTCCTTTTGAGCAAAATAAGTACTCTGGGATGATTTAAGTAGGGTCCGCGATATCAAGGTCTGCGTTGTTCAGTTACAACCAGCAGAAACTGAATAACGCGGACCTCATGATTTCGCGGACCTTTGTTGAATTTCATTTCTGTGGTAAAATAGCGATAATAGAAATTCTCTTTCTAGCGTTCCTTTCCAGCTTTCTGTTATCGCCAGTGTTTCTCCAGGAGAAATTTTGTTTGCCTCTATGTCAACGTTTTTGTTTTTCCAATCAACTTGAATCTGCTACAATGCCTGCCAAAAGTCTTGGAACACCTCCGCTAATTTTGCCTTGTTTTGAGATTTCCCCCTCTCCCACTTAGAACAATGTTGTTTTGTGGTCTAAAAATCGGGATGACAGGACGATCCGCGACTCTGCTGGAATGCTGGGACAATAACCTTCGAAATCAACATTGTTTCGGGGGCGAGGGGTATTTGAACCTGATGGCTATGGTTAGAAATGCGGATTATGAAGAAATGGCCTAAGTGTTCCAAGGAATTTTGGCAGGCCTTGTAGGTCCGCGATATCGACACGTCCGCGTTATTGAATTTCGCTGACCGTCTTCACTTTTTCTTGTTTTTGTAACATTCTATACATCAGGAATATACTGTTAAAAATTAAGGGGGTATCGCTCTCTAAATATCGCGCACACCTTCGGCAAAATCCTTTCGTTTGCAAGAAGCATCTGTAAAACATCACAGAAAATCCTTTTGTTTCATAAGTCTTGTACCTATTTTCGGAAGAGTTATAAATCACACTGATTATCTTCTTATGACTAATATGATGCTGCATGTTGCCGTTCCTGGATTCAGGCTGTGCCCTTTTTTCATAAGAAACTGTTTGTAAGAAACTCAACTCTCAGACCGCCAAAAAATAAGAAACTGCACTGCTGGGAAGAATTTAACTTAAGAAACGATCTGGTTTGACAAAGGAAGTCCTTGCAACATTTTTTCTTTATTTCCATTTGTATCCTGTGCCATGTCGCTAAAATGTACTTGAGTAATGCCTAAAAATTGGAAACATTATTGCATAAGCATTGTTTTGAAACGTTGACGAGGGCAGTGGTAGTGAAAATGAAGTTTGTCATAAAACTTTTAAGAAACTCGTAAGAAGCTCTGAGTGCTGAAAATTTGATAATTTTAAGAAACTTTCAGTACTGGCCCAATTCCTTAGTTTCTTATAAAGTATACATGTAGTCTAGTTGGGTCTCCACGCAGGCTATCAAGATGAGGTTCTTATCTCAAAGTCACATGTAAATTGCTGTTTCTTTTTATCAGTGTTTTAATAAAAGGATAAGGTCCAGGGCTGGCAGGCAGTTTCTTAAATTGCTCACAAAAGTTTCTTGATATGTGTTTCTTAATGTTTTGAGTGGCCCAGATGATAATTTCTTAAAGGGCTTCCAAGTTGTAAAGTTAGATTCTAAAGTAAGAAGTAACAGAATTCACACTCAGAAAGCTTATTTGAACTTTTGGCAATAAAAGTCTACTGGCAATAGTTCTCTAAACTTGAAGTCAAAACAAATTTGTAAATTCATGAAAAGTTTTTTGAGTGTGTGATTTTCTGAATATGAATGCTGTCTGTGTGTCAAGTGTGGAGTGGCAGCGGTTAGTAGTGTTCAATGTCAAAACTGTTTTGAGGGACTGGGAAAATTAAGAGGGCAAATTGCAAAGTTTCTTTGCTTTTCTCAAATTTCGGTAGCGTGCAATTTAGTTTCTGTTAGTTTCAATACATTGTTGTTCATTCTTTTTTGCAGGTAAATGTTGGCTGTGTACCTAAAAAGGTTTGTACATATAATTTCTTTGGCTGTGTAAAATGCTGGCAAATTCGTGTTTGAATTTCTGTTAAAATACAGTACAATCTTTTACTCCAAGAACAGCTGAAATAACAAAATGTTTTGTGGGACTCCCTTAATAGTATACATTGAAAACAATATTCTTGCATGGCTTTGACACTTAAATCAAACTCTTCCTTGGCAGGTAGAACTTGGGCTTGCAATGAATATGGAACTGATCTAATACAGTATATAAAGTGCTATCTTCACGAACTTAACTTTACAATAAGACTTGCATTATTGCAGAGCATTTTATTTATTACGATGACGAAAACAAGAAAACGATGCATACATATAATTGTATATTTATTTAAGTTCTAAAGGCAGAACTGTCTATCAATTATCTTGAGAATGCAAAATTACTCTAAAGTTTTGAGACATAAACATTGTTTTTAATTTGCTAGAACTTTCCTTGCAAATAGCACCTTGGGGGAACCATTATGGAAATACACACACACTTTTAATGCTGTCCTTGCCATTTCAGGTGTTTTTAGTTGATTCCATTTGCAGCTTTTATATTTGGATCATGTTTTACACTATTAGATTTTCGGATTTATTCAGTTTTATTTGGTTAAAATTTACATGATATAATATACATATAATTAGTACTACCTTGTATTTTAAGGTCATGTTTAACACAGCATTGCATGCAGAATTTCTTCATGACATGAAGGATTTTGGTTTCGATGTCACCCTCAATTCATTTGACTGGAGGTGAGATGTTTAAGACCACATTTTTGTCAACAACTTTTCTTGGGGTAGCGAAATGGAACCCTAGCTCTTTGCCTGATTTACTCTCTTTGAGTTAGTTTAGGACAACTTTCTATGTAGATTCCGAATTTCAATGTTGTTTTTTGAATTTCTGCGCCATTTTGCTATGACGTCACAATGAAATCTATAGAAATTCTTGGAAATTCCAGTGGGCCTGCCGAAAAGGGGTGTGACCCGAAAATTGTGTTACTCAGCTGGATATTACATCGATCTATGCACAATTCATTTCTATGATTAGTTTGCAAAATATCGAAACCTAGCGAAAATATTGCTTCAGGGAAAATGGTAGTTTACTTTGCCAAAGCTTTGGCCAAACGTTTAAGACCGTGATTGGCAAAGGGTGAAAAAACTTTGTGATTATGATGTAGAGCCTTTGATATTCGATAATTCGAATAGTAAAGGAAATATTGAAAATCAATTCGAATAACTATGCAATTTGTTGGGTCTCTACTACCATTTGGATTGAAGGGTCTCTACTACCATTTTCCCTGAAGCAAAAATAGTGACTTCTGCGAGTGATGTCAGTGATGCAAGTGCAACCAATGATGGTTGTAATGATATTCGATAATTCGAATAGTAAAGGAAATATTGAAAATCAATTCGAATAACTATGCAATTTGTTGGGTCTCTACTACCATTTGGATTGAAGGGTCTCTACTACCATTTCCCTGAAGCAAAAATAGTGACTTCTGCGAGTGATGCAAGTGATGCAAGTGCAATCAATAATAGTTGTAATGATATTCGATAATTCGAATAGTAAAGGAAATATTGAAAATCAATTCGAATAACTATGCAATTTGTTGGGTCTCTATTACCATTTGGATTGAAGGGTCTCTACTACCATTTTCCCTGAAGCAAAAATAGTGACTTCTGCGAGTGATGCAAGTGATGCAAGTGCAATCAATAATAGTTGTAATGATATTCGATAATTCGAATAGTAAAGGAAATATTGAAAATCAATTCGAATAACTATGCAATTTATTGGGTCTCTATTACCATTTGGATTGAAGGGTCTCTACTACCATTTTCCCTGAAGCAAAAATAGTGACTTCTGCGAGTGATGCAAGTGATGCAAGTGCAATCAATAATAGTTGTAATGATATTCGATAATTCGAATAGTAAAGGAAATATTGAAAATCAATTCGAATAACTATGCAATTTGTTGGGTCTCTATTACCATTTGAATTGAAGGGTCTCTACTACCATTTTCCCTGAAGCAAAAATAGTGACTTCTGCGAGTGATGCAAGTGATGCAAGTGCAACCAATAATAGTTTAGGTACCCAATTCTACCGTGAAGCATTTTATATTTTGGCCAATTTCTCAAACTTGCTTCGCACCATTTACTCGGATATAACATAATTCATTTAAAGTTTTGAAAATTATCGAAGCCATACTAAGCCCTAGGTGGTTCTAGATTAAAGGGGGGGGGGGAGATATTATAGGATTTTCAAAAAACCAATCTTTTATGGTGGCTTGAACTTACAACATGGTGTTGAATGACGGCCCAAATAGCGAACGATTCAGAAATCTGAGGGTGCCACAACTTCAACAGAAAAGCAACATTGCCCTAATCATCTCTTTATCGTAATTCAACGATAAAGAAATTGATAACAAGAAGAAATTTACCATTGTTAGTTCCAGTTATTTCATCATCATTTTGATGGAACTGTGGTCGCATATAGCGAACGAGAAATTTGCAGCCAAAGGAAACATGACATAAATTGCAAATGTATTTGTTTTTCATAGCAGGTATGCCCAGTAAAGAGTTCTGGATTCGTGCTCTGTAGGCCAAATAAAACAAAAACAACAAATCGATCTCTTCTGAGAAAATGACGTAATAAAACTATAGCGGGCGTTTTGTCTTTTGGTAGAATACCGAATCCCTTTTTACAGAGTTACAAAATTCAAGTTACAAGGGGCAATGCTAATCTTCTTGAATTAAAAGAATAAAAGGCTGCCATTTCGAATTCGTAAGAAATCAAGATCCTCATAATATTCCTGAGCTTCCTTCAAGGCATTTGATTGCTACGAAGGCATTTGATTGCTTCGAAGGCATTTGATTGCTACGAAGGCATTTGATTGCCACGAAGGCATTTGATTGCTACGAAGTCACTTGATTGCTACGAAGGCATTTGATTGCTAAGAGGGCATTTGATTGCTACGAAGGCATTTGATTGCTACAAAGGCATTTGATTGCTTCGAAGGCATTTGATTGCTTCGAAGGCATTTGATTATTACAAAGGCATTTGATTGCTACGAAGTCACTTGATTGCTAAGAAGGCATTTGATTGCTACGAAGGCATTTGATTGCTTCGAAGGCATTTGATTGCTACGAAGTCATGTGATTGCTACGAAGGCATTTGATTGCTAAGAAGGCATTTGATTGCTACGAAGGCATTTGATTGCTACGAAGGCATTTGATTGCTTCGAGGGCATTTGATTGCTACGAAGTCACTTGATTGCTACGAAGGCATTTGATTGCTACGAAGGCATTTGATTGCTACGAAGGCATTTGATTGCTACAAAGGCATTTGATTGCTTCGAAGGCATTTGATTGCTTCGAAGGCATTTGATTGCTACAAAGGCATTTGATTGCTACGAAGTCACTTGATTGCTAAGAAGGCATTTGATTGCTACGAAGGCATTTGATTGCTTCGAAGGCATTTGATTGCTACGAAGGCATTTGATTGCTACGAAGTCACTTGATTGCTACGAAGGCATTTGATTGCTACGAAGGCATTTGATTGCTTCGAAGGCATCGATTGCTACGAAGGCATTTGATTGCTACGAAGGCATTTGATTGCTACGAAGGCATTTGATTGCTACGAAGGCATTTGATTGCTACGAAGGCATTGATTGCTAAGAAGGCATTTGATTGCTACGAAGGCATTTGATTGCTACGAAGGCATTTGATTACTACGAAGGCATTTGATTGCTACGAAGGCATTGATTGCTACGAAGGCATTTGATTGCTACGAAGGCATTTGATTGCTAAGAAGGCATTTGATTGCTACGAAGGCATTTGATTGCTACGAAGGCATTTGATTGCTACGAAGGCATTTGATTGCTACAAAGGCATTTGATTGCTTCGAAGGCATTTGATTGCTACCAAGGCATTTGATTGCTACGAAGGCATTTGATTGCTACGAAGCCATTTGATTGCTACGAAGGCATTTGATTGCTACGAAGGCATTTGATTGCTACGAAGGCATTTGATTGCTACAAAGGCATTTGATTGCTACGAAGGCATTTGATTGCTACGAAGGCATTTGATTGCTACGAAGGCATTTGATTGCTACGAAGGCATTTGATTGCTACGAAAGCATTTGATTGCTACGAAGGCATTTGATTGCTACGAAGGCATTTGATTGCTACGAAGGCATTTGATTGCTACGAAGGCATTTGATTGCTACGAAGGCATTTGATTGCTACGAAGGCATTTGATTGCTAAGAAGGCATTTGATTGCTACGAAGGCATTTGATTGCTACGAAGGCATTTGATTGCTACGAAGGCATTTGATTGCTACAAAGGCATTTGATTGCTTCGAAGGCATTTGCATGCTACGAAGGCATTTGATTGCTACGAAGGCATTTGATTGCTACGAAGGCATTTGATTGCTACGAAGGCTTTTGATTGCTAAGAAGGCATTTGATTGCTACGAAAGCATTTGATTGCTACGAAGGCTTTTGATTGCTAAGAAGGCATTTGATTGCTACGAAGGCATTTGATTGCTACGAAAGCATTTGATTGCTACGAAGGCTTTTGATTGCTAAGAAGGCATTTGATTGCTACGAAGGCATTTGATTGCTTCGAAGGCATTTGATTGCTATGAAAGCATTTGATTGCTTCAAAGGCATTTGATTGCTACGAAGGCATTTGATTGCTACGAAGTCAATTGATTGCTACGAAGGCATTTGATTGCTACAAAGGCATTTGATTGCTTCGAAGGCATTTGATTGCTACGAAGGCATTTGATTGCTACGAAGGCATTTGATTGCTACGAAGGCATTTGATTGCTACGAAGGAATTTGATTGCTACAAAGGCATTTGATTACTACGTAGGCATTGATTGCTACGAAGGCATTTGATTGCTTCGAAGGCATTTGATTGCTACAAAGGCATTTGATTGCTACGAAGGCATTTGATTACTACGAAGGCATTTGATTACTACGTAGGCATTGATTGCTACGAAGGCATTTGATTGCTACAAAGGCATTTGATTGCTACGAAGGCATTTGATTACTACGAAGGCATTTGATTGCTACGAAGGCATTTGATTGCTACGAAGGCATTTGATTGCTACAAAGGCATTTGATTGCTACGAAGGCATTTGATTACTACGAAGGCATTTGATTACTACGTAGGCATTGATTGCTACGAAGGCATTTGATTGCTACGAAGGCATTTGATTGCTAAGAAGGCATTTGATTGCTACGAAGGCATTTGATTGCTACGAAGGCATTTAATTGCTACGAAGGCATTTGATTGCTACGAAGGCATTTGATTGCTACAAAGGCATTTGATTGCTACGAAGGCATTTGATTACTACGAAGGCATTTGATTACTACGTAGGCATTGATTGCTACGAAGGCATTTGATTGCTACGAAGTCACTTGATTGCTACAAAGGCATTTGATTACTACGTAGGCATTGATTGCTACGAAGGCATTTGATTGCTACGAAGTCACTTGATTGCTACAAAGGCATTTGATTACTACGTAGGCATTGATTGCTACAAAGGCATTTGATTGCTACGAAGTCACTTGATTGCTACGAAGGCATTTGATTGCTACGAAGGCATTTGATTGCTACAAAGGCATTTGATTGCTACGAAGGCATTTGATTACTACGTAGGCATTGATTGCTACGAAGGCATTTCATTGCTACGAAGTCATTTGATTGCTACGAAGGCATTTGATTGCTAAGAAGGCATTTGATTGCTACGAAGGCATTTGATTGCTACGAAGGCATTTGATTGCTACGAAGGCATTTGATTGCTACGAAGGCATTTGATTGCTACGAAGGCATTTGATTGCTAAGAAGGCATTTGATTGCTACGAAGGCATTTGATTGCTACGAAGGCATTTGATTGCTACGAAGGCATTTGATTGCTACGAAGGCATTTGATTGCTAAGAAGGCATTTGATTGCTACGAAGGCATTTGATTGCTAAGAAGGCATTTGATTGCTACGAAGGCATTTGATTGCTACGAAGGCATTTGATTGCTACGAAGGTATTCGATTGCTACGAAGGCATTTGATTGCTACAAAGGCATTTGATTGCTACGAAGGCATTTTATTGCTAAGAAGGCATTTGATTGCTACGAAGGCATTTGATTGCTACGAAGGCATTTGATTGCTACGAAGGCATTTGATTGCTACGAAGGCATTTGATTGCTAAGAAGGCATTTGATTGCTACAAAGGCATTTGATTGCTACGAAGGCATTTGATTGCTAAGAAGGCATTTGATTGCTACGAAGGCATTTGATTGCTTCGAAGGCATTTGATTGCTACGAAGGCATTTGATTGCTAAGAAGGCATTTGATTGCTACGAAGGCATTTGATTACTACGTAGGCATTTGATTGCTAAGAAGGCATTTGATTGCTACGAAGGCATTTGATTGCTAAGAAGGCATTTGATTGCTACGAAGGCATTTGATTGCTACGAAGGCATTTGATTGCTACGAAGGCATTTGATTGCTACGAAGGCATTTGATTGCTACAAAGGCATTTGATTGCTACGAAGGCATTTGATTGCTAAGAAGGCATTTGATTGCTACGAAGGCATTTGATTGCTACGAAGGCATTTGATTGCTACGAAGGCATTTGATTGCTACGAAGGCATTTGATTGCTAAGAAGGCATTTGATTGCTACGAAGGCATTTGATTGCTACAAAGGCATTTGATTTCTACGAAGTCACTTGATTGCTACGAAGGCATTTGATTGCTAAGAAGGCATTTGATTGCTAAGAAGGCATTTGATTGCTACGAAGGCATTTGATTGCTACGAAGGCATTTGATTGCTACGAAGGCATTTGATTGCTAAGAAGGCATTTGATTGCTACGAAGGCATTTGATTACTACGTAGGCATTGATTGCTACAAAGGCATTTGATTGCTACAAAGTCACTTGATTGCTACGAAGGCATTTGATTGCTAAGAAGGCATTTGATTGCTACGAAGGCATTTGATTGCTACGAAGGCATTTGATTGCTACGAAGGCATTTGATTGCTACGTAGGCATTGATTGCTACAAAGGCATTTGATTGCTACAAAGTCACTTGATTGCTACGAAGGCATTTGATTGCTAAGAAGGCATTTGATTGCTACGAAGGCATTTGATTGCTACGAAGGCATTTGATTGCTACGAAGGCATTTGATTGCTACGAAGGCATTTGATTGCTAAGAAGGCATTTGATTGCTACGAAGGCATTTGATTACTACGTAGGCATTGATTGCTACAAAGGCATTTGATTGCTACAAAGTCACTTGATTGCTACGAAGGCATTTGATTGCTACGAAGGCATTTGATTACTACGAAGGCATTTGATTGCTAAGAAGGCATTTGATTGCTACGAAGGCATTTGATTGCTACGAAGGCATTTGATTGCTAAGAAGGCATTTGATTGCAACGAAGGCATTTGATTACTACGTAGGCATTGATTGCTACGAAGGCATTTGATTGCTACGAAGTCACTTGATTGCTACGAAGTCACTTGATTGCTACGAAGGCATTTGATTGCTACAAAGGCATTTGATTGCTTCGAAGGCATTTGATTGCTACGAAGGCATTTGATTACTACGAAGGCATTTGATTGCTACGAAGGCATTGATTGCTAAAAAGGCATTTGATTGCTACGAAGGCATTTGATTACTACGTAGGCATTGATTGCTACAAAGGCATTTGATTGCTACGAAGTCACTTGATTGCTACGAAGGCATTTGATTGCTACGAAGGCATTTGATTGCTACAAAGGCATTTGATTGCTACGAAGGCATTTGATTACTTCGTAGGCATTGATTGCTACAAAGGCATTTGATTGCTACGAAGTCACTTGATTGCTACGAAGGCATTTGATTGCTACGAAGGCATTTGATTGCTACGAAGGCATTTGATTACTACGTAGGCATTGATTGCTACGAAGGCATTTGATTGCTACGAAGTCACTTGATTGCTACAAAGGCATTTGATTGCTAAGAAGGCATTTGATTGCTACGAAGGCATTTGATTGCTTCGAAGGCATTTGATTACTACGTAGGCATTGATTGCTACGAAGGCATTTGATTGCTACGAAGTCACTCGATTGCTACGAAGGCATTTGATTGCTACGAAGGCATTTGATTACTACGTAGGCATTGATTGCTACGAAGGCATTTGATTGCTACGAAGGCATTTGATTGCTACAAAGGCATTTGATTGCTAAGAAGGCATTTGATTGCTACGAAGGCATTTGATTGCTTCGAAGGCATTTGATTGCTACGAAGGCATTTGATTGCTAAGAAGGCATTTGATTGCTAAGAAGGCATTTGATTGCTACGAAGGCATTTGATTGCTAAGAAGGCATTTGATTGCTACGAAGGCATTTGATTACTACGTAGGCATTGATTGCTACAAAGGCATTTGATTGCTACGAAGTCACTTGATTGCTAAGAAGGCATTTGATTGCTACGAAGGCATTTGATCGCTACGAAGGCATTTGATTGCTACGAAGGCATTTGATTGCTACGAAGGCATTTGATTGCTTCGAAGGCATTTGATTGCTACGAAGGCATTTGATTGCTTCGAAGGCATTTGATTGCTACGAAGGCATTTGATTGCTAAGAAGGCATTTGATTGCTACAAAGGCATTTGATTACTACGTAGGCATTTGATTGCTACAAAGGCATTTGATTACTACGTAGGCATTGATTGCTACAAAGGCATTTGATTGCTACAAAGGCATTTGATTGCTTCGAAGGCATTTGATTGCTAAGAAGGCATTTGATTGCTACAAAGGCATTTGATTGCTACGAAGGCATTTGATTGCTACGAAGGCATTTGATTACTACGTAGGCATTTGATTGCTACAAAGGCATTTGATTGCTTCGAAGGCATTTGATTGCTACGAAGGCATTTGATTACTACGTAGGCATTGATTGCTACGAAGGCATTTGATTGCTACGAAGGCATTTGATTACTACGTAGGCATTGATTGCTACGAAGGCATTTGATTGCTAAGAAGGCATTTGATTGCTACGAAGGCATTTGATTGCTACGAAGGCATTTGATTGCTACGAAGGCATTTGATTGCTAAGAAGGCATTTGATTGCTACGAAGGCATTTGATTGCTACGAAGTCACTTGATTGCTAAGAAGGCATTTGATTGCTACGAAGGCATTTGATTACTACGTAGGCATTTGATTACTACGAAGTCACTTGATTGCTAAGAAGGCATTTGATTGCTACGAAGGCATTTGATTGCTACGATGGCATTTGATTGCTAAGAAGGCATTTGATTGCTACGAAGGCATTTGATTGCTACGAAGTCACTTGATTGCTAAGAAGGCATTTGATTGCTACGAAGGCATTTGATTACTACGAAGGCATTTGATTGCTAAGAAGGCATTTGATTGCTACGAAGGCATTTGATTGCTACGAAGGCATTTGATTGCTAAGAAGGCATTTGATTGCTACGAAGGCATTTGATTGCTACGAAGTCACTTGATTGCTACGAAGGCATTTGATTGCTACGAAGGCATTGATTGCTACAAAGGCATTTGATTGCTACGAAGGCATTTGATTACTACGTAGGCATTGATTGCTACAAAGGCATTTGATTGCTACGAAGTCACTTGATTGCTACGAAGGCATTTGATTGCTACGAAGGCATTTGATTGCTACAAAGGCATTTGATTGCTACGAAGGCATTTGATTACTACGTAGGCATTGATTGCTACGAAGGCATTTGATTGCTACGAAGTCATTTGATTGTCTCTAAAATTATATAACATAAAGAAGATTCGCAAGTATCTGACCCATGATTCCCTCGTCAGGCTTGTAAATGCCTTGGTGTTATCACACTTGGATTATTGTAACGCACTGTTGATTGGCCTTCCGGATTCCACTCTAAGGCCACTGCAGAACGTCCAGAATTCTGCTGCCAGGGTCATCCTTGGCCTTTCAAAATTCGAGCATATATCTCCTGGATTAAAGAAATTGCATTGGTTGCCTATTAAATACAGAATTGTATTCAAAGTTTTGACCATGGTTTTTAAATCATTACACGACGAAGCACCAACTTATATTAGTGATTTACTCGAGCTGAAGAAATCAAACTATTCATTACGATCAGCAAATGGCATCAACCTGCAAGAACAACGCTCAAAATTAAAGTATTATGGAGACAGAGCCTTCTCAGTCTGTGCTCCTCGACTTTGGAACATGCTGCCTAACAATGTTAAAACATCTCCAAATTTGGATATTTTTAAGAAAAATTTGAAAACCTATTTCTTTAAAATTGCTTTTAGTTAAACAAATCTTCTCATGACTCATTTCATAAACATTCATTTTAGCCGTTTTTAAGATTTTAAAAAGCAGAGGACTTCTTATTACTTATCTAAATTTTAAACCCGTTATAAACTTTTGTCATTGTAAAGCGCCATAGATAGATAACTTGTTATTTGTATGCGCGCTCTAAAAATGTACATTTTATTATTATTATTATTATTATTATTATTATTATTATTATTATTATTATTAAGTCACTTGATTGCTACAAAGGCATTTGATTGCTAAGAAGGCATTTGATTGCTTCGAAGGCATTTGATTGCTACGAAGGCATTTGATTGCTTCGAAGGCATCGATTGCTACGAAGGCATTGATTGCTTCGAAGGCATTTGATTGCTACAAAGGCATTTGATTGCTACGAAGGCATTTGATTACTATGTAGGCATTGATTGCTACAAAGGCATTTGATTGCTACGAAGTCACTTGATTGCTACGAAGTCACTTGATTGCTACAAAGGCATTTGATTGCTACAAAGGCTTTTGATAGCTATTTCTTACTTTCAATGAAGAATTTGCGGTACTTGGGAGTAGTTATTGTCAGTGTGCTAAAGTCTTTGGTTTTACTACTTTCTAGTCATGTCAAAACTGCAAGAGACAACTATGTGAAGAGGCTTAATGGCATTTACGGAAATAATTTAGCAAAGGTATACGATTAATTATTTAAAGGTATAAAATTTAGCAAAGGTATGCAACAACAACATATTTTAATTCTCCTTTATCAATCGTATGTGATGTTTTTGATTACAAAACAGAAGCATTTTGCAGATTTTGTCCAAGACAGCTCATCATGTCATTGCTGTGTATAATTTTCGGGATGAGTTGAATAATACATAGGGTTAATGCTCTCCACAAATCATGATGAATGAGGCTGATTTTTAAGTATAACTAAATCTTTTTCCATTTCAATCTCCGACTCCAAAATTTTTGCCTTCAAATGATACCCTATCCTAGAAAAAAACGGTGAAGAGTTTACTCCAAAACACAAAAAATGTGGACTAAATGATAACTCGATCTAGCAATATTTCCTCTTTTGACGTGTGTTGACAACCAGCTTAAGAAAAATTTCCTTCTTTTGATAGCCCGTTCTAGACCAAATAGGCGAAAACGATACCCTGAAAGATGGCAAATCCCCGTCCGACAAATTTACTAAGTACCCCTCTCGAGTGCGATGTGCTCTAGAAATGACACACAACCGTCGATTGAATTTTGAACAATTTTCCTGCACAGAACATAGGGGCGTCGTGGCCGGGGGGGGGGTAGGGGGCCATGGCCCACCCTAGATTTCAGATCGTCTGATTTTTCGGAAATTTTAAGGTTTTGTCGTAAAATCACTGACTTTGGGCTTGCGCAAAGTACATTCAGTTTAGATCTTTTTGCATCGCTTTCAGTTCTTCCCACAACATCTGCCCTTTTCGTTGCAATTTCATAGACATTTGCCAGATATTAGTTCTGTTATTAGTAACTTGTAAATTACAACATGCGGCCGGGTAGCTGAATCATAGTATTGTTGGATATAAAATTATTTCGAATCAGGAAAGATTGTCCCCAGAAGTGTAGACTTGCCATAAGTCTTTCAGGTAGACTTATTACCGATGACGAAATAAACTTGGGACAAGTCTACCAAAAGTGCTGTTTCGCTGCAAGGGGCTCTTTCAACTGGACAGCCTCTGCGGAGGATTTGAAATGTTGGAACGAAGATTTGACAGAGAAAAACAATTTGCCTTTAGTACTTTGACCTTGCAACCATGGAAATGAATTATACTGTTATTCAAATTTGTTTTCATTGACTTGTGTTGAAAGGAAGGAATCTATAAGAGGAAGTTGATTTTAGGACGCATCTTGAAGCAAGTTTACCGAGTGTTTGTGACTTTGCAGTCAAGGGAAACACCTGGTGAAGTTGTAGTTTAATTTTAATTTAATAGGTTTAGTTTCTTTGTTTTTATGGGGGGGCTCTCTCTCGATTAGTTTATCTACTTAGAGGGCTCCTCCTCAGTCAGTCATTTCTAAATACAATTTGTAATGTCCTTTTTTTTCTTCTATTGTAGTTTTATTGTAGTTGCTTTCTAAGATGTGTATTTATAAATTTTCTGTAGTTGTGTATTTATAAGTGTATGTAGTGTAGAGCTGTAATATTGTATTTAGAAATGATTGATGATTCATATGAAACTGAAAACTGAAGCAGTGCTTGGAAATTCGAAGGATGGACTTGTCAAGCTTGTTACGTTCTACAGAAAGAATGTTACAGTTGCTGTGACATAACAAACTGTTTTGGTGGAGAGTTTGCTTCTTATATTGAACCAATGTGGAATTTAGCTTTGATCCCGAGAAACTGAAGCTTGAAAGTGAGTTTGTTTTGGTTTCTTGTGTTATCTACTGATGTCGAGCACAGCTTTGCATCTCTGTGAGTTTTGGATCTTTCTTGTGGTTTACCAGGTCCTATAAAAGCTTCCACCTTCCACATCGGCAAATTCCAAGTATTTGTTCGTAACTTGAAATGAAATCTCGAACTCCAGCCCGTTTCCAACTTCACTGCAAAGTCACTGCAATATTTCCTTCATCAGTCGTAGTCGCTGTGTCGCCCTATTGTTGGTTATTCTTTTCTTCGAGTCAGCCAATGAAAACCCTACCAATTGTTAGGCCGGCCAATGATAACCTATTCATTCTTCTTTTTCACCAATCAAATAAAGTCGTGGCATGTGACTGCCATTGTTTTAACAATTGCCTAATTAGCAAGGTATGCGCTCAAATCTCAAATTCACTCAGCTACACACAGATTAGTAAGCGACCTTCGGCCGCAATTAGCAGCGTTTACACGCTGTGTACCAGTGCCTCGAAAAAATTACGAAGATCTTGTACAATAAAAGCTCATTGCTTCGGGAGACATTGCTGATTTAAACAGGGAGGTCTAAATGTATATTGTCAGATAGCACTAGAAAAGTTAAGTTGATAAAATACTACGGTACCTTAGCCTTTGAAACATGGAGAGTTTTTTCACGACTGATAGTTATTGCTCACATCAAAAACAGAAACCATGGGCTATGCATTTTGTATAGGATGTTTTCGCTTCAGCCTCAAATTCGCTCACTTTCTCTGAAAAAGTCTCTAGTCAAGCCTTTGGAAAATAATATTTGCAGAAATGAAGCTATCATGAAGTTATCAGAGTTATCAAGCTATCTTGCTTATATTTCATTCAGCTACAGTAAATACCCATCTATTTCTAAGCTATTTAAATATTTCCCAAGAAAGCCTTCCGTTAGTCAAAATCTACCTATGGAAAAGAATATTTGCAGAAGTGAAGCTATCATAAAGTTATCAGAGTTATCAAGCCATCTTGCTTATATTTCATTCAGCTACAGTAAATACCCATCTATTTCTAAGCTATTTAAATATTTCCCAAGAAAGCCTTCCGTTAGTCAAAATCTACCTATGGAAAAGAATATTTGCAGAAGTGAAGCTATCATAAAGTTATCAGAGTTATCAAGCCATCTTGCTTATATTTCATTCAGCTACAGTAAATACCCATCTATTTCTAAGGTATTTAAATATTTCCCAAGAAAGCCTTCCGTTAGTCAAAATCTACCTATGGAAAAGAATATTTGCAGAAGTGAAGCTGTCATAAAGTTATCAGAGTTATCAAGCCATCTTGCTTATATTTCATTCAGCTACAGTAAATACCCATCTATTTCTAAGGTATTTAAATATTTCCCAAGAAAGCCTTCCGTTAGTCAAAATCTACCTATGGAAAAGAATATTTGCAGAAGTGAAGCTATCATAAAGTTATCAGAGTTATCAAGCCATCTTGCTTATATTTCATTCAGCTACAGTAAATACCCATCTATTTCTAAGGTATTTAAATATTTCCCAAGAAAGCCTTCCGTTAGTCAAAATCTACCTATGGAAAAGAATATTTGCAGAAGTGAAGCTATCATAAAGTTATCAGAGTTATCAAGCCATCTTGCTTATATTTCATTCAGCTACAGTAAATACCCATCTATTTCTAAGGTATTTAAATATTTCCCAAGAAAGCCTTCCGTTAGTCAAAATCTACCTATGGAAAAGAATATTTGCAGAAGTGAAGCTATCATAAAGTTATCAGAGTTATCAAGCCATCTTGCTTATATTTCATTCAGCTACAGTAAATACCCATCTATTTCTAAGGTATTTAAATATTTCCCAAGAAAGCCTTCCGTTAGTCAAAATCTACCTATGGAAAAGAATATTTGCAGAAGTGAAGCTATCATAAAGTTATCAGAGTTATCAAGCCATCTTGCTTATATTTCATTCAGCTACAGTAAATACCCATCTATTTCTAAGGTATTTAAATATTTCCCAAGAAAGCCTTCCGTTAGTCAAAATCTACCTATGGAAAAGAATATTTGCAGAAGTGAAGCTATCATAAAGTTATCAGAGTTATCAAGCCATCTTGCTTATATTTCATTCAGCTACAGTAAATACCCATCTATTTCTAAGCTATTTAAATATTTCCCAAGAAAGCCTTCCGTTAGTCAAAATCTACCACTTCTTTCAATAGCAGCTTCTTTACAAAAAGGGGCTCTTTCCAACGATCTGAACGGTGTGGTCGCAAAAATTTTTCCGGGGGCGAACCCCCGGACCCCCATTTTTGCTCGCTTCGCTCGTATTTGGTATCAGCACCCCGAACATGAATTTCGTCCGTACTGGTCTGACCACTGAGCCTCATCGCAGGAAGATTGTTCTTTCCATGGTGGTTAATATGGACCCAATCCGAAGATAACACTAATAAATCCTACATTTTTCCTTTACCCATTGCGAGCGTCTAGTAAAATGGAAAAGGGCGAAAATGAAAAATATTATTTTTCGGAAATTTTGGGGCCTTGGCCCCCCCTGATAGACAGATGCCACGACGCCCCTCACAGAACAACACCCAAAGTCAAGAGCATCATAAATGAATTTTGATAACAATCATAAGATTTTCAAACTCATGCCAATAGATTTGCCGAAGTAAAGCCGGATCTCCACTAGGCGGGAAAATGTCGAGGCGGAAAAATTTCCGGCAATCTAATTGGCTAATCGAATCGTCGCCGCGGAAAATGTCGAGCCGCGAATAGTAGGACTACGTTCTACTTTTCGCGGCGCGATATTTTTCCGCCTAGTGGAGATCCGGCTTAACCCTTACACATGAACAAATTTACTGTAAACTGGTGGGTGATATAAATTGGACGTTTCTATTGTTCTGGATGAGGTAACGTCTTGAAATTCGATTCAGGATTTTTGGCCCCTTCTTTCAAACAATTTGCAAAATTGACTTTGCCTGCCTCCTGCTTCAGTGCTAAAGAAAACGAAAAAAATCGCCAATATTGCTTGCTTGTTTTGGCCATCCGGCAGAATTCGATGTATTGGAAATGGCCTGAATGTATTGCAAAGCAACGATGAATGTGTGAAGAGATTTACTTGAAAAGACAATCAAATTCTGTCCACGTTGTTCCTATGAACACACAGGATTCATTGAGTCGTAAGGAATAGTGGTTGGCAGTATTCAGTTCTTTCAGAAAGTTATTGCGTGATTTGTGTTAACGTCAAACGGCAACAGATATAAAGTTATTTGCGTGATTCAACTTTTGTTTCTTCGTAATCATGATGATTGTACGTAATCATGTTGAAGGTGTTGTGGCGCAGTGGTGTAATCCTCTGACTTAGAAGCTAGAACAGTCAGGCGCAGTGGGTTCGAGACGCGATAGGGCCTCACCACTTGAGCGTTATGACAAGGGGTCGCGGACTCGATTAGCGCTTAACTACTTCTGCGATCCCAGCGCTTGGCGCTGAAAACCGCAACTTCGCCTTCACCTTCACCTGATTGTACTAAATATGATTCATGCATGGGTAATCTTGGAATCAATGGCGAACATACTGTTATCTACAAGAGAGAATAGATGCTTGCAATGACTTGCAAATCTCAGCTTCTTATGAACTCCTATAGGCACATAAGAAACAAAATTAACAAACAAAATTCTGAGTTGAAGAGGCAGTATTTTTCGGAAAGACTTGTTCAAGCTAAAGGCAACATGAAGGAATCATGGAAAATAATAAAACAGGTAATAAACAAAAGATCCAAGTCAACAAACATAGATCTTTTGAAAGACTCTGGAAGAGAAATTGTAGATATGCAGGAAATTTCCAATACCATGAACTCTTATTTCTGCTCAGTAGGTAAGGATCTAGCAAGCAAGATTGAAGATGCCCCCAACCCCATGCTCACTGGTGAATATAATCTTAACCCTGATAATAGGCGCTTTAATTTCAGGCCAATCGTAGTACAGGACATTAGAGATGCAATGGGCAAGATAAGAACATCTAAGAGCCTTGGAAGTGACAACATATCTAGTTACTTCTTAAAGTTAGCTACTCCTTACATTGAAAACTCCTTAGTTTTCATGTTTAACACCTCTCTTGAAACTAGTCAGTTTCCTGATTCTTGGAAAAATGCCCGGATTACACCAATTTTCAAGGATGGGGATAGGGCTGAAAAGTCTAATTACCGCCCAATTTCAGTTCTTCCCGTCATTTCAAGGCTCTTTGAAAAACTAGTGTTTAACCAACTTCACCAATATCTGGTTAGGTATAACCTTATTCATCCTGGTCAATCTGGATTCTTAAAACTCCATTCTACACTGACCTGTTTACTGAAAAACACTGACGATTGGTATAGTGGGTTGGACACTGGACAGATGGTGGGTACAGTATTCATTGACCTTAAAAAAGCGTTTGACACTGTAGATCATGACCTTCTCTGCAAAAAGTTAGAGCACTATGGTGTTCGACAAAGGGAGCTTTCTTGGTTTCAATCTTATCTTTCCCACAGAAAACAGTACTGCAGAGTAGGTGGAGTCGATTCTGAAACCGGGGAAGTGGAGGTAGGGGTACCCCAAGGGTCATGTCTTGGACCACTTCTCTTCTTGATCTACATCAATGATCTCCCAAGTGCTGTCCAGAGTTCAACTGTGTCCATGTATGCTGATGACACTAGCCTTTGCTTAAAGTCAAAAGATATTTCTCAGCTGAACGAGGCTATTAATGTCGATCTTGAGCACTTAGACTCATGGTTGAAGGGCAACAAACTTTCGCTAAATGTTGCTAAAACACAATCTATGTTAATCGCGACCAAACCAAAGCACCGAACGCTCAACAATGCAGCAGAAAAACTGAATCTAGAAATTCGTGGCAGAGAACTGGACGTTGTCAAGAAGACCAAATACCTTGGTGTTCAAGTTGACAACAGTCTAGATTGGAAAGAGCATATTAAAGCTGTATCTAGCAAAGTATCGAGAGCCATTGGATTTCTAAAACACGCAAGGAATATTCTCCCAATGGCTTCTTTGAAAACTTTGTACTCAGGTATTGTGGAGCCCCATTTTCGATACTGCTGTTCTGTATGGGGTTGTTGTGGCACCACTGATATCAATCAGCTCCAAAAGCTTCAAAATAGAGCTGCTAGAATTGTAACGAATAGCAGCTTTGATTCCCCGAGTGGACCACTGATTAGGAGCCTTGGTTGGAAGACCATTCGTGAGCTTGTCAATGAAGAGTCCAGATCAGTGGTCTACAAGTCTCTCAATGGGCTTGCTCCACAGTACATGCACAATCTTTTCACTAGAAACTCTACTAGTAACTCTCGTAGCCTTCGAAATACGGCAACGGACTTGAGGCTGCCAAAGAAAACATCTGCAAATGGGCAGAAGTGTTTTTCTTTTCGCGGAGCTAAACTTTGGAATAGCCTCCCAGCTGAGACCAAACAGGCATCCTCTATATATATTTTTAAAGATAGCTTATGATGGACTGGCGGTTTTGTTTTTTAGGTACTTTTCTTTCATTTTTTATAGATAGGATTTTTTTTTTTTATTAGATGTATTCATTGTAAGTAGTTTTTAGCGGTTTTTAACTTGTTTAATTTTTGTAGGTTTTTTATATGGAGGGCCCCTTGTAAATCAACCAGTTGGTTGAAGGGTCTCCCTCCCTAATAAAATGAAATATGAAATATGAAAATATGAAATATGATGCTTCTCATATGAAGGTATCATTTCTCAACAAAATCAGCCTGAGTTTCTTAAAAATTGGCTTCTATTTTGCGTGATCGTATACTTTTCTTTTGAATTCCATTAATTTGATCTAATTTTCTTCTATGTCAAGGCTTCTGCCTGAACAATTTTGTCGATTTTTGCCAGAACATTACCTGACTACTGCTTAGTCATATTTTCTTTACTTGCAACTTCCTCTTTATCAAGGATAAAATCCAAAATAATCATTTTTTCTGACAGGTAAGAGGGTTTATATACAACTTATTTGTCCTTTTTCAAGTCTGCAGTGGAAGTGTTTCATGGTCATGCTAGCTTTGAAGAAGATGGAATCTGCAAAGTAAATGAATTCAAAATAAAAGCAAAACATGTTTTGATTGCAACAGGAGGACATCCCATCATGCCTGATCTTCCTGGTGAGATCTATTTTTAAAATCGATGTGATATGAAATTCGATGTGATATGAAAAAATAATCTCAAATGATATTTGATGTTAAGTTGAAATAACCTGTGATATTGAAATTATAAAGGGTAAGAGTATAAACAACTCTCAAACATTAAAACATTGGACAGTTGACATGATATTTTTTGCTTACTAAAACGTGAATAATCCTTTACGGCCAACAGGTTGGTGACTTTGGCAATAAATGAGAAGAAAGGAATGCATTGTATTTTTTAAACAGTTTGAATTGTACAAAAAAAATTGACCTTTCCACAAATTATTTTGTTTGTAAAACTATTTTTCCTGCTGGTCATTTTTCGTGTGTTGAAATCCCTCTGTGTGTATCCTGCTATGCTCTAGAAAATGCGAATGATGTATCTATCTGCAAGAAACTGCTTTACATTTTCGAGCAGGATATCTCAAAGACGTCACATAATCGCTGAAACATTTCATTCAATTTCTGTAGGTGCAAAGGAGTATGGGATTACAAGTGATGGATTTTTTGAACTTGAAGAACAACCGAAGTAAAATTACATTCCTTAATGATCAATCAGCCTGTTGATTTTTTGATAGCCTGATAGATTGATTGATAGATTGATTGATAGATTGATTGATTGATAGATTGATTGATTTATGCTGTGAGGTTCATTCATAGCTGCTTTCTTTTCATAATTCAAAATACGAGATCATCACAAATTCCTTCAACTAACATCAAGATTCGCGGTGATCAACCAGGATCCTTTAAAAAGCAAAGTTAATTTTTTTGCTCGTATTGTTTGTTTCATTATTTATTTGCTTTCTCGTTTTATTTCATATCTAATTTTACATAATCTTCTTTACAGGAAAGTCGTTGTCATTGGTGCTGGCTATATCGCCGTTGAATTAGCTGGAATTCTAGGAGTTCTTGGATCTGAAACCCATTTATTCATACGTCAAAACCGCGTAAGTTTCTGAACAATTATTTTTCATTTCAGGTTTGTTAAAGCAATTTGATGTCAGATATAGCATAGGAGGTATTTCTGCAGTTCATCTTATGAATGCTCGCTACATTGTTTAATGGCTTCGTGTTTTCAAAGCATGCATTGTTTCCAAAAATCATACGAATTGGGAAAGGAGATATATTTACTGTAGTCCTGTATCGGAAATTTGTAGCCTTAACCACCAAAATATTTTCATGTTGATTTGGACTTTGTGGACTTCCAATTTTGGTAGATGAGGAGTGTTTTGTGTGATATTTGCATCATTTAATTGACGCTTATGATTTCATGTTATTCTAAAGATGGTCTTTGTTAGGTCTTTATTCATTCATCATCTACTTGAAATTTTAAATTGCATTTTGTATTGTTTTCAGGTTTTAAGAAATTTTGATTCAACGATTAGTGAAGCTGTAACAAGAGAATTAAAGTCCTCTTCAAACGTTGAAGTTCATCAATATACTTTGGTAAATTATACTCATTCCTTCTCTTTTTAGAAGGACCAACACAAAAGGTGTTAATAAGAGAACATGTCCAGTTCATTAGTATGCTTAATCATTTCCTACCAGTTTTTAAAAGTCAGACGTTATCTCCTATCCTGAAATTCCTCTTATTACATGTGTTATGCAGCTCTGAAATGAGTGATAACATTAAAGTAAATTTATCTGAAAGCAAACAATGACAATAGGGTCTTGTCAAGTTGATCGCAAGGTTTGTTCTTTAAGCCTTTTCAAACGGTGGATTTGTTTTTAGTATTTTTATCAAGTAATATCGAAACAAAATACATTCAAACATTACAGGTCCCATCCACAACAGGAAAAGACACGGAATCACGCACCTTGTTCCTTTTTTTATTTAATCCACCTGATATATGTTGAAATTTGCGTTAACATTAATTCATTCGTGTTAGACATAATATTGATAGTTTTGTTGTTATTTCAGCCAAGCAGTATAGAAAGAGATGATGACTCTGGCAAAATGACGGTCAAATTCATGTCAAAAACCAGCCCTACTGAACAAGAATTGCCTGGTGAAATCTCTGATGCAGACTGTGTTTTATTTGCGGTTGGACGAAATCCCAGTTCACAGAATATAGGCCTCGAAAACCTGGTACGTGAGAAAGATGCATCAGTAAAAATCGGAAGGCAAATAGATATGTCATTTTCTACTTTTAATCTTTTAAAAGATATTCTTGAAAAGGAGCATCTATTGTCGTTTTACTTTCAACGATATTATAAAGCCTTTATTGAACAATTATTTGATCCACGATGGTAAAATGTTCGCACCATACATGATCCAACAGGGCTAGCGTATCTTACCCAGCTTAGGGTTGGTCTCAGTAAGTTGCATTTTCACAAATTCAAACACAATTTCAGGGATACTATTAATCCAATGTGCCCCTCCAACGATGGCATCAAGGACAAGAAACTCTTCTTGTTGCTCTGCCCTTCTTTTGAAGCACCACGTATAGATCTTCCCGCTGGAGTTTCTTCCTTGTTACGACCACTTGGACATACCAATCTTTCAAATAAGTTTCTAATGCAGATTTTATTGTATGGTGATAAAGATTTACTGATGACCTCAATAGAGATATACTTCTGTTAACTCTCTGCTTTATCCATAAAACTGGTCGGTTTGATTAGCAATTAAAAACCTTGTCATTCAACCACCAAAGTCCCTTTTAAGTAAATGGTTTATTTTTCATTTTTGTTGGCAGTCACGTTTAGTTTATGTGCTATCTTTGTATTTCGCGTCATTACGTGTAATGCTATGTTCGTTTTTCCTGTTTTATGTTGCCATTTTGTAGTCGTATTTTTTCGCTCTAAATGGTATTGTATTAGTAGTAGGGTAAAGTATTTTGCAAGTAGTGTAATTAAGTAATATGTATTGTAACTTTTTAGATTGAGTTTATAGAAAAAATGTTCGGACCACTTTCATGGGTCGGACGTTAATTCCTCGTACGGACCTCACTACTGTCGGTCAATACGTCAAACAAACTGTGGTTGGTCCGAATATTTTCCAACATTGACCGCATAATCATTAATAACCGTATGATATCTATGTCTTTTACAAACTACTTTTTCTAATCTGAATATCATCCGAGGTATCATCTGCTTTCAGGGAATCAAAATGGACAAAAGAGGACATATTCTTGTTGATGAGGTAAGCTAATTTAATCTTTAATCGATTTCGGTTCTTTGCTTTCGTTTTGTCTTCACTCCAGAGGATACCCTGGGTACCAGAGCCAAAAATCACAGAAGAAAAGTAAAGAAAAATGTTTTCTTTTATGTTTTTGGCTTTGGTACCAAGGGTATCCAGTGGACGGATTTAGATTCAAAGTTTTTAAATTTTTTGCTTTATTTTATTTCATTATCACCCTATTGTCAGGGCAGAACGCGTAATATGCAAGCTGATTGGCTGAAAACGTTTGAATGTGACGTAATGATAGAGCATTATCATTCGGTAATATCCGCTCATTACGTCACAACTCAGCTTCGAATCCGAAACACGGATCGGTACTTCGAAGACGTCGAACAACAATTTCGAAAAGAAACAGGTGGCTTCGTCTTAAGTGGACCATTTAGCTATTCTAAAAAAAGAGCCTGGATCGAGCGTTATTTTTATACACTTTCGTACGCGAAGTTCGATCGAGTGGTGTAACAGCCTCTATCACTGTTGTGCACATTGGAAAATTCCACAGAGTGTAGCAAAATATAGTTCGATTTTGATTATTTACTTTTATTTGTTAAAAATGAAAGGCCTTCACGCTGCCCTTACCATAGGGTAATAAACTGTATAGTGACTGTTTCCTTCGGGTAATACCGAAAACGCTTCAGGTTAATATTTTCTGGTATTACCCTTCGAAAAAGTTATTATAGGCTTAGTAACAAAGACAGTGAAATATTTATAAAGCAGCTGCGTGTTAAAAATATTCATATGATTATAAGAGCTGACCACTCTCGGTCAATCACTATAGGTGTGCTAAAAACAGTTCCTACTTTCAAGAGACTGCAACAGCTTTTGATAAACTGTACGCAAGGCCGTTTTGATTTCAACCATTAATAACAATGTAATCAATAATAAACCCTTTGGAACAACTTAGGAATCAAGCAGTGTACTATCCCCAAGAATTTTGCTCCATTTGTGTGCTAGCTAATCTACGAAAGAGCCAGGATCGAACAATGTTTTATATATTTTAGACGCGAGGTTGGATCGAGTAGGATAGGAATCAAATGTTTTAGCCGATTTTTGCTCGTGGCCCATGACTGGAAACCTTCAAAGCCTCATTTTCACGGACCAATCAGACGGCGAATATTCGAAGAAGCCGCAAGGAACATGAAAAGATTTTTCTAATACCTACCTTTATAAAACGAAACCAGGACAAAAAACTACTTGAAATTTCCCAAATTTTTTTTAAGAAATCTATTCGCCAGGTATTTGGGTATCCAGGTTTGGATGCCGGTTTAAATACCTCACCGTTTAGTGGAGATATATCGTTTCAGACAGGCATAATCGTATGAGGCCTGCCACCACTTCAAATCGGGTAATAAAGCGTCATGATAAAGCCTCCATTCAATTCTAGAACTTATTTCGCACCATGAAACTTGTGCTATGAATACCAAAAGAAGTATGATACAGGAATTTCCCAAGAGTATTGCCAATATGACTTGAAATGTGTGAACTGACCGTTGCAAATTTGTTCAGTTAACACATAGAAACCGAAAGGGCATTGAATCTTGAACTAAAGAAGCTTTGGTGGAAGGACAATGGCAAGAGCAATTGGAAACGTAAATATTTGGCATTCTTGGATCGTTCTTACAATAATCACTATTGTCATTACCATTGTCTCTCGCCCAGAATTTCGATTTTTTAAGGGTTATTGCCTCACTGGTTTTGGAAAGGCCATAACTCCGAGGAACCATGAGATATTTAAACCGGCATCCATATCTGGATACGCAAACATCTGGCGAGTAGATTTCTTCAAAAAAAGTTCGGGAAATTTCCAGCAGTTTTTTGTCCTGGTTGCGCTTTGTGAAGGAGGGAAATTTAGAAAAATCTTCACACATTTCTTCAGCCGTCTTCGCTTATTCGCCGTCTGATTGGTCCGTGAAAATGCGGTTTTGAAGGTTTCAGGCCACGGGCCACGAGCAAAACTCAGCTAAAACATTTGATTCCTATCTTGGATCGAGTGGGTCAGAGCTTCTGTCACCAGCGTGCACATTCGAAAATTCTAAAAAAATAAGTAAAATCATCGTTCGATTGAGATTCTTTTAGAACAGCTAAAATTCTATTCTTTTCTCCACGAATTTGAAAATTAAGTAATTTTTGTGAAGAAAGAGTTCTAGCGTTGCATTTTTTCTACATTTTTGGTTAAAGCATTTTTATTCTTTTAAAGGCAGCATTCTGAGATACGAGAGAATGTACATTTTAACAATCTTCTCCAAGACTCAAAGTCCTCAAAGTGGTCCATATGGTCAGCGGTCAATACTTTTGGGCCTGTAGCAGCATTTCATTACATAATTTAATTGAATCATTATTTATTCCCAGTTTCAAAATACAGGAAAAGATGGATTTTATGCGCTAGGAGACGTTTGTGGAAAAGCATTGCTGACTCCAGGTAAGGATATTCCGAAAACAATACCATTAGACATTTTACAGTTCTACTGGATTAGTCAGAAATAGTTCCCACTTCAAATATTTCTATCACCAAGAGTTTCGGATGAATTTGAATCAATCTATTTCTACTTAAAGATAGCTGACATCACTGCCATATATATTTATTTGTACACATTTGTAGACGTTGCTATACCCTCCTTTTTTATTATAAATTAGTACAATATAGTGGATTAGTACTTTCACGTTCGATTTTTGTAGGCGCCGGTTGTTACGTATTATAAACTGAATTTGTACCCTGGGTAATGAATTTTGATTCGAATTACAATGAAAATCAAGCGAGAGGAACTGTACTCCCTTTAGTGTTCTTTGTGAGGAGTTTCTTTACAAGTTAATCAGATATTGAAAGCCTTTTTTCAGGAATTTCACAACCAAGAAATATTTTCAAATTCTACCGGATGAGTAAAAAAAAAACGCCCGGCGTTTGAAAGGCTACTGCTCCCTGAATATATAAACAATGATATCTTACAATATTTTATTGAATAGCTAACATGTTCAATTATTTTTAGAAATTCTCCTGGCTAAAAGTGGTCAATCCGTTCAGATTCTGTAGGCAATTTTCCTAAATGAGTCCCTTTGAGAAAACTTAACTGACTTTCAGCATGCTTTAGCACGTGTTCTCTCTTTGACGGGTTGAAAAGTCTTCCCCCTAGTGTGAATAGCTTATTTAGGGGGATTCCATTCTCCCATGAGGACGAAATACATGAGCACACCCAAGAGTCATTATTGCTAGGAAGGAGAACAAAGGGAAATTTTGCTTGCTGTTTTCGCTCGTTTTTGCAGGTTTTCGAAAGGGGCTTTCTGCAGAAAATCTCCCATTGCGAAGGGAAGGAATGACCGATTAAAGTCGGGTAAATTACTGAACCTAATTTGACATATCGGGGATGAAACAAAACAGTTTTCAACATCATTGCTTTGATATTGACGGATCAGGATTTTTTCCAACTCCGTGCGTTTTCATTGACTCACCCGATATATTCCCTTTTTCCTTCTCATTTATTTGTTAAATCATTTCGTTTCAAATAACAGATTTTTATGTGCCATGCCATTCTGTGGCCATGCTGCAAATGGACTCCAGAGTCTTTTGCTAATTTGAATCTACAACTCACAACAGACTAATTTTTGTATCTAAGAACGGCCTTTCGTATGACTTTAAAATCATTTTAATTTTCAGTTGCGATAGCTGCCGGAAGACGATTAGCTCATAGAATATTCAATAATGAAAAAGATTTAAAACTCGACTATAACAATATTCCCACTGTCGTCTTTAGTCATCCAACCATTGGAACTGTTGGCTTGACTGAAGGTAAGTGTCATTTGTATTTTCTAATTGATCTATTTATCTATCAATCTATTAATCCATTAATCTGTTAATCCATATGTAAATTTATATCGTAAGAAAACTGTTATTTCATGATCACTCAGTTTTGGTTAGGCGATATAAAATCTCTTCAACATGCCATTCACTGACTTTTCTTTTAACCGAAATGCAAGCTTATTTGTATGTATCTTGAATGATTATCTAAAATGACTAAACGAAGATGCTTTTTGGGCAGATGGCAAGACTTAGTGGATTTCCACCTGCGTCCCGGGTCATCAAATTCCGGTATGCCGGATTTTTCTGCTGAAAATGTTTGATTTTATTCATCGTACACCATGTTTGACATCTGTCGCCTCATTATGATTAGGCAGTTCATTCGTTTCCTTTTTCAGAGGAGGCCAAACGGAAATACGGTGAAGAGAATATAAAGATTTATGAATCGCTCTTTGTTAACCTTTATTTTGCACTCTCGGAAACAAAGCAAAAGACTCGCATGAAATTAGTCTGCCTGAAGCCACAAGAAAAGGTACTTTTTGTTTATTTTCGTAAATGGTTTATTTATAAATAGCTTTTATTGTATGTTAACCTTTGTTGTTACAATCTTACCATAGCTTGCTTCTCAAATTGGACAGTTCATCATTCATTCAATTGAATTTTGAAATGTGAAACACGGCTAAACCATGATCCTCTGCGATCCCAAAGTCAACTTTTGTAGCACAAAGGATTATGTTTAGTATTGGGTCTTTGAACGACTATTCCTTCCCGCAATATGACAATGAATTTCATTAATTCGATTTTACAAAAATTTTATTGAATATGCTTGCTCATGTAGTTATGGGTGTTGTTTCCTCATTGAATGATCATTTCATATATTTATTCATGATATGAGATGTGACACAAATATTTGCTCCATGCAATGACATGTGATTTGGACAAGAAACCTTCTCTTTAGATTTTAGGATTGCATATGATTGGAATGGGCTGTGATGAAATTCTACAAGGTTTTTCTGTTGCTATCAAGATGGGCGCAACAAAACAAGATTTTGACAATACAGTTGCGATTCATCCGACAGCGGGAGAAGAACTCGTCACAATGAGGTGAATAAGGACAAACAAAGAACGTTTAGTTTTATAGAAGTATCATGTACATTTCTGATTTAGATGTAATCAACAGGGACTATCACTGGACTTATTTGTAAGCAATATTTTTATCTTCTGCAATGCACTGTTTGAATTAACGTTTGAAAAAATTATGGAATAAAACGTAACGTAATGGTCTTATTTGTCCGTATAAATGAAACTTTATTCAAAATATTATTTTGTATCTTGCTGCATCCCAACATAATGAAATGCTAAACTCCAGCTCGAATCGTTACTAGCGCAGGTTGTCGTCCTTTTATACGGGGCATCTGGTGATAACGATGCTCAAAATCAGGAGGAACGTGGATTCCTACAGCATCTTCTCGTTTTATGATGAATTTTCTTTTCCTTGGAAAGTATTCCCACGTACTTCGTAGTGCTAATGGAGTTCGTGGCTTAAAACAACCTACAAACAAGCGAAAGCAAATTTGAATTTAAGACAGTACGTAGTTTGTGAGCAGATTTCAATATATAAAGACACTTTATTGGCGCTCTTCTGTCCATGTATAACAACTCGCGTTTCTATGACACACGAACTCTACGTGAGCAAATACCAACAGTAGTAAAGCGCTTGGAATATGAATTTATTCAAAACAGTTAAAAACTAAGTTCAAATTTCCAAGTATTTGTGATTGTCGCTAAAAGATCGTTGATTAAGTCAATATTCCTCACTGCTTTGCAAATAAAAAAATTGTTGGCTCACTTGGTCAGCCCCCCCCCCTCCCCATTCGATGGGCACAAGCAGAATATTTGAAGCTTAATTATTCATGAATCATAGTAGTAGGAAAATTGCAATTATGAATGGAAAGCATCGATACCTGGTAACCAATGATCAATTTTTTGAGGAGTGTCCTTGCCATCCACTGTGCTCGTCATCGAACATGCAGGTACAATGCAGATCGGTTTGCGTGGCCCTGTTGGCGGCAAGTACGCTTGATTCTTTGTTGGTGGCACGTCGAATGCTCTGTGCACATCTCTTGTCCAACTACTGACTTCAGTGCTAGGTGCTGACTTTGAGATTCCCAGTAAATTGATATCTTTCTTTTTATGCGATAACTTGGAGCGTACGTCACATGCTAGACCACTGCGTAGCCTTTTGATGTGAAAAAGTTCCAATGGCTGAGGTTTGTGCCGACGATGTGGTGAAGTGCATCTCAGGTCAGCAGCGCCACATGGGCGATACTTGTATTCAGTTCTGTAATGACTTTGTTCTTCTTTCGCCATTTGTTCGAAATATGTCGGTTCATCTTCATGACTAATTGAAGGACTCGTTTGAACGAGATGCCTATGAATGTGTCCTATTGGGTATACAAATTCACGAGATTTTGGTCGCTCTAAAACCCTTTGCTTTGTTCGCACCATTTTGCAAGACATACCAATAAAAAGCTGGCAATGAATATTCTTCCAGACCTTCCTTCTATAGACAGTTGTTTCGCTGAGTGACAGTTCATTCAATGTGACGTTTCATTCAATTTTCCCGCTCGATGAGATGTTTAATTAGACGTTTTATGACACGTTGAAAATCAACATTGTTGAAGGGTTACCCTAAGCATGTGAAATAATAATTATTATAAATAATAATAATAATAATAACAGTGATGATAATAATAATGAATGTGCTTATTACAATACTAACTCAGTTGACCTCAGTCTCTCCATGCTAGCATCTGTAAAGTGAACTAATTTAACCAGAGGACATGGTTAAAACTGTTCCGGGCCCAGTTACGAAGGTACCCTATTACAAAATGGAATGAACAAATTTACATTCTCCTCAAATTTTAAGATACACTGTAAAGATGCTCACTCAAAAATTACAACCACACTAAATAAAATATTTTTTAATTTACACCCAGTGCTACAGTAGATTATTTTGATATGAAGGAATGGTGGTCAAAAAATTACTAAATATTGACATTGACTGTACCTCAAAAAGCAATTTCAATTATATCTTTAATTAATCTTCGCCTAATTCGACAACTTTTAACAATTGTTCCAAAAGATCACAGCCGTGTCTCCTTGTTCAGCATTCCTCCATTTTCCCAGATAAAAGTCCGAAAAACAAGAACCAGGACGAAGCATAATAAGTCTCTTACCAAAATTAATTTATTTATATGTAAAATCAAAGAAGATTTTTCTCGAACATGAGTTTTTGAAATCCATTTGGTGGCTCGTAAACGAAGTCATCGAAATTGACGTCAATTATACATCCATCATCAACTGCAAAATAACAAAATTTTAATATTTAAAAAAGAGCAAAATTTACGCAGGACAACCTCGTCCACAGAGCCTTTCGTGATATGGGGAGGTGGCCCAGGAGGTGGCCCTGGGGACGAAATTGGGTGCAGGAACATATATGTTGTTATATAAATTAATTAATCACCATACCAGATGCATCAAAAATATTTACTCTTAATAAGTATGGAAACGGCCTGGATCTTTCGAAAAACATACATCAAAGTTGCTATCTATTCAAAAATATCACTTTTCATCGATTCATGCGCTGAAGCAGGCTAACAATTCAAATGACGTCTTCTGTTGTTAACAAGTGACGCTGCGTGTCCCAAGAATGATCAGGTATTTGAAAAATCGTAGAAGATAAAAAGTATTGGACAGATCTGAATTAATAACATTTCGCTTGATAGCAAAGAAACTGAAGTGTTTTCATGAATTTTCTTGCGCTCTCACGAGTGAGGAAACATAGGTAAATTGAACTATAAAGAAATCCAATGCTTGCGAAATTGCTTGAAAAGGGCCTAAAACGCTTTATCAATTGGTAAGGAGTAACCTCTCAGACACAACTAAACGCAAGAACATCTCTCTTCAAAGTTATGAGAAATGAATCCTCCTTTTCAAGATACTGGTGCGAAAACGGAAGTCATTCGTTGTTTGAGATTTCGCATTTTTGAGGCTAAAATCTTGTTCTGCGTACAAATTTTAGTGTATAAACTAATTTTCACATTCATGTCTGTGTTTATTTGGAAATTACGGTGATATAAAGAATTAAAAATCATAAGGGCTTTGACCGCGAAATCAAAGTTTGGACAAAGAGTTGTCCAAACATCTGATTTCACGATCAAAGCCCTTATAACTTTAAATTCTTGAAGTCGTCATAATTTCCAAACGAAAACAGATATGAAGGTAAAAATTTGCTTCCACACTAAAATTTGTGCGTAGAACAAGATTTTAGCCCAAAAAATGCAACATCTCAAACAACAAAAGACTTCCGTTTTCGCAACTCTTATCTTGAAAAGGTGGATTAAATGTCGAAAAGAATTTGTTTCGTCATCTTCCGTATTTTTAACGATAGGATCGAGTGTTTCTGCGCGTTTCTTGGGGATTTCGCAAACGACATTTTACCTACTGTTTTAGCACTCATAACCACGGAAGAAAAATCATAACGCCACCTCTGTCGGCTGTTAGATGGATCCCATTCCATTCTTTTCCGTTCTCAAACTACGATCAGTACTATGAATTTTCTAACAAATGAAGTATTTTGGAGCACCCAGTATTTTCCTCTTTATCCTGTACAATATTTATTTGACCTGATTCAATCAATTTCGCCAGTTTCAACGCCAATAATTATCAAAGAATAGCTGACAGGAAGGAAAGCGACCATCAAAAAATCAACAAAAATCACAGAAGTAAATTTAGAATATTTACTAACTAAATATTAGATAATTGTCAAAATCGACCCATCATTGTGGTCTTATGTATCAAGAATGCGCATCACTTTGACAGCAACCAGGCTAACATAATTTGAAAATATCAGGTATTCAAATCATTCGCTTCAAATGCTAGAATACGACATAACCAAATCAACAAATATTTTGAATTTATGTGCTTTTGTTCTTAACTGCTGCTAAAATCTGTAACTTTTTTTTTAGTGCAAGTAGTATCAACCTTGTGAGTCAGAAAAGGCCCCTGACCTTTGAAGGCTAACCCTGAATATCCAAGCAATGACTAATTTTTGTATCCTATTCAATAAATGGCAGGTTCAAGTATATAATTTAAGATTCTTTCTTGGCTAAATTTGGTTACTCTGTTCCAATTTCATAAGGGATTTTCTCAACAAGGATGTCTCTTCAAAAATCCTTGAAACGACCTGAAATCTCGTTCAAATCTCCCTAATATTTCAATTTTCCAGCAGCTATGGTTTGTCAACATGTTTTAGCCAGTGTTATCCTTTCGGGAGAATATCCTTATTTGTGTATCAATTTATCCAAAGACTCTTTAAGCCATCATTGTGAGGCAGGAAAAGCAACTGAATTTTCGCCAATTAGTTTTCTATTAGTTTTTGAAGGAACTTACTAAAAGAATGGAGGGGACAATTTCAGTAAGGTGAAGTAGGGGCTGAATTTCAATATCTGACTGAACACATCTTCAGTTATTAAACAAATCATTCTCCAGTGAAACTTACTTCAAATGATTTATAGATATATACTTGAATTATACTGTCAACCCTGGCCATCTTCCTGAAAGAATCCTCCTTGCCTATGTATCTATAAATGGGATAGCATCACTTACCACTCACAATTGGGAATACGGCTCCTTTAACACCAGTGATTGGACAATGAAGATTCTTACCATTCAGATAAAAATTGAGTTCAACATGGTCAAAACTGCATCCCTATACAAAAATGAAAAACAAATTGGACAGTAAGATAAGCATAGCATAGAAAAATTCCAATTTTCTACCCTCTCTTTTCATTAATGGATGTTCATTTAAAGGAATTTTGTGTCTTCTATAAATTCTGTCAAATAGCTTCCCTTCAGGTGGTGTGTTTCTGTCTATCCATACCAAAAGACATATTCCATTCCTTCTCTTGAACGTTTATCAGTGCCTCATTAATGTACAGTAAATTCAAGTCAGCAAAACTTACAAAAATCATGACATGCTTTGCAATGATCAGACTTCATAAAGCTTTTAAGGATAGATAAAAAAGGCTTACCAAATATTCCCCCTCTGCAGGCAGTGTACTAATTGTATCTTTAGCTATTGAATTGTGCATAAGAGAACCATCAGATCGTAAGACCCAGCTAGTTGTATCTTGACCAAGGGGGAGCTGACTGAGATTACAAGTTATTTGAGCCACACCAATCGCCCATTCACCTGATCAAGGAAAATGAAACTGTTTCTAAATTGAATAACAAGATTAATAACAAAACGATATAGCATACATTTCAGGCTTCATCAAAATGAGATTTACTAGGATTTTCAAGACTTCTAAGAACTTAAAATCCTTCACATTCTGATACAAAATCTTGAACCATTTACTGTACATATACTCAGTGAATTCTCAGGTAGAAATGCCATGTTGATGTGCATAAGGCCTATAATGTAAATGGAAATCAACCCCACCACATTTTATCCTCACTCATTTCTAATGTAAAAAATGTAAACTGATCATGTGGATCATTCAAATTGATATGAGACGAAATCTTACCACTAGACTGTATCTTAATTTCAAAGTAACCCTTGTCTTGTACAATTGGTGCATTTCCCAATGCTGCTCCTGCTCCGCAAATTCTCTTTCCATTTTTTACTATTACACATTCATTTCCTGTAAGAATGAATTCAATAATTTAAATTTTGTGAAAATCTTGACTCCATAAACTCGGGGCTTTCAGAGGGATGAGTGTGATAGCACATGAATGGACAGACACCCTTAGCCAAATATTGAGTACGTTTGGAACACGATTCAAGCTTGATTCTCTCCTCAGCCTTGGCTTGATCACATGCTTGATGTATTCAATCTTTATAGTGTGATTAGTGTGTTATGGGGAGAGTGGGGGGGGGGGTGGATAATGGAGCTTTTCCGTATCATTATGACCAACTCCTTTATGATTAAAAAGATCAGTCATTCAAAATATGAACAACTTGCAGAACTGAAATGACATGGGCAATTGACCATTTGCATAAAATTTTGAATGTGAAAGGCCTGTGACTAGTTTTTTCATGCTGCACTTTCAAGATATACATTCTTCATTCTGTATTTGCCACTTTGTATGAATCTCATCCTTAATGGACAAAGAATCAAGTCTGAAGTATAGGATATTGATTCAAATTAACATGTCGTACCTTGTAATATATTTTACATTTTCGTAAAATCTATATACAAGAACAAAGATATGCAGGATACAATAATAGAATTTCCATCTTGACCCTCAACATTCTTTGATGATTTTTCATCAAAATACCTCAATATCTGCAATCACAAAGCTTTGTTGTCTGCAAAACAACCTCTATCATTACTTTTGAGAGTTTAACTTGGTGATGAAACAAAATGAAATTACCCATATGTGATGTATCCAAAACGACAGGCTGACTTTCTTCAGATTTCTCCTCATTTTCAGCTGTCCTTCCATATTTTGGTCTCAGACACCATCCAATTATTCCCAGTCCACAATAACTGCTCCAATTCTTCATTTCCATTCTGTCCTTGATTTTTGGACTAAAACATGAAGTAATGTTTACTGGGGTAAAGTGGGTAGGTCAAGGGTAAAATAAACATTATGGATTGCCTAAAATTGCCATTTCATTATATGCGTCAAAAGGTAGCTCTCTATCAAAAGAAAATCTCCTGGTGAAGTTCTTTATGAAATATATTAAAATTTTTGATTCACCCATTTTGACTCCATTTTGCTCCAACCTTACCCATTTTATAGTTATTCATAGTTATATGGTCATTTTTTAGTCCTCAACTATATCATGTATAAATATTCTAGGGACTGTACAAAAGTAAAGAAGTTTACAAGTTATGAATTATAAGCTAGTCTAAAAAATTGTGTTTTTATCAATGCTTTGAAACAGTTTATGTCCTTTGCACTCCTTATTTCCAACGGTACGTCATTTCATAAAGTGGATCCGGTATGATATCCAAAAGACTGAGTACCAAGAGTCTTACATTTGCAACGACAAAGTTCTAGCAGCAATGCACCACTAGACCTCAGTGTCCTCCTAGGTGCATGCCATCTAATCATCTCTTGCAAATAGGTTGGTGCCTCTCCTGATAAACACTTGAATATTATAAAGTAACAGAATTTTGTAGGTACATAATTCGATACTTCACAGGCAACCAATGCAATTCTATCATAGCAGGCATAATATGTTGAAATTTAGGATCAAGCATAACCACATGCGCAGCAGCATTCTGAATTCATTGTAGTTTGTCTGAAAGATACTGAGGCATGCCATAAAACAAAGAGCAGCGTATGGTTGTGGTAATTGTAAAAGTAAAATTGCAAGCCATCCTTTGTCTTCCTCCCTTTCGTTCTTCTGTTGATTGTGATGTTCGAGCTTGGTCTTCTTCCTTATCATTCCTCTGTTGACCAGTATGGAATTGCGGTTGGCTTGCAATTTTACTTTTACAATTACTGCAACCATACGCTGCTACCTGTGATTTTACTCCCAACAAACCCAACACAATGAGAAATGATACCTTAAAATGGGTTATATTGCCTCATAAGACAGCTAGAGAAACTCGCCCGAACGGGAGACCCGTGTCCTGAACGGGAGACCGTCTCCTGAACGGGAGACAATTCTTTGAAAATTGTCGATTTTAGGTCTCCTAATCGGGAGACAAATGCAAAAAATCAAGTTTTGACAATGAAGGAGTCTCCGGGGCGGTTTCACCTGTCGATTTTTCAAATCTACGCCTCAAAATACGGGGATTTACGACGAAAAAACTTGATGTCACCGTGTTCTATTTCCTCAAAATGAAAGTTCATCTTCTATGACATCATCTCCATTGTCTTCCATTGTTTTCCTTCTTTCCGCAGTGTTTCCAGCTTGAGCAAAGCGTTTTGATGTAATGAAAGGGGGTTTATCTGCCAAATTTTGGAAAAGGCTCCCTCTGGGTAGAGAATTTTTCCCACAGAACTCCCCATTTTGACTGATTCACAAAAGTTAATATCAATAATTTCCTGTTTCTTCAACTCGTGAAATTTTCTTCCCATGAACGATTCTCTATCCAGAGCGAGCCTTTTCCAAAATTTGTCAGATAAACCCCCTTTCATTACATCAAAACGCTTTGCTCAAGCTGGAAACACTGCGGAAAGAAGGAAAACAATGGAAGACAATGGAGATGATGTCATAGAAGATGAACTTTCATTTTAAGGAAATAGAACACGGTGACATCAAGTTTTTTTCGTAAACCCCCGTATTTTGAGGCGTAGATTTCAAAAATCGACACGTGAAACCGCCCCGGAGACTCCTTCATTGTCAAAACTTGATTTTTTGCATTTGTCTCCCGTTTAGGAGACCTAAAATCGACAATTTTCAAAGAATTGTCTCCCGTTCAGGAGACCGTCTCCCGTTCAGGAGACAGGTCTCCCGTTCGGGCGAGTTTCTCTTGCTGTAAGATCTTGTGACGACGAAAACCCTCCTAAAAGTAAAAACATACTTTTTACCATCAACGCAGTCTCACACAGATGCTAATTAGGTTATGATGTTTACCTGGATGTGATGAAGACTGATATATTTATTTCAAACAAATTCACTCATTTTCTGCATAATTTTCTTCAATCAATTATTTGCAGCAGAGCAGAATAGCTGCCATCAAGCCGAAAATCCGAAGCGAAAGGCAGCGAAAGGAAAAACATCCCGTGACATCGAGGCTACATGCAATTCAATTCAACCATTCAATTCAACCACATACAAGTTTTAAATATCACCAAGTCTCTACAGAAGGTAGATTTATCTGTAACTTGCTCCCCGCCGTTTGTTCTTTTTTACTAGTTGTAATTAGTTAATTCCTTTATTCTCTTATTTTACATGCTATGTTTTTTTAGTTAGTAGCCGTATAGTGTAGAAGCTATTGTGCTGAAGATTAGAAAAAACATAATTCCCTCCTCCGCACTGACTGTAGCGCCTGCACGCACCCCAGTTTTGCAAGCACGTGTTCGGAAGAAAATATGCCAACAAGAAAGTCCATCGTGTAAGGAAAGTTTGCGACTAAACGGCGAATTTCCTCCTGAACATGGCTAATTTTTGTCATTCTTTCGAATTAGGAGGCTTTCTCTCTTGCTCCCACCTCCTGCCCAGTGACTATTGTTCAAATAGCTTCAGTGTGGACTAATAATGATGTTTTGCCATCTTTCCCCAACATTGAATTCATTTGTGCCTGCATGTTGTGGTTCGTCTTGGGTGGGTAATTCTAAACAAAACTCACAAGAAGGGTAGCACGACTTATGGAAGCTGTCCACATTATTTCTTGCATGTTGGGGAAATTCTGGCACAATTCCATGCAAGAAACGTAGTACAGCTTTGTTGTTGAGAAGCAGACTCTTTCAAGACAAGTTGGGCACTGGTTGTCTAACATTCATGAATTGACAAATCTATTTATGACGGAAGCTACAAGAAAGCAGCCAACAGAAAAAAGTGGAAAGACGTTGATCGAAGCAAGACAGTGCACCTATTGGCTACGGACCTTGATGATGATGATGATGATGATGGGCACTGGTAGAAATGATCTAGCTATTGTTCAAGCTGGATTAATTTTGCGAGTCTGTTGAGATAAACTGGTTCCATTGGAGCACTAGATGTTTGATAACATAAAGGTCGGTCCCAAAAATCAGTCTTTTGAGGCAATAGATCGCACTACCACTAACTTTCTGGAAACTGGGTAAACATCAAAATCTCAACCTTGATGGAGAGACACGAAGGAGAGTATTAATGATGGTCAGGACAGCCAATCAGAGAAGAATCAATATAAACAACGATTTTTTAATCGCTTAATCATTCAAATACAAAGTCTATTGTGTAGTTTTCTTCATACAGTACATGATACATTTACAAATTAACATATTTACTTTATGATTGTTAGAAAAAAGAAAACATTTCTCTCGTTTTTTACTCACTTTAAATTACAAATCGATAATGATGAGTGACGTCAATGGCTCAATAGCTTTGAAATCAATTGACAGCAACCTTGATCCTGAACAAACCTGCTTTACTAACTTTTACAAAACAAATGTTCGCTCGTTCTATTGACTATGGTTTGCTGGACAAGATAGACGGAAAAACTTTGACTATGATAGTTTCAGGGTTAAGCTGCCTGTTTTGTGGGATTTCAGTTTGAGGCGCTTTTACAAAATTGCTTTTCACATGAAAACAATACGGCTGACTTGGACAAGTTAAATTTCCTATCTAAATTTAAAGCTCAATTTAATTCCTATCTGGGTTTAAAGCTCAATTTCCTATCTGGGTTTAAATTATTTGAGAGCTATAAACTTTGAAATATGTATGCACCTTTCTTTCCAATTACTAGGCTTATCTATCCACACCTTCTTTTTTTAATAGGAGTAAATCTTGACACTCTTTGTTTGATGCTAAATATATTGTTCATTGAATATGGACACTTTAACATTTCTGATACTTACTACACTGACCGTTTATAACTTTTGTGATCAATACTTTGAGCCAGTGTGACGCAAGTCACATTTAGCGACTGAGATCTAGCGACTGCTGGTGGCAATCAGCGATGAACTTTCTGCAAATTTATTTAATCAATACAGCCAACTAGCAGGAACCCACTGCGGTTTATCTAAATCATTCAAAGCTGCGAGGAGCTCTTCAATCGTGTCATCAATATTGTGGTTGACGATTGTCAGGTTGAATAAATGTCCGAATTGTTCTTTTAACGTTTCTGATTCCACAAGTAAGCGATGCAGGCTTTCGTCCTAAAATAAACAAAAGTGAAGGTGAAGGTTATAATAAGAAAAACATTTTTCGTGGTAATTAACCAGAGATGACAATCAAATAATCACACGATGGGTGTATCACTCTCTGATAAATTAAATCAATCGATCAATCCGAAAATCCCGCATGTCCCTGTTAAAATCCCCCGTTACCAAGAAAAAGTTCGTAAAAATTCCACAGAATTCTCGAATGCCTTGTCGGAAGAGTGATACACCCATCGTTATCACACAAAATTTGAATCATGAATGGCAAAAAACATTCTGTTAATGAAACTAAATCTCCCTTGCAATATTTTGAAAATTAACATGGCTTGCTTCATTTTTTTCTATAGCAATAAAACCTTATTCTAAATAAAAAGAAATACCATTTACATACGTCATCCATAGCGGGGAAAGACATCTGGTCCCCACCATGGACGACACTTAAGTACAACGATTAATTTCAAGATCATATGCAAGAAAGCAAAACAATAACGAAGGAATAATAACACAGCAACCATGCAAAGAAGAAAAATACAACAGAGAAAAGTCGATGAAAGGATGTTACACAGGATTAATATTAGCATTAATTTTACGATGAATATACCCAGGATGAATATGCTGAGTATTGTCATTTAATGTAAAAGGTAAAAACTAACATCTGCTTTCACTTCTATCTAATCTTCTTGACTGAGTAATAGTTACATATGATGTTAAATTCTATGTTCATGATGCAATTCAATTTTCAATTCAATTCAATGTTTTTCATACAACTATCTAGTTATATCAACTACTGAAGTAAAGAACAGAAAATAATTTCTTTTTCTGATTTCTACAGCGACCAATTTCGTCGAACTTATCGATCGGGTGTTCCAAAACAAGGTAACAAACTTGATCAAGGCTAGTGTAAAGAATTAAGCTCGAATCAATTGGAAATCATCTTTGAACTATTCCTTGATACATTATTGCTTGTTGATATTGGAACACTGAGAGTAGGCATTTTTATCTTGAGAGTCCAGATTTGCCTCCATCTTGAAACCAGAGCTTTAGGTTTTGGCCTAAAGTACAAACGCGCTGTTCTGGGGAATCTAATCAAGGACAGACATGGCGTTGAAATTCTGAACAAGGACCAGTATGCTTAGGTACACATTTGATTGGAAATGTAAGCACTAAAAAGTGACAAAAATATCAATGAATGTAATCACCAAGGAATATCTTTCTTCAGTCCACATGAATTTACAAAATAGAAACAATTTAAGCACGAGTGAGCAATTTCAAGAATCTTATCCTTGTTAATTTTTATCCTTTTAGTATACGCCATTGTTTGTTTCGTGATAATTCCACTGATAACCGGGCATTTTATTCAAGCAAGGAAGATTTTTTCACACCCAAGGGAATTATTTCGCAGATGAATAACTTTTATTCGGCAGGTGCACTTCAAAGGTCTTGTTGAATGTCTCTTTGGGAAAAAAATTCATGAATTTGATTTCAAGTTCGATTTGGATTTCCATCAAGTTTTCCGAAGCACGAGGTTTCTTGCTTGTACTTCGCTATGATTCGGGGGATTCCACAACAAGCGCGTCAATAACTTAGGCCAAAACCCTAAAGCTCTGGTTTTGAGGTGGAAGCAAATCTAGACTACTTTCATGATAAAAATTTCTTCTCTCGATGCTCCAATTCAGCAAACAAGGTATCTATCTTCAAGTTAACTATCGAGGAATAGTTCAAAGATTATTTCCTATAAATTCAAGCTAAATCCTAAGCACTAGACATGATCAAATCTGTTACCTTTTCTCTGGGACACCTGGTATAAATGATACAGTAAGAAATAGGTACTTACAAACTCTTTGTCACCTCTTTGTGGTAAATTGGTGGGTGTCGCTATGAATACGACAAAAGGTGCAAATTCAGCACATCGAAGTATTTTCAATGCCTGAAATAAAATCAAAGTGGTAAATAGACCCCTTTCAGAATGACGTCAGTTCTTTTGAAATGCTTCCAGGAAGATCCCTTGCCTCGATTTACACGCCCGACAACCCATCATTCGACCTCCGTAGCCTCGTTCTGATGGCAATAGTGTTTCTATAGGAGCATAATTTTTCTCGAACTTTGGCGTCATTTTTGCGAAAGAAAAATATGACCTGTGTCAGCCAACCTGAACAAAACTTGTAGCAAATTTATCAGAGACTTTGTTTACCAGAAATTCGTTTTCATTCCAAAAGTTTAAATGATCGGGTATCGAGTGTTTTTGAAGACCGGTCATAAATTCTTCTGGTAAACCCCATATATGGCATTGGTTCACCCTTATTTGGCACAACTTTTCCAACATCAAACAGGTCCACGAGCCGCCTCGGGAAGAGATATTTCTTGTTACAGGACTGAATTTTCCAAAATATGACTCTACTACTTCCACAATCAAGGATTTTCATATTGTATATTCAGCTGTAAGATGATGGATGATATATACATGAACGGTAGGCTAAGAGAACACTTCTGAGCCGTGAGAGAACATAAAATGTTGGAGCGGAGACTGACTTGCCTAACCAAAATAAAGGGGGCAACAGATGAACCTGGCCAGCGCCTAGTTGATAGGCTCACAAACTCCAATAATAAGCAAGTCATATTTTACATCATGAGAAAGGCAGATAATTTTTGCGTGGCTTAGGACGTTTCTTTATTCTATAACTTGTCATTTCTGCGAGAAAATACACTCCTAATGAATCATATCAATTTCCGTAAAATTTGACGAAGCGACAGGTAAATGATAGGCGTGCAAGTTGAAAGAAACCCTAGAAACAAGATAAAGCCAAAATTTCATGAAAGTAGTGATTTTGCATGGAAATATGGATATTGTAAGATAAAATCGAAAAAACTGGGATGCTAAGGCAGCAGAAAGCTGCGAAAACGTTGAAAAAGTGGACAGGGAGACAGACTGGCCTAACCAAAATAATGGGTACAAAATTCATAGTTAGTCCACGCCTTTTTTATAGGCTTCATAACAACAACAAAAAATATACCAAACTTTAGCTCAAAAGAAAGAGAAATGAATTTTGCATGGCATAGGAAGGGTTTCTTTCTCATAAGACGTAGCATCTGGAAGAAAATTGGCCTTGAATGAAAAAGTGAAATTTTGGTAAAATTCGACGAACGGAATTGCAGCAATTTAACATGTAGATGAAATGCAACTCTAAAATCAGAAAAAGCTACAGAATCACAATTTAATTGTTTTTTTTGGAAGAAAGTATTAATGTCGTTCCAGAAAATGCCAACTTTTCAATCAAATAGAGAACTTTATGACTGAGAAAGAGACAAAAAGTCTAGATGGAGATTTGTTGGCCTAACAAAAATAATGAAGTTGCAAAGCGAAGTTGATCCACGCCTAATTCAAAGGATCTGAAATTGAAGCCAGAAAGATGCAAAGTGCCATATCAAATGAAAGAAAAATAAAATTTGCATGGTATAGGATAGTTCGGTTTTCAAATAAACTCGTCACTTCTCGAGAAAACAACCCTGAATGAAAATCATGAATTTTCGTCTTGCCAAACGAAAGAAACATCTGAAGGGGGTCTTAAGATTAAATGCTCCTTGAAAATGGGTCATTTCAATTCAAAATATCCCAAACAAAAGAAAATTAAGTTTGCGAGGCAAGAGAAACCATAACGCCAAATTACTTACAGATATGCGTTTGAAAAGTTTATTGGTAAAACAACTTGGCGTTTGTGAGCAAATGACAAAAGATACATCAATATTGAAGAAAGTAAAGTGAGAAAATACCGGAGGTTCGACATCAAGTACAGCCATGTAACCAGAATTAATGACATCCCTTATTGTATCTAGTTTTGTTCCATAAAGTGCACCTTCGTGTGTTCCATATTCTAGAAATCGGTGCGATGACGTATCCGCTTGCATTGAATCTTCTGATACAAAATAATATTGTTTTCCGTGTTCCTCGTTTAATCGTGGCTCACGTGATGTGTCTATAAAAATAAAGCATCAGTATTCTAAATTCGATAAAAAAATATCCACCCAAAGATACAGTGTAATAAATATCTATGCATGACATAAGAATGACGCATCTTCAGAAGACAGGGCCGCCGAAAGGATCTGGAGGCCCTGGGACAAAACAAAGAAATGAGGCCTCCCGAGAGCAAAGCATGCAGAAGGCAGCAGATTACCTTACTTCATAAGGTAGCTTAGATCCAGAGGCCCAGGGGCAAATTGCTCCCTCTGCTCCCCCTCTCGGCGGCCCTGACAGTAGATGTATAAATTAACAGCAAGACTATAGATAATGAGCTTAGTCGATTTGTATGAAATTTTTCAAAAAGGTATTTAAAGGGAGTACAAAGACCAGCAGCCTTTGCAATCGTTTGTTGTTGTTTTTGTGAATTTCGTACAGTCAGATATTCTGGAAGCTGTGGAGAGCAAGTCGTTTACTTTGTGCAAAGCATGCTGGTCTTTGTACTCCCTTTAACTTCAATTCTCAACTAATGTCACATCAGACAATGTGAACTAATCTCCTCCGTCGAGGAACCAATGATTGATCGCTTCTTGTACTTTTTCCTTTCTTTTAAGAAAGCCACACGAAAGTCTTTTGTCACGAGAAATGACTTTTTTCTTCCATCTCACCAATATGGGCTTAGCCTGTCCATCTGACGTTTGACAATTCCAGTATCAAATAATTAAATCCGCTAAAGACACTATATCAAAAGAAAATGCTTACGTGGTATAGGATATGCATATTTTTCTGGAAATCTAGAGATTAATGAATTTTTTATGTGTCTTCTACCAACTCCATGTGCTCCTAAGATAAAATCAGTGACGCAATACTGGTAAAAGAGATAAAGAAAGCCACCGGGCAACCAATACTGTGCATTCCTAAATTGAAATCAGTAACCAGAATTATCAAGATTATAAGCTGCACATTGGTATTTAACGATACGCAGAAAATTAAAAAAACTGTAGAAATACATCAAAAATGGCTACTGTATTGATTATCAATCTATCATATATTCACAAATCCATAATACGTGAACTAAACTATCATCAACATTGATATGAAAACACAACTATTTATCAGCAAAATATTGGCTGTCAAAATTATGTTTCTAGAACAAATTTGTGATTGATATTATGAACAAATTTTGAAATTTGTTCCATAGGAACTTTTTGAAATTTTTTATTCTGACCAATCTTGGATTCCAATTCCATTCCAGAGGATTCAAATTCTAATCAATCTTGGATTCAAACTTGATTGTCGTTTTACGCTGATCAATCTTGGCTGCCAACTTTTCATTATCATAGAGTTTTTAATTGATCCGTACGAAGCTACCCTAATTAATCCTTTTTCGTTTGGTAAGGTAACATAATTGTAAGCGTCATTCGCAGTGGGGCCATATCACCTTGTCTCTTTTGCTGCTGTAAATGGCACAGTAAAATGTAACCTATTTTCGTTTGTATTGAATCGTTTAATAGTGAAATAAAAAGCATAAAGAAATAGGAGTTTTTTGCAAAATGACTGAGACAACAGCGGAAGTTTGAAGGAAACAATAACAAAGTCTCTTTTTACAATGCATAAAATAACTACATGAAACGTAGACTCTAAATTGAACAGAAAATCAACCGTTCGTTGAAAAACAGTCTTCTGACGAGGTATTACTTTACCATTACTAGTTACCAAATCAAGATGAAATCTGAGAACACTGAAAAGCTTTTCAAAGTGTTAATTGAACCCTGAATGGAAGAATGAGATGAAAATAAACAAGAAAAGAAAATAACTCACCAATCAGTACTAAGGATTTCCTTTTGAAAGAATTAATATTTGTAACTTCTTCATAAGTTAATAAGTCTAGTTGATCAAAAACTGAAAACAAAAGCAAAATCACTTTAATATTCTAATACTGAATTCTAAATAACAACTATCACATATTTGCATTCTTTATATCAAAAACTATTTGGTGAAGTTTACAAGTTCATCAGATGCAGTGAAGCCAATACATTGTTGTCAAAATAAGAAAAAACTATAACAGATATCAAGAACACTGAGATTCAAATCTCAACAAATGCTAAATTTAAAATCTGATTCAAAAACAAGTTTGCCGATATTTTCATGTATCAAATGTCAAAGGCAGTCACTGAAATAGCGTTATTAGAAATTCAAATTAAGTATACTTATTGTTGAATTGAATTACAAAATAAATGATGCTGAATGATACGAATGATAGAAAAAATAAAAGATGCTGACATCATTATATACATACATGAATTATGCCTTGCGATATATTTGCCAATTCTTTTCTTTTTCTTCATTCCCTTCCAGAAGCACTTGACAGCTATAAATGAATAAATAAAACTATTAATGAATAAAATATCAATGAATAAACTATTAATAAATGAATAAAAATACCATGAAACAGCCATATTCCAATTGATTACAATGATAATAGAATAAATTTTTTTGCACCACAGCTCAAATATACTTTATTCAAAGCTGGCAGCAGAACCAAAGGATTATCTCCAAAAAATTTCCTATTCAATCACTTTAATTCACTTTAATTTAATTTAATTTACTTTAATTTAATTCAATTCACTTGAAGGAAGGAAATATTTTCGCTGCAAAAAAGAGACCCTTGGCAAGCAATTGACTGGTCTTTTACTATCTCCGGATTGATGAAGCTTGAAGATTACATATCGAAAATAAGATTACAAATCGTAAATACGATTTACAGTTAAGCCTGTTACGATACTGTTGAGCCTTGGTAGACTTTTTAGCTTGGAAAGTGCAGATAGGGCCTGGACAGAGAAGGAGTGAGCTTACTCATAAGTCATCAAAGGGCTATAAATGATAACCCTTGGGTCTTTTGGCTGAAAAATTTTTCGGAATCAATATACAATTGTGCTACAAGAATTCATTTGATACTGGCTTTTTAGGAGGAGTTTCCTACAGAGGGGATGAACATAAAAAAGTGGGTGGCGAAATAGGACTTAACTCACATCCTTCCTTTTTTGTCCTTCCAACTGCATGAGTCGCAATTTTTCTGAAATATGAACAAAATTTCGTAAATCAATCAAGATGCGGACAAAAGTCAAGCACGATCCAAATGACAGCTACATGATTAAATCAAACATTATTCACTACACTTCACTATTTTTCACAAATGAAAAATTTTAATGAGGAAGCATTCCTTGCCGATGTTTCTGGGATATGTTGGGAGCAAATGCTTACTGAAACTGATGATATCAATTTGCTCGTCAACTACTGGTCTGAAATGTTTTCTCTGATTATTGAAAAACACGCGCCTTTGATTGAAATGCGGGTTTCAGAGAAATATTGCCCCTGGATTGACAAGGATCTTAGGGATTTGATGCGGACAAGAGACAAACTAAAAAAATCAGCAGTCAAAGGCAAATCCCCAATCCTTATGGATTCTTACAGACAGATCCGTAATAAGGTCAATGCACTTAATGTTCAGTTGAAGAAACAGCATTATACCAATAGGATCTCTGCATGCAAAGGTAATATGAAAGAATCTTGGAAAGCAATGAATGAACTTCTCAACAAGAGATCAAAGTCAAGTAGCATTGATTGTCTCAAACAATCTGGTACTGAAACTCGGAACAAAAAGGATGTTTCTAATGTAATGAACAATTTCTTTTGCACAATAGGTAGGGATCTAGCGGATAAAATACAACTTGCCGCTAACCCCCTTCTTTCTGGTGAATATGAAGTTAACAAAGATAAGGCCAAGTTTAACTTCAAGACCATTGAGTTGAAAGATATCAGGGATGCATTTGCCAAGGTTAAAACAATAAAGAGCTTTGGGGTTGACAATATCTCTAGTTACTTTTTGAAGCTTGCTTTGCCCTATATTGAAAACTCTCTGGCTTTCCTGTTTAACACATCCATTGAAACTAGCCAGTTCCCAGATTCATGGAAAGTAGCTAGAATTACTCCGATTTTCAAAGAGGGAGATAAGACTGAAAAATCCAATTATCGTCCCATATCAGTCTTGCCTGTCATCTCAAAGCTCTTCGAAAAGCTTGTTTTCAACCAGCTGTACCACTATATGAAAGAAAATAGTCTCTTTACATCTGACCAATCGGGGTTTTTGCGGCTACATTCCACACTAACTTGTTTGCTTAAAATGAGTGATGACTGGTACAACGGGCTTGATCTCAGTAAGCTTGTGGGATTGGTATTTATTGAACTAAAAAAGGCATTTGATACAGTCGACCATGATATTCTCTGCAAAAAGCTCGAACTATATGGAGTTCAGCAGCGAGAGTTTTCTTGGTTTAGGTCTTACCCATCCAACCGCAAAAATTCTGTAGGGTTAATGGTGTTGATTCAAATGTTGCGGAAATAGAAGTGGGAGTCCCACAGGGTTCATGCCTTGGCCCTCTTTTATTCCTCAATTATTTCAATGACCTTGCCCAGGCCGTCCAAGATTCCTCTGTGGCTATGTATGCCGATGACACCAGTCTTTGTCATCAATCTCACGATTTTGACTCATCTGAATGAGGCTATTAATAGCGATCTCAAGAAACTGGAGACGTGGCTGAATGGCAATAAGCTTTCATTGAATGTGGCAAAAACTCATTCAATGCTCATATCCACCAAGCAGAAAGGCAGCTCTCTTAGAAGTCGAAATGAAGCTTTGGAATTGAAGATACGCGAAAATGAGCTCGAGGTAGTTCAAAAGACAAAGTACCTTGGAGTGCAGATCGACTGAAACTTAGATTGGAAAGAGCAAATCAAGGCTGTTTCTACAAAGGTCTCCAGGGCGATCGGCTTTTTAAGACATGCTAAATCCTTTCTACCTATGGCAAGTTTGAAAACTTTTTACACAGGTATTGCTCTGTCCTTCTTTTGATCCTCAGCGTCGAGATCTTCTCACTGGAATTTTTGACTTATTACGACCATTTGTGCAAATCACCAATCTTTCAAATGATGCTTTGATGCAGCTTTTACTATATGGTGATCAATACCTTTCTTATGACTTGAACAGAAACATTCTCGAATTGACCTTGCGTTTCATTCACGAAACTGGTCGGCTTGACTAAGATCTGTTGAAACTTCAGTTACGTACAAAGCAGCCACTAAGTCCTTCAATGTAATGTTCTTTTTCTTTGTAAATTCTGTTTTACATTAGGTGTCAGGTCATTTTTTCACTACGAACACCACACGAATTGCGCTCGTGACATTTTAAGAATTATCGCCACCTGACACCTAATGTAATACAGAATCTAGTACAGTATCCATTAGTTTTTAAATCGTTCGTATTTTGTTGTGTTGTAGGTAGATTAACTTGCTTGTCTTTATATATTGGCCATGGGGTAGTCATTGTCTTTCGCTCCCCATGGTGTCGTCCCTGTAGTGTTGTAAAGTAATTAGGGAAGTTTTGTAGAATGTAAGATATGTTGTAAGATTTTTATATGAATAAAAAAAACAGGTATTGTTGAGCCCCACTTTCGATATTGTTGTTCTGTCTGGGGTTGTGCTGGGTCTACAGACATCAACCAGTTGCAAAAACTTCAAAATCGTGCTGCTAGGATCATAACAAATCGCAGCTTTGATACCCCAAGCAGACCACTTATTACAGAGTTGGGCTGGAAGACCGTTGAAGAACTCATTGGCAATGAGTCCAAAACAATGGTCTTCAAGTCGCTCAATGATTTGGCTCCTCAATACTTGTGTAATCTCTTTACCAAAAACTCAGCATGCTCCTCCCGCATCCTCCGGAACACTGAGACTGATTTGAGGTTGCCAAAGAAAAGATCAGCAAATGGACAAAAATGCTTTTCTTTCCGGGGAGCTAAACTATGGAATAACCTTCCCGCTGAGTCTAAGACGGCATCCTACCTGGGTAGTTTCAAAAAATCAATACAGGGTTGATTATTTCCTTTTTTATTGTAAATATCATGTAGTTGTAAATAGGTTTTTAATATTATGGGTCCTTATTTTTTGGCATTTTAATTGTATATTGTAATTAGCTTTTTATTGGAGGGCCCCTTGAAAAACAACTTCGGTTGAAGGGCAACCCTCCCTAAACAAATGAAATATGAAAATATGAAATATACTACATCTATTCATCTAATTCAGTTCTTTAAAGGGTTAAATGTTTTTTTCAGCGGATAAAACATTCTATCTGTCATGCCAACTACATGGAGCAATTAACAGTCCTACTAAAGCAGTGACAATTCAATAGAAACTTTGTCCAGAATACTAACGAGACAATGATGCTGGATATGTAGATAAAGAACATGTAAAGCAATTTAAGTATAAACTTTAACCACTACAACTGTTATACAGAATTCAGAATCAAAGCAAAACCAATAAAAGCAAACTCACAATTCTTGCAGTTCTGGGGATGGTATAAGGCCAGCTTTTTGCATATCACCTGCTCGAATTGCCTGCAAAGTTAAAACAGCGATAAAACATAGCTACTCTATAAAATAAGTTTTTAAATCTCAAGAAATGTGTTTTTTATTCTCTCTCAAAATCATTCGTTACTTCTACCAAACAAGGAACCGTGGTTAGAAAATTCATTTCTTGGCATGAGTGAGTGAAAATTTCATGGTAGAATATTAACATTTCAATTTTCATAATGAATCAAAATGCAGAACTCACATTTTGCAAATTATATAAAAGAATACAAAGAGAATTACAAGAAAATGCAAAGCAAAACACACCTGCCACCAATGCGGATCAGTCTGGCTGACAATTTGAAGAATTTCCCCTCTTTTAAAAGGAATTCCAGCTTGTTGACAGGGAATGAAATCATCAGCACGGGGGTCATAATCAAATAATGTTCGCACGAATTTCTAATGAAAAAAAAAACAACAATTCTAGAGAAGTAAATCACTTGTAGATCAGAATAAAATGCAATACTTTCAAGAATTTTCTCCAAACTAAAGATCGCATCAATGGAAATACAATGTGTTTGGATCGTTCAAATGAGCTTTTGAAGGAGGCAATTGATATAAAATAGATAAATAAAGCATGACGTCATGAAGTCGAGAAATTTCCCAAGAATACACTACGTCATGTTAACAATTGTTCTATAGTAAAGTCCTGTTTTTAATCAAACACAAATTTTTACCGAAGCCTTAAGAAATGAATAAAATGAAATATGAAATATATAAGGGCATGAAAGCCTCAATGCTCTCTTAATTACAATATTGTGTTTTAATTGTTCTTTCAAAATTCAAGGTCTCAGTTTGGTCTCTTGATGGCGAGACACTCCTAGATTCAAAATGATTTCTTCGCCTTGCCCATGGCCCATTCATTAAAGGCCCTTTCGCCTGATGTCACTGAATGAAATAAAGATATGGTCAACCAAATGGACAACTAAATTGACAATTACATGGACAACTAGATGGAAAATTAAATGGACAACTAAATGGACAACTAAATTGACAACTAGATGGAAAATTAAATGGAATGGACAACTACATGGACAACTAGATGGAAAATTAAATGGGCAGCTACATGGACAACTAGATGGAAAACTAAATATAAAGTAAAACTTGTTCAACCTTTTTTTCTTCTACGTCGTTGCTTCTCAGACTTGGCACAATCTTAAATGTGACGTCACCAGTTGCTTCCCTCTGTTCATTTAGAATAAACTTATAATTAGCTTCAAAATGAAAAAACATATCACTCTGTTATACATATTTCTTCAATCTTCGATCAGAAATAAAATCTGATGAAATATCTCTGAGGCTCTCTCCTTTCGAGATTAATTCATTGCAATGCATTCACAAATATACCACAATTTTGAATAAGATGGTTAGCCTGAGATCAGGCTGATCTCAGGCTAATAAGATGGTTGGAGCTTAGTACACTAAGAAAACATTTGGAAAGCATCATTATATTTTTTAATTCGTTTTCTAATTCACATTTGAATAATTATTGGCTCTTCACTAATTCCTTGTAAAGAAGAGCAATAGTGCAATAAAAACAAATCAGCATATTTTCAATAAAAGAAACAGAATTACAAGTGAATAAAAAGGCAAGTTTTCATTGCTTTGAAGAAGACGACTTTAAATCAGGATCAAAAACAGTAAAATACATCCTATGCAAACATAAAATAAGATTGAAATAAAAAATCTAAAATGAAAATGGCAGACGTGGAAGTTGATTGTAAAGATTATTGGTGAGGGGGACAGTGAAAAAAGACCTTTATCATAATAATGAAATAATGTTGAGATAGTTAAGATTTAAAAGATAGGTCAAGCTAACCTCAAACTAAAATGAAAAATAATAAATTTCATACCAGAATTGATTGCAAATTTTCAACAGACTGTCTTGCAACACTTATTCCATTTATTTCCTTAATTTCATCACCAACATGTAATGTCCCTAAAGCAAATATAATCACATAAATAAGAAGATACTCTATGTAAATACTCTATGTAAAAAGCCAACAATAAGACTAGCACGTTTTCGTGAGTAGCGGAATATTTAGATCAGGACAAGAGACGTATTCTGTACAATACATTGATCATGTCAAACTCAATTATTGTCCTTTAATATGGATGTTCTGTGGCAAAGATGCCAATGCATCAATAAACAGAGTACACAAAAGGGCACTGAGAATAATGTGGCAGGATATCGCAGCCCCCTTTGCTGAACTCTTAGCTAGAGGTAGCGAATGTACAATTCACACTCGAAATTTGCAAAAATTAATGCTGGAAATATATAAATGCCTCAATTCGGAAAATCCATCTTTTATGTGGAATATCTTCCAAACAAAAGATGTGGCCTATAACCTAAGGACAAAAAATCTTCTACAGTTACCGAGCACCAATACGTTATCATATGGGAATGATTCATTATCCTTCAGGGGTGCCATCCTTTGGAACACTTTGCCTGACTCAACAAAAAGTCTGGCAACCAGTACTAGCTTTAAGAGATCAATTAAAGAGTGGAAGGGTGACAATTGCTCATGCAAAATATGTAGATAAAGAGTCCGTGGGAATTTCATCAGAAGTGTATTTGTATATCTGATTGTAATTAGTCTTTTTTATTTTTGTGTAAATAGTTGGTCTTAATTAGTTCAAATTAGAACTATTATATTTTAAACCAACTGTAAATAATGTTATAATAATAATAATAATAATAATAATAATAATAATAATAATAATAATAATAATAATAATAATAATAATAATAATAATAATAATAATAATAATAATAATAATAAACGGTTATTTGAGAAGCTAGAAGGTTATGAGAAACAAGATGATATACCACCAGATTCCGAGGAAAGAAAGATCTTCTGGAGTAACATATGGGACCAAGGCACGAAGCACAACGAAAAAGCAAAGTGGCTGGAAGATGTAAAAGAAAAATATAAGAGAATAGACCAACAGGATGAATTTTCTATCTCAAAAGACATCCTTACAGCTCAATTGAAGAAAATGCCTAAATGGAAAGCGTGTGGACCAGATGGTGTGCATGGTTATTGGTTAAAAGAATTCAGCAGTCTCCATGAAAGACTCGCAGTGCAACTTGATGTATGCTTAAGTGCAGGAGATGTACCAGTATGGATGACGAAAGGCCGGACGAGTTTGATATTGAAAGACAAGAACAAAGGAAACATAGTGACGAACTTTCGACCTATTACATGTTTGCCAATGGTATGGAAGCTGTTGACAGGAATAATATCGGAGAAAATTTATTACCACCTAGAGAGTAAACATCTACTTCCAGAAGAGCAAAAGGGATGCCGAAAGGGAAGCCGTGGCACGGAGGATCAGCTTCTGATTGACAAAATGGTAATGAAGAACTGCAAGAGCAGGTTAACCAATCTATGCCTTGCTTGGATTGATTACAAGAAGGCCTATGATATGGTTCCTCATTCTTGCTTGATTCAATGTATGCAGATGTTTAAGATTTCAGATAAGGTGATAGCATTATTAGGGAAGTCAATGGAGAGCTGGAGGGTTGAGCTGACCTCAGGAAACGACAAGCTTGGGGAAGCAAACATTCGAAGAGGAATCTTTCAAGGCGACACATTATCTCCTTTGTTATTCATTTTGGCATTGATCCCCTTGTCTACTTTGCTTAATGGGTTAGATCATGGGTATAGAATGGGAAAGAACAGAGGAAAGATCAATCATCTCCTATTTATGGATGATTTAAAATTGTATGGTCGTAATATGCAAGAGCTAGATTCGTTAGTTCAGAGTGTCCGAATTTTCAGTGCCGACATCGGGATGGCTTTTGGAATTGAAAAATGTGCGGCAGTGAAGATCACAAGAGGAAAAGTTGTTGAAAGTGAAGGTATCGAGTTACCAAATGGAGACAAGATAAAAGGGTTGGAAGAGAATGATGGCTACAAGTATTTAGGTATTCTGGAGTGTGATAAGATCAAGAATAGTGAAATGAAGGGGAAAATAAAGAAGGAATACTTCAGAAGAGTGAAACTTATCTTGAAGTCAAAGTTGAATGCCGGAAATGTGGTCATGGCCGTCAACAGCAGAGCAGTGTCTCTTGTGCGTTATTGTGCTGGTATTGTTGAGTGGACAAAAGCAGATTTGCAGGAAATGGATCGGAAAACAAGAAAGATATTCACCATGAACAGATCTTTGCACCCGCGATCAGATGTGGACAGACTGTACATCAAGAGAACAGAAGGTGGACGGGAGTTGCAATGTCTGGAAGAAGTGGTGAAGTTGGAAGAGCTCAGTCTGGCATTCTATCTAAGTAAGAAAGAGGAAAAATTGTTGAAGGAAGTTGTAAAAGAAGGTATTTTTCGGGAGATAGAAAACCCTAAGGAGCGAAAGAGAAAAAATACAGCAGAAAGAAGACAGCGGTATGAGGAAAAAGTATTACATGGGCAGTTTGAGAGGGCAACAAAGGAAGTCAAAGATCAGAAGGGGAGTTGGCTGTGGCTAAATAAAGGATATCTAAAAAAGGAAACCGAGGGGCTCATTATTGCTGCTCAGGATCAGGCGTTGAGGACAAACTGGATAAGGAGAAATATTGACAAAGAGAACATATCAGCAAAATGCAGATTGTGTGGCGAGAATGATGAGACAATTGCACATGTTTTGTCAGAATGCAAACAACTTGCTCAAAATGAATACAAAAAAGTGAGTCATGACAAAATAGCTGCAGCAATACATTGGCACCTTTCCAAGAAGTACGGATTTCAGTGTGGGGAAAAAAGTTACCAGCATTTTGTTAGTAAAGATAATAGTGTCCTTGAGAATGATGAAGTGAACATTCTTTGGGACTTCAGTATCCAGACGGAACAGAAAATTGAGCACAACAAGCCTGACATAACAATTTTTTTGACAAAAAAGAAAAGCAGTGTTATGTAATAGACGTTGCGTGTCCATTTGATACGAGAATACAGAAAAAGGAAAAGGAAAAAGTTGATGCCTATACAGATCTTAGATATGAAATTCTAAAATTCTGGAGAGGGGATGTGAAGAAAGTCATCATATTGCCACTTATAATTGGTGCATTAGGCTCGGTGACAGAAAGACTCCAGGAGGAACTAGAAAAGTTTGGTTACAGAAATGGACTTGAAAGCACCCAGAAAACATGTTTACTGGGATCTGCAAGAATAGTCAGGAAAGTGCTGGACACTCCAGACGCAAGGAAGTGCTGGAATTGACTGAACAGAAGCAAGGAAGAAACTTAGATGGACCACTCACTATCTTAGGCTCTGAGACAGAGCTTGATAGTGTTTTAATCCAGTATTTAGTGCTGTGTACAATCGCAATAATGATAATAATAATAATAATAATAATAATAATAATAATAATAATAATAATAATAATAATAATAATAATAATAATAATAATAATAAAAGATTAAAATACCATCAACCTGAAACTGTATCATATATAAAAAAGATTTTCTTTTTATCATTCTAAATCCAAATCCTTAAAATGTATATTGAGCACGAGTTTTGGAGTCAAGGCGTGAAAATAAAGTAAATCTGGTTGGCTGGACATCGCATCTATCAAATTTAACATGACTATAGAGACAATGTGATACGATAATGTGATACGATGAAATAAAAAAATCAACCTTGAAATCATAATCGAACATTGCTGACGACAGCAAGTTTTCTTAAATAATCATTTTAACAAAACAATCATACTTGAATCATGGTATAGTAATCATAGTCAATCATAATCATAATCATGGTATAGTAATCATAGTCAATCATAATCATAATCATAGTATAGTAACCATAGTCAATCATAATCATAATCATAGTATAGTAATCATAGTCAATCATAATCATAATCATGGTATAGTAATCATAGTCAATCATAATCATAATCATGGTATAGTAATCATAGTCAATCATAATCAAAATCATAGTATAGTAATCATAGTCAATCATAATCATAATCATGGTATAGTAATCATAGTCAATCATAATCATAATCATGGTATAGTAATCATAGTCAATCATAATCATAATCATGGTATAGTAATCATAGTCAATCATAATCATAATCATGGTATAGTAATCATAGTCAATCATAATCATAATCATGGTATAGTAATCATAGTCAATCATAATCATAATCATGGTATAGTAATCATAGTCAATCATAATCATAATCATGGTATAGTAATCATAGTCAATCATAATCATAATCATGGTATAGTAATCATAGTCAATCATAATCATAATCATGGTATAGTAATCATAGTCAATCATAATCATAATCATGGTATAGTAATCATAGTCAATCATAATCATAATCATGGTATAGTAATCATAGTCAATCATAATCATAATCATGGTATAGTAATCATAGTCAATCATAATCATAATCATAGTATAGTAATCATAGTCAATCATAATCATAATCATAGTATAGTAATCATAGTCAATCATAATCATAATCATGGTATAGTAATCATAGTCAATCATAATCATAATCATGGTATAGTAATCATAGTCAATCATAATCATAATCATAGTATAGTAATCATAGTCAATCATAATCATAATCATGGTATAGTAATCATAGTCAATCATAATCATAATCATGGTATAGTAATCATAGTCAATCATAATCATAATCATGGTATAGTAATCATAGTCAATCATAATCATAATCATGGTATAGTAATCATAGTCAATCATAATCATAATCATGGTATAGTAATCATAGTCAATCATAATCATAATCATGGTATAGTAATCATAGTCAATCATAATCATAATCATGGTATAGTAATCATAGTCAATCATAATCATAATCATGGTATAGTAATCATAGTCAATCATAATCATAATCATGGTATAGTAATCATAGTCAATCATAATCATAATCATGGTATAGTAATCATAGTCAATCATAATCATAATCATGGTATAGTAATCATAGTCAATCATAATCATAATCATGGTATAGTAATCATAGTCAATCATAATCATAATCATGGTATAGTAATCATAGTCAATCATAATCATAATCATGGTATAGTAATCATAGTCAATCATAATCATAATCATGTCAATCATAATCATAATCATGTCAATCACAATCATAATCATGTCAATCACAATCATAATCATGTCAATCATAATCATAATCATGTCAATCACAATCATAATCATGTCAATCACAATCATAATCATGTCAATCACAATCATAATCATGTCAATCACAATCATAATCATGTCAATCACAATCATAATCAAATATACCTTGTCGATGTATCATTCCACCATGAATAATTCTTGCAACAATACATTTATTATCATCATTTATTTTCAATGTAACACCCTTCAAAGGTAAAACAAACAAATGTTCTACAGTCAAAGAAAATCTTTATGATATGTAGGGCACTTCCGTACAATACAGAATAATGAATACAAGGTTTGAAAGTAAGCCAAATCGAAGAATAAACCAATTTATATTCTTGGACAAACGACTATGCAATTCAACAAAACCTCATCATAACCCTTCACATTAAGTTTACACTTTCCAAATCAATTGATGGATTCCTATGCCCGTTCTACTTTGACATATCACCTGCACAAAATTGCTTTGGCCTTACACTGTGCATTACTTGACAAAGCATATTAAAGAGAATTTCCACCAATTATTGTAACTTCGGATCTGAATGAGAAATTCTAGATTTGTAGGAAGCCACGAAAATCTGAGACAAAATCATAAACTATACATAGTTATTTCAGATCAGTATTACAAGAGTGTAAAATTTATCTAAACACTCATACCAGTGGCTCAGTTCCATTTTTCGTGAATTGTACAAGTCTGACTCGCGTTAAATTCTCAGCAATACTATCTGTTAAATCGATGCCATTATTAGCCAATGAAAACACAGCACCACCAGATTGGATCTCACGTGCTGTTAAATCATGTGCTCGTAAAAGGGCCTATATGAAAAAGCAAGATGTTAGGAAACAATAAGTTACAACAGAGTATATTGATGATTTGTATGGCTGTTTGCATTCAGTTGCTAAATGGGTAGTAACAAGAACAATGAAATGATTAAAGGGCAGGGTCACGTAACCGTAAAAAACCTGTTATCTATATAATTTATATTGTTGCATGCACGTGGCCATTGTGTTCTGCACAGATTTTGGTGGATGGGGTGAATCCACAATAAAGCTACTTCTAAAAGTCTACCAATATCTCTGCAATCCTACAACATATGGTTTGGTTTGTTTCTCTAAAAAATTCAAGAGTCAATTTTCAAAATAAAACCTATTTTGAGAAAAGAAGTGGAAAATCTCTGTCATATGCACTATCCAAAATATTGCAAAATCGTCGTTTCGAAAGACGTTTGTTTACATTACGTGACGCAGCCTCTTTAATGGAATCAAAATGCACCACTTCAATTTACGGCCTCGCTTCGGAAATCTTTCAAAATTCTTTCATCTGAAATTAGAGGCCAAATTTGGATATAGCACCCAAACTTTAGTCTGACTCTTAAGTTTTCATGTTGGTGACAGTGGTGACATTTTACCGTGAAAATGACTCGGGGTGTAAAGTTTCACCCCGTCCATATACTGAAAATGCCTTGGTTTTCATGTTTAACACCTCTCTTGAGACAAGTCAGTTTCCTGATTCTTGGAAATATGCACGCATCACACCAATTTCTAAGGAAGGTGATAAGTCTGAAAGGTCCAACTACCACCCAATATCAGCTCTCCCCGTCATTTCAAGGCTCTTTGAAAAAACTAGTTTTTAACCAACTTAACGAGTATCTGGTGAGGAATAAACTTATTCATCCTGGTCAATCAGGCTTCCTAAAACAACATCCTACATTGACCTGCTTACTTAAGAACATCGATGACTGGTATAGTGGGTGGGACACTGGACAGATGGTGGGTACAGTATTTATTGATCTAAAAAGGCATTCGACACTGTCGACCATGACCTTCTCTGCAAAAAGCTATAACACTACGGTGTCCAGGAAAGATAACTGCCTTGGTTTCAGTCCTATCTCGCAAACAGAAAACAGTACTGCATAGTGGGTGGGGTCGATTCTGAAACTGGGAAAGTTGAAGTAGGAGTACCCCAAGGATCTTGTCTGGGGCCACTTCATTTTTTATCTATATCAATGATCTCCCTAGTGCTGTCCAGGGTTCAACTGTATCCAGGTATGCTGATGATTCTAGCCTTTGCTTAAAATCAAGAGATATTTCTCAGCTGAATGAGGCTATTAATGACGATCTTGAGCACTTAGACTCGTAGTTTAATCGCAACCAAACCGAAGCACCGAACGCTCAACAATGCTGCAGAAAAATTGCATCTTAAAATTCGTGGTAGTGAACTGGACGTTGTCAATGCGACCAAATACCTTGGTGTTCATGTTGACAATGGTCTAGATTGGAAAGAAATTATCGAGAGCCATCGAATTTTTAAAACATGAGAAGAATATCCTTACAATTGCCTCTTTGAAAACATTGTACTCGAGTATCGTGGAGCCCTATTTTCGATACTGCTGCTCTGTATGGGGTTGTTGTGGCAAAACTTATATTGATCAGCTCCAAAAGCTTCAAAACAGAGCTGCCAGAATTGTAACGAACAGCAGCTTTAATGCCCCAAATAGGCCACTCATCAGGAGTCTTGGTTGGAAAACCGTTCGCAAGCTTGTCGACCAGGAGTCTAGACTGATGGTCTACAAGTCTATTAATGAGTTTGCTCCGCAGTACAGGAGCAATCTTTTCACAAGAAACTCCGCATGTAACTCTCGCAGCCTTCGAAATACGAAAACAGACTTGAGGCTACCAAAAAAAACATCTGCAATTGGGCAGAAATGTTTCTCGTATCGAGGTGCAAAACTGTGGAACAGCCTCCCAGCTGAGACCAAACAGGCAACCTCCATTGCTGTGTTCAAACAGAATATTTGATGGACTGGGAGGCTTGGTCGGGTGACTGGCCGCGGCCCGCGGTCTCTGTGCTTGATTGTTGCTGAGCCGGCGATGGAGATCTGTTTTGGGATCTCCTTTGTTGGATTGGTGGGGTCGAGCGCGGGGACGGGGGCTGCTCCGGTTGCTTGGTTATTGGAGAAGTTTCCCAGTCTATTGGCTTTTACTGTATATTTCTTTTACTTTTGTAAATTTATCTATTTATTTATTTTTCACTTTTTGGCTTTTTATATTTATTGTAAGTAGATTTTAGATGTTTTTACTCAGTTTATTGTAAGTTTTATGTGGAGGGCTCCTTGAAAATCTGCCGCAAGGGTGAAGGGCCTCCCTCCTTAATAAATTGAAATGAAATGAAATGAAATGAAAAACAATTTTTCAGGGCCAAATCCCTTATAAATATTTGAACTTTACTTTGTCATAAGACCAATATCACAATTGCCCGTAGTTCAAAAACATGTAACTAGACTAAAGTTTGGATGCTAAATCGGAATCTGGGCTTTACACATTCGCAATAGGAAGAAATTTTGACAAATTTCCAAAACGAGGCTGCTTAACTGAGGTGGTGTATTAATATCAGGTAAACTAAAAAGCTACCATCTTTGTAAATTCATAACACAAAGAATACCAGATGAAATGGCTGAAAAAGTAAATGAAATGATAAACAAGAACACACTCCTGTGGTATATTTTGTAAACAACGTTTTGTAACAGAATCATTTTATAAGTAGATGTGGTAACACGCTAAGTGAGAAGTGTTTCATAATACGAAACGAACAACTATTCAAGAAGAGGACTTTGCTGCTTAAAGCAATTGATAGCGTTTATCAATACAGACATAAATGCAGCAAAAACTATGATAATGATAAAAAATATACCATGACATGTGCATCCGTTAAGACTTCTTTCAACTCAACGACCTTTTCACTTGGACTTTCTAACATTTCTATAGCTGATATGACCTTCAAAATAAAGCGATTACGTCATTAAAAATAAATTGGTTAATGGGTATTGAAAGGATTTTAATAAACAGTTTTAATACAGCAAAAATAGATTTCGTGATTTTTGGAGTAAGATTATGGTTCAATACTTCTACAGTTAAAAATAAATGATATATATAAGACTGAGCATAAACAGGAAACCGAATACAGCAACTTGCACCAGATAAAGCCTTGCGCCTACCCGTTGTAAAAATAAATGTATTTCCAAAATAAACAAATTAATAATCTTACACAGAATAGAAACAAAAAGCATCACACACACCTCTACTAGAGCTGAACCCATCATTGTGTTTTCCTCGTCATTTAACTATTTTAGCTCACACAACTAACATGATGTCAACTTCAACAAACAAAATATCCTTCCACCTTTCCAATTGTCAAATGAGACGCCATTTTACCTGCTATTTTACTACCTGTTCCCACACTTCATGAATACTAAATTTTTACCTATCAAACCGATTGAGCATGTCACGTGACTTGCTCACATTCGAATTCCCAGATTTGATTGTTTTAGCAACGAGGTTGCTTGCAAATGCTTCTTTCGGAATGGACCGCAGCAAAGCAGGGTTGTGGGAACTTTCCTCTCCATCCAGATTTAAAATACAAAGGGAAAATCACGACTTTTTTCAATTACTTAGAGAAATAAACTCCTTTCATCTTGGCTAAAGATTCCTTTAGCGTGCTAACTCGATGGCAATTTCCATAAGAACTACTTTACCATAGATGTCTGCCCTATCATCGACTAAACAAAAATAAAACAACAATCCAAAAGATAATCAAAATCAGTCAACAGACTTTGCCTGTGAAACAATGAAATGAGTATGCCCTTGAGAATAACTTTGAAAACGAAAATCACGAAAAGGAAAGTTTGCAGTGAGCTGATATTTTAACATGAAGTTCGATTTTCAAAATTGTTCATGTGAAGCTTTCTACAACGAGAAGAGTTTTGAAGACATAGACCTCCCGCTATCTTGCTCAAATTGACTGTGATCGTTGCCTTTAGTAAGCTTATCAACGAAAGCAGTTATAGATGTTTGATTGAAGCATTTTCACAAATGAGAGCTATTACTGTATGGTGTAAATGATCATTCCTTTCTTGAAGAATTGATAAAGGTGATATTCGCATAGCTTAGTCCCAAGAACTTTCCATACTAGTTTGACAACTTAGACGAAAATCTTCATACCTGGCTGTTGTCAGTAAATGTCAATAAAACAAAATGTGTTGACTTGACGCAGCTAAACTTCGATAGACCTTATTCACAATGAACGTACAACCAAGAAGTCATTTTTGAAGTTTAAGAAGTCTTTTGTTTACCTTTCTTGAAAAACAAAATTTTGTTTCCTATGAAACTGTGATGCCTTACGATTTGGAATCTGCAAGCAGAATTTGGAAACAGTCGTTCCTTGTGAAACGGTGAGCTCCGGAATAGTCCCTGGTCAAGGTCATTTCTGTCAAATTCTTATCAAGAAAGTATGGGAGCAAAACACTGACTATATTGCATTCTGTGACCTGCGACGGTCAGACCAGTCCCTTTATGAGAAATCTAACTTCATATTACTATTTACAAAGACATGTACTTTTGAATGATCTATAACAGGTAGGAAAATTTTGAGAAACAAGAAACCTCCTACAATTCCCAAGAGACTAAAGCCCCCTTGAGTAAAAAAATTTTACAACTCTTGCAAGGATCAAGTTCCACTTGCTAAACTCTTTCGAATGATATCTAGTTCGTAGCAGAAAATAATAGTACTTCTATGACCAAAAAGCAATAACTCTCCGTAGCCTTTGGTTACAGTTTATTTCAATTTGACGCGATTGATGCAAATCCTAGCATAGCAAGAAATTTACACCACCTCTACTTGATGCAGATGTATGTAGAAAAATATTTCATGCGTTGCTAAGAGTAATGCACGCTTTTGCTGCGATTTGGCTCCACATCATCTCGAAGCGAATGAGGCATTTCAAAAGAATCGATGCCATTGTCAATATGAATAGGATTTATGAGGTAGACAACAGACCTTTCAGCTATTCTCGAAAAGAGTCTGGATCGAGCAATATTTTCATACATTTCTACACGTAAGGTTCCATTGAGTGGCGTTAGAGCTACTATCACTATTGTGCACATTCGAAAATTCTTCAAAATGAATAATGATATCGCTCGATCCCAGTCTCTTTTAAATAGTTATAAAGGTCTATGGGTGAGTCATAAATCGTCCCTTGATTCAATTCATTTTCCTCATCGGTTCAATTTAAAGGATACTTATCACATTTAAATACAAATAAAACAATCCAGGATAAAGCTCCCTAAAGAATTAAAAAGATTCAAAATTGGTTGATATTTGTAACATGGACGACAAGGAATCGATTTTTGGAACATCAGATTCATGGTTCCTATTTATTGGTCTGCCTACAGTCACTGTTTTTACAATCCTGGTATGTTCTTCATCTCTTTCTTTACAACCTCTTCCTTGGTTTTTTTGCTGTTCAGCACCGCAGATGTCTTAAAATTGATGTTTTCGCTTGTTCAGGGCCACGTTGTGGTGAAAAAATAAAATGTCTTTGAGGTCATACTGTGCCCTCTATAAGTTCAAAATAACTAAGTTGAAAGCTTCTAATAAACTGATAACATTCAAACAGATTTCACGAGTACAATCATAGCAGTTCAACAAAACAGCAGCTGCTTGAAAGATATTTTGGTACGACAAGTTGAAGTAATTCAAGTATGCTTCATTACAGGTTATATATAATTGTATACAAGCATTCACCGTCATTCTAAAGTCATTCCAAGGTCAAGCTAGCAAATCAAATCATCAATTCGTTACTCTTAAAATGATTATCTTCAATGTTTTTCAAGCAAAAACTTTCAAGGACTCAAGACGTGATGCGGATATGAACTGAGATTGACTGGAAAGAAACACTATGACACGTAAAGATAAAAGATAATCATGGTTGCATTATGAATTTTTGAAAATATCAAATTTCTTCGTTAATATTTGTTTTAGTAAACACAAACATTTCCATTCTATTTGACTGGCCTGGACGCAATTTCTTTAACTTGGGTCAGGTTATCACTAAGAAACACAAAAGGAAGACCGCAAAGGCAAAGAGTAAGAATGGTGAAAAATAATACTCTGGAACATGCAGTTGCTTAGTTTTTCTTTAAGACGATCAACGCGTGTGTCCTGATTTTTTAATCCAAGCTCTGGCTTGCTGCTATGAATTTAAGCCAGCTTTGTGAAAGGAGACAGGAGTGCTAGTAAAGGCAGGAAAGCATAGTTTCTAAACTTTTCAACTGATGCAAAAAGGAGGACGTAAAATTCTACATCATCTTTCTTAGTGGTTGGTTTCAAATCAATTCTAGCTACTTCGCTACATTTCTATTGTTGGGCTGTTCAGAATCATGAACATTTTTCGAAATTATAGTGCATTTCATTTTTCAACTCAGTTGTAGATGTGACGTCATCAAATTCTAATTCGTAAACCAGAAGTATGGAAGATTTTTGCTTGATACCATATTGTTGACATTCATAAACCAGGTTTTTCTTGACAATTTTCTGTAGAAAGTACAAGGATAGGATTTTTATCAAAACTTTCCTAAACTTCTTAAGAAAGAAGAAAAACACTCAGAAATTATTGAAGATTTCCAGAAAGTCCAAAGGCAGAATTTTCACGAAATAGTTAAAGTTTCTTTAAAACCATTCAGTTCAAAGAAATAGGTCAAGAGATTTTACATTAACATTTTTATAGATTTGGAGCCTATGCTGGCAGAGTAAAGTTCCCGAAAACGAATCGCAATTTGATATGGCACAAAGATGGAAAGGAGCAAATTTAAATACATCATAAAAAAAGGAAGCATACCTGCTCGGAAATTTCCACTGCCGTTGCTTCAGCATCATGAGCAATTCTTTGCATAGTTACTTGGGATACTTTGGTATGAATCTACACAAAATATAATATTTTCATTATTGCAGAACCAAACATCGCAATGTTACCAAAGTCTATGCATCCACCGTCATTTGCTGATAAATGTAACAATAAAAATGCAGTCTTTCCGTCAATAACTTTACAAAGGACATTTACAATGGAAGAACATAGACTCATTTAAGGATTATTAAAGAAGCTGGCAAACGTTTAATAGAGATTTACCTCGAGAAGGGTATGTAAAGCAGGAATTTCAAAAAGCCATTGCAGAAATAAAATATCTTCTTTATTTCCACCAGATAACAGTTGAATATCCTCCAGGGAATCAATTAGCTGTGCAACTAGAACTAAGAGAAAAAATCATTTTAAGAATTTGATGAAAAAGTTTACTGAAAGACAACGTTTTACTAGCTTAGTGTGCAAATTATCACCTTGCAGCAAACAGATAAAAATGCTTGAAAAACAATACATATAGAATTCATATAAGCAAGAAAAATAGTATGAAAAAGCTTTTCAAAGGTGCAAATGAATATCTTTATCATAGCTGTTCTGCTATGTGTTGGCTAAGTGTAGAATTGTAACTTTGATCAGTGCTAGGAAAATACTTTCAGTGTTCAGATCAATCAATAGCCTCTGAATAATGGAAATAAGAAGTCACAGTTATTCAATTCAATGTGACTCACGAGAGTTGGACACAGCGTATAAGTCTGAAGCATATCCTCCAAATTTATTCTAAATATCTATAAAAATGAAAAGAAATAAAAATGAAAGTAAGAAATCAAAAAATACGATTAACTACTTTTGCAAAAGTGATTTGAAAGTAAGGATTTCACCTGAATCAGAAAGATTTTGAGTTTCATCCATTTTTGATGCTGATGTTTCGTCATCCTTAAAAAAGGAAAACGAATTTAAAACCAAATAAGTTGACAGTCAGAGAAATTTCCTGTTGAAGTATTAATGATATTATTTGGGACAATACATTTGACAGAATATTCGAACCCACATATGATGAATATATGAAATAGCCGTAATGACACGTAAAATTTGGCATAATCTTTCATCGTTCCTCACAATCGTGGGACACATTTTTCCATGATTAGCTATCAAATGAACGTTGAAGTCACACTACATTTCATTTTTATCACCCATTTCAATCTTTACGGCATTTAGGCTGTGAAATGTCAGCTCTCAAATTTTTGGCATTTAAGGTAGTAAGAGTAACTACAAGTGCCTGTCCTGTATCACATGAAATTTTGACGAAGACCTATTTAAATTTTGCTCGGATAATGTCAAACAATATATCGGGTCAGCCAGAAAGAGGTTCCCACTTTGAAAATTCATAGCACCAAGACTACTTCACAGATCTGAAAAATCCAGCTTCTATTTAGAAGCCGAAAGATTGAAGAATTTTTGTGATTTGTCTCACTGTCTTGCCAGCACTAGAAGCACTAGAAGCATCGCTTAAATCAAATTTATTAAAAATTCACCATTGCAAAATGACTGAAAAAGGCCTAAAACATTGATCAAATTGTAAGGACTCTACTTATGCAGAACAATACGCAACTGACGTTTCGTCTCTCCCAAGAGCCATGGGACATCAATTTTCAACCGAATGCCCAAGATTTTCAGTCCAACGGCAATAAATTTGCAGTGGATATCCCCGACCAATGAATAATTGCATTCTCTTTATTGATCTGTGCGAGGAGTCGTTTATGATTTGATCAACGTTTTAGGCCCTGCTTAGTCATTTGCAACCGCGAAATTTTTATAAAGCTCATTTTTACCTATTATAGTGCTCGTGAGACAAGAAAAATAACAAAATTACTTGGATAATTTGGCTTTTAACTAGAAATTGAATCATTCAAACGTGAAGTACTCTTGATGCCATGAATTTTCAAAAGTGGGAACGCTTTCCTGGCTCACCCGGTACAATATATATCTTTAAAATATCAACAATATTTCGCTTTACCTACAGATAATGAAAATGAGATAATTTTCAAGAACTCTAAAGCCAACGTGATTTGGTCATGTAAATAAAATGCAATGTTTATGGGAGCATCGCCCTAGATGGTCGGCTAACGTTTTCCATTAGATCTGACCGCGATGCAAAAACTTCGTTTCAAAAGGAGTTCGGCCTGGATTTTGCAGGAACACGCTTGAAAATTATTTGCTGATGCAACAGATTTTGTCTTGTTGTTTTCGTTTTGTAATGTTTATCTTTATCCTGAAGGATGTCTTAAGAATACTTACCTGATATGGAAAAAGGTGAGAGTAGTTGATGCCCCTGCTGTTATTCCAGCCCCAATATTTGTCTTCTTCATGTTACCTCGGGATTTGGTGCATAGCACAACTACAGTATGTTTACAAGCAACCCCAGCTCTAACGAGGCTATTTTTCTCGCTCTAAGCGGAGAAATCGTAGAAATTTGCGATGAGTGTACCAGCGACGGGTTCTATCTTGATAATGGTCACACTGGCGCACCTTCGCCCCTACTGGTCGGCCTGTGTATTCTAAATTCTCTCACTGAGTCTCCTATCAACCACACCGTTAGAAGTCATAAGGTCAAAGTCTTAAACCTCTAGATAATAGTTAAATACTAAATCCTGAATTTATTGTCAGTGACAGCGTTGTTGATCTCATTTGTGCAAGGTTTCTTTCAAGGACCAGTTTCCCTTTGTAGTCAATTTCATCAATTCATCTATCAATATTTTGAAATGTATACATATCGTTTCATACTCCTGCAAAACACTTTTTCTACTTGCTAGATCTTCAGGAATATCCCAATAGACGTCCTTCTTCCTTCCCGGCACTCACAGTTTGATAATCCTACTTAGGTTTGAAGTGAAGAGATAAATTCAACAAGGTAGCTGCAAGGGCGTCGCTGAATTTAGGGTACGTCCAAATTAGACGCCATGACGAAGATTAGGCCGTTCTGACTGACTTGCGTTTGAGATGAACATTTACCAAGACGAAAAAGTGGACAGTTGTGACACTCAAAGTCAGCTTAGAGAAGTGGTTTTTGAAGATTCTTAATTTTTTTTGCCCAGTCCTGGCACATTTCCTTGATTTTGAATTGATTTTGTCTGAAAATTCGACCATTTACGGCGATGCCTCTCTACATAGCAATATGAAAAATATCCTTAATCATACCTCAGCGTGAAGATTTGCGGGTAGCCTAGTGTCCTCTAAAAAACAGAGGAGATCATCATACAGGGATTAAAATTTTCATCATCAAAAACACGTACTAATCAAATTTATCTAATGAATGGTTGGCAGGTCTATTGCTTCCTGTTGACAAAAAAAGTTATAAAATATCCATGAATTTGATCCAAGAAAATGTATATGTACATCTACTACAATTTGCAAGCACTGGAAAGTAGTTTTAGGGCACTGAGAAACTAAGCTTATCGATACAGTGTGCTGGTCCTTCCTCTTGATGTTGACCCACATCTCATAATTTCTTTGGCCTGGAATTACAGGGGCTCGATGTCCCTTCAAATTCAACGTAGCAGGTTCCACAGGAAGAGAGAGACTCGAACCACCAGTCTTCAGCTTGGCAGTCAAGCGTACTACCACTGACCCATCCCACTAAAAAGCCTAGCATCTAAGGATATGACATCTAACAATATTTCTCAGACTTATTTCATGTCAAAGAATTTCTACCGGTACATGCATAGGATCACGGTACAAATATACTCTAAGGCCAATAAAAATGAATAATTACCTGTAACATGTTTTCTCGCAAATGCAGCCATCACTTCACCCTAAATGATTAAGAGGAATGATACAACAAAATGGAAGCAAACTGAAGGAATCGAATGGCAAAAACTATTCACAGAAGAAGCTCCCAAGAGATGGAAGCAATTCATGAAAGATGAAAGCAAGATGAAGATAGTGATCCTCCTAGGTCTCCATCAATTGATAAACCTTTTGAATGATTAGCGTTCGCAATCAATCAAGCATTCCATTAACTGATTAATCAATCAACCAATCAATTAATCAGATCAAACAATTAATCTTCTTGTCATTCAAAGAATGAGTGTTGACATTACTGTGTCCACGAAATCGGGAACGGACGATGAGATTCTTGATGAAGGTTAAAAGCCATGACATTCTATAAAAATTATCACTATAAAAATTTTACCCGAAATTTTTTTTTGTACCACGTAGTCTGGTGAGGCTTCTTTATAGAGGACAGACCTAAAGCTTATTCATTTCATTGCAGATTGACAATCATAGATTAAAAGGAGGGAAACTAAATATTTTTTCGATCTTCCAAAAAGATCCACGTGAAATGCTATGAAAACAAACCTTTTTCTTTCCGTTACTAAAGAAAATGGATAACGACACTTTCCAGAATACTGATCCTAACACTCAGCTCCGTGCCAAATTCGAAATTTCTTCCCATTTTCATAAATCATAACATATTGCAGCAAATAAAAGATAGCATTTAGCTGCTCTTTGCTTAAAGAAACATTCACATAATTTCAAACTTGTGACCGTTCCTAAATAGAAATATTTTGAAATGAGATATTATATCAGATCTAAACTCGATCTTTCTTTTTTTTTCAAGCATATATAAACACTCTCTGCATATTACGTAAACACCATTCTTTGCAATGTAAATATAGCACGGTCTTGTTTACAAAAAATGTCAAAACTCTCTGTCTGTTACGTAATTAATCAAAATAAAACATTATTTCGATGTTATATCTCGATTCCCTTTTTACCTCTGTTTCTATAATAAGAGTTCTGATTGAAAAATAAGTCACATGAAAATATAACCTCAAAATAAAAGACATCCCAGTCATGTCTGATAACTTAGACAACCACAAAATAAAAATTACACATTGGTGGTATCAATATTATTGCATCAAATGAAAAATTCGATCAAGATCTCACCTTCAATTTTTTTCTAGCATTAAATTTTCGTAATTCATCGACAGAATCTTTCAAATGTGTTCTTTCTGAATTATGATCTCGATCCTGCGATTAAAAACCAGGATATAAACAAAACAATGGCTAATCTGGTCACAGTAAGCCACTTGACATTGTGGACAGCTTTCGTTTGAATATAAAACAATGTTTAACGCAACTGCTTCATCTCAAGAGGTGAATCAGCTGATACCGAAAGAAACGAAAAATTCAGCACTAAGTTCTGACCTTAAACCAATTTTTCCATAAGTGTGATGATTAAAATCATTGAAACTCTGTCCCTTGCCAAATATCTTATATGAAAACAACAAAACCGAGAGATGAATGAGCAATGTCCTCTTATGATTTTGATTGTCATATACAAAGGACAAACGAAATAGTTGCTGAAAATGACAGTCAAAGCTGTGCTAAAGAAATATCCAGTGATGTAAAATTTGTAACAAAAACAGGAGTGATGATTTCATGGGTAAAAGAAAAAAGTAAAACCTGTAAAAAAAGCAAATAAAACCGCTTTCACTTTCAGACTTGGATGAAAAATTCAATAGTTCTAAGCAATGAAGAATGAAAGATAAAATGAAATAATTATACTATACCTCCATATATCTAGTCAATAATCATAGAGTACGTTCACATATGAATATACTAAAACACAGCAGTTACTATTAGGATTCTGACTAATGTCAAACCAAACTCAAAAGTGTTAATAAAAATAGATGACTTTTGAATGGTCTACTTTGTGCTAATGATGGTGCTAATGCTTTCAAAATAAAAAGAACTGCCTTCATTAAATATTTACAAACTCATCAATCAAATATGAACGCACTTCCAGAAAACTGAACTTGCCAAGACATCTGAAACTATCACCACTATGCATACTCAATAAAAATCAATGAAAGAGCGAATGTGAACGAACAAACTATTCAAAAAGAATGACGGGATAAGAATAAGATCTGATATTATCTATAGGTACAATAAACCAGTCAAATCCTCAATGAAATATGGGAATATGTCATGGGAAAGCAGATTGAATTTCTAGAAAGCGTGGGTATAATCATGAGACGGTGAGAAAATACGCAACAATGAAATGTGGAACAGATTTGAGGAATGAACACGTTGAATATAGATCAAAGTTAGCAAAAAGGGTCTGAAGGCAAAGTATAGACCTGATTTAGAAACCATGGTACTCTCTATGACAATGGAGAAGTTCTGTAGTGAAACAAAGGAAGTTTCTGACGGTCGTTGGCTCACCAGCGCTCAAAGATCGTTTGAACAGAGCCATAAATATCATGAGTCAAAATTGAGATCAAAATGTATCTTGACAATGAAGATCCATTAGCGTGCTATCGATCTGATGTCCTAAAGTTTCCAAAGAGCAGTATGGTGCAGTATGCTAGAAAGATGGAATTAACAATGAAAGTAGCCGTGATAAAACCGTACAGATATTGATTCAAAAAAAGAAGAAGCTCAATATGAAAGGATAAAGGATTAAAATCTTATTTAATCTTAAAATAAAAGGGATTAGGAATTGCCATTGCAAAGGATTTAATTGCTAGACAACTGAAATCTTGGTTAGAAATCCCGTGTTATAAAAGTAAATAAAATCATCACGGAAAGCAAAATAATGGCAACTGAAGCAATTCAAAAATAATTGATTCAATCATTTTCATAAAACAATTATATATATCGAAATACTTCATCCATTCAATTCAATCAATGCAGTCGAATTACATGACTGCACTGGGTGTCCCAGAAAAAAGGTAACAGATTTGATTAGGGCCAGCGCTAACAATTTATCTTGAACCAATTGGAAATGATTTTTAAACTAATCCTCAATAGTTAACTTGAAGATAGATACCTTGTTTGTTGATATTGGAGCATTGAGAGAGGACATTTTTATCTTGTAAGTCTAGATTTGCTTCCACTTCAAAGCCAGAGCTTTTGGGCTTTGGCCTAAGTTGTTAACGCGCTTGCTGTGGAATCTCCTGAATCGTAGTGAAGTACAAGCAAGAAGCCTCGTGCTTCGGAAGATTCTTAATTGAAATCCAATCCAACTTGACAATCAAATTCACGAATTCTGTCCAAAAGAGACATCTCTGCTCATTCTACAAAGGCTTTTAACTACAACTGGCGAATAAAAGTTATTCATCAGCGAAACAATTCCCTTGGGTGTGAAAATTCCTCATTATTTGAATAAAATCAATTTGCTTTAATTGGAATCAGTACGAAACTAAAAATCACATACACCGAAGGATGAAAATTCCACACGGATAAGAGCCTTGAGAGTGCCCAGTCGTGCTCAATGGTTTGGTATCCCTTTGTTAATCATTTTAACTGAAGAAAGACTTTCCTTGGTGACTTTATTCATCGATATTTTTGTCAGTTTTCAGTTCTGAATTTCTATTCCAATGTGTCCTTGTTCTTGTCCTTGTCCAAAATTTGCACGCTATGTCTATCCTTTGAGGAGATTCCCTAACACAGCGTGTTTGTAGTTTAGGCCAAAACGTGAAAGCTCTGGTTTTAAGGTGGAGGCAAATCTGGACATTAAAGGTAAAAATGTCTACTCTCAATGCTCCAATGTTAGCAAAAAAGGTATCTTTCTTCAAGTTAACCATGAAGGCTTAATTAAAAGATTATTTCTTATTGATTCGAGCTAATTCCTAGTGCTAGCCCTGATAAGACCCTTTACCTCTTGGCTGGGACACCAGGTATAACATTTTCATATGAACTGACATCAGAACTTGTGTTTGTGCTCAATGTGCTCTTGTGGTTAAAGCCGTTGGGACGATTCTCCTCACTCCGCTGCCATGAAACATTTAGAAAAAACAGCTAGTAGGTCTTTTCAAACGTATCGATCAATCGATTTGTGTTATCCATCATTTTATCCTTCCTCGATTTAAACATAATGATTCAAACGAGGAAAAAATATCTTTACGCAAACAGGACAATCTACTCGTCAAATTGAATCATCTTCAGTATGGTTCACGTTCCAGGATAACATCAGCATGACTCTTTTGCAATGTGGAAACAAGAAGATATACAGCGATTTTCTACTATTTTTGTATTGAGAGACCTCAATGTGATGCAAATAAAAGGCATCATTCTGCAAGACCAACGAAACTGCTGAGACTTACACAAAGCCATGGATGTGACAAAACACCATCTGCTGTTATCCTTTCTTTTGGATTAACCGTTAACATACACGTGACAAGATCAGTTGCTCGCTCAGAAATGCTTTGCCATTGCTTCGATTTCATCTGTAAATAAATAGATAAATAAATGTTAACAAAAAATATTAACGAATAAATGAATGAATCATACAGGGTGTCTCAAAAAAATTGTTTGACGTTTGGCTAATTGTTAAAAATAATGATAACATAAACAGATTCATGGGAAGATATCCCTGTCCCTAAGATTATGAAAAGATTTTAGAGCCAAGAATCTTGCAAATCGGTTGAAAATTCACTGAGTTGCGAGCTCTCAAAGATAAAAAATATGCGATAGCTGAAACCAGAGACCCCCAGATTACATGTAATGCAGAAAGCCTCGAAGACCGAGGTAAAAGAAGCTTGTCTAATGTCATACCTCTCGTTGATATCAGAGCAAACCAACTGGGAGTTCCAAAGTAATTCAATCCTTGCGATCACTGTCAAAACTTGCTTAACATTGCATATTTCCAAAAACAGTGGTTCAAAACATAATCAGCGGGGGACTGAATCTGTTTCCTAAATGCATCCATGTCTGAAAGTTAGGTTATCGAAAACCTATTCAAATCCCGATTGGTTGCCCTGAAACAACTGAGAAATAACAGAAACGATTGTCGATGAAACTTGAACTTCAAAGGCTTGTAACTCCATGAATTTTTAGCGGATCTGCAACATTCTTGTGTCAAAAATTAATTCAAAATCTCAGAAAAACGGCGACTTGGCTATGTGCCCATTCAGCGTATCGTTATTTTTTAGTATTTAATCAAACGTTGAACAATTTTTTGCGAGACCCTGTCCGTATAAAAGGATGAGTAAATGAGATGTGATTATCGCAAACTATCCACACATAATGACAAGTTACCAAGAAAAGGAAACAGTACAAGTACAGTACAGTACAGAAGAAAGGCAACTGATCACTTCTGAGCCATTCTACAGAAAAATTCGAAGGTACTAAAGCGTTTCTTACAGTAAACAATCCCTTTTGTATTTCATCAAACAGTTTGTCACCACTACCATGGAATGGAAATGAGCCACTAAGCAGTATGAATAAAATAACTCCTACAACAGAAAATACAACATTTTAAAAATGCTACCTCTGGATCAAAGTGTTCTAAGATACATCTACCCAAAGATGAATTTCATAAATGTCATACCTGGTGAGTCAATAGAAAGGCCCGGCGTTTAAAAATGGCTGCTTCCAGAGTATGAAATCAATGTCGAGCATGGACTTTCTTCATTCTTTACATGTCTAGTAGGGTTCAGTAATTTACCCGACTTTAATCGGGCCTTCCTTCCATTAGAAATGGGAGATTTTCTCCATAAAGCTTCTTTCAAAAACCTCCAAGAACGAGTGAAAACAAGGAGCAAGATTTCCCAGCTATGACACTTGTCCTCCTTGGAGAATGGAATCCCCCTGAATAAGTTATTCATAATGGTAGAAAGTTGTACGAATAAACTGTATAGAAGAAATTCGGATGCAAAAAAGGCAAGATATTTAGCACACTGAGGCCTTTCTGACTTATATCTTCACCGGAGTGTGACGTACAAAACTTTTGTAAGTCACACTCCGATGAAGACATAAGTCAGAAAGGCCTCAGTGTGCTAAATATCTTGTCTTTTTTGCATCCGAATTTCTTCTATACAGTTTAAGTTATTCATACAAGAGGGAAGACTTTTTGAGTCCACCAGGCAGAAAGTACGTGCTGCAGCGTACTGAGTTTGTTTGTTTGTGACCTTATTTTAATTCGATTTTACCCTAGCTATACACATATACATATATACACATACAACTAATCTAAATCGAATCTACTATATAACAAATGGAAAGGAAAAACGTAAAGAAATACATGACTTCAAAACTACTTGAATATAAATGTATATCAAATATCAAATATCAAATATCAAATATCAAATATCAAATATCAAATATCTACTTGAAAATCAATGCTACTTGAATATAAATGGACAAAATCTATGTGATATCATTACATTTACAGGCGTTGCATTTACATGAAGGACCATCCCATTGTTTTATAATGCTTTTGAATTTGTTAAGATTGTCAGCTGATTTTAGCTCATTTGGCAAACAGTTCCAGATCTGATGTCTCATGGCTTTAAGGCTCTTGGAACCGAAAGTTACTTGATTTGGTCGAAAGTGATTCAAATTGTTAGGATTCCGAGGAGGATGCTTTGAAGTTCTTGAAACTAAAAATGCTTTGCATAAAAGGTGGATTCAAGTTTCTGATTGTCTTGAATATTTCGATACAGAGAGTTCTCTGACGAGAAACTTGCAATGTGCACTTCCTTGACCTAATAAGAAGATCATCGTAGGAACTTTTATGATCATTGTACAAGAATCTTAGCGCACGTTCCTGTATCCTTTCAATTTTCTGAAAAGATTTTGAAGACGAAAAGTACCAAACCAAAGGATTGAAATTCGAATACACGAAACTTTGAACCAAAACTTCTTTTTCAGCAAAACCAATAAAAAACCTAAGCCGCTTAAGAACGTTCAGCTGTGCCGCAGCTGTTTTACAAAGGTTTGATATATCTCGGTCAAAGTTCAATTTGTAATCTACTGTTACACCTAGGAGTTTAACAGTCTCTTCAGATTTGATAGAATGTCCTTGACAGTCAAGGTTTATATCACAAGTATTTGTTTGGTCTTTTTTAACAAAAAGTGCATGGAATTTGTTCGGGTTCGCAATCATTTCATTTTGTTCAAGCCACGACAAAGCGCTGCATGCTTCATGTTCCAAAACCTTGACAAGATCTGGCAAGGACTTGGAAAAGAAAGCCAGCGTGTTGTCACCAGCATAATCATACATGGTTGCTTGCTTTATGAAGGAGAAAAGATCATTTATGTAGAAATTGAACAGAATAGGACCTAAAACTGATCCCTGCGGTACTCCTGATACAATTTCTTGAAAAGAACTGTAGATGTTATTCATTCGGACACTTTGCTTCCGTTTTTTAAGAAAGGAATAGACAAGAACCAGGGCATTTTCATCAAAACCATATGCATGAAGTTTAGCTATAATTAAATCATGCGGGATGCAATCAAAAGCTTTTGACAGATCCATCAAAACAGACCTTACAATAAAATTGTTGTCAAGCTTAGATCTCTACTCTTCTACGAGTTTAATCAAAAACATGCTGTGTACTGTAGGCTGTTCTATAAGCTGCAATAAAGATTGAACGAGTTTTATCAAGGAAGGGGCTGAGCTGTTCCTTTAGAATTTTTCAAAAATTTTGGAAAAAGTATTGAGCATACTGACCGGACGATAATTTATCCCCACAGTACGAACGGGTTCACCTTTGTCTTAAGGGCAAACTGCAGCAGTTTTTGCTTTCTGGGGAAATATGAAATTTCGAATGCTGCAATTGATGGCGTTAGTATGAGGCACAGCCAAATCATCGCTAGCCAGAGAAACAAGTTTTGGTGGAATTTGATCGACACCTGTTCATTTACAGTCATCGAGCATTTTCAGTTGGAGCCATACTTCTCTAGCAGTAAATTCATTGAAGGAGAAGGATTGTTAAGTATGCTCAGGGTCTTGAGCTATAGCAAGTATACTTGGATGGTCCTTATATTTATCAAGAATTAACTTGACAATTTCTCGATCATCATCAATTGAATTCGCATTTGCAATGCTGGAATGCTTCTTACCGAAAGTATTTTCCACAATATTGATGTAATAATCATTAAAAATCTCACATAAATCATGATCATCAGTGACTATTTTGTCATCTTGAAACAGGGAAATATCGGTACCAGCTAGAACACCCTTATTTGAGATAAAAGGTTTTACCAGATTCAAGAAAGATTTTTACGGAGAGCAACACAGCGATTTCGTTGCTTCTTGAAAGCTACTTCATTTTGCTTTGAAGGGTGTTTATTTAATCTTCGTTGAAGCCTAGCACGGGTATACATAGCTTTTTTAAGGTCTGGGTTCATGAAAGGTGCATTTTTTCCCCTTACAAACTTTGTTCTGATAGGAGCGTGTTTGTCCACCGTATTTCGGAAAGTATTGGTCAGATGGTTGTAGGACTTATCTGGGTTAGTCCCGTCGCATACAAATTTGGCATTCTTTACGTCATCGCTATGAGAGAAACATATCAGGGAAGCTTGAATTTTAGCACGTTCTTTAAGGTTTCTCGATGGGAATCTTCTTAAAATTCCTCACAGAATAAAAAAGGAGTGACTGGAACGGAACGGAGTATATTTAGGGAGCAGTAGCCCTTCAAACGCCGGGCTTTTTAGACTCACCTGGGATTGTTCCTAAATTTGATGAATATTAGAACCCTAACCTTTAAACGCAGGGTTCCGAGCAAGGATTCTATGAGGAAGTTGCTGTATGGTGAAAAACGTAATAATTCTAATGAATAGGACAACCATATGGGAATAAATTCTAAAACAGGAAAACGTTATTGTATATGATACCATATGCGTATATATTGATACTGCATATAAACTTTCAATACAAAGAAAACTTTCTGGAAGAATAACTTAAGTACAAACTATTAAAAGCAAAGAATGAAGTTTTTCTCACCACATCCCCAAATGTCAACAGCACAATCATACGACTCTCTGTTAACAACTTCTGGAGCCATGAAATGGGGTGTTCCAATTCTTCCACTTTGTATACACCCTTCTGGGGGCAGCTCAATTGCAACACTGAAATCACTGATTTTCACAGGGGCTGTATCATCTTTACTAGCCAGAATGATATTATGTGGCTACAAAAATAGGAAAAATCAAAATGAAGCAATATGATTGCTACTTAGGATATGATTGCCATCAAGATGTTGTTGCTATCTTGTTGCTATCAACATGAAAGGAAGATGCTGTGTAATGTGAGAAGATAACAACTCAAGTTTAAGATTCCTTTTTAAGAATATGAAGTAGAATGGAGCGAGGTAAATATCAGTTACCTTCATATCCCTGTGGACTATGTTTCTTTCATGAATGTATGCCAAAGCTTCAAATACTTGTCTGATGTAATAACTAAAGAGGAGGCAAAACACATTTACAAGGTTACTATAGTTACAAATAAGAATGGAAACAAAAGTTGTGACAGAGCTGTGTTACAGTATATATATGATGTAAGTGCAGTTAACAGATACCCTTTTTTCTGCTATTGTTTTATTTTGATTTATAAAGTCAGATTAAGAACTTGCATTGATTTTCTTTGATGTATAGATATTTTGAAATATGCCAGCATTTCAGTTTTACTTAAGAGGGTGGGACAATCTGGAAAGTGAAATGAGGAAAGTTGATGCATCTGGGATATGTTATTGAACATTTGTGTCTATTTGTGAAGAAATGAAAATAAAATATTTTTGGAAGGCATGACTGTAAAATGAGTTCTGACTTCCTTTGGATACACAATGCAAATTAACGGGATTGAAAAGGATATCATTTTAAAAGGGCAGAGACGACATGACAACAAGGCAACCAAAGGAAAAGATGGCTAGATGCATTGAGAGAAACAACTTTGACTTCCTTGCATCAACTCATTGAGAAAATAATCAACAGAGCAGATTAGCATATTCATTCAGGGGTTTGCCATGAGTTTTCAGCAACTTTGTGCTACTGAGCAATGATGGTGATGGTGATGGTGATGGTGATGATGATGATGATGAAAGCGATGATGATGACGTAGACAATGATCATGATGAGTAGATGATGATGATTGTTACGATGATTTTAATGATCTTTGAGGATTTTCAAGAGAAATAATTCAACTTATTAGTGTTAAAACATGAATTTCAACAGAAATCTTGAATTTATGGTATATATTTGATTGATATTCACTAATCTCACGACCGCTCATTCCTGCAGTCAATTCAGTTCTGTTTGCATTACATCACCAAATCAATGCCTGTCCCCCCTCCGCCCGTCTACAGACGACAACGAAATCAGACAAAGCTATCAAAGCTCAAATGTTGTGTAATATCATTTACATAAAGGAATTATTTTTTTGATGATGATGATGATGATGATGATGATGATGATGATGATGATGATGATGATGATGATGATGATGATGATGATGATGATGATGATGATGATGATGATGATGCTGATGAAGATGATGACATACCTTGCAACAGCCTCACTGTAAACAAATCCAGTATTTGCTCTGTTGATAATTTCTTCACAAAGATCAACACCATCCATACTGTGAAAAGAAAACACTAAAATGTGAAAAGAAAGTTTGCAATCTGAACTTGTTACAAAACAAACATGAATATTGGATCATTTGAGATACTGTATGAAGCAGACACCTCTCATATAATACCACCATCATACTGTTGAATGCTCTAATCACATTTTATGTCATACCAACAAAGGGCAATGCAATAAGGCTGATAACAAGAATTTTGACAGCCCTACTTTATGCAACTTACATAGGATTAAACACAGTCTGCAGTTTCCATCTGGTATTTTGCCATTTGTAGAAAAGATTTGAAGGGCGAATCATCATTTTTTATGAACATATTATAAAAATCATGACCTGGTGTATTTGCTAAAGAAGATAGAAATGCATTAGAAAGAGAAATAATCTAACTCACTATTCTGTTACCATGTAAACTGCATCATTGACTTTATAAGCAGCAAAAATGTGCACTATGAAACAAAGTTTTAGCAGATGAATCTAATCATTGTGAAATTGATCTGACAAACTGCACATTGTGAAAAACTATTTCATATTGAGTAAAATCTGTACACCAAGTGAGCCAAAGAAGTTTCCACTTTTGAAAATTCAAAGAATCAAGAATACTTCACATATTTTAACAATTCAATTTCTAGTTCAAAGCCAAAACATAAAAGTATTTCTATGATTTGCTGTCTAATGAAGACTATAAATATAACAGTAGCACCAAAATAAACTTGAACTTTGACAAGCCACAATAAATTGTATACTGGATTGATTTTAAGGATCTATGAGTTAATCTTCAGCTAAGATCCTCAATTAAATGCTGCTATTTTTTGTACATTTATTGTTTTCTAGTAACAGTGCTATAAGGGTTTTTCTTGCAACATCCCATTTGAAAAATACTGAAAACATTAAAAAAACATTTGATCATGTTTTTTACAGTCTCTGAGTCTGAGTCAGAGGATACTGATTCTGATTTCCATATCCATTCGCGTTGCAACGCATAACGAGGGAATGTTTTTGCGATGATATGGGAATTTTCCAAAATATAATGCTTGTTTGACCTCATCACATCGCTTCACTACTGGTTGTCTTTAAACCCACTTGACACAGAAACACATACTTGCATAACAGTATCAATTCAATGAAATTTCAGAAAGATTTCTTTGCACTATTTTTAGATTCTATCCAGACTTGCGCATTGAATCATAATTCTTCAAAAATGGTACAGTGTACGATTTATTGTGGTCTGTCAAAAGTGCATAGTTAATTTTGGCACACTCAGTAGGTAAATTCAACTATATACAAAACTTCATGGTTGCAAAATGACTGAAAAAGGGCCTAAAACACTGATCAAGTCAAGGACTACTCACATAGATCAGTAAAGAAAATTCAATTGTGCATGGGTGAGGGATATCCAATGCACACTTATATTCCCAAAAGCTCATTCTCGAAGATGCTTTAAACATAAAATAGATATTCAAAGAAAAAACACTTCTGGTAAACGTTTCGGCATGAGCCTAACCAATGCACACTCATATACATTGCCATGGGACTGAAAAGCTTTGGGTACTTGTTTGAAAATTGATGTCTTACCACTCTTGAGAGAGAAGAAACACCCATTGTATACTGTTCTGTGCAAAGAGAGTCCTTACAACTTCATCAATAATTGTTTAGGCCCTTGTCGGTCCTTTTACAACCATGAAATTTTTACAAAGTTGAATTTACAGCTACTTCTAGTGCTGGCTAGGCAACGAGAAACATCACGAAAAATACTTTGATCTTTTAGCTTTTAACTAAGCTAAATCATTCAAATCTGTGAAGTACTCTTATGAAGTTTCAAACAATTGTTTCAAAAGTAGGAAGTTGTTCTATGGCTTACCCAGTACCTTCAAAGACTGTAAAATTTACAGATAACTGAACACTAGGGCCACAACGAACATCTTGAGGGTCATTGCAGAGAAAGACAAATCAGTATCGACGATTCCGGTTAACTGAGACAAGAACAATCCAGTTGTGATTAACAAGGTATTCGACTAAGCCATGGTTATTTGTAGTACATTTTGAGAAGCTGAAGATGAGACAAGCTCGTCTTGAAACGTACTACAAATAACCATGGCTTAGTCTTAATTAACTGGAATCATCGATAATGATTTGTCTTTCTCTGCAATGACCCTCAAGATGTTTGTCGTGGTCCTAGTGTTCAAATTTATAGATACTGCAACACAATTAGATTCTGAATAAAATCCTTATAAATGCTCATAAAAATAGCAAGACTTCAAAGTACTCTACTGCTGGAAAAAGCATAAAAAATGTTTGAAAGAACTTGAAAAATGGATAATAGGCTGTAACTATCCTAAAAACGTCATTAAACAAGCATTCCACAGAGCAAAACTTCAAAGACCTGCACCTGATAAAAGTGATAAAAACAAACTGCCATTGGTGACAACACACTTTCCCAATTTTCAATTCAGTCATATGATGAAAACAATTCATTCGTTATTCTTTAATCTATCACCAACAGCGAAAGTAAAGTTTCAAAAGACACAGACTGTCTTAGAACTTAAACAGCCCCCCAAACAGTTCATCATTATTAACAAATGTCAAATTCTCATCATCAGCTGACACATCAACAATAACAACAGCCTCATATGATATCACCCTTTGCAATGATAATTGATGCAAACTTTACAAATTGTATCTACAAGCCGTTGATTCGTACAGCAAAGAACGTAACTTGGGACATAAAATGTGATATCTCTTGCAAGAGTAAAAACGTTGTCTACTTTTTATCATGCAATTTGTGTCACAGAAAAGTCACTTACATTGGTCAAACAACAAACTTTCGCCTCCACATGAACAGCCATATTTCAGAGTTGCTGTCTGGAGTCTCTTTGTGCACCTTCCCAAGACATGTTTTCCAGTGTGGAAATGGACATAATAACTTAAAAGAACCATTCTTTAAAGTCTTTGCATTCATGTCATTAAGTTCCTTGAAATTGTCAACCACATCCAAAGAAAAACTATCTAAAGCAGGACACGCAACCCCCGGGGGAGGTACTTCACTGTAAATTCATACGGGGGTGTGCGCCGATAGGATTTCTGCTAGGACTCAATCCCAGAAATATGGTCTGATACTGATACCCAATCCCAGATTTTTTGTCAGATATTGATACCCAATCCCAGCATTTTGAAGAAGTAAGAAAACAATTCGATGTCAAAGGGATAAGGGATCGAGGGCTGGGAATGAAAATTTTTGTCCCAAGTGGCCACTGGGACGAAGTTCTGATCTGAGCATGTTTTTAAACACAAAAAATACTTGAAATCTGTTCACCTGAAACTGACCACGTGTTGCTCAAAGAATTATCCAGTTCTACTTTCATTCAGCACCCACAACCAGAATTTTGAGTATAACAGTAAACCCCAATCCCAGAAAATTCCAAGTGAAGGTATACCTCAATCCCAGAAATTTTCCAGTAAAAGTATATCCCAATCCCAGAATTTTCAGGCCAAAAACTACCCAAGACTGGCGCACATCCCGTCTTACCCCATAGTGAAGTACCCCCCCCCCCGGGATGCAACCGTCAATTGATATCTCAATCAATTCACACTTTTATCATCTATCATTATTTATATAAACAAAGTAATCTCTGCAATGTATTATAAAAATTTTGATTTATATAGTTTTACATATATCTTTAAATAGATACAATAATACAACAATACTGTACTGTATATAGCATGAAGCACAGTAACTATATTATATATGTGCTTCATGTTGTATCTTGACTCACCTATATGAGGATGTTTTAACTGTTTACAAATTGTAACTTCTCTCTGGATATCTGATTGCAAGAAATACAAAAACACTGCTTATAATATGACAAGTTGGCAGAAAAAACAATTAAAAGAAGATGCTGAACATATCTAAGGATTTAAATTTTCACTTATTACCAAAAATGATCCACTGTGCCATTTGCCATTCAGTTTATGATATTTTCAAAATGACTGCAACCTGCAAATGCACACACTGCCACATACATGAAATAATGAAATGTCCTGAGTAGGGACAAGATTTTCCTCCTGGTAAAAGCTGACCATTATCTGTTGTAAGTGGGTAATATTTTGCTGCACCAAGTATTTTTCATAAGCACTGAAGCATACTGAGCTACTAATACTACCAGTACTACATACTACAGCACACACAGGTAATATTACATTTAAAACTATATAATATATGCTTTTAAATGGAATATCAAATGTACCTTGTATAGTGAGCCCAGTTGTTATTGTCATCTTTGGGATATCAATTATTTTCACAGCTACAAACTCATCACTCCTTTTATCAATGCATCCTTCTATGGTGCAATATGCACCCCTGCAAACAGGAAATTTAGCAGAAACTGTGAATTCAAAGTTATATATACAGTATTTATATAAATATATATAAATATATGGGAAAATTGACTTTTGTGACAAGTGTAACAAATAAAATCTGAATAAATTGGGCTATCAAAATTTGAAATTCTTTGGTCCTATTACAAAACTTCAAAATCTTCCAAATAATTCAAAAATGTTCTTCTCATTTACAGGGATTGCCACCCTCTGAAAATTTGGATGCTTTTTCATTTTTGCATCATATTGTACTCAATCAACCATGGAGAGTCCAAAATTTCATATATTTTCTTGGAATCACTCGAGCTTTATTTTCTTCAACAAAAAATCACATGTCAGATTCTGATTTCACAGTAGCTGCTGAACACCTAATGTCACGAAATAAGATTGTATTCCAATTTTCTTAAGCAGATTTGAGATGACCTGACAGAAAAAGCAATTTCTAGAAACTGCAGCTGATCCCTGATTGCAGGTTGCCTTGTTTACAATTGGATAGGTAAAACCTGAACCAAGACAGCCCTAACTACTGAAAACCATAAATTTGAAGATTTCTTTCAGAGGATGTCAAGATCAACAGTATCAAAAGCATTTTTCAAGTCAGCGAATACAAGTTCCGCAAGCTATCCATTGTCCAACCAACTGTACCAGTCGTCCAATGTCCAAGCAATTGTACCAGCCATTCCTAAACAAACAAGCATAGAATGGAGGAGCAAAAACACATTTTGGGTCAAGGGAAAAGACCATTTTTTCACACAGCTTGTCAAAAACAAGTGTTTCAAAGAGCTGTGAGATGATGGCTAAGGCTGACATCAGATGGTAATCTGACTTTGAGCCTTGTCTCCATCATTCATAATCAGCATAACTCTGAGGATGGACACACTGTAGTTTCAAGACACTGACGAGTTAAGCTTAAAGAAGCCATATCTTGGTCCTTCTTCTACATGTGACCACCCCTCATGATTCCTTTTACTTGGAATTGCGAAAGTGTCTGCAACTTTTTTTACTCAAGGAAGCCACCAGCCAGGGGGACTCGACTCATCAGCTTTTAGATTTGTAGTCAGGATTGTTATTGTTCAGTCGTCCCCACTTAATTACTCTAGATTACCAAAATGACTTTCTATCTGGATCATCATTTTTAAAATGAATCCTACAGGTGGGATAACATGCTTACTGGATACAGATATGCCCCATCCATAAGAGTGTGCTTGGGCCCCCAAATTCTCTAAACAAGGGCCACTTTTCAGCTGACTTTCTTTAAACATGGGTTGGTTTTGCTGAAATCAATACAAGATAGCTTTAAGTGACTACTGGCTTTAGTTTCCACCCAAATTTATCCTGAAATAGGGTGCACAGTTCTGGCAGCAACTGGAAGTGAGCAGGGCCGCCGAGAGCGAGGCCAGGCCCTGGGGCAACTTGTGGATGCAGGCCCCTTGCTTGATACTGATACCAGAAGTGCACAATAGACGATTGCGTGAAAGATGGCGGCGAGGGATTTCTATGGGCATTTCTCACAAAGATCCATTGCACTCGAATCGCGAATCCTTAACGATTCTACAGGAATTCGATAAAAAGACATAGTATATCTTGGTAAAAATTCCTCACTGCCATCTTTAGCGCTATCGTCTTCTGGGAGAATTTTGTGAATATTATGCGGCGACGTGGAGAGGGCAAATTAAGTGGGGTACAAAAGTGTGGGGGTCTGGGGCGAAGCTCTTAGAAAAATTTTTAGGTCCAATCCCTTTACTTTGGCTTAGAATGCATCTCCCAACATGCTTGCCAAAGGAAACTTTGATAATTTTGTAACAGTTACTGCATGAATCAAAGTGCGAGGACCACTTTGGAATCAGCATCCTTCACTTTTGCTTAGAGCGAGGGACATTTCACCACCAAAAGATCTCGAACACTTGTGGCCAAAATCATTTTATAGTCAAGAAAAACCCATCAAAAATCCATAAATATCTTTTTGTTCTGAAAATGGCTTTTACACATTTTTTTTAATGAGTGAAGTTCCATTTGGCTTAGAAGACATCCTCTGATGCCAAATTCACCAGTGCTGAAATGGAAGTTTTGGTATCACAGTTAAATTAAGTAATCTTATAGAATTTCTTGGCAAGATTCATGCCCATCCTATACCCCACATTTTCTCGTCGTTTTTCAAGGAATTTCGAGGACCATCTTTCAGCAAAAGAAATCCCCCTTCCACCCCTCCATGTGGCCATGCCACTGAAATTGGATCTTTTTGATGAAGTTTGAGAATTAGTGCAAAGGATGTCTATCTGGATTAATTTCCAACTTCAAAACAATGCAACGCAAGGACGCGGACAAAAAATTGATAACTTTCTGACAAAGCTTATTTATTCAAAAACATCAGTAACAGCATGAGCAATAGTCTTTGTCGCTTGTTCTCATATCTCAATATGATTTAACAAACAATGTTGGAATAAATATTGATCTGAGGCCCGTGATGTTATTACCAAGGTTAAGCTTAAGGTGAAGTTGCGTTTTTCAGCGCCAAGCACTGGAATTGCAGAAATAGAGCAGACCTAATCGAGTTCGCGACCCCTTGTCATGATGCTCAAGTGGTAGGGTCCTACCGGGATTGGAACTCACTCCGCATGACTGTTCTGTCTGCAGTGTCAGAGGATTACACCACGGCGCCACAACAGCTTTATTGCTAAGTGCAATGGCTAGAGAAAGGTTGATTTTTTGGGCCCCTTGTGGGGCCCAGTTTGATGAAATCACAACATGAAAAACAAAGCTTCTTTGTTATGGGCTCCTTAAAGGGCCCAGGCCCCGGAGCAGTTGCCCTGGCCATCCCCCCTCTCAGCGGTCCTGGAAGTGAGTATCTTTCTGACAACCCGTCTATCCACTGGCAATAGGTTATGTACCACTGGTCAAGATTTGTGTGTATCCTGTGTGAAGAATTCTCTTTGAGCCTAATTTCTCTGAATTGCCTCATTGCTTGCCTGTTGCCCTCTCCTTGAATTTGTGTGCCACTAAGAAATCCATTCATCTACAGATCTGAAAATTCCTAAAAATAATATGGATCCTGGACGGGAGATACATTTCAAGCATGGTTGAGGGTTTGCTTCACAAAATAAGTACAGAGACACCTGAGACACTTGGGTCAACCTGAAACTATTGTTGTCTGAAAATTCAGCTATTGTTATCTCATTTCGGAAATCAAATCAGCTATTGTTGTCTCTTTTTTGGAAATCAAATCAATCCATGGGCTTGTTGGGTGTCTCGATTTGCTACCCCCATCAACTCTCCCCCCCCCCCACCACTATAATAGGCAAAAAGTTGGCCTAATTTGAGTAGTCGAGAGAGCGGAGAGATTCGTGCAACTCGTTTTGAGGTTATTGACTGACTGAATATCGAAAACATAATTAATGGCTATAATACAAATAATACGGAAATGAGTACAGAGAATTGACATATTTTACATAACAATGAGTGCAATTATAAGAATACGTGCAGTCTTACAGTCCTACTACAGTCCGGTCCTCCCACAGAAAAAAAAGATAGGAACTATCTTTTTTTCAGAGGTAAATGAGGCTAAATGAATGCAGAAGTTAGTGCGATAAGTGTGTTAGTTGATGGAGATTTCTTCTTAAAGTTAACAGTAAAGTTCATATCGACGTGTCCAAATGTTATAGCACTGTCCGAATAGTTTATCTCAGCGTTCGTTGTTTGCAGGTGATTGAAGCCAAAGGTGATATCATAAGGCAAATCCTGAACTACGACCATTTCAAATCTTTTCGACTGTCCATTTGGAAATGTTATTGGCACTTCAATGGGTTCTTTGAGCTGCAACAATTGCGAATCAGCTGCTGTTAAGTGTGCATTGACCAGTGCGAAATCCTTTCTATAGGGGGTTTTGGCAGCAACTACTTTGCGAGCATGTTTCTCAGAGACAGCAGAAAGTGGAAAACCTGTAGAGATGGCCATGTCTATGGTATCATTTGCTGAAACAACTGGAATTGTCATGCAGGCGTTGTTTGGTAGCTGTACATTGTTCTGTTCTTTGCTTGTATTGTAGGGCAATTCCGTCTGTGCTGCGGTGGTTGTCTGGTTGATGTTAGCCTTTAACGGAGTTTGAAGGGTTTCTTTTATGACTCTCTGAACGAAGGAAAGAATCTTTTTCGTGAGATTCGAGTCAAACTTTTCTTGAAATCCTTGAATATGGTTGTATGCTTTGCATCCTTTCTCAAGACATATTGAGCATTTATGTTCTCTTCTGCACTGACATACTGAAGGATCATCTTGATTCTGACATAAGGATGACTTGAAACGATTGAAGTCACGACAAATGTTTTGTGATGCATCAAAATGTGTTGATTTCGTTAGCAGCTTGAGACAACTTGCTTTCGTGTGTCCAAGGCCTTTGCAATATGAGCAAGCGATCAACTGATGCATGTCTATGTGTTTGGTGGCGTTTCAACTTCGAATGACGAAGTACGATACAGCAAATTTCGAAAACTTGAGGAACTTGAGCTCGGCTGCGATGTTGAGGTCCGATCGTTGCTTCTTGCTAAATGCAATCCGGGTCCTATCACCAACTATAATAGGCAAAAAGTTGGCCTAATTTGAGTAGTCGAGAGAGCGGAGAGATTCGTGCAACTCGTTTTGAGGTTATTGACTGACTGAATATCGAAAACATAATTAATGGCTATAATACAAATAATACGGAAATGAGTACAGAGAATTGACATATTTTACATAACAATGAGTGCAATTATAAGAATACGTGCAGTCTTACAGTCCTACTACACCACCATCTCTAAGATAAGAGACGTTTAGTTGTTCTCGAATATAGTTTTCCACAGAAACAAATCAATATTTAGGAGAAAAAGGTGGATACCTTCCAATTTGACCTTCAAGCTGAAAGTACTCCGGAAATCCCTCATCCATTTCTGGCTGTGAGTGCCTCCTCTCTGCCAAGTGACTTTGATACGAAACGGGCCTAGTCTCTAATAAGCTCAGATAATAATCTGATCTACTTCTGTACAACGTATAAACATCCAAACAGTATGAAAATATGATGATCTTTCTCAATAGCTGAATTAAGCCATGGTTTCATTTATGATAAATCGGCGACCATTCTACTTCTCTGTTCTCTTTGCAGTGGCGATTCTTTTGCTCTCTCTCCCTCGCCTGCCCTCCATGATGTTGCACTGCGCTTTTAATTCTCTTCAATCCAAGATCACATTTAGAATACTATTGTCAAATTTACTGACTGGAATCAGATTGTATGCAAATGACCATTCCATCTTCTCGCTGTGTCCGAACATGACCATGGACCATGGTTCGGATCATGTCGAATAATTTGCGGACTATTAGACCAAGAGCTACGCTACAGAAAGTCCATATTACAGATTATTAGAAAAATATTTTGTTCAAGAAATTATTTTCCGTTCTTTCACATATCACTGTGTTGCTCTCCTTTTGTCCTTTCGTGTGCACAAGTGCTCTTTTCAAAAGTTTTTATTTCACGGATAATAACACGAATTTGGATGTGAATGTAAACGAAAGGACAAAAGGAGAGCAACACAGTGATATGTGAAAGAACGGAAAATGATTTCTTGAACAAAATATTTTCCTAATAATCTGTAATATAGGCTTCCTGTGGCTACGCCAGCCTGTGTTGTCTCTCTTTTGTGTAAGTTACACTCGTTGCTCAAGATCAAGGACAGTTCCTTCCAAAATACACAGAAAGAAGAAAAATGCCAACACGTGTTCTATTAAAACTGCACATCCTCTCTCACATTCATTATTTGGGGGTGTTTTTACGCGTAGTTGACTATTGCCATGAAAATTCCATGGCAAATATTTCATTATGTTATTTTATATCATCTATTTACTGTATTCTTGCTTCATACCATTGTAAGATTTTGTGTATTGCCAATGAAAGAGTACTGTACGTAGGCTGTCTAGACGCTCAGGGTCGAAGCCAATGGGGGTGGGGGCGGAGCGCCCCCTCTCCCAGGAGACCATCTGTCGGAAAATTTTGCTCTCTAATCGGAATTTTTGTGATTTAAATGACTTTGAGGATTTTCAGGAGAAATAATGCATAAACATCAACTTATTAGTGTTAAAACATGAATTTCAACAGAAATCATTGAATTTATGGTATATATTTGATTGATATTCACTAATCTCACGACCGCTCATTCCTGCAGTCAATTCAGTTCTGTTTGCATTACATCGCCAAATCAATGCCTGTCCCCCTCCCCCCGTCTACAGATGACAACAAAATCAGACAAAGCTAAAGCTCCAAATGTTGTTTGATGTCATTTACACAAGCGAAATTATCTTTTTGATGATGATGATGATGATGATGATGATGATGATGATGATGATGATGATGATGATGATGATGATGATGATGATGATGATGATGATGATGATGATGATGATGATGATGATGATGATGATGATGATGATGATGATGATGATGATGATGATGATGATGATAATGATGATGATGATGATGATGATGATAATGATGATGATTATGATGATGATGATGATGATGGTGGTGGTGGTGGTGATGATGATGATGATGATGATGATGCATATGAAAAGAATTACATGAAGTATTTGTTTGTTCTATTCAATGCATTGGTTTTTGGTCTCGTTTGACTCAGTTTGGCTTTGACTGATGACCGAAGAAGCGATCGAAAGAAAGGCAAATAAAAGCATCTTTTTGAACATAATGAATTAAATTGATCATAAATAAGTTTACACTGGGATGTAAACAAATTCATCACTTATATCTATACTTCATTTTGATTGTTATTTGAAGTGGAGAACTGGCAAACAGTGGTCAAAAATGGAGGAAGAACTGAGCGGGATCGGAAATGGAAAAGCAGTCAAGATTGGAAAAGGAAGGATACAAGTTTCATTACTTGATGATACAGTCGTTGCTTTCGATGTAGAGGTTTGATTGTTATTTCATCGTTGTTTTCCAGTGAACAAAATAACTCTTCTTGATGCAAACTGTTGATAGATGGTTTATTTCGCGGCTGTAGAATTTTCGCGGCTCTATGCATTCACGGTAAAAGGTGCCGCGCCGGCCCCAAAGGACTGCACTGCCCTCTCTTCAAAATAGATGATGTTCTTGTGGGAACTGTGTTGGTGAGGGAGGGAATTATCTCTGCAACCGAACATCGATCGTGCGTCAAGACATCTCTTATCTTGAGCAAGGGATATCTGTTTGTTTTCAAAAGTTAGATTTCAAGTGAAGAAGTGACGTTCAAATTTGTTCATAAAAAATGATAGAAGGCTTGATGTTTACCACTTCATGTTGTAGATAAATTGTAAATTGATAATTTACTTGGAGTGGATGGTTATTTAGCGAAAATTCCGACTTCCTGCTTAAGTTGACAGAACAGGAAATTGACTTTTGAAGGCTTTAAAATGTGTTGGATATTGTTTATGAATTGAAAACAATAAAACACTTAGAAGTGTAAGGTTTTATTTGAAGGAAAAGCAGCAGGAAATGATTAAGATACTTTATTGAATTATACAAAGACAATTAAAGAATAAGGAATTAACAATTGAAAAATAAGAGAATGAACAGTTGGAAATATGAGAATGCAAGGCCACTTTAGAAGGGGAAACATAAGGACAGGAAATTTGATTATATTTCAAGGTGAAATGGAATTTTAAGAAGGAAGTGTTTTCAGTTAACAGAAATATGCAATTGTAACGTTTTTCATTGAAGGGAGAGGCCATTAAGGATATAAAGAAATTAGGTGTTTGAATGTGAATGTGCCAGTTTCAAACTATTTTATTTGTAGGCCAATATTTAAGTTGGAATGCATGGAGAACAAACAAAATCATAGTCTTTATTCTTGACATTCATATCAAACGAAAAATTCACCAAATTCATTTTGAAGGAAGACAGAGCCATCAACAACTTGAGTTTACAGCCAAACTTCTGAAAATTCCTTGTTTCTTTTCAAAGTCCATTAAAAGCAGCTGCTGAAATTTTCAATATCATTACACCATCACTCCTCCTCTATGCAACTCAATGCAGAACACTACTTTAAAGGTTTGATCGTGGAATTCATGAAATAGCAGGAAATAGCTGTTAGAAACTGTTTCTTTTGATTTTGATAAACAGAGAAAAAAATGAATTAGTATTTTCCTATCATTATGTTTGAATTAAGGTCAAGGCTGGAACAATCCTCAAATTTCAATGGGTACACTGTTTCTTTTTTCATGATGTTTGATGCCAATAGGAAAGGAGATTGCAATGCAGGTTTGATTAGCCTATAAAAGGGCAGCAATTAAATGAGATTAAATTTAAAGGGTAAAGAGGACACAGTTTCAAATGATTGACATAAAATGAAATGTTTCTCCTCCAGAAATTGTTTTTCATTGGACAATGTGTAACACATTTTGTAACAGCAATCTTGTAAATTCCTGTGAGCTTTCTGCAAGGTACTGGGTACTTCAAGCCATCCAAGGTAGCATTCATGGTACTTAAAGCATTTCATACTTGCAGTGATTATTTTTGCATTTGTCATTCTCTGAAACAAAAACTTAAGATTTTCAGAGCTACCTGTGGCAAAATTTTATAGGGTTTTGTTCAAAGTTTCGTCGTAAGGCTTGAGATTTAGTGATGAAATGTCTCATGATAGTAAGTGAGTAGCTACCATATGGTATGACAATAGCACAAAAAGTCAGCTGTTCATATCAGAAAAGAGAGCAAATGTCACAATATTCAGTGTCACAGTTGCCTGTCAACTTTATTTCACTCTGATGATTTTTAAAAGGCTGATAGTACTTGACTTTCATTCCCATGATTCTTGAATTATTCTTCTAAAAATTTCTGTGCACTAGGGGAGGGGGCATAGAGCTCAAATCTTTAAAAGAGTGGTGGTGTAAAATTCTATATATTATATTTTTCTTTTAATTAAAATACTTGAATGGAGCCTTGGGTAATTTGTTGTAGATCTGCCTTGGCAACTTCTTGATACATTGATTATATAGTTTTAGAGTGGCAACACTTATCAATTTTGAGTCGGTGATCTCATCAGATTTCTAAATCCTTTGCCAGGAGAGCTACAGATTTCTACTTGTCACCAGCAAATTTGGTGAAGGTGAAGGTGAAGTTGCGTTTTTCAGCGCCAAGCGCTGGGATCGCAGAAATAGAGCAGACCTAATCGAGTCCGCGACCCCTTGTCATGACGCTCAAGTGGTGGGGCTCTACCGGGACTCGAACCCACTCCGCCTGACTATTCTGGCTGCAATGTCAGAGGATTACACCACGGTGCCACAACACCTTCAAATTACCCAAAGTTCCTTTCAAGTCATTCAATTCTTGTTAAATTCAATATAGTGTTACACCCAACTTTTTACAGATTTGTTCAAGCCCGAGGAGGCTGCTCAGTTGTTTTGATAATTTCAGTATGTTTGATGCACGGATGTAGGTTTCTTTCACTGCACTAAACACCCTCCACTATAATGAGCATTCCCTAGCTCAGCAACCTCTCCAAAGAAACATTGTCTTGGGTGCTCTTTCATAAAAAACCATGCTAGAACCTTGCCTTGATGCTATATGCAACCATGGAAACCTGTTTGTTTATGAATGCATGCTTGTTTAGTCTTCTGTTTTTAACCCTAATCCGCATGGGGGGGGGTGTTTTCCACCCCCCCTCAAGGTTTTTCTTTCCGTGTGTTTAAGAGACATCACCTATGTCCCCCAAACCCCTCTGACTTTTACTAATTATCTGTTCGCCACATTTTGATCAAAAAATTTTTAAACAATAGAGCTCACAGGTCACGTGATATGCCCATATTTGGAAGCAGGTAGCAGAAAAATCATTGTTTTTGATGATTTGAATGGAAAGATTTCATCAAATTATGAAGTATTATGCACCAAATGAATCAGTAAACGAAGAGCTTTAATTTGATGCTGGAATTTCTGGAATTTGATGATGTCAGCATTTTTTGATGATGACGTCATTTTGGCCGCCATTTTGGGCTAATTAGCAAGCTTTTTGAATATTTTCGAAATTTTTCGATTGAAAACACTCCAATGATACGTTTGTGATGGAGTATTACCACCTTTGCAGCTTCTTTTTGTCTATTTCTACAGAGAACAAATTCAATGCATTAATGACGTCATTCAGATTGGCTAATTTCTGCCAAAATATCACTCCAAATTCATTAATTTCAATGAAATGATATCTTCATATCAAATTTGTGGCTAAGTTGAACCAAAAACTACCAAATCTTCATAGAAAACCTTCTTTGAATTCAAATGTAACTTGGAAACCTGATTTGCACTGATTTTAAACTTCATGACGTCACTATGACGTCATTAGGCGTGGCAGCCACACCCGAATTACGCTACATGCTAGAAATTACCTGATCTATAACGGTGCCAAGTTGCATTGAATTCTGACCAGGCTAAGGCAGTTTACAGAGGGGGGGGTGGAAAGAACCCCCCCCCCATAAATGGTAGCTCGAAAAAAGCCCATATGGATTAGGGTTAAACCATGATATGATTGGGTATCAATCTTAGATTTTTTCATTTTGTTGAAATTTGATATCAGTTGTTAAAAGTAAAGTAAAAATAAAGGCATTGTTTTCATATAGCACCCCTTTCTACCAGATGAGTCAATAAAAAGGCCCAGCATTTGAAAAAATGTTGCTCCCTGAATATCAAAGCAATGATGTTAAAAAATATCTTGTTTTATTCCTGGCATGTCCAAGTACATCAGTTATTTACACCAGCTTCAGCCGTTCCTTCACGTCAAAGAGATTTTCTGTAAAAGGCCCCTTTTGAAAACCTGAAAAAAATGAGTGGAAACAACAAGCAAAATTTCCCTTTTTTCTCCTTCATGGCGATAGTGACACTCAGATGTGTTCATGTATTTCATCCTCATGGGAGAATGGAATTCCCCCTAAGTAAGGAGAAGATTCATGGTAGGGAGAAGACTTTTGTCAACCCCCAAGAGGATAGCATTTGCTAAAGCATATTGAGCATACAGAAGTCATCATTGTGAGGGAAACATATCATAGAAGCTGACTGGTAATTTTAGTAAGTTTTAAAGGTTTCTTGAAGGGACCTTTTTCAGAAAATTCCTTGTAAAATCTGAGCGGAATGACCATTTTCAGCCAGAAAAAATTCTAAGAATAATGGAACATGTTAGCTATTCAATCAGATATCAAAAACCATTGTTTACACACTCAGGGAGCAGAAAGCCTTTTAAATGCCAGGCCTTTTTTGACTCACCCGGTATAATGCATCAATTTTACACTTTGGTAAGGGTGCTGTACCTATGACACCAGGTGTTTCTAGGAGTCCACCCATCTAGGTAATGACATTACTTAACGTCAGCCTTAGTGGCAAATCGTAGGATGATATTTATCAGTTACAAAGCTCAATTTGTAAAGCAGATCACATCAATGAACTTTGATGAATCATTTGAATAACCTCCTGACAATTTTGATTTTGTGCTTGTTGCTAAACTATAACTTTCATCTGTTACATTTATTCTGTTGCAAGCAAGACCCTCAATGATCTTTTGATTTTTCTTGTATGCTTTGGTTTGACTCTTTTCAGTAGGTCTCACCATAACGTCTTACGGTATATAATGTGCAATGTCAACCATGAGTGACATTTCCTGGATGAGATGAGTTCATGCCATCCTAGCATAAGTTTTGTCATAAAATTGCATTATACAGTATATTGAAGCTAAAGTCTAGTTTGATATTTCCAATCAGGTTGAGGTGCCCTTTGTAAAACAGGATGAAATATATCAATCTGGTCTACACTTTCATTCAAACTGAACAAAAATATTTGTTTGGTCTGATTTTTACCATTTAGTCCAAATCAAAGGGAGAGGTGTTGTATCAAAAAGTCAATGGGCATTTGAAAGTGGAAGAGGCAGATTATTTTGGATTGCAATATTATGATTCAGAGGGAAATATGGTGAGTGTAATATCAGATTTTCTCTTTCTTTACTTGTGGTTGTCACTTTGAATTCATGGCAGAAATTGAACAAACTTGATATAGTTTTGGCAGTTTCTTTATCATCCCAGGGAGTAGAAACATTAGCTGTGCTGTGATCTATAGTTGTTCTGTCAGAGTTATTGGCATAGTTGTTTCTCACTAAGTTGTGCCAAATGGGAAACATGGGCTTATTTCATTCTTTTCTCATTTCTGCTGTGCTTTCTCAAATCTATGCTGCACTTTTGACCAATTATGTTTGATTTTTAAAGTATAGAGTGTCATGCTGTTAGCAAAATCAAAATAACTGGAAACATATACAAGTATATCAAAAAAGAGGCAAAAGTTAAAACTCCAATTTACACCTGCTGTCACAGCAGGTTTTCATAGATAAGCAACATTTTTCCACACCATCAATTAAGTGACAGTACAGGCCTTTCACATGCAACTCAATCAAGTCACAGTACAGGCCTTTCACTGGTTTTCCTGCCAGCAGCATTGTTCCAAAGAGCGTTTAAAAGGGTAACAAAAGTCAGTCTAAAAAATTTTACTGATATCATTAGTCCCAGGATGAGTGGTCTTGGTTTGGTGTACTAGTCTCGTTTTAAATAGCGATTCCTGGGACCCATCATAATCAGTCTAAACATATCTTTATTTGCAAGAGTTCTCTTTTAGATTTTTTCTGTTTTTTCATACCACTTGAGAATTCTCATCAAAAGTTAAAGAATTTTTTAAAATTCTTCTCATGTTAGCATGTGTCAGGTCTTTACTCTATAACATCAATTGTATTTATAACATAAGACCATTCCACATGCCGTCAATGCGAAATCATACATGGTTATACCAGACTTGTCTTTCCAAGCAACCATGCCTGTGTCAAGTACTTCTCTGTCATCAAGCGCAACCATGGAAACAGAATCCATGGAAAACTTTTCAGATGAAGGATTTTAGGTGTTTTTTAATCTTGTGCTGTTATGATTCACTTTTATGGTGAAGAATTTGATCATGAAAAATTAATGACAATGTCAAACTTAAATTCATTTCACAGCTGATTGTGATTTATAAGTGAGAGATAAGTTGAAGTCACATAACTATGGTTTAAATGCAGATGTTGTGATTTACTGTATGATAAATTATGCAAAAAATGTGAAAGGACCTGAAGTAAGGGGTTGAAAGCTAAAAGTTATAGGATTGAACATTTAAGGTGTGGCAACTTTCACATGCATTTATCTTGCTGTTATACTCTATCACCTTTGATCATGGAGAGGCTTTGTGACAAATTAGCTGTCGCTCCTCTTGTACCTTGATTTTCTTTTTTTTTTAGTTGCATGCTGTACTGTTTATTCAAATATTTCCCTTAGATCTCCCTGTAGACGTCCCTGTTTTTGCATCCATTTTTCACAAAATTTACTTCAATGTTCAAAACCAGCAAGATAGATTGAACTGTCTGATTTAAGGGTCTGTTTTTTGAAAGATCATTAGTTCAGTGGCAGCAAGGTGGCCGTGAATTTAGTTGAACCTAATTTCACTGATAACTCATGGCAAACTAAAAAAACCAAAATTAGCTGAAAAGCTGATGCAAATTGAACACTGGAATTAAATTTTTTTTAATCATGATTAGAATATTTATTTTGCTGAAAGAAATGGTTTATATCATTATCAGTTTTGTTCAAAACGGTTTCCTTTGAGAGATGAAATGATTTTCCTCATAATCTTACGCCATTTGTTTCTTTTATGAATATTCCATCCTCTCCTATAAAAAATTTGGATTTTAATCCCCCCTGGGTCATTTGATAAGACTCTAATGTATTTCCCCTTGTTATATCTGCTTGATAAAGTCAGATACAGTAAACCTTGGATCCCGAACTTTAGAATGTAAGCTTCTTTGGTTGTTACGTTATTGTAATCCAACTTTCAAATGATTGTCTCTAAAGACAACGGAAAGGCTGAGACGCGTAAAACTTTCTGGTTTTCCACAAGACAACTTTTGTTAGCCTCTGAAGAAGTTTTAAAAGAAGTCAGTTTATAAGTTGCTCATTTTTGAACTCATCAAGGCAATAATAGAAATTACTTATTTCAATGTAAGGGTGATCGTTGAACTGTTGAGTTCCTAGAAAGAGTTCACATGCTAATATGCCAAATATTTGTTCAGTCATGACACCTCTACGATGTGAAAAGTGGGAAACGTCATCAATGGACTATCCTGTCCTGCGTTCTTGCGTTTCTGCGTTCCTGCGCGGGTTTGCAGTTTTCATTTATATATCATCGTTATTCATAAGGAAGCAACAAATGATATGATTTAGTCAGATGATATGTCTCGTATGGAGATGTGACAAAAAATTTAAATTGAATGCAAATCTAAATGCATGGGGACGGAATGAAACAAGTTGTCATAGACAACAACAAAAGTGTATTGTTTGCGGTATTTGAAAGATGCTGAAGGCAATACACTTTCGTTGTTACCTAAATATGATAGCTTGTTTCATGCTTTTCTCTTTCTTTTAACTTGCAATCAAATTCAAATTTTGTTACATCCCAATCTGAAACATACATTTGATATTTTCAGAATAAACTCATTGGGGAAATGTGGTAGACCATGCTGTATGACTCATCAATGACGTCATATTCCCTTGGACAATGGCCTGTTTTGCAGCTCATTTCGACGGAAATGCGGAATTAATTGTGTGGCTGAATAAAACTAGTCATATTTCGATAAAGAACAACGCTTTGAACGTGTGAAAATTTTACAAAATGAAGTATCCCATCAAACGATTTGACCCATCTCTTACTGAACAGCTTTTTGCTTCCTACCAACCTGTAAAATATTTTGATTTCATCTTTAGTGTTGGTTGGATTCACAAAAGCAGATAAACAAGCAAGTCAAAGGTAAATTTTTCAGCTTCTCGTTCAGCGCAAGTTTTCTTTCTTTAACCGTTTTCATTTTACCTCCCCTTCTCTCTTTCATATCAAGTTTCTAATGACAAGTTTCTAATTTCACATTTCTAGTTCCTTGTTTTCGTTCAATATTTTCAGTATGACTTTTTATTTTCTCTTACAAGGACTCCCAGTCAAACAGATGTTAGCAAGGACTAGAATCTCTCTGAAAGTGTGACGAAAAATTTGAACGTGTTGTATCCTTCGAACGTCATGGGTGTCATTTTGAAGCCGTAACCATCATTCAACCCAATGCAGAAACCTTTTTTGTGGACAGTCTTAAGACAAGGTTACTAAATCACAGGCTTCACCTGAAACAGAGGCTATATCTGATTAAGAGACTGTATCTGAAGGAATTATTAGTTCATCAATAATGATATTTGAAGGGGAAGATTTGAACGGCATCTGTTTTCAGATTGTTGAGGTAATCTGCGAATTAAAGTGAAAGGAAAATTTCTTAACCAAAGATTGTCCTTTCAATTATTGTAAAGAAGAGATAGATTTAAAAGATTTCAATGATTTTGTGTTCTCATTGAAGAAAAAGTTTGACTTACTTTGTACGAAATAGGTTGCAGTTTTTGATAAATGCTTCTTGTCAAGTTCCTTCTTGTTAAAGTTATCTTTGTGAAACTCGCATTGGTTTGTTGATGCCTTAAACTGCGTTATACTACTTACCATTGTTCTCACAATCTTATTTTAGCAGAAACCAAAAGGTAATTATAATGACATAATCAAATATGGACATAATATGAAATAATTTCAAGTGAAAGTATCTGTGTTGCTCTATTTTAGAAGCATCAAAAGTAACCTTCAAGTTTCGAGTGATGTTTTACACTCCGGATCCAAATGCCTTACAAGAATATACAAGGTCAGTTCAGCGTGTTTTGTTCATCTCAACTTCAGTCGTGCCTTGTCCAAGGTTGTTTTCTGTCCCACCCTATCCTTTCTTGAATGCTGTGCACGATAGATCTTCAGCCGTTGAAAGAGGACTGGGCCGAGCAATTTTTCATGGTTGGTTGAATAATTAGATTGTTAAAGCATCCTGATTTGGCGGTGAATTTTTTCTGATGCCAAATTGGTTTCATTTCAGATAGTAGCCCAATTTGTGAAGTTGTATTGTGTTCATCGTAGATTTGAAGATGTTGGTTGTAACTTGAGTCAGATACTTTCTGTTGAAGAAACCGCAATAGTATCGTGACTAAATTGTGTATCATAGTCTTTAGAGAAGCCATCTTTTGTTGGTGGTTTCATTTCATTTTTCAGTCATTCATCTGAAACCATTCTTTGTCTTATGCGGAATCCCTTTTCCCGCATTCATTCAATATTAGTAGCTTTTTTCTTGACTTCCCGATAATACTGACCAAATCAATCAGTTGTGGGATTTCAGATGTGAAATTGTCCTCTTTTACAAAATGGACAGAACTTTACCCACTGATCACGAACACAATCATTATTCCCCTTTGTTTACTCTTATTATTGTTTTGTTAACGGCTCAAGGTAGGTAAGCTGTGCTTCTCTTGAGTCGTGTAGAATACTGCTTTATGATATAATGCACTGTATTAGAAATTGTGTTCTACAAAGAAAGTTGAATTGAATTGAGTTGAGTTGAGTTGAGTTGTTTTCTGCAGACGTCATGTCAGGTTTGAGAATATTCTTCAAATGAATATCAAAAGATTAGCAATGTGAATAGAAAGGAGTTCCTTTCCCATAAACCTTATATTTTGATACTCATGAGAAGAGAGACTACAATTGTTTACAGTGAGCCATCATAGGCCTTAGAAGTTACTATATACTTAAAGATAAGAGCTTTTATCCAGAACAATCGAGTTTTGATGGTATTTTTCATTTGAATTATATAGCTTCCATTAGTTCTTGTGAATTCTGATGTCATTGATATTTTGGTATGAGTAAATATTCAAACTTTGCTTTTCATTTCAGATACCTATTTACTTTACAAGTTCGTAGAGATTTACTAGATGGAAGGTAAAAAGTCTATCTCCTTAAAAAGTACTTCTGTTCTTTGTTCTATGTTAACAGACAATGGCTCCCTGATTTCTCCAGTCAATTGATTAATGAATCAATCAATCAATCAATCAATCAATCAATCATTAAGTCAAGCAATCAATCAATCAATCAATGAGATGACTAATTTTCTGTATTATTGACATCACTAGGACTGAGGCTGTATTAGGCTCATTGTTTCTCATTCTGATCTCATTGTACAAATCTTCGGATGCTGCAAAAGCTTTTTCGGTTTATGGTGGATTAATTCTTTAGGTATAGAGTAGCTGTCCGATTCTCAAAAAGCAAGATTCAGTCACCATCTATGGCAAGCCAAATGCACAAGAATAGTTTTGGCAAATTTTCATCAATAAAACGAGTTCATGTCAAACAAAGACCATCCCATCATTTTATGAATTTATTTTTTTATTTTGCAGGCTACACTGCAGTGAAGACACAGGATCATTACTTGCCTCTTACATTGTTCAAGGTGATTATGACCACCGCAAATCGATTTTTCTGACGTGCGACAAAGATATAGTGAGCCAATGAAGCCTTTCAGACATCATTGGAAAAATCAAAGATCGAAACGTTGTTTCTTAGCTCAATGGCTTGGCTGCATCACACAATTTTTGCTATTTATATCAACACGTCAAATTTGCGAATGAAGGATTTAGTGAAATCATACAAATCTAGACACCGCTCGAAAAGGGATCAGTCTGAAAAGTATAAGACAGTAAGGAATGTTTTTGTATCAGCTTGGGCATAGGCACATAAGACGAATGTAACCCAATAACATGACATGCGTACGATCTCACTGTTATCGACGCTTTTTACCTAAATTCTACTCTCGTACATATTAGATTCACCCTATTTATACTCAATTTTTTATCGCAGGAGAGCTTGGTGACTATGACCCAACTACGCATCAAGATGGATATCTGTCTGGTTTTCAGTTTGTGCCAAATCAGGTTAGAGTAACACCAAAGTAACTTGTTGAAGAGATTTATCAAGCATTCTTTCTGTTTTAAATTAATCTTATTGTTGAAAAATGTATTATTTCGTTTTCCAGTGTGCTTTATATTATGCTGGAAATCGTGAATTCAATGAGTTTTGGCAACATCCTTGAACCGCAGTTTAGAGATGAAGAAACCAGCATAAAATTCAATGAAAATCACTGACGTGAGCTTGCGTTCCAAAGCTGCATCGTATTAGAATCTCAATTGTTATATGTTATATGTAAATACTATTTATCCCTGGTTATATGCATAAATGATTATGCGATGAAAAAGATTCAAAGACTTTGATGAAAGAGCAAAGTCTTCTCTTGGGATCAATAACTGAAGAAAGATCGACAACTGTTTTATACTGCCTTTTTTCTTTTTTCAATTTCAGACTTCTGAGATAGAGGAAAAAATTATTCAATATCATATGTCTCACAGGTAAGAATTTTGGACCAATTTCCCGATGAAAGCAATTCATATTCTTGCATGCAGGAGTTGACCTTATCTATTTGATTAATCCTTAATCCTCCACAATGGCAGATGCCTTACTTTAAAATATCGCATGCATCTTGCATCATCGCTTACTGCTTTGATTACAACCCGACCCCCATGTTGATTAATGGAATCTCTCCATTTCAGGGGGAAAAGTCCCGCTGAAGCAGATCGAAGTATGCTAGAAGTTGCTAGGCAACTAGAAATGTATGGAATCACATTGTATCCAGCTAAGGTAATTGTTGTTGCTGCTTTATCTTATTAAAAGCCTTACGTTATGTATAAGTACATGGATATAGATATTTTGTCATAGAGAAAAATCAAGATGGCTGATAATGTAGGAGAAGTATTTTGTTGGAGCTAGAGACAGGAAAAATTGCACTGAACTGACTGCTAAAGCTTGCAACAAGCACGGCACATAAACAAGTACGAAGTGCCCTTAATGATAATTCTAAATCATTAACTGAATAACCACAGTTATATTATTTCTGAGCTTTCTTAAGTTACAAAGTAATGGATATTAATTTTTATTTCTTAGGATCGAGATGATGCAGATTTGAGTCTCTCTGTTTTTCACATGGGAATTTTAGTGTTACAAAATCAATCAAAGATCAATATGTTTTCTTGGTAAGTAACGTTCTTTATTTTCTCATTTTATCAAATTTGCATCAAAATTTTCTGAATTCTGTATTAAAATATTTCCTTAGGTTGAAGTACCTTTTATTGGTGATTAGAGTTTGAATTTATATTTTGCAGGGCTAAGATCAGGAAGCTGTCTTTTAAAAAGAAGAAATTCATAATCAAATTACATCCAAAAGTAAGTTGATGTTTAATTTTAGTTGGTGGAATTTTTCAGCTCAGCTTTTACTTTTGAACTATACGTGAATTTATGAATCTTAGTTAAAAAAGTTATGAATCTTGAGGAAGTAGAGCAGGACATTGGCTATTTACAGCTTCGAGAAACGCGTTATGATTTGTTGTGATTGATTCAAATGTTGATAGGTAGGTAGGTAGGTAGGTAGGTAGGTAGGTAGGTAGGTAGGTAGGTAGGTAGGTAGGTAGGTAGGTAGGTAGGTAGGTAGGTAGTCTTATTTAACGTGGCTAGCCTGTGAAAGTCTGAGAGAGACTTGTTTCCAGCAGAGGCCACGGATGGTTTACCATCAACCCGCCGCAGCTACCAGATTTCCCTCACATGGCTCTGGTCGACCCTGGCTAGAGTTACGGACAGCGACCAAACTGTCCAGCGTGGGATTTGAACCTCGGCCTTTGGCTTACGAGTCAGTCGCCTTAACGACTCGGCCACATGCTTTGTCGACTGTTTTGTCAATACTGTTCATGGGATAATCTTAGTAAGATGAGATAATTTTTACGACCTGCCTTTAACCCTTTCACGCCCGGCTAAAATTAAGCTTAACAGGAAAACCTAATGTAGATTGTCGTTTCCCAGGGGGTATCATAATCAGTGATTCAGTAAGCAATAGATACATGCAATGTGCAATGATTACTGTTGGGCCATATGGCCCTTCCGGGGGTGAAAGGGTTAATCTTAGGTCCTTATAAGTAAAGTTTTCACTTTTGGGATATTAAGATCTTTACTGTGGTAAAACAACTTACGCGATTACGTGCACAACTTGAATTGTTGTGCAATTCTATTCTGTGCATCTGAGATCGAGTGTGATAACTTATATCTTGTTTCGACTGACACACTTGACCAGCTTTATCAGATGCAGGTTCGATTTCAACCGATCAATGAATTCGGTTTGGTGGATTAACCAATTAGAAGGCCGCATTTGATAATGTGGTTTAGTATAAGCTGATTTGACGCTGCAAATAAGAAAGGGGAAGAAAATTAGAGAAAAGTACAAAATAGGTATCATGATTCATTCACAAATGTTGTTTGCTTTCTCGTATAGTTTTCACGAATTACTAATTTGGATTTGGTTATTTGTAGGTTTATACAGCAGATGTTGTGGAATTTATAATGCAGGGTCGCGATGCTTGCAAAGGATTCTGGAAGATTTGTATTGCGCATCATATATTTTTCAGGTAAATTAGGAACAATGCTCAATTTTTACTTTTATTGATTTCATCTAGCCGTTGAAAATTTCTACTTGCGACTATATGCGCGAAGATATTTAATTCCAGATGTAACTTAACGATCCTCAATCTTTATATACAATATTGCTTCACTAGTAGCTAGCTGTAAAAGTTCTTTAGCATGAATGAAAGATGACAATTTTAGAGTGAATGTCACAGTGATAAATAACATTGCCTGATATTCAAAAAATTTTGTTAAACTCTTGAAGGCGATTGATGGTGTGGCTACTGTAGTTATAAGCTTAAATGGCTGATAAATATATTGCTACTCCTTCATTAGTTTAGAGTGTAATCTTAAGCAATCAGTCAATCAAGCACAGACAAGTATATATTTTACCAATTCGTGCTACGGAAATTTGCTTTTTCTGCCACACAAGTTGATTTTTCCTTTCTTCTTCACATCAGACAAAGACAATCAGTTCCGAAACGACGGAAATCATCAGTGTTCTCAAGGGGGTCAAAATTCAGATACAGGTTAATATGTCTCAGCTTTTCCTAATTTTGAACGCTCTGTCCTCTTCCCAGAGCTCTTTTCACTTGAAACTGACTTGCGATATTGAGCCAAAGAACATCAATGCATTGATACTTGGCGACCCTGTCTAGTAAATTTTCGATACAGGAGAATTTGGCAATTTTTGTTTACTCAATTTAATTTAATCCTTATTCGCAGTGGACGAACTCAAAAACAGTTGATGGAAGATTCGCGAGACTCATTTAAACCGACTGCTGAACTGGAAAGGTATTTTTTTGAGTAAATTTACTTCACCTGTTTCTTGTAGGATTAAATCTTCAAATTCTATGAATATTTGGAACCTAGACTGGGTGTGTCAAAAATACCCGGCGTTTGAAAAATACTGCTCACGGAGTATCATAGCAGCAACATTGAAAAGTGTTTGGTTGTTGACTTGTCGAGTTAGATTCAGTAATACACCTGCTTTAATTGGTCCTTCCTTTTCGTGGATATGGGAGATTTTCTGCAGAACCCCCCCCCCTGTTAAATAACCTAGAAAATGATGAGCAGAACTTCCTTGATTTTCCTTCCGAATAGTAATGACACTTGCTTGTATTAGCCTATGCTTTGTATTACCCTATGCCCTATGTCTGTATTAGGCTATGTTTATATTAGCCTTTCCTTGTATTAGCCTATGTTTTGTCCTCTGGGAGAATGGAACCCCCTTGAATAAGTTTCTCATATTTGGGGAAGGATTTGTTATCTCCTCTCCCAAAAGGATAGCACGTGCTAAGGCGTCATCAAGGCGTTTTGGTAAATTTATCTTTCTGATAATTTATCAGATGAATATTTTCTTTTTGTTCGATTCGTAGAACTCGATCAGCCCGAATGCAACGTGGAAATGATACGCAATCCCCCGTCGCAAGTGTTAATAGTAATGATATGAGTGCGGTGCCGATCACGCCACCCCCGTCTTATTCATCTTTCAAATTTGAATCGCCTTTTCGAGCAAAGGAGAGTACACCAAGTTTTAAAAATTCGACTGATGCATCTGAAGACGAAGGTAGTTTTGTCATTGGATCTAGAAAAGCATCACAACAGATCGGAAGCACTTCGGAAACAGAAAGTTTGCAGCAGGAAAGTTCAAGTTTTATTGAAGAGACTGTTGTTAAGTTGCAAAAACAAGATACAAATGAAGAAAAAATAAATGGCGATAAAGGTAAGGATATTTAAGAATATTTGAACGGAATTTTAGACGGAAACCATTTGTTTCCACAATCCTGTTTTTCATTTACTGATAATATGCATTATCCAACGGAATACATTGGCTTTGAAACCGTAGCTATGTTTTAATAATATATCACTCGGTCGATACAGTACAGGTTTTGCACACATTAACTTGGTTTCATGCCAAAGAATTCTTGTTTGAAAAATTACAATGTTTTATTTGACTCAAGAATTGTTATCATGATGTAAAGGATTGTTGTAATGTTAATATGCTCTAATCTTATACTGTATCCAATCTTGTTCGGTTTACTGCATTTTTGATTGTGTGATCTATTGATTAGGAAAGTGATTCAGCTTGAATATGGGAATATTTTGGTTCACTAAGAGGATTACATTTTCAAATTTGTGGGCAAGCACATGAATGCTTTGTTTTACTAAAGATATTGATTGATTGTCTCTTGTTATATAAACAATGCCATGAAGAAGTTTTATAGTCAATACCCCCAAAAGGCTTCCGCTCCTTTGTGTCATGACATTATTTCGCGAGGGTCATTTTTGTCCACGTGTGTTTTCTTCTTGCATTTGAACTTTTGAAACACTGCTCCATATTTGCGATTTATTCATAGAAACAATCACCAATAGACTATCTCATTAACCAATATTTCTTCTCAGAATTGCCAAATGGCGATGACGTAACTGTGTTATCCCGTCATGAAGAGGGTGATGAATCGTCACGTGACAGAAGAGAAAGAACAGAAAGTGATTTAGAAATAGAGAGAGAAGTTCATTCCCTTTTGGATCAAATTAAGCAAGAGCCAAGTTGGCAATATCACCTTACTACCACTGATCTTGACGATAAAGACGATTCTTTGATTGGAGATTCCCACTTGGATGACGTTGCAACTATGCACGTGAATGGTGAGATCGATCAAATTGGTCACGTGAACACCGACAAACGCATCGAACCAAATGGAGATGTAAATGCAAACGAGGTTGGTGACGTAATTGTGACAAATGATGAAATTTTGGCAAAGAAAATGACAGGTAAGAGGAACGTCTTTGAATGACCCGTTTGTTTTTAAATGTCATTGCTGAAAGGGACCCGTTTGTTTGTAAATGCCATCGCTAAGAGGGACCTTTGTTTGTAAATGTCGTTGCTAAAGGGTATGTTTGTTGAAAATGTCATTATTCAAAGGAACGTTTTTTCCCTGAAAATTTCATTGCTCAAAAAGATCCAATGAGAGTACTGGACGCACACGGGATAACAAAGGACGTAGTTGGATTGATATTTGACTTGGAGGGTATAAGAAAAGTTAGTACTGCGCTTAAGAAGGTTGACAAAGGGCTTCATAGGTTCTTTAAAAGGTGAATTTGCAAAATAGAATGAGCAATGAACTTTATTTTCGCAGATGGACTAGGAATTTTTTCATCGGCTTTTTCTTTCTGTTATTGAAATTGGTCACTCTTTGCAACGCACAGAATTTTCCAATTTTTGGTCTTACACTACTTGCTTTCCAGTAAGGTTAAACCTCACGGACAACGTACCAAAAGCATCAGCAGAAATTTGCTGAATTTGTTAACTCATATCTTTCAGCTTTCATAACTTTATGACCAACTGTCGTTGAGTCACAGTTGATTCCTTTTTGGTTTCAATTTTTTGTTGACTTACTTTTGTTCAAATTATACTATTTGGTGAATGTTTCATTAGATATTGGCAAAAAAGATATTTTTGTTATGATATTTTTATTTTTGTTTTGTGCAAAGTTTCAACTCCTTACGTATAATTCAACGTAATTTTGTAATACAACAACAACAACAACTAGCAACTAACGCAGCTCTTATTCTGCCTCCTTTCTAACAGGCCTCAGCTCCAATGACCAAGGCAACGTAACTGGAATCGAGGCACACTGAAGCGAGGCACTGTTGATGTTGACAAGATGGAGACAGAATATGAGCTGTTGTTGTTGTTGCATTGGTCTTTAAATTATGCAGATGTTATCGTTTTGGAGCACGTGGCATTGGATCGCGTGATATTATCAGCAAAAAATCCAATTTGTTTGATATTTTATACACAGTTTAATATCGTAAATGAAAAATAACCATTTTAATATTCAGTCATTTTTTTAGTTATCAGCTTTTAATTTATTCAGGGTTGCAATTAATTGGCCTTTATCATCTTGCGAATGTTTCTTCTACTTTACCGCGAGTGGAACGATTTTTGAATTATGATTTGCTCTCATGAAATTCTTGGTTACAATTTAATCTTTCGAATATGGCATCTGGGGATTCTAAGAAGTTTTACGTGCTTGTTTTCCCTCTGGTAATCACATTAGGAATAATTTTGGAAAAATTTTATTTGCTTTGGCTTTAATTTCTTTATTGCAACGATTGTTAAAAAAGAGAATACTAGTCTTTAAATATTCTGTGTTTTTTGTTTTGTGTAAATGCATTAATTTCTTTCCGTGCTCTCTAAAATCAAATCACCTTTTCGATTTGATTTTTTATAAATATCTAATCATTTTATGTTGACCAGTTTAAGTATGCATCCATTCGAGAGGATTTTCGTTCTTTTTTAATGAGCCTTGTTTGTCAAGTATGGCGAAAGAGAGATCACTACCTCCTGCCTCATTAAGCGAATGAGACACTAGGTGATTGTAGTTGACCATGTTCTTCAAAGCAAAACTTGATTATATGATTCTCTAATGGACTCCTTTCTCAGACTTTCCAGGACTCCTATACTGCAATAGTATTAATATTTATGGCAAACGCAACTGCCTTATTCTGTTGTTCGTAGTTTTAGTTTTCCAAGGAATTGTACATTAAAGTTTTATATGTAGATAAAGGTATGGAAATGATAGTATGGCAAATTGGACACTTTGGTTGTGTTGTAAATGACAGCAGGACAATGTTTACGACGTGCCTTTAAACCTGACATTTTTAGACTTCCCAAGTCTCTCCCCATCTCTCTCTCTCTCTCTCTCTCTCTCTCTCTCTCTCTCTCTCTCTCGTTGTATACTCCTACAAAACCAAGACTGTTTCAAGCTGATACATCGTCACCTTTGCGAGGGAGGTAACAAAACCTCTGACAAAATATCGCTTGTGCAAGGAGCTTACAATTGGGCAAGCCAATGAAATTCATAGATGTAGCCTCGTAACCAGTTCAAGGAAATCGGTGCATGCATTTTGATCGGAGTATGTAAGAATCAATTCAGAAACAGGGAACACATAACACTTTGCAGCAAACTTTTGTTGCCATTTTGAAGGGTTTAGTTTAGTAAAAGAATTGCATTTTAAGAATAGTTGTTAAACGACTTTAGTCGAAATATATGTTGTATCGTGAAGGGATTATTGATTTTAAAATCATATTATTTTATCTTCATTTATTAAATCAGTTATAATTCTAAATTGATTTATCATTATTAGCAATCGTGTCATTCTTTAGTTCATCTACTTTCTTTACATATTAATCCCCCAACAATTTGTTTAAATTACCCAATCAGACAATCAATGATTTGGTTGATTAATCAACCTTTTATCTGGAATATCATATTTAAATCACTCCGAGACATACCGCCCTCGCATTCATGTCATCGGACATGAAAATGAAACCTTTATTCGCAAGAAATTTCAACAGAAATTAACATAGTCAATGTACCCTTTATGAAACAACGATGGTTCTATTATTTATTGATTCTCTAATATTTCTAGACATTTTCAGTTTAATAGCTTCTGGCGTTTTGAAAAAGTTTACACTGCGATTTGCTAGTGACAGAGATCAGTCCTATGTAAATCTCTTGTTGCAGATAACAAGTCATGCGGTTTTCGATTGCAAAGGTATCCCCTTACATTGCAAAGAAAGTAAACGGGAATAATTCTGCAACGCATTCCTTGCCATCTTTTTAAAGCAATAAGATTCAAATGTGAAAGCAATTCCCCCGTCTAGCTTCTAACATGAAATCTATTTCTATGATGAAATATATCTTTGAAATTGAATTTCTATTTTTCTCAGATGTTCATATCCAGCCCTCATGCAGTTATGATAGTGATTCCGGGGGTTCAGTCCGTGAACAAGAAGAACAAGACCAAGCATTTGATGCAGAAATTGAAATTGCAAGAACATTATCAGATGCAAAAATTAATGGGGAACACGGAGAAAGTCCTGTCGAGGTATGAAAATTGAATTTGAGGTAAATTTTACAGCCGTTGTTCATGAACTGTTGAGATGTTGTCTGAATTGCGAAGGTAAGACAAATTTGTTTCAGGGACAGTTATTTTTGAACAAGGTCTGTTGCTTGCCACACATTCAGATTAAGATTGCTCAGAGTGTTGAATTGATTATACATACTATTCAAATAATCAACATTTATTGAATATAACATTACTACTTTATGTTTAAATCATTTACTATTTTATTTTGCAATAATTTAAGTTGTGGTATTCTCTTATTCAGCTTGATTCAACACCGTATCACATGGCCAAGGAAATTTTGCTCACAGAACGAACGTAAGTTTTTAATTTCGTCTCACCATTTTCCAGTTTTTTTGTCAAATGATTTAGGATTGTTTGGTTTGAATCGTTCAGATAGGTTCTAAATTCTTTGCCATTGAAAATAACTCTGTAATTTTCATTTGTAGGTACATAAAGGATCTTGAAGTATTAACAGTGGTAGGTTTTTATGCCTAATTTCTTCTTTCCTACGTTCAGATTAACCCACGATTTTTGTGTCCGCAAGAGGAAAGCTTGTAAAAACAACGTTGCTTATTTGCAAATATGTTCATTGATAGGTGTAATCTAATGTTATTTTTCTTGTTACTTTTTTTAGTCATTCAGAGAATTGGTGACCACAGTTGTGTCCATATCTGATTCTTTAATGAATTCCTTATTTGGTAATATGGATCCATTGTATGATTTCCATTGTTCCTTACTGGCTGAGCTTGAAGATCGTCTCTCCATGTGGTATGTCTTTCATTAATTTATTCATACACTTTATGCTCAAAATGGCTTCTCTTCCTTTCCATCCTTTTCTTCGTCTTCCCTCGTTTTCCCAGTAGAAATTTCGCTTTCCTTTCCAGATCCTGTTTCTGGACCGCTCTTGGAAGAATCAAGGCTCGAGACGGAAATTCTCCCATTGATTCTATTTATTTCTACAAAGCTATTGAAAAACCCTTAATATGCACTTTTTGATAGTTTTGCTGTTTGTTGCATCCCTACATCAGCAGCAATCAATTCTGCCTGTGATCCATTTTATTACATCTATGGTTAATAAGTTAGTGTATTTGTATTTATGCTGTATTTAACAACCGTCGTCTACAACTTTCGATTCTCACAGGGAATCCACAGCGCATGACAACAGACGTAAGAATATTCATAAGATTGGTGACATCATGCTTTCGAATATGAAACAACTCAATGTGAGTGACTATTATTCTCCTTCAACTGTCAGTCACTTTCAGTTCATTTTTATTAGTACATGACTTTTCGCTGGAAAAGGATGTTCACACCCCCAATTATATTCGAAATTTGACGAATCATTTCTCGTCATTTCATAACTTACTGTCTATTTGAAACTTTGAAGAATCCGTTAAGATCAGATGAAAATAGTCTCTGGATGATATCAATCAATTCATTTGAAAATCTTTATCAGAATAAGATGTTCGTTTCGAAGGGCTGTTTTTGTTAGCATTTCACTTCAAATCTATTTGGAAGTTACTGCCCTTTATGACTCGTTTTCCTACTTGACTTTCTATGTGTTTTTTTTAATGTCCAGGCTTACATCGGATTTGTAAATAAACATGATCAAACATTAATGGATTTGGAAAATGAAATCAACAAATCTGATAAACTGAGAAAAGCATGCAAAGAATTTGAGGTAAAATTTAGTTTAATCTTTTCTTGCTGTTTGATTGAAATTATGAGGTTTTATTTGTAGTCGTTAAAAGTGTACTTTCACATTATTTATCAGAAAGACATTATCCTAGCAACGGAATCTCAAGATGAATTTTAAGCTTCGTTTTAGATGCAATGACAAGAGAATCTAATTTGTACAGTTTTTCTGTAGATTTTTCCTTTATGAGTCTAATTCCTTTTTTATGCTGTGTCATTTTAGCTGAACAAGATCTGCTACATGCCTTTAAACAGTTTCATACTTAAACCAACTCAAAGACTTCTATACTACAAATCAATTCTTGGAAGTAAGTTTTTTTCGTTCTTAGGAATATGATTTGCACACTCCGATCAAAATATTACTAACCTCCTAACTGAGGAAATATCTGGCCTAAAACATGTGTATTGGGAATTATTTGGGAAAAGAAATTTTCTTTCTTTGCCTAAAAGGGTGGTACATCCAGCCACTATTGTTTTGATGATATGAAGTATGGATGGTTGTACTTAAGAAACACTGTAAAATAGAGTAGATAAAATATACAATTTGCCACAGCAGAATTACAGAAACATATTTATAACTCTTGTTTTCAAGGCATTAAATTCAAGGAGAGGGATGATAAAGTATATTTTACAAGGATATTCAAGGAGAGGGATGATAAAGTATATGTTACGAGGATATTCAAGGAGAGGGATGATAAAGTATATTTTACGAGGATATTCAAGGAGAGGGATGATAAAGTATATTTTACAAGGATATTCAAGGAGAGGGATGATAAAGTATATTTTACGAGGATATTCAAGGAGAGGGATGATAAAGTATATTTTACAAGGATATTCAAGGAGAGGGATGATAAAGTATATTTTACAAGGATATTCAAGGAGAGGGATGATAAAGTATATTTTACGAGGATATTCAAGGAGAGGGATGATAAAGTATATTTTACGAGGATATTCAAGGAGAGGGATGATAAAGTATATTTTACAAGGATATTCAAGGAGAGGGATGATAAAGTATATTTTACGAGGATATTCAAGGAGAGGGATGATAAAGTATATTTTGCAAGGATATTCAAGGAGAGGGATGATAAAGTATATTTTACAAGGATATTCAAGGAGATGGATGATAAAGTATATTTTACAAGGATATTCAAGGAGAGGGATGATAAAGTATATTTTACGAGGATATTCAAGGAGAGGGATGATAAAGTATATTTTACGAGGATATTCAAGGAGAGGGATGATAAAGTATATTTTACGAGGATATTCAAGGAGAGGGATGATAAAGTATATTTTACGAGGATATTCAAGGAGAGGGATGATAAAGTATATTTTACAAGGATATTCAAGGAGAGGGATGATAAAGTATATTTTACGAGGATATTCAAGGAGATGGATGATAAAGTATATTTTACAAGGATATTCAAGGAGAGGGATGATAAAGTATATTTTACGAGGATATTCAAGGAGAGGGATGATAAAGTATATTTTACGAGGATATTCAAGGAGAGGGATGATAAAGTATATTTTACGAGGATATTAACCTTATTTTTTAGAACCATAAAGTATTTCGTGAGGTTTGAGAGCGTGATTGTTGACAATGAAAAAGGAACTTAGTCATAACCCACATCATTTTACGTAGCTGCAAGAAAACAGTATTTAAAAGCATGGCATCTATGCAAAGATAGAAAACACAACATTCACATCAGATTTTGTTGATGACTTTGTTGATGATTTTGTTGAATTGTAAATCGATGACTTTCATGAATTTCAGGACTTTGTAAAGAATACAAAGGAGATGATCAAAATTATTTGGAAATCAAATCAGCGTATGATGAAGTTGTGGAAGCGTGCAAAGCTGTTTCTGGCAGTTTGAAAAATCTTGTGAGTATTACTGTATCTGTCATTTTTTTATATCTATATATATATTTCATTTGAAGATGATCGTAAGTTGATTGTAAGATTTTAAGATAATTGATTTTAAGATGATTGAAATACACGGTCACTGAAGAAACTCAAAAAAGCTTTTTCAATTTGAAGTCCCTATTTGAAAAACCATTCAAGCAAAAATGCATGAGCCATTATCAGAAAAATTGATTCTTCTAATAGTTGACAGAGCTTTTTTGTGGCTATTTTTGGTAATTTTCAAAATTATAGCTTCTTGGTGATTCAGAATTTAAATTAAAAATCAGTCTTGATAGGCAGCCAGAAAGTGGTACAAAACGCACGGTCATATGTTTCAAATCCATTTCAAATCCTTCTGAGAATTGGCATAACTGGTAAAATCATAAGATGAAATGAGAATTTAAAGTCTCATTTATTGCCCTGAAAGCAGGTGTTGAATTAGTGATACAAACAAGTTGCATTTCTCTTACTTTTGAGGTGCACTTGACCAAGGCCATTTTCTTACTGTTCTGCAAAGTATATAATCTTTTGAATTTTCTGCATTTGCCAAGATACTATTATTTTGAAAATTATTAGAATGACAAAGAAAAAAATCAAATATTTTAGCTGTTAGAAAAATGATTTTAAGAGGATATTTTTAGTCACCATGTAAAATGACGATATAAGCCATTGAGTATTGTACCTGGTTGGTTCTTGGCATATTTTTCATTGCTGAATGACATTTAAGCACCACCGATAACATTGTCTTATTCACCAACGGAAACTAAGCAGATTTCTTATTCAAGCTCTTATGTCGAAGGATTCTCTTTTATTCATAGCACTTTGTTTTTTCAGGAAAATCTTCATAAAACAATCGAACTTGACAGAGATTTAACTGGAGTTGAAAATATTGTTCATCCACAGAGAGTAATTATTATTTTGTCACAATTTATATTATATTTAACTAGATTATCTTATACCAATCCTTGAATCGTCATACCTCCATCATCATTTGCAGTTTATGTCCTTTTGCAATTGGTGCGACCTGATTCATGATAAGGCATCTTTCAGTAAAAGAATTTGCAATCCCTATATTCAAAGTACGTTGTCGTAGAACTTGCATATACTAAAAAGCTGACGAATTATGTCGTGATATTTGGTCGTTTAGAAATAACTTGTCTTTCAATATTTTTGCAGGAATTTATTCGCGAAGGATGTCTTTACAAAGTATGTCGAAAAGGTCCGCAGCCTAGAATGTTCTTCTTGGTAAGTAATGCATTTTTAGAAATGAATCATTTCATGAAAGAGAAAAGGATCGTTTATGATAGGAAAGATGTGAACACTAATGATTAAAAAGGGTAGTACGATCTTACTGAGTAGTTTTGATTTTTGTTTCCTTAACATTTGATGAAAATGTGCACTAGGCCTGTGATATCCCTTTCAATTTAGAACTTGGGAAAATTTCAAACAAGACATTGTGGTTTTATTTTGCTATATTTGTTTCAGTTTTCAGACACATTGTTATACACAACTCAAGGGCTTACGATTGCCAATCAATTCAGAGTTCGTGCACAAATTCCTCTGAAATATATGAAGGTAAGTGCCTCTATCTTTCTTTATCTTTCTGAATTAAGATAAAAAGACATAGACTCAGTCGACTTCTAGGTTCTCATTCGTTATCAGTATGACCGGGAAGAAACGTGTAAGCCCGCTAAACGTTTAAACTTTTTGTGACTTACCCTGTAGAATAACTTGCTGATGATTTTCTTCAATTTATGCTTGTCTTTAAAAGAATAATTTTAATTCCTATACCAACTTAAGTCATTTTCTTCAATTTGCTTTCAGATCGAAGAAGGAGGCATTGAATTGCATGGTTTGTCAGCATTTACCATACACAACAGCTGCGGAAGATCATTCGTTGTTGCTGCAACCTCTCCGGAGGAGCGATATAAATGGATGGAGGTAATGTTCTAACAAAACTTTCATGGAATGAAGAATGGAATAGGTGAATCAGTCATTGATAGAAGTTTGATTCTGTCGCCCTTTTTTGTTATTTGCTATTCATATTACCGAAATTACCACATGCTTCTATTCCCTTTTAAAGTCATTTTATTAAACTTGAGGCCAGTTTCTGAAGCTCTTTATCGATATTTGTGAGCCATTACTCATTTTGTGGCTAAGAATAGCAAATCACTCAAGGACAAAGACATGTCAGCTATTTTCTTCTCAGAACGCACACCAACCTCCGGAGCAACGTTTTGAATCCAGGAAGACTTTTGAGTTTTGATTTTATGGAAATTATAAAGAGACTATTCAGATAATGATGTATTTTTTATTTGCAATTTCAGGACCTGAAAGCTGCAATGGCTAATGCCAAATCCGAGGTAAATCAGATTTTCTGTTCATGCCGAATTGTGTGATCTCATTTTACCAAGTAACTCGAGTCAGATGTACAAGATGATAGCGAAGAATCATTAATAGAGAATATCGTAGAAGACAGTTCTAGGAAAAATTCAAGAGTGCAGAACCTTTGAATGTCAACAGCTTAGAAACATCAAGTTTAAAATACATCAAAATGAATGAGGCGTGATCCTTTAATCGTAAGTCATTGATTTGTCATTCATCGTTAATTTGTGTTTGTTACCCAGATTCACACTTATTGTGATTTTTTGAATGATCTACGCTCTTTTATAATACAATTTTCTTCCTTATTTGGTGGAAATATTGAATAATTGTTTTGTCATTCTCTGTAGGTTGTTTGTGAAAACTGCAAAGCAAATCAAAATGACATCATCAATGAAAACGCTGAAATCGCCAGTTCAATGTGTCCTGGATGCAATCAAGAAATTAATACATCACGTGAGATTTATTTCTTTTTTAAATCATTTGTTTACATGTCTAGTTTCTAATTTTCCTGATCTGGTAAAATAAGTTTCCAATAACTTTTTTATTCAAATCTGATGAATTTTCAAGAAATGACGATACGTGAGGAGAGCTGAAAATATCGTTGCAGTAGTGCCTCATCCAAGGAAGGCAATAATTTCCATTCACTGAAATCGAATAGATCACCAAAAATAGAAAACCGTGCCCTGTGACTATAAATATGTTGAAGATATTGTCGTAAGCATTCTTTAGCTTGGACATATGTCAGTAAAACACTTTATTCTGAATAGGAAGTTTTATTCTTTTATTTAGAACAAAAGTTGCCTCCTATTCATATCAAGAAATCACCAAAAGAACAAGATTCAGATGATGAACATGTTGGGAGTCTGGAACGAGTCTCTTCATTGGATAGAAGACATGCTCACGTGAGAACGTTATCAACAAGGAGAGTTTGTTGGCATAGAAACACGAGTATTAGCATGAATGAATACAAAATATCTGTGCAGGTATGGATTTATTTTGTTCTTGTATTTTTTTAACTGTCATATCTGTAATCTATCAAATCAGATGAAATTGTTTGGATGTAATTCTTCTAGCATATTTTTATCATTATCACTAAAGATGTTTAATTAAAAGTAGCAATTTGTATTTTATATAGCTATTCATAGCTATTCATCTTTCTTTTCAGAATAATCTCAGCGGTGAGCTTTATCGCAAATTCAAAAATTCTCCAAAATGGCAAAGACTTTGGGTTGTCTTCACAAATTTCTCGTTATTTTTCTTCAAGTCTTGCGAGGTAACAATTTATTTTTATCTCCCTGTATGTTAAAAGACTGCTTCTCTTTTTAAATGTTGTTTTACCATCATCATCGAAGCATGCGTTACTTGATATAGCTCCTTAGAGAGTTTTCATTTTCCATTAAATTTTGAAATATTTTGCATTAAATACTTGATAATCTTTTGTAAAGTTTAGATGTACAAGTTATAAAGGAGGAAGGTTTTTTTACTGTCATACACTTAAAAGATACTGTCGAGTTCTATTTTTAGACTTTTTGAATCTTTATTGAAAGAAGACAGTTGCAATGAAGTAAATGAATTATGTTTCAAATAAAGTTGAATTTCTATTGTGATTTATTTTTGATTAATATTTGTGATTTATTTTTTTATCTTCTTTATCAATCAGGATGATGAACCCATTGCAAGTCTTCCTCTGATTGGATATTCCGTTTCAAAACCAACTGAAGTGAGAAACTAGATTTGTGTTTATCCTAATGACGATTATATTATTGGATAGAGTGGACCAAATTGTACTTTCATCTTGAATGAATTAGTTTTTCGATAAATTGGTACTAGATGACACTTCATAAATCTAGACACAAAAGTTGATGCTTGCTCAAAGCCGAAACCAGATTTTTTGCAAAGTACCCATGTGTCACTGAAGCAAAACATTTATGTGTACGTTGGCTTGTTTGATGAAAATCTTTTACATCAAAAGTTAACGAAGATTTGCTTCTCAAATAAAGCCACAGAATAAACACAAACGGCTTTATTTTTGAACTGGTTGGATTGTACACCCAACAAGGCAAGTCTATAATGAATCCCCGAAATTGATATTCTCTTTGCTTTGTGATACCATTGCTACACAATTGATGAAACTTATTACTTTCGTATTCATGTCAATCTTACGATATTCATTATTCCCTTTAACAGGTTGAAGGAGTGGTAGAAGAATTTGCGTTCAAGTTGCAATTCAAAGCACATGTCTATTTCTTCAGAGCTGAAAGTGAATATGCTTTTAACAGGTAAAAAAAAATATTGTTTACATTGTTTATTCATACCAGTTTGGTTCTATTTACTTTTGACTACTGTTTTACTCCATGGGCACTTAATGAATCATTTCAACTTGCATGTCGCCTGTCATCTTTTCTCGTGAGATCGCTATTGCTGCTATCATCTTGACCCTGATTGATGTGACCTCAAGAAGTGACACCACTCTTTTGAGGTGCTTAAATTTTTCATTTTACTGTTTTGCTTAGTCACTTATGGTTTCATTTGAACTTTCTTGGACGGACACCTCTATACAAAGGACACCTCCAAATAGCGGACAAATAACTTCGTCCGCTATTTGACAGAAGATGACGGAAGATGACGGAAGATGACGGAAGATGACACGTGACTACAGCGGAGACCTCTCTACAACGGACAAGAACATTTGTGCCACAAGTGTCCCTTATATGCAGGTTCCACTGTAAATCAATCATGTGCATGGCAATGCTAAGAGTAGCACCTCCACAGAAGTAGAAGACAATTTAAACAAAAGTGAATTTTATTTCATCCATGCAAAGTCAGTGTGAATAATATTTTAGGTTCTAACTGTTATGAGAGTCTACATCTTTGAAGTCATTCATGTTGATTGTTGGTTCTTCTATCAGCCACATTTCTTTCAAATCATGAAAGTGAAATAAATTTGTACATATATAGTCATTCAACAATCGAATTAGTAAAAATTGATAAAATATTGCGTATTACAGGTACTTTAAATAATTTGAATTGTAATATGAATACAAACACCACTTTGAAGTGACATACAGGAATAAGATTAACAGGTTGGAGTGACCGTCTTTTAATTGCTGCCCCGTTTACTGGTAAGTGTAAAACCATGTTGTCATACCGTAAAGCCTCTCTGCTACCGAATAACATCAAATTTCTGATGGGGAATGTTTCTTGTAATAGATGTATGAATCCTGCTGTGATTTTACCTTAAATTCTCTTTTTGAAAACTGCTAAAATTCTTTTTAAAGATGGATGGAAGTGTTGAGCAGTGCAACAAAAAGTGCGAGCAGAACAAGGATCTTCAGCAGAATGACAAGTGATCAACAATAATCCACATTTTCCAATTTTTTATCCTCAATATTTTATCATCGTCAGGATTTTCCAGCCTCGAACATTTTATCAATTTTTATATAGAAACAATTTACATTCAGATGTTTGTAGAATTTTTGATTCTATTAATTTAGACCCAACTGCTTTGAAAACGCAACGAATTTAGATTACATTTTATCATTGTCCAGAGAGTATTTAAACTTAAGATGAAGCTTCTAATTACTAATCCAAAGGGACCTACAAATCATCCAATATTTTTGACACAACATTCACGTTGGCTTTATCGGATAATGGCAACAACGATATGACGAAACCGTAGACTATGACCAAATGATTCAACATCAACCATTTGTCTGCATTGGAAAAGACTTGACTGTTCGACTTTGCTGCAGTGGCTGTTAACTGACTTGCAGCATCAGCTAAAATTGGCAAACCAACGACATCAAGCAATACCCTCAACTAATGTGTCTCTCATCATAGAGATCCTTCTTGATTTTTCACCTCATCACAACTTTCAACCCAAAGAAGGTTCAGAGTTTTAGCAGATTTTGACTTCCTAGCTAGCAATGCGAGGAAATCGTGAATTGACAAATATTGGAACTTTTTTCGCATAGTCACCCATTTCAGAATTTTCTACAGTAAATGCATGTCTATGTAGGTGTGCCAAATTAGTTTCAACTTTTGACAGGTCATGATAAATCGTACAAAGCTATTCATAATGATTTTTTCTCTTGATTTTCATTGGGCCATTTCTGGAGGTAAAAGTGATTTGTACAAAATTGTAGGACGGAAACTTTGAAGATGTTGAAGCTCCTCATGTAGTGTTCTTGTAACCTGTCATGACACACCATTTAGAAGTCAATCTGCAGGGTCAGTGAGTAGAATTTTCATAGCATAAAAATTAGCAAATTTAGCTCTATTACAATTCGTCTTAGAATTTCCCTTTGTGCTTCAATATCAAAGGCCAAATTTTCTCCGTGATTACCAAATACTTTATGACTCACTTTGTACATCATCATTTCATTGCAGAGAAGTTCAGTAAGACGAAAAATTTCCACTTATATTTCATAAAGCAGAAACGTCTTTTATACAGTTACTGTATCATTAGTGTTATGAGTTGCATCAAATATCTAGAACTAGATACTGTAATTACTATTTACCCATACAGTTTATTAGACAAATATTATAATCAGAGCAGACTCCTAATGTAGTAAAATCTCTTCTCTTTAAGTGTTCCTGTGACTTTAGTGGTAAAATGTAACCCTTGTAAGCTCTTTTTATGTTATTATTGTTCTATAGTGTTTTACATAGCTTTATGAACATAGACTGTGTAAGTAATTAAGGTTCATTTGTATGGGTATCTAAATTTTCTTCTGTTTGCTGCTTCACTTTTTTATCAAACAGAATTGCTGTTTTTTGCAACATTTCTTTCACGTTTATACTGCTGGTATATAATTTCTCATAATTAGGTTTTTTCAAGACTTTTCTTCATCTCCCAAAAACTACTTTTCCTAGACATTTTTATCCAAGTTGTTGACACAGTTTAAATGCTAATTTTGCATTTATTGAGATACATTGCCTTCCCCAAACGATGATGATGTCTTCCCAAAGTTTTAGCTTCCCTGAGTAGAAGTATGGCTGTTTAGGGAGGAGCCTAATATAAATTGATACATATGTTTGTGTTTTCAACTGCTTCAGAAGGTGATGTTTTAAGAAGCCTAGTTTCTATTAAATTGCTAAGTGTCACAAAGTGTGGCAAGTGTCGTGAGTGTCACAGAATTTTGGTTCTTCAACACTTTGCAATGAATGGAAACTGCTGTACTAAAATGCTGTGACACTCTGTGATCGGTGTTGCAGAGATAGACAATTTTTATCTCTGTAACACTCTGCATCACTTTGTGATCAATGGAAATACCTGTCCTGATGTTCTGCAACCAATTGCAATCCCAGAACAATTAGAGACATGTGATGCCATTTTTTGCTGTGGTTATGTGATGTTTATTGTCATTGAAACATAGTGCCAAGATTCTGCATCACTCTGCAACCAATGAAAACATCCTGTCGTAGAGAGTTGCAGAATGCAGCAAGCCGAAGCTCTGGACACTGCGATTTAACGGAGACCAGGTTATACATTCTACTAAAGAAATGATGATAAGTTTCTAAAGCAAAAAGCACTGTTTTGTATTTGATTAGTAATAAAACATTCAAATTTAAGATTGTATAGATTTAACTTCATCCAGTTCAATTTCTGGTTCTGAATTTGGTGGCTCAGTCAGTGATGCATGCAACATGATGACAAATACAGATGCACCTGCAAAAAATGTTAATATGCATAAATACTGGGGATATATCAATCAATCAATCAATCAATCAATCAATCAGTCAATCAGATATATCAATCAGTCAATCAATTGATAAATGAATAATCATGCTAATGCTTATCATAAATTTAAACATTATAACAAAACAACATCTCAACAGTTTCCCAAATTCTCTTTTGGGATGCAAATTTTTAAAGAGTAATTGACAAAGAATTTTTAAGAACAAAACATTGTACATAGAAAAATGATGTTTCTCAATTAAATGATGATCAAAATCGATTCACAAATAAATCAACTACAATCAATTTACAGACAGATATGGATGAAAATTAATTTGAAATTTTATCACAAGGTGGTCATAAAAACTTTTTTAAAATAGACATACCGATGACCCAAAATACAGCAGATCCAGCTGAAGCAAAAAACAACAGTGGAAGTGATATTGTCAGAATCAAAGCATACTGCTCAGCCACAGAATATTCTCGACCTGAAAAGATAAAGTTTTGTCAACTGGGACCTAAATGAAGGTTTATCAATGCATTGGCAGAAATTAGCTATGAATATGAAAGAAGATTCTGCAGCATCTTCTGGTGGGAGAAAACTCAGTTCTCTGATCACTTGGGGGCAGAAGTAATCTCAAAACCCTCTGTCTAACGAAATCACATGTCATAAATTTTACATTAAAGCTTGGCTTACCAAACAATTTAATTTTCTGTCCTTGACCTCTCTTTGAGACATAGTAGCATGCTCCTGATGATATTCCCAAAGCAAATAGCAGCATTGGTGATGTGATTCTGAAAAAAGGGCAAAAACGATACCAAGTTTAAGGGATTAATTCAATTTACAAAGCTGAGAATAAATTGTGCACTACCTGTAAAACAAAACGTTGTATCACATTTTTAGCCTTACAGTAATAGTTTTCAATCAACTTATTATTTCATCAAGAATCATAAATAGTGTATGTAGAAAAGAAAACTGTTCATTCTGCACCATCAATAATTCACAGTGTAAGGTCTGAGAATTACAAGTCAACCAACTCTAATGAGACATCACTGCTGACACACCCTGCCTGTTGTGTTATTAAAGGGCTTTATTTAGCCCGTCTTGTCTGCTTCATGATCTTTAAGAAGGAGGTCAAAATCTCATCCTAACTCATCAAGATCAATTCGTTTAAAGTGACATCCTGATGTAAAATTTGAGTACATACATGCAATAAATTGCAAGGAATAAACAGATTGCAATGTAATTCGTTTGATAAGCGTCCAAATTTTTGACAATTCTTCGCGAAGCTTGGGCGACATCTTTTGGTTTTGAAAAGGCCTTTGCATTCATGAATTCAGTCCATGGCTTCAACTGACTTCTCCTTTTATCAATCCATTGTTTTATTCTTGAACTATTTTCATCTTTTCCGACATCTGCAAGAGAATTTTGAATCGTTCCTGAAATTTCTTCCATGTTTAAACCGGCAGCCATTTTTAAATTCGAAGAAAATTTTTGCCACTTGTCATCTAAACCTCGTTTTGATGCGAAATTACTATGGTTACACATTTTTCCCGCAAAAAACTTGCGTCACTTCCGGCCACTTGTGCAATTGGGAGTGGGAAAGGGCTGTCCAAAAGGCATTTCTTGGGGGGGAAGAGATCGTTAGGGCTTACCTGAGAATCATTTCCAAAGAAATTCTGGCTATGAAAATATCTCTTTCGGAAATCTGCAATGTTAAAATTCATTTTGGCCAAAGCTCCACTCCCGTAAAGCCAAAATGTGATCCCTCCAGTCCAACAAGGAAAAAACTGTGCAAACTAGATATTTGAGATCCATATATCCAATTAAATACTAACCCGTATTTTCATCTGACTGTGTCCAACCTCTTTCCGCGTTCAATTTTGCATTCACTAAAATGTCCACAACATTGTAAGCATCACATTTAGTCTTTGGCAAAGTAATCATTTAAAAGCTTTAAGTTGCAACTGTTTCATTATAAGGTGCATTCCTAGCCTATCGCGAGGTATTTCCATTCAATTATTGAATCCTTTCCCTGCACTTACCTTCCAACTTGTTATTGCATCATGTAAATGTCAGCCAGCACCCTGCGAAATCATGCCGCGCGAAATCCATCGTTCGTTGGGATTTCTACCACAAAGAAAGGAATTCGTTTCATTGAATAGCTTGTTTTATTTCCATCGTACGATCATGCGAGAGGGCATCTCAATCGAACCACCGGTCTCTGCTTCGCGTTTTCTTTTCCGTTCGCGTCAAACATTTATCACGAAAACATTCAGGGGAGAATGGCAAGTTAAGAACTCGAAGAACCAATGTCTTGAAGCGGTATTTACTGTGATGAAGAAACATTTGCAAAGTCCAGTAAGTCACAATTGGATCTTCGTAAGTCTGAAAATATTTTGAAACTTTATCAACTGTATACATGCGTAAAAAGAGTAGATTATTGCTTGCTTACAAAATCCTGCGTACCATGTGATTTTGATTCAATTGACAGTTGGTAAATAGAACCACCCGTCTATTTTGCCAGTCTGAGATTTGCAACTTTGCAAGCAAGAGAAATCAAAGACAAACAGCTAAATTTATTTCTGGCTCAATAAGTAATTTAATAGTTGTGTGGAGCAATTTATGCAGAAAGATTTATGTTCAAGGAACTTTTAAAGTTAACGTCGTGTGCTCTAGAATAACCAGCATATCTGCAGCACAATCTTTATCATCCAAACTCAATGAACATCTGCTGCATACGAAGTCTTGAATATGAAATCAAGTCAAGTGTTATGTTTAATCTTGCCCAACTACAAATAGTGCAGGCCATATAGCGCAGGTGCTATAGGGAGTCACAGATTTTCAAAATGCATAATGGAATAGTCTTCACCCGAAATAATTCCTTGATTACTTCAAATAAGTATTGTGAAAACCGGTGAAAACGCCCAAACAATATATCTTTGCAGGTTCAGCATTTTCAATATTTTTACCATAAATCACAAAAGGGTTTCGCTTGAAACATTACCAGAATCGGAAAATTAAGTCGATGTTAACATTTTCACTTTGAGCATATGCTCAAGTTGAAATTGGTCTTGAGACTGTGTATTGACTGCGTCCAATTTGTAAAATAGTGCAGTTTATCTACCTGCCAGGTTTTGAAGCATACTACGAAATGGTAGAGGAGATTGGGACTAGTTGTCACAGGAATTTTACACTCTCATTCTCATTTTTAGTTGAAGGCATTAATCATATTAATTTTTGCTGATACATTTCAAAGAAGTGCATAATATCCTCAAAGAACACATCATTGGAAAGACATCATCTGGAAAGTTCTCAGTTTCTGTTTGCATTTATTGACAATTTAGACATGTGACATATTTTTGTGAGAACATATCTTGGTTCTCTATCTATACAATATTGTACAGCAACCTACATTGGTTATTACGTACATGTTTGGTTAGTCAGTTAAAGTTCGCTTTTAGCTTCAAAAGAAAAATGTAAGGGCTATTTTATACAATTAAATTAATTTTTTTCATTTCTGTTCAAATTTACATGTTTTGGGAGTGAATAAAAAAGTAAAGTTTAGCTCAAACTAATGTCATCAGCGTCTAAATTAATTATTGGTTGAATATATAAGAATCTAGCAGTAAGGTTGCAAGCTAGTTATCATGTGAGAATCCTACGTTAACCGGTCATAGTTAACCAGGATCCTTTGCAAGCACGTTGCTATTTCGGACTGTTTGAAAAACAAATTTGGGCAAGTGTAAAGGATGGATCGACACTGCAGTTGTTAAACTAGGAGACAAGTCACCTGCAGTCAAACTTTTCCATTAGTTTAAGTTGACTGGTAATTCCATTTCATCTTTTAGCAGCGTTGATCAATCTTTTCTACTAAGGCCAGATATGATTTTTACACATTCTGAAATGGGCCATCAGTCTCCAATACCAGCCATCGTAACAGTTGCCAGGCCCAAAGGGATCATGGTCAAGTGGACGTCTCATAGGTTGCGGAAATGGAGATTTCTTTGAGCTGTCTGCCTTGTAGTTTCCCATCTCAAAAACAATTGCCATTTTGTAAATAGAGTAATAGAAAAATTCCAGAAGATGTTCTTCTGGCCGGGGACACGACCCACACGTGCCTCCAAGGGACAGTGGTTTTGCGGGTTTCGTGTTGGTCTGGAACCAGAGATTTCAAAGAATCAACGCTCGAAAAATTTAGGTTTGTTGAAATTTAAGTAATGACAACTGAACAAGAAACGACCAAGAAGGTACCAGAAAAACCTGCTAGGACAGCTAGGGTCATGTCGACTGCTGCGATGTGACCAGTGTCAGCAAGGAAGCATTCCGCAACGCATGTCCGCCTTGCAGTAACCCGGACAATAACCAGTGAAATTTGAAAGACGTCATATCACGCCTCATTGATCTTTTCAGCTTATTTCTGAGCATGACGTCAGGTCAATCGGTTCGAGATATTGTCGTCAGATGAAATATAATTATGCTTGTGTTTGCTATTTTAGCAAAAAAGAGGAAAGATTTTGAAGAGAAAGGAGAAAATTATGGTTGCAGAAATAGCAGTTTTTTCGAAATCAAAGATCATGAAGAGATTAAGTAAGCTGTCAATTGGCAACGTTTTTCTTGGTAAGTACCAAGTTTCTTAATTTCACATAAAAATGTTCGCCTTTTGATACTAAACTTCCCCACATTGTTGTTTTTCCATATTTTGAGTGCATGAATTGTGATGTGGTCTCTAATGGACCTAATGCAGGTGAGACATGTTTCTTGACATCCTTTGACATACTGATGATATTTTAGCGTCCGCTCCCCGGGCTTGACAAAAGCCATCAGGTGGAATTTGTTCTAGAGTTTCTGGATTTTTTTTCATCCTGTTACTATCTAGTCCCTCATAAACCAGGTCCAGTATCTTGTATAAAAAACGTGTATTGACATAGTGGATTGCTATTTTTCTCGCTTTACTGCGTGCAATCTTATCAACTGGAAATCGGTTGTCACCTTTCCAACGTGAAGAGTTTTGTCTTAATTTAAGCATAGAAAGTGCATGCATCTGGAAGAGTTGAGACATTTTGCTACCCCCCCCCCTTTGTTGCAGCTTTAGAGTTCCACTGTCGACGCAAACCAAGCGTAATAAACCAGTAGCTCTCCTTTTCAAACATTCATGGGAGCTAATTTTTTCATGTTACTACTCTCTGGTCTCTAATAGACGGGGGGTTGGAATAGTAGGGGGGTTGGAAAAAATCTCAAAAATTAATAGTCGGGGGGTTGGAATAATAGGGGGGTTAGAAAAAATCTCAGTGATTCGCACTTTCTTTACATAGTGACGGTAAGACTTCAAAAATACAATGCAATGACATCACAGATTTCGCTCGAAAGTCTTAATCTTAGTTGGGTGCATGGAATTTTGTTGTGTAGCTTTTGCATGACGTTGAATTTTCTGGTTCCCATTTGAAAAATCCCAGAAAAGATAGAAAATGCTGTCATGTATCATCAGAAGGACTCTCGCACATTTTTTATGACGTTATTTTTATGAGCTATGATTGTCAACTTTTCCTTCCTCCCAAAATTCGGAGTGATTTTCCTGGTGCAAAATTTGTTAAACAATAGAATTATTCTATTATTTGTGACTCTTTCTCGGCATGTAATTTCGCAAGCGATGCTGATTTTACTTGATCAATAAATTAAACTTGTCAAGTTCTCAAATGTTCAGTAATTCCCAGAAATGTAATTCGTTGTTCCTTGTTCCCTGTTTCTCTACTCAACATTTTCCCGGGCCCATATGACGTCATAGAGGTGAAAAAATGTACCGCATTGTGACCCTGTGGTCACCGTTTGCGATTGGCCTAAGCAGTAGCAGAGGAAGCGGCGAAGAAAAAGAACGCGGAAGGCATGGCGAAGGTTTCGAAACATAAATTTAAGATAATTATGATATTACATGATTATGCTTCAATATCAATGTAAAATTGATTCAAGGGAAAGATAAAAAGATGGAAAAAGTATCAGAATACCACAAGGAAAGACAAAACGAGGAAGGGAAAGATGAAAATTCACAAAGCATCAATCATGAAGAAGGGGAGAATGAACCAAGCGAAGAAACAAATGACAAAGAAGATTCATCATCGAGTTTGAGTTCAGAATTACATGGCAAAAGGTTAGGAAACATATTTATCATTGTATATACACACAAATATTTATTGAACACAAGTTGAGGATGTTGAAATTATTGTGTTGCACCCAGCCATCAAGTTTCCAACTGTGTTACTGTTGTTAGCATCTCCAGGCCAAAATTTTAAGGTCTCCCCCAGGCCCCAAGAACTGCATATTTGGACAGATCTCAGTCAGAGCTTCAAAATGCAATTTTCCTGGCCTCAATATGTCAAGTGGTTCAAAAGTTATTGGTTTTTAAAGTTGCATAATTGAAGCGGAATTTCAAATATGTATCTTACTAATTAGTATTAGAAAGTATTGGCCTGATGGCACCAAAATTCAGCTGAAATTTTACAGAAAATTGGCTTGATTGCATCCATCACAACTCCCATATAAATGGCCCAATGTAAACCAAACTTTGCAAAAATCTGATTCAACCAGCAGAAAACGAAAAAGTGAAGAAAAATTGGGCGTGGCTTTAAGATCATAGGCGTGGCACTGTTACCTAGCAACGTTAATATATAGCGGCTGAAAGCCGTAAATGTCCCTTGCTTGACTATAATTTGGCATTACTTTCATACAATAGTGAATGCAGTGCAAAAACACAATTAAAAATAGGTGTGGCCTTTAAGTGAAGGGTGTGGCATGGTTACTTAGCAACAAGGATACAATACCGGCCTCATGCACAATTACACTGTATTCCTGCCTTGACCCTTGAGTTTTCTTGAGAAATGACCAAATTACAGTAAGAATTCTTTTTTACAACTATAGTCTTCTATACCATTCAAGGTTTCTTAAATTAGAATGCAGAGAACTCTTAAGAATTCTTACAAATTCTTAAGAATTCTTAAGAATTCTTGAGAATTCTTGTCATGTTAATGTGTACAAGGTCTGTAACTTATATCACCCAATAAAAGTCCTCGGATGTTCAGTAAATTTAGATATGCATCAGTTAAATTATAGAGGGCTCACAACCTTGTATCACAGTTTTAAAAATACCAATCTTTGAAAAGTCCAGACGGATTCATCCTATCTTGGGGAAAAGTTCCTGTAACAAATATTTTCAGCATAATTGATTACGGTAATAGAAACATTTCACTGCATATACATACAATACCAAAATACTTCCAAAAATTTAGGACTATTTTCTCAGCTTTTGTGTTATTTGATGAACTGGCAAAGTATTCAGATATTTCATTATTAGTCACAAATAATTCTGGGAAAGGGCGCCATACATTTTGTATCTTTTGGTTCAAAATAACACATAAATTAAATTGCCAAAAACTGCCCTCTACAAATGACAAAATGACTTCACAGGAGAGGGTTTTGTAGGCTAGGGGTTTCATGAAACCCAACAGGGATGCCCTAATAACCTATCTATAGGAGGATCATTATCACCTTCAAGCGTCTTTGTATTGATAGAGATCTGATCTATTAGCACATAAGCGTACGAGGTGTGGGGGCCCCCCCCAACTTTGGAAAAACTTTCTAAAATCAGCACCATTCGGGCAAAATTTTGCCCTGTCCGGCAAAAATGTTAGTATACAATGGGCTTTTGTAGGGCAGCCCCCTTAGATTTTTTCTCCCCGTATGCTTATGTATTAGCATCATTCTTTTCTAACTGAGCATGGTCTCCATAAACATTTAAAGAGTGAAAGAACATTTGGTAATCAAAATTTTTTCGTGTCTGCCTGATCATCTGTGATAAGCATTCCCACTAAAATCTTAATTGGATTACAATGCAAGATTGCTGTCTGCATTGTAAGGATCATTAGCAACTGTTTTCATTGAATCTGGCGCATAACACAGATGAATGCAGAATGTCACTGAGGCTCTTACAATTCCTTTACTATCTTATGGAAACCAGGCTTTACAAATTCATCTACTTTCGTTTCCTTCTCTTACTTTCAAACTCCACCCAACCTAACTGCCAGTCCTCTATTAGTTTTACTACTGTTGGCTGTTCATCATCATCATCGTCATACTCAACTTGAAATTCACAGTCTGTAGAATACTCATCCTCATCCAAAACACCAACAACTAGTCCATGAAACCATTCATCTTTTCCATCCAAATTCCACTTATGTCTTATTCTTTTTCCAAAAAATGTGGGGCATTTGACTTCTTGGCTTGGTTGTTCCTCTGTTATCATTGCCTGTTCACTTTCCTGTTCATTTGCAAGCATTTCATTTCTTTTATCAATTGTAGCCACACTACCAATAATCACAACCCAGTTCTTTTCAAAATCCTTCAAGAGCTCAACTTCATACTTCCCTTCATACCCTTCATACTCCACCTCAAAGGTACAATCTGGATGATATTCATCATCATCTAAACAAGCAACTACCTTCCCCTTAAACCATCCACTGTCCCATCTATGATTGATATACTTTCCAAACAACTTTGGATATTTGCCTTGCTTACTGTTGCATGCTCTAACTCTGTCTTGCTCTTTCTCCTTCAATTTTCTTTTGATCTCCAGTAGCTTTCTCTTCCTCTCCTGTTCTGGCCTTATATCAGGACTTTGAATGACTTCTGCTCTTTCAGTGACTCCTTTCTTATTAAATTCAATGATACTTAAAAGGTTACTCTTAAGTGTTTCTATTGAGTGCTGTTGATACTTTCCACCTATGGCAGACCCCATATTAAAAACCTTCAGATCACTGTGAGACTGCCCAAGAACTTTCTTCCTGAAATCTATTTGCAGCTTTAAACGTTTTCTTTGTTCACTTACTGATACATTGCTGATGTTGTCTTCAATGCTCTCCTCTGTGTCCCACAGCCCATTTATCTTTAAGAGTGAAATTGTAAGTGCTTTTTTCTCATCAGCTGCACTCTGCTTTGAAACCTCCTTCTCCATTCTAACCTTCTGTTGCTTGCCAATTCTCTTTTGTAACAAATCTCTCCTTTTTTCTTTAAAGGACTTCACTAACTCTGGTGCCAAAGTTACAACTTGCTGGAGCAATCTTTGCTGGCTTTCATCGTCCTTTCTGCACAACCAAGCACCTGTTCTGTTGTTTACATACATAATCATGCCACTTGCTGCTAGTGTACTGATGTTGGGCTTCTGTTTTACCTTCCTGTCCATCTGTGCAAAATCACGCTCAGATAAAACATTCGATCTTGGGCATAATGCTGTTTCTTCATAAACTGCCTCATCAGGCACATGAAACTTTCCACCAGGCAGCTGGTCAGCCAACTGCCGCTCAACCAAAACACTACAGCTACAACAAATTATTTCTAAGCATTCCCTTGTCAAACAATCAAGCTCTGCATCTCCACTCTCTGCAACCAGCTTCCTATAAACAACATCATCTGACACTTTCCCTCCAGCAAGCAAACACTTCCCCTCCAAAAAAGCATCAGCACATCTGCAGCAATCATCTAGAGCATTCTTCAACTTAGACCAAACCTCATTCAATGCAAAAATATGGCCTTCCTCTTCAATGAGTCGAAACAGTGGCCCAGACACTAACTTATTAAATAGCCCCAATGCTCGAAAGCCAGCTAAGTAAACCTTGTTCCCAATATCAGCTAAAACAGACTGGAGGAGGAAGTTCTCGCTCTCCTGTGTGTTGCGCAAGAAATCCTCCAAATCATCCGCATGATAATAAACAGCACCACCAAGAACAAAAAATATGTTAAACCGATGATGCAGAAATGACACAATCTTGTTTTCCTTTCCTTTGTTGCTCAAATAGTCAATCCATGCAAGTGCCTTACCATTTCTCTGGTCACCATGCGTACTGGAACAAATCTTTGAAATTTCAAAAAGCATATCATACACGCGTGAATTCTTGGTATTGAAGCCTGCATGCTTGTCCACCATTGTAGCAATTTTGACCCATTCTTTAACTGCACTTTCTGCTGCAACTCCCAAGTTGTGAATGACATGAAGGCCACAAAACACATGATTCATCTTTGCAAACTTTTCTTGCTCACAAATGGGAAGATCATTGTAGTTTTCTATTACCAATGGCAACATTTCTTTCCTCCATGATGACAACTGTTCAACAAGGGAACTATTGACTATGTGTCTGTCTGTCATTACGTTCTTTATCGATGCAATCAACTTAGCAACCTTTTCATCCTTTTGTGACTCAGGAACTAACAGAGCGGCCATCTCACTAAGTACATTTCTAAATGCATCCAAGAAACAAGAAGCAGAGCCTGACAGCATGTCCTCCATTCCTAAAGAATATGATCCAGATTCAGTTGTAACCTGGAATGACGCCAATTCCTCAAATCGCTTTTTTGTCCCATCTGTGTGGAGCACATTCCTTGATCCCTCTAGCATTGCTTCCGCCCCTCTTACCGAAGCAAGCAAACGTGCTTCCACCATCATCATAGATGCCACTGTTTTCTGAGGCAAACGCCCAACTTTGATCTTTGCAAGTTTCTCCAAGACAGTTCTCACCACATGCTGGCAGTTTTCTATACTGACATTCATTGACAGTAAATCATAATATACTTTTCTGATATCATCATTGTATCTACCATCTTCAAATACGTTAAATACTCTGTCTGCCATTATTTCCTCTATCCTCTCCTCATACTCTGAACATTTATTTTGGAGAAAAGCAATTTCATCATTTTGACCTTTTTCATTATGAGCTGCTGAGTTGGAGCCCTCTTCTTTTTCTGAGATCTTTCTTTGCAGATAATAAAATCGTTGTCGCTCTTTCTCAACTTTTTTCAGGGCATCATCCAACTTACTTGTTAACTCAGAATTGGCTCTTTCCAAATCAAAAATTTCATTCCTTTGACTTTCAATTTTTCTGTCTCTTGATTTCTCCCTTTTGTTGGAATTTCTGGGTGAATACTTTGAGATAACATCACTCAATCTTTCTTGAAGCTTTTCATGCTTTCTTTTAAACTTCGCCAGCTCATAATGTAGCAAATTTGATGCTTTCTCTTTATCTTCTGCAATGTCTGCTACTTTCCTCATCTCTTCATTTTGTCTCTCTATGACTACTGACATCTCGGCCATTTGACTGTACGAAAAATACAATTCTCTTAATAACATCTCTTCATACTGTCTCTCTTCTACTGTGACTTCAGCTGCTGCAGGCTCTGTTATCACTAAATTATGTGGGACTAAATTTTGTGGGACTGGAAAGTTATACATCTGTTTGAACATTTCAAGCCTCTCTTCACTTTTATTTCTGAGCAGGTATTTTTTTTTCACAAGTGTCATTAGGTCATGGCTAAGTGCTTGTTTTGATGGTTGAGGAATTTTGAATTTATCTGCAGCCCACGCTGCAATCTTGTTCCATGTTAGAGATTTGAACTTGTATTTGAATTCTCCGATTTTGATAAAAATTTCATTTGATATCTCTATGTTATCCCCAATGGATACAATCTCTCCTTGCTTCAATTTTTCGATGTCAAAGATCTCCTCTAGCTTTGCCCAAGGTGATGTGAACGTAATGATTGTACCATCCAGAAGTTTCTCCTTTACAAGCTCATCTTTCTCCTTTTCAATTTTTTTCATGACATTGCAATACTTTCTTATGTAATTCTGCATATTTGAAACTTCAAAATCTGGATTGATACATTTGACCATATTAAAAAGTGCCTTCTTCTTGTTTGAAGAATATTCCGATGCAATATCATTGAGCTTTCCAAACAGCCTTGCATCAATATCACATTGAGTATAATTGAAATTGTGTACAATACCATCACAAAAGTCCATTTTGGCTGACATTGACAGTTTGTCAATGTAATCTGACAGAGAGGCTTCACCATCATCATCACCTTCAGCTGCCATTTTGCAAATGCTTGTAATCTGAAAAAGGTTCACTGACATTAAGGAATGGAATTGTATATACTAGTCTATTTCATTTTCACATTGAAAGGAGAATGATACTGTAAACTGCTCAGATCAATGCCTGCATGCAAGTATTATATTATGCAAGACTGACATTTAACTTAGTAGGCCTAGTTGGTTGGCTCAAGTAAAAATAAATACAAAATTGTTTAGGTACATAATGATAAAGCAAAATATATTTAAACCTTAGCCCTTAAGTGATACTATAATTCAGTTAATCTTTACTGCAAATTTTTACTCAAATCACGGTACCTACAGCAACTGCTTCAAACAGTAGTAGCGAGACGCCATCTTGAATCCGCCATTTTTCTATTGTTATGTTCGCTGCTACGCCTCGCTTCACGCATGATGCAAAGTTCAAAACAGAGGGGCTAGGCCTTGCACTTTCTATCGTAATTTATCACATGATCCCAATCAATTTACAAGCCGAAAAATGTATCAAATAAAAGCCAAGAGACTGAATTATTATGTAGAAGCTTTGACAGGAACCTTACCTTCAAATTCTTCACAAGAGGAGCGATTGAATCCAGCCCTTCGTGAAAAAGTAACGGCAGCGTGCCTCCTCCACGATGTCCAGCACAGGGAAACAATGCTTAGGGTTTCTTCTATTATTGTGTGAAGTTTCGCTGTGATTGGCCACTTGGATCACATGATAAACACAATTTCAAAAATAACGCTTCGAGATTTGCAATGGCGGCGGACTCGCGCAATGCGAGAAGTAGTCACCTAGTCCAAGGATTTTGAAGGTAAAAGGTATTATGCTATGGAAAAAGCAATGCATATATCGATAAAAGAAGAATGAATCTTCATATTTGTCTTCCAGGGTTAGTAAAATATAACTTTGATCTTAAGAAATCATGTTAGGAAAATTCAAGAAATATGCTCTCTTCGCAATAAATTTGACAGAATCAATGCGAGGCCCGGAGATGCTACTGTTGTGAAGCTTAATATTCAAACGTCAAACGAGGGATGAGACCTGTTCCCTAATCTACACTGTCCTTCCCAATTTTTGCGTTTGTTCACAAAGAAGTCTTTTTGTCTTTTTCTTGTTTATCCTTCAATGATGCTAAACATATTTCTAGACAAAAGAAAATCAATTTTGCAGTGTTCAGGAGCTTTGCAACCTTCATTGAACTGTTAATTAAACAACAATCTATTTCACCAAAATTTTATAATCTATGTAACACATTAAAAATTTACAGCAAGTCCTGTAAGCCAGTATTCTTTCTTTGTAAAAATGCCACAAATTCAGGTGTTGCATAATGCAGTACAATGTAAAAAATATGATGTAAATGATGTATAATGTAAAGCTGTTACAAACATATCAAGGTGATTGACATGGATGAAGGTAAAAGTCATCAGTTGACCACAGTTTCATCTACTGCAGCCCATTTGAGAGCTATGGTTAACAGGAGAAGGGAATGTGGCAGATTTAAACAGGACCCCAGGTGTGGCAAGGCTTAAATGTTTTCCATGCAGATCCTAGTAGGCCTCATTAATTTGCGTGAGAACATGATTGCTGCTTAGCATGCATGAAATGCAATTACATATTAGTTGCCTGTACCTTTGCTTTACTGGGAGTGATTGATTGCTGCTACAGTATCTTTTGGTTGTCATCATTTGTGCATTTCCAGAGTAGTTATACTGGTAGTGATCTTACTGTGTCCTAGACTGGGAATGTCAAAATGACTGTGGCCACTCCAATTTCAAATTCTTAGGTATTCCATCCAGAGGTATAGCTCAGTCCTGTTCAGAGCTAACGCTTTGATGTGTGAAGTGCACTACCAGTAGAACACTGAAAGCTCCTGCATGAACCAGGGTACCAGGGTGCCAAAGCAACCAAGCATTTAAAATGTAAAGGATGGAAGTTAAGTAGGACTGATCTTTTGATAAAGACCATACATGAAGTGTATTTTATCTAAATGCAGAATAGGCTAATGAGTACCATTTCTGGAAAGACTTCATTTTTGCATTTCAATCTTCATTGTCCCACAAGATCAGTGATGCCCTCTCCCTCCAGTGAGGCAGCTAGGTGCTAGCCTCTGCAGGATGTAGGAATTGCAAACACGGGCTCAGTGTCGGTTTGGATTCCTACTTATTCCCTATCATTTGCTATCAGCCACAGAATATTTTTTATGAAGCCAGGGTACTGATACCAAAGACCTTTTTCAGAAAACTAAAATGCATTTTCCCCTCAATTTACTTGACAAACTTAAGTTTCACTGGGTTTATTAGCTAGGCTCATTATCACTGATTAGTGGTTTTAAATGATACTAATATTCATCATGGAACACATGCCAGGGATTTTATGCCATTTTAAAGGACCTGTGCAAGTGTTAAGTTTGCATTTGCAAGGAGCAACACTGTGCCATTGAAATCTCTACATCAGCCAATCAATCATTGTCAATTTGTTACTAACAAGAGTAGTACTGTACAAGTTATATTGAAGCAACTACTGTATATGAGCTCCATATGAACCTGTTTCATTTTGTTCAATTGCAACAGTGCAGTATTGAAAAAAACAGTGCTATGATGGAACTATCTTCATTTTTCAATGCAAATCTTTCAAAACACAGAATTAAGTAGCACACAAGAAAAAATTGATCCTTCTTTTAAAATCTATTGAATTTGGAATGGACTTATTTTCATAATTCAGAAAAAATTATCTTACAGAAAATGTATAACCAATCAAAATGCTGTATGCTTTTGAGTGAAACTGTATCAATATTATTTATTTGTATTTACATTCAATAAAAGTGTCAGTTTCAGAAATAGATTCTATAGTGGCAAGTACAGTAAATCATAAACCAGAATGGAATGTAGTGGAATTTCATATTTGACGTATTTCATGTTTTAAACATATTTACATATATACAAGGTACAAGATTCAATAAAGTTTGTTGTACAATTCAGGCTTGTTAAATAAAAGTTCCTAATTAGGTAAAGATTTATATAAATTACTGTAGCAGGCCTTTCCATGAGGAAAGTTGCACAAGAGTGCCAAAACGCTTGCGTAATTTCGTTTTTGCGAGCGATCACTCAGGTAAAGATTCACAAGCACCTTTCATTCCTTGGAAAAGCAAGTTACATTGAATCTCAATATTATTATTGTCAAATGAAAATGAATCATTTGAACACTAAATGTTAGTCATTTTCAATCGTATATGCCATCATTTTTTCATCTTGTCTTGTCAAAACCGGTGAATCTTTACTTTCTATCATCTGTTTCTGGAAGGAAGTGTGTTTGTTCTTACTATTTATCAACTCTGAACATCGGGCAAGTAATTTTGTTGCTCCTTCTTTACTTTAGACCACAATTTTATTTGCCATAAAGTAATTCCATTAAGATACGGTGAACAGTATGATGCTCTCATATCAAAGGACTTTAAATGGGAAGAAAGGTTTTGTGCTCAATGGTAAAATAAAGGATCAATGCATGTTGATTGATGAAATGATGAATCTGATGTCTGGCAATCACATTTGTAACATCCATGAACCTTCTACTACAATGTTGACTCCTCATTTGTGGTTTCTATGAGGATGATTCATTGTCTTCTTGAAAGACGTAAACTTTACACCGAACAAAATCTTTGAAAGTTGGTTCCCTCCTGTCAGGCCCCACTTGGTGTTCACGATGTTGAAATTCTCTAAATTTTCCAGCTTTAGCTTTGAGCTTATAATGCAGTTATCTCAATATCAGGTTTCTGTTGCATGTTTTTATTTCGTCTTCCTGAAAAGATATTTTCTTGAACTATGATCATTTCCACCTGAAGTCAAATCCATTAATTCTATTGTCACAACTTAACAGAAGATTTATTCATTGATAAAGGAGGATTCTATCCTGTTGCAATTCAAGAGAAATGGTTGAAAGCGATTTCCCTTAAGATTGACAATTTTGCGAGCGCGATAAAACGCTCATGTGATCATGTTTGCACGAGTGCTGATGCGATCGCTCCGATCGCTCGCGTAAAGCGAAAAGGCTTGCTGTAGATGAAATAATGTCTGAATTCAAAAACATATCTATGCAGACTTTAAGATTTGCACATCCCCAACCATCTCAACTTCAACTTGAAAGAGTGAACCAAGGGGACCTCCAATATTGCCATTAAACCTGTTCCTCACTTTGTACCACAGAGAATGCCATTGGGCAGCTTACTGTTTTCATTAAAGGTACTACTGTACAAGAAGTTCATTTTGATATAAATTCCCTTTTCCAGCATTCCCCTAATACTTTAAAGATGACTGGTTTCAATAAACAAATTTTCACCTCAAGTTGGCCATGTCTATTCCATAGAAAATTTACAAAGATGTCACTATTTAGAATACTTATGAATTATACTACAATACTCCAGAGATGATGCCACACTTAGCCTTTTACTGATGAATTAACATTTGAATTAGCTGGGTACTTGTTATTCATCAGCCCACCAAACGTCTTTAGTTTTCTTTGAATCACCTGGTATGTGTAAATCAAAACTGGGTGAAAATCATGTGAAAGTTTCCAGCAGGTTCAATCAATTTGTTGAATAGTAATTAGAAATCTTTCATCTTTAGCATGCATGCTCTTATTAAGATTTTTAATTGGATTTTGCAATTTGACAACCTTTTCTTTCTTCCTATTAAATGGATTTTCCAATTTGGCGACCTTTGTCTAATCTTTCCATGATTAGCTTTGGGTGAATAATAAAGTTTTAAGACCTACAGACCATACCATCTATGTTTTCCTCTCTAATCAGAGTATGCAGCTGCCCAATGTTGCAAAGGAACTGCATGATTAATGGGAATGAGAAATCCATTATTTATGGAAACAATAATGTGCATTTTGGAAGGTGTGCTTTTTAGATTTTTTCCATTTCATTAACATTCGTGTCAACACTTCTTCAGCTGGACATGTTGATTTAATTTAGTATGGCTTCCTTTATGGATCCTGCATGGTATTGTGCCTATTGACATCACAACAATTCTCAGGAATCATGCAAGAATTTTTCACATTCTGATAGGAATTGTTGAGTGGTAAAAATTCATTTAACTTTCTGTAGTCTGATAAAAGCAAATAAGAAAAATTCCACACACCTAGAGATGAAGCAATGATTGTCAAAACTGGAAAAATTTTAGAAATTTGGGTTAGCAATATGGAACTATCATTATCCCTGTTTTCATTCCTTGAGTCTTGTTTTGAAAAGTTTATAAACTCAAGTGAGAATTTTCAGGTTGGTACCAACCTTGAGAATCACATCGAAAAATGAAACCACAAAATTGGATGAAAAGCTTTCAAATGTTTTTCCTCACCTCTTTTTCAATTTTAACCTGATCACGAAGATTCATGCAACTTTTTTAACTCATTGGTTTTTATCTGTTGTGGAATAAGTTTTCTTTCAAAAAATTGAAGTTCTCCTGTTCCTTTCTGCACAGGGTATTACTGGAAGCATTGGCTGTTTCAAACATCGATTTTTTGGAAGCATAGAAATAAGCTGCTACATTAAAATAAAATTATTTTATGATTATGTATGATTTTCATGACTGGGACAAACAGTTTGTTCTACGGTACATTACAACCACAAATCACTCGGAAAAGAAAACTAATTGTTGTGATTGAACAGTAAACCTCTACCTTGAAAGAGTGGTGGATTTAGGGGGCAAATGAGGGCAACTGCCCCCCCCCATCATAATGAAAACTCAGATTGGCAGAGTGTCCTTTATCCTGACCCAAATGCACTCTTTTCCAGTGTTTCTTTCTGAATATGGGCAAACATATAAACTAAGGTCATACCTAGTAGAAAAACCAGAGAATTTCTCTCGAAGAAAGACCAAAAATTTTTGTTTGCCTTTTGTGTGCTTACCTTTTATTATATTTTTTGTGCCCACTCTCCAAATTGCCTCTTCCAAGTTGCCTCCAAATTGCCTTCAACTTTGGGCTGGACCAACCCCTGCCTTGAAACAAGATGTGTTTTTGATGCCTATACCTGAAGCACTGCTGACATAAATCTGTAAGTAATACAGAAGAGAATGTCAAGCATCTAATGGCCTAAATATGATATTATGTAAGGTTTGGATGCATTCAGCTTTCACCACATAAGCATTATCAGCGATTGACGATAAAATCATGTTCATTCTGCAAGGCGCTTGCAACATTGGCCAAAATACGAATGACTTTAGTAATAGTACAGCTAGCAAGACGATGCATGTTGCTTCTCAAGGAGGACTGAAGACTTTCATTTGGCTTCAGCATAATACTTACACTGTAAAACAGGGCTCAGAAAACGAAGCAGCATGGTAGCAGCGGAGATAGCTGAAATGCTCAAATTTTCCAGGAAGAAGAAGGGAAAAGAAAAAGAAATGAAGGAGAGAAAGGAAATGAAGTGAAAGGAAGAAGGAGAGAAAGAAAAAAGGATAGAATGGGTCGATACGTACGGAAATAGGAAGAAAATGTGTATGAAGAAACAAAAGTGTTTAGCTTGCTACCTAGAAGGAAAAATTCTTTTGAGCCCTGCTGTAAAAAGATTTTTAGATTCATGCCGTTTCCACGGGGGGGGGGGTAACTTAACTTGTCTATGGTACGGGCTTGTGCCATTTTTTAGGGTACCTTTTTCATGATCGTTTCCGGATTTATGGGTATGGTTTTCAACAATTTTTTGCATCTTCCGGATTTATGGGTATAGTTTTTTGCAAGAATTCTTTTCTTGGTGAGCTGTTTTGGCATTCCCGGATTTATGGGTACGATTTTCAGAAGCTCTCCAGATTTATGGGTATACTTTTGAGAAATTTCTCCGGATTTATGGGTGGTACTTTTAAGATCTGAATGGCACAACCCCGTATCTTTGAAACTCAAGTTACCCCCCCCCCCGGGCCCGTTTCGATCCACAATCTTTAAGACTTTCGTAGTTTGTCGATGTCTTTAGCGCTAGAAGTAAATGTAGGTTTAATGGCAAACATCTTGTTAGAGTTTTATTTCCAGAGATGTAACAGGCAGCAGTTGAACAGTAAAAATATGCTTTAATGAGATTGTCAAATCCGTCTATTTTAATTATTAAATAGGCGTGATCAAAATATTACTTTTACAGTTCAAATCTTCCCAACATTTAATAGACGATGACGGTTTTATTTTGTCTGCAACATTACGATATTCGAATCAAAATCTTTCATATGCAAATCAATTTGTTATTTATTTCTATTCTTTTCATTTGTTTACCTTGTTTTGTTTCTACGACGCATGCGGTATTAGCTTCTCAATAGTTAAGGCAGATGTAGACTCTATTTATGCAAATCATCTCTTTCTTCAGCTCGTCTCAGGTGTTTTCCGAACTTCGCTTCTCGCATGTCAGTTTTCTCCGACCATTGTCATGACATTGTGCAATTCTCCTTAAGCTGCCATTACTGTTATCGCTATCTAGCGTTAGTTGACGCTTCGTTGTTAAATTCATCTGCTGATGCAGGAAAGTTGGCGGAGTTTTGGGAAGAGACATCTATGAGAATAGGTTGTTGTTTGTGAATGAAATTTAGATCAAGGCATGTGGTTGAAGATAAACCAAGCAAGGTAGTCGAATCTGGATGATGTTTGTTGTTTTTATTGATAAAGTAAACAACAAGTTAATGTTGTTTGGATATTTTGGACCAGGTTTGTTTTATGTATGATTTGACACATCAACTGGAAAGGAAGAAAACTTCACAAAGAATCTCACTCTAGGATCTTAGATTAATTCAACTTCATGGTCATCGTTACGTTGATCAAATTGGAAGTTCGAACGCTCTGTCTGGGCGCAGTGTTTAGGAATTATCTCCTCGCCAGTTCAACAGAGTTGCTTAGATCAGGTGGAGATTTTGCGCGAAATGTAAACAGTCAAAAGATTTCTCAAGAATTAGATAACTTTGCTGAAGCAAAAATAACTGATTGCATCGTGAAAATGAAGGTGTTTCATCAAATATTACTTGTTTTCGAATCAAATGTGAGATTGTACTTGAGATGAAGAGCAGAGATAGTGTGCTTTCACTTTCATCTTGAAAACACCTGATCAAGTACAGAAAATGTTCTGTTTTACTTTGAACGCAAATTTGTTGTGTAAAGAAATGGTTTAAAGCGAGAGAATGTAGTCTGCATTACTTGAAACAGGTCTTTGCACGTCGGCTCCAGTTCACATTTTATACCTGATGTTTGATCAGACCAGTTCTATACGGTGACATCAAAGACAGTAATTAAGGCAGATGAAATTGAACTAACCTAAAATTGATTTTGCTTACGAAGATGGAAGAAAGCAACCCGACACAAAATATTGAGATTTTACGCAGCGAACAAACTGAACAATATTTAGAAACGAGTTTGAAGGAGCAACAAAACGAAGAAGCGACAAAACCAGAATCTTTGGCAGAAACACAAATAATTCAAGAGAAAATTGAAAATGAAAGCGCAAAAGAAGAAATTGATTTGGAAGATTTTCGTGCTTCAGGGAGGGAAAGAGCTTCAGAAAGTCCATCTGTACCACCTCCTTTATCACATATTCAAATCAAAATTGATTCCATGTAAGTTTTTAGTATAATTTTATTTTTATTTCAACTTTGAGATTATTCCATCATATTTCCGATTTCATACTTACAAAGAATGTTTTATTTGCCTTCCATGTTTGGAAATTTAACCATGATTAACAGCCTTTATTTCATCAGAACGATGTTAAAATATTCATTATCTGCGCGTGAATTTTTTTATTCATGTGATGTTTTACAGAAACATAGTTGATCCATTAAAGAGCTTGGTGTTTGCTGCTTCGCCGCGACCGCGGCTTCGCCAGCTTGTAAATTTTGATTTGAAGTCATGTCTGTTTTGGAATACATTTTGGCAGGTTTGTGGGATTCTGGTAGTGATGTGGTTGCGTTGTGTCTGATCACCCGTTTTAAGGTCAATCATAGTTGTCAGTTTTTTATCAAGAATCTAAGGCTGGATCTCCTAATGATATGATGTGGCCGAGTATATGTGACGTAATTGCCTGCTTGTCGTCAAAGATCGGCTTTTCAGTTCAATCAGTCATGGTTTAGCCTGACGTCGAAATCTGTTGTTTTCCGGGCTGGCCTTGTAAATGAATTCTGATGCTTAAGACCAAAAATAACCCAAATACAAGATTTGTCTATCTTCAGAACTTAGAGACAGACGGTTCTTTATTTTGCCATGTCTAAGTGAAACAATTGCCTTTTATAATCAAAAATAATATTTTCGCAGAAGAAAAATGATGACTAAATTTCACTTCCTAGATATGGAAGACACTCATGAAGTGTGATATTAAGTAATCAAGTAATCAAGTAATCAAGTTTAAACTAAGGGTTTCATATGATGGATCACAACCTTCGTGACTGTTAGCTGCAATTTTATTTGCCAGTGGGAGAATCATCAGACGTGCCTCACAATTTTGTCTTCTTATATGTGAATCTTCGTCTGCTCCTAGAATTTCATGCTAGTTTCATCATTTAAGATAAGAATAGAGAATGAAAATGAAGAATTTAGTGACACTTGCTAAAGAATTTACTGGCCTAATTCCTAAGCTCGTCGATGAATCTTCCATTTATCATCCTTGCTTTAATTATTCAAGATTGTTCAAAAATGCATAATCATTTTAAGATTAACGATAACTTTGTCATGTGCTCGTGAAAATATGCAAAGCAAACTGCGGTCAATTTTCAAAATTCACCTGTTCTAAAACCTGACTCACTTTCTTCAATGATTTTTCTTATGCACAACACCACGTACTATTGTTTTGTAATCAGATTTTGAGAATGACCAAATGTTATTTCCTGTGTGAAGTCAGGTCTTTGCTTTGTATTGATTACGATTTTTTGAGAAAATGTCAGAATTCATATTGTTTTAGTTATCCTACCCGATCCGGGTGTAAATAATTTTTCTCATATTTTCATATTTTTCCAATACAGTGATGAATTCCACAGATTGTTGCAAAAATATTCAATATCGAATTCATCCTTTGTAAAAGTATGGTAGTAAAGATTTTATCCAATGTGTTGTCTTGGCAGGTGTCCCCGCAATTTACTCACACAATTTCTTCACAGTTCATTTTGATTCAGTGCAGAAGCAAGAATTTTCGCATCAAGACGTCTTCTCGCCTGAAATTTCAAGCCTAGAAAGGATGCTGGATTTATAGTTTTGACAAGAATGGTTTACCCTGGGTACCAGACTCTTGCCCAGGGTAAGAAAAGTTTAGCACTGTTCAAAACTATTCTGGATCTAATTACCCTACAATATTACTAAAATATTCCCGGCCTTATAAATTCCTCAATGTTTTCAAGATAAGAAGATAATAGGCGTTGTAAATTTGCATTATTTCAAAAATAGTCTGTTTCCAATAGACTCCGTGATCCTAAATGGTTAACAGAGGGGAGCGATATGAAATCGTGAGCTGGAGAACTGTCGTCAACACTTACTTAGCTAACATCTTTTGCAGCCTTGGTGGGTGGGTGCTTGGGTGAGTGGGTTGGTGCTTGGGTGGCTGGGCAGGTGCTCGGGTGGGTGGCTTAGTGCTTGGGTGGATGGGTGGGTGCTGGGGTGGGTGGGTGCTTGGGTGGGCGGGTAGTTGCTTGCCTACATCTTTATTCAACAAGTTGAATCGACCAACTTTCTTTCAAACATGTAAAAGTTAGCAAACGAATAGCCATTTTGTGTTGGTAGTAGAATGTCATTATGAATTTCAGAATCCTGCAGAACTAATTGATTGATCAACTTATTGATTTATCAAATTATTGAATTATCAAATTATTTCATACTCTGCTTTCTGGTGGCTGCTTTAACATTGAATTATTTTGTCAGTACCTTGAAAGCACATCTTTTCCGAAGCACGAACAAGTGGTAAATTGATTTAATTTACGTTGGATTCGAGAACCTATGTTTCCACCTGTGGAGCTAAAAGATTTGACAGCTTGTATTCACACTTTTAACCGGTGGCTGCTCAGATTATGTATTATTGGAATATGTCTTTTTGAAATATGTTGTTTAATATCTTTTTGAAAATTTTATCTGTTGCAAAGGAATTTATGTTAGATTCGTTCACTCGTTGACTTTGCTCTCGATTTCTAACTTTTGAGAACATATTCTGTCAAGAATGAAAAATGACACATTTTATATGTTTTGTTGGCTAAGTCTTGTTTCGTCTTTTGTTTCAGTTTATCAGATGCAAACAGTCGTGCAAATGATGCTGCTGCAAATCTCAGATCAAAATTGAGAAGTTTAAGTCCATCAAAAAGAAAATTAGACCCAAGGAAAAAAGCAGGAAGAAAAATATCGCAGGTATACCCAACATTCGAATTATTTCGAGTTTATGTAAAAAGGTTTCGTTTGGTTTATAGAATGATATTTAGAATGAGACAGTCAGACAGAATTCTAGACCATGATAAGTTTTACCCTTATTCTTTAAATTTTTATGAAATTTGTTTAAATGTATCAAAACTAGATTCTTTCGAAATTGTTTTAAGGTGATATTTTGGCTGCAGCAATAATTTACAAAAATAAAAGGACTTCTCAGTATGTTAAGCCAAAATACCTTAACACGATAATCTTTTTTAAGAAAGAAAGAAATTTACGGACAAATAAGAAAAGGAAAATATTCATGTCAAAATCAATTATTCCTTGGCACCATTTTACATTTTCATGTTATTAAACAGTTAATTATTATGATCATTTCTTTGTAGTTAATGTCTGGAGCTTCATTCAAATCAAAATGTGTTCTTTTTAAAAGAATATTCAAAGATCTAGCAGTAGAAGAAATTTTAATCATAGGTAAGTCTATTTTTTCTTCTCTTCTGTGTTCATCTCCTTCTTCTCGTTTATTTCTTTGTAATTCGCATATTTGACATTGCCCACTGACATATCAAAATTTGTGCGGGTAACTGAAACATAAATGCAGAGATCCTTCTATGTATTTCGAAGAAGACTGTTATGGACGGACAGTATTGGCATACAATTGTAAAGAAAGACATGACTTGTCCTGCTTGTATTCTGGACACAGAGAAAACATTGCTGAAATTGCTCAACTATATAAACCAATCCCGAAAGTGACCTACTAAAATAGACCCTCTAGCTATTCTGAAGAAGGATGTTGATTGATAAATATTTGTACGCAATTTTTTGGATTTTTTTCGAATGTGTATTAAAGTGAAAGAACAGAACTCAATCAAACCTTTATTGTTGCAAATGTATAAGAATATCGCTCGGTCCAAACTCTTTTGTTGAATAGCTCAAAGATCCATTGCCCAATTATTTCTCTTTATGTTTTTGTTCATTTCTACTTTTTCGAAATATCTCACGTCGTTTTTATTCTTCCTTTTTATTGCCAGATTATTCATGTGCCTTGCAACGAGATATTTTAGTTCATGGAAGAATCTATCTTTCTCAGAATTGGATGTGCTTTTATGCAAATATATTTGGTTGGGAAACTCTTGTAAGTAGTATCATTTTCAGCAAATGTTAAGGGTAAAAAAAAAGGCGATTGATTTAACGGTGACGGAAACTATTCGGAAGCGGCTAAAATAGCTGCTGCCTCTTAAAGCCTTTCTCATTTTATAACTGTGCTCATCATTTAATTTACATAACACTATGATCCAATTTTGAATTGAAAACAGGTCGTATTGTAATAGAACATTGAATAATTGAGTGAATTTCAGCTGATGTTAAAGGACGAACTACTGGGAGACCTCGAAGTTTAACTTAAAGTGACAGTACCTTGGATCACCTTTGAACTTCGAGCACAGACCAAGGGATCTCCGTTGATCCTTGACCTGTCGTGACATGTGAAACCAGATGACCTTTGACATCCAATCAATGAAATTATTTTTCAGGTAACAATAAATTGGCATGAGATCACAGCTATAACAAAAGAAAAAACTGCTCGAGTAATTCCAAATGCAATTAGAATCAGTACTAGCAGAGAAAGGGTAATTCGTTCTATTTACCTTATCTCATCTTATTTCATTTCATCATATTTCATATTATCTGATCTGTTATTACTTTTATCTCTTATGAATATGAAAGTCGCACAATTTTAATCATAAAACCGCCTAAACGATTTTCTCAGTGTGGAGAAAGACTTCTCCCGTTTCTTCCAATTACCGTAAAAACTCTATAAAGTCTCCCTCTCTATCAAACTCCCCTCTCTGATAAGCGCCTCCCCTCTGGGCTGAATTGTAAAATAATCCTTCTTCTCTATTAACCCCCCCCCTCCTCCCCCACTTATATCAAATTCCAGAAATTACCAAAGATTTTCAATATATTTCGCTAGGCAAGCTTGCACGATGTTAAATGAAACCAAACCACCTGAGCAAGCAGCCTTTAGGCAAGGATTCTCAACAATGGATCACTTACACACGATAAATCAAATAGTAGAAATAGCTGAGGAGTACAAGATTCCCATTTGCATGGCATTCATTAATTACGAGAAGGCATTTGATTCAATCAAACACACAGCAGTATTCCAAGCTCTAGAAAAACAAAATGTCTGAAGTAGATATATCAACATTCTTAAAAATGCCTACAACAACGGAACAGCCCAAATTAAGATTGACAGCGTCAGTGAGAAATTCAAGATAGACCAAGGAGTAAGGCAGGGAGATACGCTTTCTCCAAATCTATTCATAGTGGCATTAGAGGAAATATTTGAAAGAACTGATTACAAGAAAAGGGAATTAAGATCAATGGTGAATATATGAGTAATTTGAGGTTTGCAGATGATATAGTAATTTTTGCTTGTGATGTTAAAGAGTTAGAACAAACAGAGGAATAAATGATAGTATCCTTGAACGAGGAAAGGAAAAGCATGGCATGGAGATTAACAAGTCAAATACAAAGATCTTATATAACTTAGGGCAGCTAATAACAACAGATAACAATCAAGTCGAAGGAAAAAGCAAGACGAATAGGACAGTGATGGGCAAGCTTGGACAATGATGATCATGATGATGATGATGATGATGATGATGATGATGATGATGATGATGATGATGATGATGATGATGATGATGATGATGATGATGATGATGATGATGATGATGATGATGATGATGATGATGATGATGATGATGATGATGATGATGATGATGATGATGATGATGATGATGATGATGATGATGAGGATGATGATGATGATGATGATGATGATGAAGCTTGCGGAGAATGTGTTGAATATATGTATATATTTAGCTTTTTAAGTTGTATGTTGAGTCCACAAAGTCCACTTTGATTATGTTGGACTTTGAAACTTTCTTTCATATTGTCTGAAGTTTAAAATTGCATTGATTGAACAATGGATAGACTTTGAGTAATTGTTTGTGCAGCTGAGATATTCCTGCTAAATACCGTAGCACTGTAAAAGGTTTTTTCTTTATGTTTTCTGAAGGCATATCTTGAAGATATATCTTTATACGATTATTTAAAAATTCTTGTTTACTTTCAGTACTTCTTTACATCATTTGTATCAAGAGATAGTTCATACACAGCCTTGTTCAGAGTTTGGCAAAATGCTTTACTTGGCCAGGTAAGAATGAATATAGATGATGTGACTTCAATTACTTTGCTACTAAACCTCTCCATGATTTTAATTATTCAACTTTAAATGAAATTTCCCCCTCATATCTAGATTAATCCCTTCACTCATTCCCTATGCTGGCGTAATCTTCTAAATTTGCAGTCAGAGTAGATGAATTGAATTATATAGCTAATATATTGGGATGAAATTTGATTGAATACATTTCAGCAAGTTCATTTTAAATGACATCAAACTTACTTTTAATGTTCTGCCCTTAAATACATTCGAATTATTGAAATCATCCCATGACGTAAAAAGAACGGCAAGTCTAGCGTCCTTCTTGTGATAGGCAATGGTTAACTGAAACATGGACCTAACAGGAATGAAATATTTTATTCAAAGTCAAAATCATTTTCTCTTTGTTTAGCCTTCAACTGGAGTTGAATTAAGGAGCTTATGCCGCAGATTTAGGAAACGAGGAGCAGACGACACTGATGGCTTGGTAGATGAGAAGGAGGTTGATGAGACTGGAGATGAGGCTGTAGAGAATGACCCGGAAGTGCAGTCAGTTTCAACAAGTGAACTTTCTCAAGATTTCACATGCGATCAGGTTTGATTTTGAGTATGATTACCAATATTTATTTGCATGTTTTATTCAATTATTTACTCTTATTTATTTTAATTAATGTAAACTAAAACTTCCATCCAGAATGCACAACAGAGGTGAATATAAAAACAAAATTGTTTCTAAAAAAGTTTCGATTAAAGCACCTTCATTAAATTTCATGATACTATTACCATTTTATTTTCATATATTACACAACATTTTTGCATATCAGGTCTGTTCTAAATCAGAAGATATTAGGAAATTTGATTGCCTCAGACTTCTATGGCAGTGTTCCTACTTTGTTTACAAGTATGATGGCTTTTCTTTTATTTTATGGATTGTCACTCTATGTAGCTTTCTCTGTGACATTTTACATTTTGATTCATAGAGTTATGTAGGTTAGGAATGTTTTGACACATCACATAGAAGCCAATCCTTGAAATGGTTCGTTTCAATTTCAGAACAGCAAAACAAAGATTTCAGTGATCCCGGCTACACCACCTGTTGGTGTCACCGAAAGAACTTTATGGGTGGAAGAAAACGAAGATATTTCAGAGCTGGAAAAAGAAGGAGAAAAGGAGGAAGACGAGGTAGTCAGTGATGCTTCATCCCGATCCCCTTCACCTATTGTTCGGAGAGCTGAAAATCTTTTCGCTTTTGCAAAACGGAAAAAGAAGAAAATGAAAAAGAAACCTTCTGGTAAATTACATTCATTATTACCGGCTCCGGATGCCAGTGGAGTGGAAGATTCCGATAACGGAAGACCAGATGAAAGCTCATCAGGTGGAGACGAAAAAGGTGTGGAACAGTATCATCACTCAACTTTCCAAATACTTTAATGATAATACCATATTTATTTTCTTATCTTTATCTTAATCTTTTAAACCTTATTTTCGTTCTTAAAAAGACATATACTGTACACTCTCTACCCGCCAAATCGGGCATATGGCCTAGACAGCTCCTTCTGAGTTCTTTCTATATGTCCAACAGCAAACTTAATTAAACTATATATCTACAGGGTGTCTCAAAAAAATTGTTCGACGTTTGATTAAATACTAAAAAATAACGATGCACTTAATGCACCCTTGGTCAAGTCACCCTTTTCCTGTGATTTTACATTAATTTTTGACACAAGAATCTTACAAATCCGCCAAAAATTCATGGAGTTACAAGCATTTGAAGTTCAAATTTGTGCGAAAGCTGAAACCAGAGGCCTCAAAATAGCAGTTTTGGTAAAAGCCCCACAGGCCGTCATTTCTGTTATTTCTCAATTGTTTCAGGGGCGAACCAAGTGGGATTCAAACAGGTTTTCGATAACTTAACTGTCAAGCATATGGATGCTTTGAGGAAATAGATTCAGTCTCTCGCGGATTATGTTTTGAACCACTGTTTTGGGACTTACGCAATGTTAAGGAAATTTAGAGAATGATCGCAAGAAAAAATTTACTTTAGAAGTCCCATTTGGTTTGCTCTGATATCAACGAGAGGTATGACATTGAATAAGCTTCTCTTACATCCGTCTTCGAGCTTTTTTCAATACCAGTAATCTGGGGGGTCTCTGGTTTCAGTTATCGCATATTTTTGATCTTCGAGAGCTTGTAACTAAGTGAATTTTCAACCGATTTGCACAATTTTAGTCTCTAAAATTATTTCATAATCTTAGGAACAGGGTTATCTTTCCATGAGCCTGTTCATATTGTCCTTATTTTTCAATATTATTCAACCGTCAAACAATTTTTTTGAGACACCCTGTATATATGTGATACGTTGTGATATATATACGTAATTTTTGTAGATTCATCTTTATTAGCTCTTCTTTCATTTGATACAACGTATTGCTGTGAATGAAAAGTTTTGAGATTTTAGTTTGAGTTTAAGCTTTGAGCTCTAATGTAAAGGGTAGTATCATCACTCACGTATCGTACTTTCCAAATCTTTAAATCGGTTTTAGAAAGTGGGTGTAAAATTGTATATTAACTTAATGGTGTGAAAGAAATCCTTGCTATTTATCTATTATTTCCACCGTTGGACTTTTCAGATATCTGAGATGTTCTTCGAAATTACAGCTAATACTTCAAAATTACAGCTTTTTTATGAGTTCATTGATTTCTAAATCATAAGCCAGAAGAGTGACAGACTTTGCTTGATACTATTTCATGGTACATCAAATGGTTTAGAAATCACATTGATTTTAAGTTTTTGAAGCTTTCGTCTTCACTTCTTAGTAAAGAAAGGCAACTCTTATTCAGAAATAATAAAGATTTCGGAAGTCTTTCAGAGAATTTTAGGGAAATGGCTAGAGTTTCTTCGAAGCCATTCAGTTAAAAGAAATAGCTCATAGAATTTTACTTGAAATTTAGAACATATATTTGGAAGCCTAGCGGCTAGAAAGAATAACTGAGAGAGTATTATAATGTAAGAAAAAGTCATTGTTTATCAGAGGAGTCTCGTGATTAGATTATTATTTTGTATGTTTTTATTCCAGAAGAAGAGGTGGTCGGAGAAGTATTTTGTCCATGTATTGGAACTCATCCTGGTACAGAATATTGTGTTGAGGTAAATTATATTATTCAAAGATTCAAAATGATCCAATTTTCTGATCAAAATTGTGATTCCAATGTATTGTAAATGTAGGAGAAGTTTTCGCAGCCCCATATCCGAGAACCCCATTTAGGAATGATCTCTTTAAAGCTAGAATAAGAATTCCTCCTTGAAAAGCACCATTTGTTTACGCAGAAAAGATACATTTCCATTTTACTTTTTTTGTTTAGTTTTTATGATGATTGCTGTTTTATTTTTAAAATGTATGTTTAGGTTTATTCGTACTTTTGATGCGATGAAGCAATTTCTTTTTCAAGAAAATTATCTTATTGAATATGTCAGAAAATCTTAATGTCTAGTGAGAGTGGCTGTGCCAAAGCTACTTGATGTGTCAATTTCTGTATGAATTTGTTATCCAATTTATTGTATTCAACGGTCTCCTTCGTAAAATGTACAAGAAAACGTATGTAAATGAAATGCCATATCACTGAGCCAAATCTTTTGTTCGTTAAAGCTCACTGCTCAAGATATTAATATTAAATATATTATGAGGAATACTTTAACTTTCACGAAGATTTAATCATAAGCAATGCAAATATCCTTGAATGCTGTAATTAGACGTTTTGGGCATAACCCTTCATCAGTAATCAAGGCGATTTGCGTACTTATGTATAATCAAATCTTCGTGTAATCATCAAAGAATGATAGTGACACATGCAAACAAACCACTGGTATGTTGAATGTCTCATGCCAACTATCAACATTCTCATTTCAGGAATTTGATTTCGATGTGGATGCACTTTTCGAGCATCTGTTTGCTACTGATTCTGACGTCATGAGACAAATACACGAAAGCAGAAAAATGTTGAGTAAGTACAACGTAATAATTGATATTTTAATCGATGGTGAATTTAGAAAATACAACTGTGAACTAAATCTCACAATGAGAACGACGATAGGAAAAGAAGACATTTCTTGCTGCTTTCAAGTTCGATGAGACAATCCACTTGGTACATAATGATGATGAATTTGATAGCCTAGTTGTTGTTTAAATTTCGACATATATGATATTATTAGCAAAGGTCACATCCTAAGTATAAAAGACTAATTTCTACATTTCGACTCTGGCTATAGTCATCTTCAGCAAAGAAAAAGTCATCTTTTAGCCCGAGATGAAACGTACTGATCATGTCGTAACTTTTACAAAGCTAGTCTTTCATATTTAGGATGTGACCTTTGCTAATAAGATCAAATATCTCCAAATTTAAATAACAAGTGGACAATCAATTCCATCATGATTATGTATTGACTGGATTGTCTCATTTAACTCAAAAGCCAGAAATTTGTTCTTTCCTAATCGTCGTTCTCATTCTGTGATATCTTGATATTTAAAATTAGTGATGATTTGTTATGATTTGACTGAGGTAAACAGCAGTGACCATAATGCATCATGGGAGTGACGAGAGATGTCACGTTGAAGTTACGAGTATGCCATCTTCGAATAAACCCCCTTTAAATGCACAAATCGAAGAATGTGTTTTTGCAAATATAACGCTTCATTCTCCATACGTTTAATCACAGATATTTTTAATAGGAAAATAAGAATTTGGTGTAGAACTGAAAGTTTGATAAAGTTCTTATCTTCCCATTTTACTCGTAAGTCGTTGACAGGGCATTCTCTTAAATGGTCAATGACAGAAGTTTTATTTTCTTTACAGACTGCAGTTATTCAGACATGGTAAAGGACGAAGATGGCGGATCACATCGATTTCTAACTTATACTTTAACTCTAAATTATACAATTGGACCAAAACATTCTGATACTACGGTCAAACAGGTATGAAGCTAAAATGATTTAGTTATAATCGAATCTTAATTCTTACGACTCATTTATACATCTACGGAAAAGATATGCTATACTACACGATCCGTGAAATAACTTGACATGTTTTTATATTGTGAAGAGGTCATTAGCAGTTCTGCTAAAACTGGCTCCTCCTTCTCTCAGATTCCCCTCGACACACGTTTTGAAGATTTTCTCGAGCCCTGCAAATTATCAATGGCTAATATTTCATTTCATTTCATTTTAAATCATTTATCCACGGTTACCCCGTCAATCGAAGACTGCTTTTCAGAGGGCCGTGCTTAAAATCTGAAAAAATTATATTATAGTTTAACCCTAATCCGTATGGGGGGGGGGTGTTTTCCACCCCCCTCGAGGTTTTTCTTGCCGTGTGTTTAAAAGACATCGCCTATGTCCCCCAAACCCCTCTGACTTTTACTAATTATCTGTTCGCCACATTTTGATCAAAAAATTTTTAAACAATAGAGCTCACAGGTCACGTGACATGCCCGTATTTGGAAGCAGGTAGCAGAAAAATCATTGTTTTTGATGATTTGAATGGAAAGATTTGATCAAATTATGAAGTATTATACACCAAATGAATCAGTAAACGAAGAGCTTTAATTTGATACCGGAATTTCTGGAATTTGATGATGTCAGCATTTTTTTATGATGACGTCATTTTGGCCGCCATTATGGGCTAATTAGCAAGCTTTTTGAATATTTTCGAAATTTTTCGATTAAAAACACTTCAATGATACGTTTGTAATGGAGTATTACCACTTTGCAGCTTCTTTTTGTCTATTTCTACAGAGAACAAATTCAATGCATTAATGACGTCATTCAGATTGGCTAATTTCTGCCAAAATATCACTCAAAATTCATTAATTTCAATGAAATGATATCTTCATATCAAATTTGTGGCTAAATTGAACCAAAAACTACCAAATTTTCATGGAAAACCTTCTTTGAATTCAAATTTAACTTGGAAACCTGATTTTCACTGATTTTAAACTTCATGACGTCACTATGACGTCATAAGGTGTGGCAGCCACACCCAAATTACGCTACATGCTAGAAATTACCTGATCTATAACGGTGCCAAGTTGCATTGAATTCTGACCAGGCTAAGGCAGTTTACAGAGGGTGGGTGGAAAGAACCCCCCCCCATAAATGGTAGCTCGAAAAAAGCCCATATGGATTAGGATTAAAAACCCTATCCTAATTACAATAATGCATGAAATAAATAAATAAAAACAAACATCAAAATAAATCATTTTTTACAGCGTCTTTAAATGCTTTGAAAGTATGCTGATGAATGCAAACAACCAAAAATCAGGCGAGCGTCAATTTAGTTCAATTTTTTTCTTCTCTGACAGGTTTTCAATAAAGACAACACTCCTGGTTCTTTTTATGTTGTTGATACAGAGGTAATTATCATGTCTTGTTTAAATTGACTCCAACTGTATAAGATTTGAAAATTTTCAATTCAAGGAGTCAGGCGGAACTAAAGCGCTTTTGAATTGATTGGTTGATTGATTGATTGATTGATTAATTGATTGATTGGTTGATTTAATGATGAATGATATGCTTAACTGTGACTTTATTGCTGTGCAACTATATCATCATTCCCTAATTTTCAAATATGGAACATTGAATAACATCAAGCGTCCCATGGTTTGGCCTTGACATAAAAAATGGCCGTCAAACACTTGGGGCCACCTGCAGTCAAAGTGTCATCTTCAATTATGAGGCCCCTTACACCCTGAGGCAAATTGCCTCTCTTGCCCTCCTCTCAGCGGCCCTGCAAACACTTGAACGCATTGGAGAAGCTCTCTACTTTCAAGTAAAATAATCTTCGAACTACATTGAGGCAAACTAATCGTGCTTTGATGTGTATTGTTTAATCGTTTGATACACTTTCCACTTGTTTTGTTTGTTTAGATCATCTTTCTTGTTTCAAGGATACATTGAGAAATAATATGAATGGGACAGTTCAACTTTTATTAGCAAAAGGAATGATGATGATTGAATTTCTTTTCTATTTCAGGTTGCAAACAAAGGAATTCCATATGCTGACAGTTTTCATGTTCATTCATTGTACTGCCTTACAAGACTCACTGGAAATCGCTGCAAAATGAGGTATCTTCCATTCGTATTAGAGTCTTATTTTCGAGCGTTTATTTAACACTCTATCACGACCTTTTACTTGCTTATGGCCTAAAGGGCTTAAAGGGTTTAACTGATTTGTTTTCTATCTTTCGAAAAGGAGCTTTGAAGTATTTCGAGCTAGCCACAGTGAGCGATTGCTATTTCAATCACAAGCTTATTCAGCAAAATCTCTTTTATGATCAAAAGGATTCATTTGAAACCTTAAATCCGTCTGCATTCGATGCTCATATCTCAAAGACTTGTTACATTCCTGCTGTTCTCTGCTCACTTTGAAATCTCGAAGCAGCTAATTGCAACTGACCCTACTTTGCGATGTTCACACTTACTAGTCTTTTCACTGTTTTTTGGTAGTATTAGTCTGGGGTATTTGGCACACCCAAATAACACCATATTCAGATGCTGAAAATCTTGTTTTCATTTGACTGTGTTTTGAATTGCATTCTTTCGAACGGTCTTTTAACGGTCCCTGATGACAGCATTTGCATCACAGTGCACACAACTGAGAACAGATAAATTAAAGTTGCAAGAGCGCACTGGAGGTAGGACACATTTTCGCAAAATTTGTCCTGTCAGCTTATTATTGAGTATATCAAGTCTTGTTAATTGGCAGTGTTCTTGTTTTCTTCTGTTAATACAATTTGATATTTTATCGTAGGATACATTCGCAAGTCGTTTACACCAAATCAGTTATGGGAATTGCAAAAAGTAAGATTTATTCTTTTCGTTTTTATTCGAATCTTTTATGTAAAGTTCAACCAATAATTTGGTCGAAAAAGATCTGCAGAAATATCGAAGTTGATTTCACATTGAATTTAAAGAACGATATTTCGATCGAAGATGAGAATCAGGCTGGTATGCTGTCGAAAATTTTATGCTGTGGACGAGGCTCATTTCAACTGCTATGCTGTGAAGGAAACGGGCATTTGTACTCCAAATGCTTTGATATGATGATACCTAACACAAGTAATGTGATAATTTTTGGAAAGAGAGGATGTTAATTGTATCCAAGAAACATTGTCCATTTGTGCTCTTAACATTCACAGTAGAGACAATACTTAAGAAGCCCTGGTAACGCCCACACTTATTTCCTCGTGACATATTCTTTCTTTTCATTCAAGAACGGTGAATTGATCAAAATGTTACGTTGTAGAAATTGTAATAAACATATTTGGTCGAACGTTTTTACTTCTTACGAGATTTTTTTTTTGAAGATTTGCGGTGCCGAACGAATGAGTTGATTTCCTTCACTGTCTTCATCCTTTCATGTAAATTTTTCAGATGTGATTCAAAGGAATGCAGATCAAGCGTTTCAGGATTATTTCAAAAATTTAGGTTCGTATCTTGAATATTTCAAATGATTTATCTTTAATCCCCAAGGAATTTCATAGTCTTAAAATATTTTGATCAATCCTCAACATCGAGTTAGGGATGAATTTCTGTGCATCAAATTCAAGTCTTTTTCTATACTGTAAATTGGAGATGTCATTTCATAGAAGGAAAATCCGTGATATAGAAATTAGCTTTCCTTGTTTTGAGCCTGCCTTGAGCTTTATGTTTGAGGTGGATTTGCATTTGGAGTGTTGCATATTGTTTCTTTTTGTTACCAATGCCATTCAGGTTGCTAATGCTATTAGAATGTTTGGAACAATGTACTTGTTGAATTATATAATATTTGTTAAATTTCTTTGGTTAAATTACAAAACATCGACAGATGTATAAACCGTTGTTATCTCTGATGAAACAAGGCAAATAAAAAGTTGCGGGAAATGGTTAGAGAATGCTAATTGTTTTGTTGGGCCTGATGAAAAATAAAACCATAATCACTCATGTTCTAATCATTTCTTGTGGTTTTTACGCAATCTGATATCATGTTTTGAATTTTCATTGTTAAAAGGGCATTCACTCGGAAAGTTCTATTGTCTTAATTCCCACAATGGGTTGTTCAATATCTCCACGTGACTCATGGAGATCACCTTGGCGATTCACTTGTAGCTGGTCAGCGTGATTTACACACCCTCGTGTTTGGTCTGAATTGCCGGCTGGGTTACAGACAAACACATCACCATGGCTGCATTACAGATTATTTGACCTAAAGATGTACTCAATGTGCCTGCATTGTAAGATCGTCAAGAGGATACAAAATTTTGTGACTTTTTATGCATAACATTATTGCTAGAATGAAAAGAAGAAATTATTGATGTTGAAGTACGAAGGACCCTTTCATTGCCATATAAAGATAAGAACTTGAAGTCCAAATTGGAACCAGGCATTTCTTGTTTGAATTTACTTGGAGTCAGAATTTCTTGGATTATTTATCACTCACATGAAAGAGAAGATTCCTTTCAAAAGTGGTTTGTCTGAAGAATTCATGAAGTACAAATAAATAAAAATTTGTGGATGCAAATGGAAACCATACTTTTGCAATGAACAAGAAATTGTTATGACCAAAGATTTGCTTTTCTAGACTTGATTAGAAATGAGAGAAATGAATCGTAAAATTAATTTTTTGAATCGTTATCATCCTCATACTTGGAATAGTGAAGATGAATACGAACAATATATGGGTAAATTTTCTCTCTTATTTATTTGGAACGAAGGGAACAGTAATGCAGGATCCTTTATTGGGTCTGAATTAGTCCATGGCTTTGAGTGATAGAGAGCTTCATTACTGCAATCGTTGCTAGGCTGTGTTTGGAATTCCAGAAGGGCTCACATGAGGTTTATGATAATACCCCTAGCTTTTGAAGTATGTAATCGCGTGGCTGAAATCTGTTTCGAATGAGAAAGGCTGTCAGGTTTTTCAGAAGCCATTCTCTTTGGAAATAATGTCTCCCCAAATTGAGGGGACAACTGACATGTAAAAAGAGAATCAAAGTCTGGAAGGGAGAAAATGCCATTGCAGATTATGTAGACCCTTCGTAGCTCAGGTTGGGTTCTTGAACTGATATTTTACTGCTTTGTAAATGCATGGAGAAAACGTACATTGTAAATGTGAAAAGAGTTGCTAAAATCTGTAAACTTTTGTATCCATAGATAATTGTTCTGTATTTGATTTATTTTTTACTAGTTTTACTTTTTAGATAGAAGGCGTGCATTAGCTTTTGTTTTACAGCTATTTATATATGCATGCCTACTTTGAATAAGTCAATGATGATAAAACTAAAAGGATAATGTAGATCAGGCCTATATCTGTTATTTTTCATATCTTTTATAGCTCTCGTTTTACGGGAAAAATCGGAAGCGCTTCCAACAGAAAACAAAAAGAAACGGTCAAGAAAGTCATTAAGGAAAAGTTCGAAAGAAGAAAGTTCTTTAGGCAAACTGGCAAATGGGAAATCGACGCCAATTAAACGAGCTGAACCAGGTGAGAAGTGAGGGTCATTTGTTATGGGTCATTTGTTACACCCAGACATCACTATAATATCTTATCCGCTATTCTTTTTAGTTTTATTAGTGAATTATTTCCTGTATTAAACAAATCATTTAATTCACCAAAAGTTCTTTTTCTTTCCCCCTCCCTGCTCCCTCCCTTTTCGTTTTGCCCAATTTTTTACCTTGATATTAAGGGCTGTGCCCCTTTTCTCTCTATCTAATTCCTGTTCTATAAAACGTTTTGCAACATCAGCCTGCCCTCAATGATCGCTCTTCTATGTGTCCTACTAAACTACTATTTATCTGTCTGTTTGAAAGTGAGCTGCTTACACCGATGGCTTTTGAGATCTTTGTGTTTTTGAGCTGAACCTTTATTGAGAGTTTTGGATTGGATTTAAGGTACTTAGACAAATAAGTTGTAAGATCAGATATAATAAGTCTGTCTGGAAATTTATTTATCTACAGTCTGCAGCTTTACATTGACTTGGTTGACTATGACTTGATTTACTTAAACTCTTTTCCCATCATTCATTTTTAAGACTTTGCGTTAATTTGATTGTTTCCGTTTTTAGCCTGTGACGTCAAAGTAGAAACTGGCAACAAATCAGGATTTGGTCATGTTCCATCTCCAAAATCGTAAGCAGAAAACTTTTGAGTATTTCTCAAACAATGCATGTCATAATTTCTTTCAGTTTTTCTGCAGAATTTTCTCACTGGTCATAATGTTTCTGACAGAGCCAGACAAATATTTTTCTCTCTCTAATATGCTGCGCATGATGTCAAGCCTTTTGTTACCTGGAAATGTATAACAGTTTCGAATCGCTTGACTTCATGTTGAATTGATTGATTGATTGATTGATTGATTGATTGATTGATTGATTGATTGATTGATTGATTGATTGATTGATCGAGTGATTGATTGATGTAATGATTTAGTTGATTGATCTCATCGTTTGGATTGGTTGGATTGAATTACTCGTGAATATATTCCTCAGAGAAAGTGGAGTGAGAATCAAGAAACAAATTCTGAGATCTTGTCAAGCCTGCGAATCTTTTAAGTCTAGTATTTCTTATCTAAGGTACAAAGCTGCTCATTCAGAGCAAAACTCAAATGAATTTAATTTGCTGTTTTGACTGGCCGCAAGTCCTTTTCTTGAAGTACGTCTGACCTACCCCTTAGCCATATAGCCATATAGCCTGGATCTAGACACATAGTCCCAGTTATCGCACCAACAACGACAACAACAACTTTGAGAACAACAACGATTTTTTTATTTCATCAATCTTTCAATCGCCTGGATTCGGCATTCCAACATTCCAAAATTGCCGGGAATGGTGGAATGATGGAATGGCGGATCCAGGAACCACCACAAAGGGAAATGTCAGATGTACTCCAGTTAATGGCCCAGGGGTAAACTTAGTTGGTGGTCGGTTCCCTTCCATAATCACAGTGGAACACTGAACTTACGTCTCTGTGCTTACGTCTGTGCTGTGAACTTACGTCTACGTTTAAGAGTTACATTGGTCTTTTTGTATAATCCAAAACTTAAGTTTCAACTATGAAATTCTGTCTTTCAGGTCAGAGAAAAGTAATCCTGGATTTATACGTGGTTTAGCTGTATTGTAAGTTATCCTTTTTAAGAATTATTTTGTCTGTAACCCAGATGTCAGTAAATATCTGTCTGGGAGGGGAATTTGTCTGATTTTTTTACCGTTGTTGGTGAATTCATTGTGCATAGCCTTAAACGGTGGTACAATTTTGACTAAATTTTAGAATAGAATTTTTGTGAAAAGAAAAATAGGTTTATGTTGATTTGATTTGATTTCAGATATTTAGGGTGGGTAGTCCTTCAGCAAATGCTTGTTTTTAAGGGCCCCTCTATCTACCAGATATGATAAATTCTAGTGTAATATGAAGAAAAGATAAGATTTGATTACCGTGCAGTAAGAGGAAGTCTAGTTACTGGATTGGAATGTACGGTGGTAGAATTAATTTTACCAATGAGGTAGAATTGTACAGTGGTAGAATTAATTCAGTTAAGTATAGAATGAAACTGATCAAGACTAAGATATACACACACGGATGCTGGCTAAATAAGGCACTGTAACGCATTGATCGAAGATATCTGTTGTTTAACATCAGTTGATTATCTGAATCACTTTAATCAATATATGAATCAGTTTTAATCATCACTTGAATCACTTTATTTCTAACTTGCCACAGGCTGTGTGGGATTGATACTCGATTTTGTTTTGCTGACGAAGTTATTTCATAAAAGCTCGAAAATAAACAAAACAAAGGAAGGCAAACCGGAAACAAAGTTGCTTCCAAATCTTATCAATTTCAAAATCATTGATATAGATAGGATTTGGGGACAGTGATTATACTGATTAACAATAGTCCTTTTTTGCTGTTCTAAAAAGGAATCTGAATAGCGGCATATTATGATAAATTTTGAAGAATGTTCGAATGTGTGCACCGAGGACATCGCTCAACCGAGGACAAGTAAATAGAATACAGCAAACAGTCTCTCGATCAGATTTATAATTCAAATGTTTCAGTTTAATTGTGCTTTTGATGTTCATTTAATTCTTTGATATTTTCTCTAATAGACTGATCATGCTACTCGCACTCAACAGTTATTTATTCTTCCGAGTTTACAAATTAGAAAAATTTGCAGCTTCTGAAACTCAGTGTCAGCCAAAGTGAGTCTTCTTTCATTATAAATCGTTATTTCTTTATATTTCAAAGATCCTGCTGTGTTTCACATGTTATCCTTTAGTCAATTTGTCACTTTCATTTATTCATGTCATATTATTCATTTATTTCATTCATCCAAGTCGATCAAATTCTCTGATTATATGACTAGGACAAGATGCGGGAACTACAGTAAGACAAATTATTTCTAAGATAAAAATTGAGGCTACAAATTCTTAATTCTATGCAGCTTTTGGAGCATGGCTAAGAGGGACAGCATTGCTGGGTGAGCAAATGTCATGAAAAGAAAATGTTCGTTTTTGGCCCAGGGCTTAAGACCGAGAGTAGACCATGATCTTTGGCAATTTATAAGTTGATTTTAATGCCTTTCTTTTATTCTATTCTGAAAGGAATCTTCCTTCGTCACATGAGAATTGGTATAAATTATTACAAACGCAAAAGCAAACACATGAGTTAGAAGTAAAAAGGTAAGTACAGTCTTGTCCCTTCCCACGAGCCGTCTACTCGATGTAAACAGGCTGCAACGAATTATTTCCACTTTTCTATATCCCGGGCCTCTATCATCGTTGCAATCTATCATCTCTGCTTTTTGTTCTTCCCAAAGTAGGGAATATCCATCGTAGAAAGTTTCCTAAAACAATCCTCTTTCCCATCAGAACAGTGTTCAGTAACAATCCAAAGGACCAAAGTCTAGTCAGTTTTCAAGTAATGTTTTGTAGGCCTACTATTGCCAGTGATGAGAAAAATTTTTAATATTTGTAATGTGTTTCTCCAAAATGTACCTAGATATCATTGCAGGGCTTTTGGCAAGTGGATGTCTCAATTTAACTTAAAAGAGCTTTTTTATACCATTAAATCGCAATTAAACATAACAATCCATATTCTTTCCCCAGGACCGTCGAGAAGGGGGGATAGAGGGGGTAAAAGGTCCAGGGCCCGGGCTCCGTTGATATTTCTGGCTATAAAGTTATTATTGATATAAATTTCTTCAGTGAATTTTTATGAAAATCTATCTGCTTTAAAAGGGTATCTGGAAGAACCGCCGACTTTGATGGCAGTATACATAAACTAAATAGTTGTAGTGATATTTATATTTTATAGAAACTAGTTCTATCCTAACGAGTCAGTTGTTGGTGTCGTAGAGTCTTTGAGTTACCGTTTACATTCAATCTTGTTGGCCTTTTGAGTCGTACGTTCCTTCCATCGCCTGCAGCGATTTCAACGACGTGGTGTGAACTAGGCTTTACCAACATAAAACGATGTCCTTGATTCATTAATAAAATCTTTTGTATATCCCTTATACGGAATGTTTAAGCAATTTTTTAGAACAATTATTCTTAAAAGGGACGTTTCCCTCATTTTCTGGGTGTCTAAGGGTTGTGTCACCAAACATTTTCTTGGAGGCTGTGCCCCCAAACCCGGTAGGGCCCACCCCATAGATCACTCCAGGGCCCGAGCTGGCTCTCGACGGCCCTATCTTCCACTCATCTCTTTAGTTTGCTTTTAAATTTGTTTCCTAGACTTCACTTTTACCCTACTTGTATCTTAGTCTCTTCCATTTAAAGCAGATGACTTGTGAAGCAGGTGTTTGTTTCCATTAAAACCTGGGTGAAATAAAGATTTATCAAGTTTTCTGCAAGTGACGAAAAGGTCCCTTTATTATGTAATCCAAAGGGAGTCCAAAATACCTTAATGTGAGGCCATTTTCACACAAAGTACAACAAAGTTCCTGGCTGTGAGATGACGAGGTGAATATGTTCATCAGCAAACTAGATGGAATGAACTTTTTTAGATATTTCTTTATGATGAATTGAAACGTTTTCTTGTCAATTTTAGACTGAAAGACGTAATTGGTGGGACCATTATTCTGATACGACAGGTATGTATACTTAAAAATTTTGTTGTGTTCCATCAATTGTTTACTTTTATTACTGTAGCTGCTCTGAACTTTTTGAATCTCTGTGACTGGCTTAGATCTATTTGTGATCATCTGGAACGGAGAGAACAACTTTGAAAGATGAAGCCTTTCTAATTTATTTATTCCTTATGCAGGTTGAAACATCGATTAAAGAACTGTATGATGAACTGAATGAAAATATTCATCACAAGCAAAAGACAGTAGCATCGAAATAGGTTTTTAATTAACATTATTAGCATTGTGAGTTTCTGCTGTAGAATCCTTGCTGAGGCCAAGAAACATGAATCATTTGATTCACTAGTCCTTCCAGTTGAAGCATTCATTCAGCCTAGCTGGTCTGGTCTGTATGATCTTCAGCTTTGTTGGAACAATGAATGATTTCTGTTGGCTGTACTTCCGTTCTACCAACAATTAATCAGCTATTTGTTGAAACTTTCTTTACAGTTGATCTTAGCTTCACGGTAGCAGCCAACGGGAAAGTTAAAGACAGAAATTGATCTTTTTGCTTTGAATTGTGTGAAATGGCACACAGACTTTCCCTTACCTTTATTTCGTACTTCTGTGATTACAAAATGGAAATAGCATACTTCTGATTTCAACACTAGACTTGAACTGATGACCAAATGCACGTTTATGGTCACTGGAAAGCTGTGCTTTCATTTAGATTCCGTATTTGTCTTTACAAAAAATGAAAACAAAATGCCAAAGGGGAAAAATGACCTCCTCTTTTAATTATATATATATTCAAAACAGGAAGTAAGGCAACTTACTTCATACTGGTCAATTTAATAGCATTGTTATTGTGTTATGTAGACATTGAAAGTTGTTTATCATTGTGTTCTAAGAAGTAAAATTATACCAAATTGTTGGGATGAAATTATGTAAACTGTGTGAAAACATAAAATATTACTCAATGATTATTTGCTTAGAAATTGATAATTGTGTATATAGATTCTTGTAGTTACTTTAGACAAGTAGATTGTATTGAATAGAAACTTGGAGTCAATGTTAGTTGTGAAGGTTCTTCTGTCTTTGTTTGCAATGTCTCTTGACTTTCATACTGTATCTACTGTAGTACTGTCAGTAAAGTGAGAAACAACAATCAAGAAAAGAACTTGAGAAAGAAAACAGAAAATTCTCTCAAAGTCACTTCATTTTTAACAAAAACAATTAACACTACAATCACTGACTTGATATTTTAACAAGATCATTGTCATCCTCATCACCATCATCATCATCATTCATAATTAAACCTGATCTTGGAAATGGCTTCAAGTGTCCATTTACAATGGATGGCATTTCTGGTAGTGGCTTAAGTCCATTATCAACAAATTCTGCATATGCTAGTAAAGGATATCTCATTTTGGGCAAAGGAATTTCTGTAATCTTTACAAAGCCACCATACTTACCATGGAAACGAGATCCCAAATCACCATTTAACTTTTCAATTGCCTCTTTATTCTGTAAAAAAAATTGCAAGGTTAAAGAGGTAACATGTAAAAAGATACCCTATAGAAGATTTTAACAAGGACACCATGACCCAAGATGCATTATGGGCTTTCAAGGAATCAATTGAGCAAGAGAGTATGGTCCAATAAATATTCCATGGGGAAACAAATTAACTAGAATAACCAACAACAGAACCATGCTTACCCCAAGCAGTATATCATTGATGACGGTTTTACATTTTTCAACATATTCTTCCTCGGATAATTCTTCTGGAGGGATGAACATTTTTCTTGACATTCTGTTGACAATTCGTCTCCTTGTTCTTCGCTCAATTGCTTCTTCTTCAGTAAGTACAAAGCCATTCTGTATCATGAAGAGATCTGGAGGAGGCCTTCTTCTTTGAGTCAGATTTATGAGCTGTTGAAGCAAACAAAACAAATAATCATGATAATGACGACCATTACAAGTAAACAGAAACAGATTTTGTTCAAATTCTCTCTCAGTTGTTTAGTGTTCAGTTCTTGAAGTAAGGACTTTGTGAAGCGTGGTTTTCATATAAAACCAGGCTTTACCAAATTTTTGCAAATAAAAAGAGATAAAAAGAAAGATCCATTGCTGTGAATGGAAAAATTATTCTCACTCATGTGCCAGTGCATGTGACATAAATACAGCCAATTCACTGTTAATATAATTATTACAAAAGTAAGGAGTTTGTTCTAGGGAGACGGGAGATTTGTGTAGCATGAATAATAAGGCATTAAGACATCATACGAGATCTCCATATTGTTGAAGTTGTTTAGCTTTCTCTCTGCTTGTAAAAACCCTTTCATGTTTCACCAGCGCAATACACAAATGTTTTATGAAATCTGTATGTCTTGACACGAATGGATTCTTTTTCTTCTTCTTTGGCCATTGTCTTGCATGTTTATACCTTACTTGATTAAGTATTGGTCCATTTAATAGTGGTAAAGCATTATTTTTGATAAGCTGAAATGAAGAAATTCTTTTACATAAACTTAGCGCCATTTTGTTTTACTTCACATTCACATCATCCTCGTTTTCATTGTTGCGTCTCATAATTATTTCTTCTACTTACCACAAACATTGTTACCTCGCTGGTTTGCTAAGCCCATATTCCGTTAAGATCAAGGTGTATTCAATTCAATTTAATTACAAGCTTTGGAGCTTTGGTAGAAAGTGCAATCGCTCACTTTTTCTTCACCTTTCAAAATGGCTGCCGCAGAATCCATCAAAGCCCTGGAGTATAGAGTTTTTGAAAAACTTTTGAAGTCAAAATACAAAAGCGCAGATACACGAAGAAGAATTATGAGAAAATTGCTGACTGAACTTGTTGAAAAAGAAAGAGTGAAGACTACATTAGCAAGAGCTAAAGATTTAGCAAGGGTAGCAAACAGGGTGAGTGAAATTGAATGTAATTTATTTCTTAACAGTTTTTGTGCCCCCCCCAGGTCTAATTTGTTGCTTTTTCATGCTCTTTATAAACTAAAACTCGATTTGTAGAAAAAGATTGTCATATACTTTATTCTTCAATCTCTATTTCTGTTTTAGATGATTGATTTGGCCAAAGAGAACAATGAGCCACTTATCAACACTTGGTTGCTTGTATGTACTGTAAATTGTATTTATTTACTGTATTATTGTTTTGTAATGCTGCATTATCACTTGAACTATGATTGATATTTTGAATTGCGATTGTTAGAGATCATGGCATCAACTCTTCTTCAGCCCATTGATAAAACTACGAAGTTTTAAGAGCAGGTTTTCATTTTTGTCATTGTGTAATATAAGCACATACATGCTATTCTAATGCATCATTCTTTTGTATTTTCAGAAAAAGTCACTGGTTCCTAAAGTTTTTGATGTTCTGAAACCAAGATATGAAACAATAACAGAATACTACACCAAAGTTTACAGAATACCCCCAAGGGAGGGAAACAAATCCCAAATGGGAATAGTTGACTTCTTGGGAAACAATCTGCCTGAGTTAGAACCATCAGAGGAAGAACTTGTAAAATTAAGAACTGACTTTTTGATAGAGAAACTAAGACTGGAAATGCCCCCAGAGGGAATTCTTGTATGATAGTCTGCTGTTATATTTGTTTTGTGAAGTGTTGTTTGCATTTCTAGATGAATGAACACTGCAAAATTTTATTTCCTTTCAAATTGCACTATTATTCTTTCTTGATTACATCCTCTGCTTTGAATGGTTGGCAAGTGAGTGTAGGCATTGATTGAGCATGAAACCATAATGAAACTATAGATTTTGATTCTCATAAATGCTTATAAAACAGCCAGAAATAACCCATCTCTCTAGCCTGCTAGCAGCCTTAAAGTAAGTGATGTGAACAGGGATATATCACCACAATCTAAACATAGAACAAAAGACAGGCAGGAACCATTTATCTTCCTATTGTTTTCATTGATCAAAAACGTCAAATTCAATATAGATAACTTGCTTTTAACCCCTTTTGATTTACTTCAACTCCTTCGATTTTCGCGATTTTCTGTGTGAAAAGGATTCGAGGCGCAGGCCAGTGGTCACGTGATGCTGAAGCCCAGATCCTTGCCTGAGGAGAGGTTGTTTACATTTTGCAGATTGAGTTGAATTAAGGTGGAGCGACAACTTAGACCTTGAGAATAATGGCGACGGATCTGGATTGGAAGGAAAAAATAATTTTATCATTGAAAGAAAGAAATAAAAGGCAACATTACTGCTTTAGAGATCTCATTAACTCACGTATGTATCAATTATTATTTCACGTAATGTGGCATTTCCTACTTCAACAGAGCTTAAATTGCAGGGAAGAAAACATCATGAATTTAGGCCCGTTCCGTTTGTTGTGTTGTTAGACTTTTTGATTTTGTTGTCCAGTTCAAGTGCTTACATAGGCAGATTTTTATTTTACTATGCTTATAAAACAATGTTTTATGGTGTGATGATAATCAACCAATGTCTAATGTGTTTATGTGGCCAAAAAAGGAAGAGGCTATAACAGATAAGACTGCTTTGCATGCAGGGTGGGTAGCTGGGTGTGAAGCCGAGAAATTATTTATTATTATTATCAAATTACTTACAGTTGGTATGATACGTAGTTGCAAACTAATTCAAACCAACTATTTACAATAAATGCTACAAATAAAAAAAATTAAATCAGGGATCCTCATTATCACCTTCTTTTTTTCTAACTGCAGATCTTGCATGTGCAATTTTGCCCACTCCATTCTTTGATCATTCTTTCAAATATCGCTGTTCTGTTTGTGTTTTTTATATTATCTGGTAGAGTGTTCCAGAGTAGAGCGCCTTTGAATACCAGCGAATTAACTCCAAATGTGTTTGCACTTCTTTTTGGTAATTGCAACAGGTTCTTAGATCTTAGTTCATATTTTATATGTTTCCTTTCAAAGAATGTCCACATAAATGATGGATTTTCTTCTGAAAGACACTTAAAGATTTGAAGCATCAATTTTTGCAAATTCTTTGTGTGCACTTTTCATTCATCTGTTATTTCAAGAAGTACTTCAAATTGCGTATTGAAGTCATTGTGCTAAATCCTTTGTGCTCTCTTTTGGACACGGTCTACCTGATTGTTTGATGTCTTCCCGTGATACATCGAGATCAACGGGCAATAATTGAAATTGGACATAATAAATGTATTATAGAGGATCTTACCCTTTTTGTGGTTCAAATATGGAGCCACACGCGAAAAAGCACTCACTTTCCTATTCGCTTTCTGGCAGAGGGCTTTTACATGATCATCAAATTTTAGCTGAGAGTCAATAGTTACTCCTAGCAATTTAACTTTATCTGTAAGGGGGATGATTTGGTCATTAATTTCGAGGATGAACTTTGGTTTCTCTCTCAGCCCTAAAAACACAACCTGAAATTTTCCAGGGTTGGCTGCCATATGATTATCTCTGAACCAGTCAAGGGTGTTAGATACAGTAGGTCTTCCTCAAGGTTCAATACCACATCTTCAATATCTTTTCCAAACGTGTATATCGTAGTGTCATCTGCAAAGTTACAAACTTCGGAATCTTTAACTGCCAGAAGCAGATCATTAATAAAGATATTAAAAAATTGGTCCAAGTACTGACCCCTGTGGAACACCTGATTTGATCTCAGCCATTCACTAAACTCGGATCCAACTTTCACGCGCTGTTTTCTATTCGAAAGGTAGCTGTGTATTAATAGTAAGCTATGATGGCCGAATCCATAAGCTGCAAGTTTAGCTATTAGAAGGTCGTGAGGTAGGCAGTCATAGGCCTTGGAAAGGTCCATTAATACCATCCCCACAACCTTCTTATCAGCTAGGGCCTTGCGACATATTTCTGTGAGCCTGAAAAGAAAGGGATGATTGATGTGTGTTCATCTTTTAGACAATTTCAAAAAGTTCAAGTTTTTTTCATTTTAAAATTCAACAACAAGAATACAAATTCCATTTAACAACATTTGTTGTTACATACAACAACCTTATTATATAGTTGTCTTTTTACTCTATTATTTTGTTGCTGTTAATCTATTATTTACAGTTTAACTGTAAATAATAGATTAACAGCAATAAAATAATAGAGTAAAAAGACAACTATATAATAATTTTGTATGGAATTTGTATGTAAGGAATTTCTTAGGAGGTGCTCTCTCAATAGATAAACTAATCAAGGAGAGAGCACCCCCTGTTCTAAGAGCATATTATGTTACAGTTGTAGCATCTTTAGTTCATTTGCGAAAAAATGAAATTGTAGAAATGAACATACTGAAGGTGATCAATTTTGGTATTTTGTGGAGAAGATATGAAACTTCAGTTTACAACAAAAATTGGAAACTGAAGGAGATTGTCTGATGACATCAGGAATGCTGTTCCAAGATTTGGCGCCTGCATATCTAACACATCATAGACCATATTGCAAGGTATTTTCATGAGTCATAGAAATATCACCTTTCAAAGCCTGCCTTGTATCATAATGATGAACAGTTTCAAGGTTTCAAAAAAATTATGAAAAAAGGAAGGAGAAATCTTATTAACAGACTCATACACAAAAGTAAGCTGCTTGAAATCAAATAAATCATATTATTTAAGAATTTTTAAATTGGAGAAAATAGATGTATAGATGAAGATGTGAAACTTTTGAAAGCAATGGCTCTGATAACTTTCTTTGTTCAAAATTTGAAACATGAAGACAAACAACCACCAATAGAATTTCCACAACTGTCAAGTCCTGTTTCCATGACCACCAGGCTACTGTATTCCATATGTAGGCTCCACCATCCTTTTCACATGAAAATCCCCCAACCGATTTCAAATGCCCTTACCAGTGAGATCTGAATTGCACTTACTTTCCTCAAAGTAATGTTCCGAAGTGATTAGGGCATGACTTTCAACCAATGAGCTACACACATCTTTGGAACAATACATTCACAACTTTCAAATGCTACTGTATTTGTATTGGTTTTGGAAAAAAACCACAGAATGGCTCAAAGTAGTGTGCAGAATTTTTGTTTTCCCACCTTGTGTTTGCAAGAATGCTAACTGAGGGTGACATTGAAGAAATGTTGTTCATTCATGTTCTTGTTTTGCAGAGAAAAGACTATTTGAAAATGCATCAATCATAAAGTTAAAGATTTCAGAGCAAGAGCATCAAATTTTTCAGTTGAAACAAGTAAAACATTTATTTAACTTTTTCTGATCAGCCTATTTCAACTAATGGTTGGCACTGGATAAAACAAAGTATTGCTAAAAGAATTTTTATAGGCAACACAGACAAAAATCTATGGACACAATTTCATCATCTGAGACTTTTCACCCTTAATGTATGATTAGGTCATAAGCTCATTTTGCAATGTTGTCAAATGAAGAAGTAATATGCTCAAGGCCTTTACTGTATTTGACAATACTGATAAGCCTGAAATTGCAAACCTTGTTGAAAGAGAGAGCATAAAAATCACATTATTTTGGAAAATAATACTTCTTTTTATACAGGTCTGTTTTGCTGATTGTCCTTCTCTATTATACAGTCTTTTCTCATCACATTTCAGGAAATACTAGAACTTCAAGGAAAGGTTGCTCTTGGAAAGTGAGTTGCATCTATGTTGTTTTCATTCATTCTGCAACTTTGTGAATGGAAGCTTTTTAAGTCAAAAGGAGCAAAACAAAAGGATTTGGTGGTGGAAAAAGTGGTGATATTTAATTGCAAGTGGAGCTGTATTTGTGACTCTTAATGGACTAAATCATCTGTGCCTGTTTTGTAATTTGATAATGCTAAGTTAGCAGATTCACTAATAACACCAATATAGAATTGATGTAATATTGACGTGCAGTAGGATTGATTAGTCAAGGTCAAATTCACGGAAAAGGCTTTGGACATATTAACATGATTTTTCTGCATATGGCTCAAGGATATTTACAATATCATGATTGAAAGTATTTGTGGTATGTCAATGTGCACAGGACCTGTATACCTAAGATGTAATGATACTAAGTTTGTCTATCATTGATCAGTATCTGGTATTGATGTTTGTCCATATACAGTTGAAGATTACTTTGCCAATTTTCATTGATGTTGTCAGCACAAGTTTGATTATTTCATTTATGTTTTTAGTGGAGGAAGTTCAAGTGCAGCATCAAATGAAAAAATTATGAATTTGGAACAGAAAATTTATAAACTGCAAGAAGAATTAACAGAACAGCATCGAAACAGAGGAGAGGTATGAATGTTACTTCTTCAATCTTCTCTATTTTAGTCTTCTTGTTTACACATCAGAAGTTTTGTTGACAGTTTGCAAAGTGTCCCAAAAACTGGTCCCCCACTTGTATTTGGCTGCTGTTGAAGAGCTCTCAGGCTTCAACTTAGATTTTAAGACCTTTTTCATGTCAACCTGGCCATGGGTTGATGATATATGGAATTGCAAAGGCAAAATAAGAGGAACTGAGCATTCTCTGAGGCTTATTTATTATGAAAGTTAAATATTGTTCCATGATATTTGGGAATATTGGTGCTGAACTGCTAAGTTAGACAAATGATTTACTTCCTGAACCACAAAGGAAGAGATCTAAAATTTCCAAGTTTATGTGACATTTTTTTGCATCAGAGAATGAAATCAAATCTCTCTACAGTCAAACCATTCTTTCTAGCAATTAATGTTTTGTTAGTACACACCAATCCTTCTTAATTGAAACAATTTATTTCTTGATTTCAGCATGCAAATCATATCATAGAACTTACAAATCAAATTAAACAAAAAGATGAACAGTTATCATTAAAGGAAGCACAGTAAGTATTAAAAATGTTATACAATTTATCTTGATGTTGAAATTTGATATCTTTTTTGTGACATTTCATCTGTTTACAGCAAACTGCAAAATTCTATTTCAGCAATTTTTATTGATTTTTTTGCCTTTCAAAGACCTTATTAAACTTTGGAAATTGTGGGCCATCATTTATTTCACGCAAAGTTTCAAACTGTGCCCATAACTGTGCCTGTAACTGTGCAAAATTCATCACAAAAGCATCAAACAGAAAAATATTGATGTCTTTTGTTTAATCCAATTTAGGCTCCTTGATTCACAAAATAATTTGGAAGCAATGAACCATGAAACAAAAAGGATTATGGGAGCAATGGCTGAATATGAAGAAACCAATCAGGTTTGAAAATATTTTCAGATTTGTTGTAATCAAACAATGAATGATACATACAATGATGAATGATAGAAAGACAAACAGTATATTGATACATCCTTTCTCAATTTTAAAGTAATTTTGATCTTGTGGTCATCATCAGGAGAAATGATTCTTATCCATTTATGCAGTGTATTAAAGATGAATACCAAGCGCTACAAATGGCATTCAATTCAATTGAAGAAAAGTTAAGAAAAACTCAAGAAGAAAATCAGCAGTTGGTATGTCATTTTTCCACCACTGAAAGATTAAACTTGTAAGAAGAGTATTTAGTCCACATCAGCTCCTCAGAGCTGCCAAACTTTAATTTGTGGGACAAATAAAATAATCAAAGAGACCCAAAATTTAGTTATTTGCATTTTGTAGGTAGCAATTTTTCAATTTGCCTTGATGTATCTAGTCAGTTATCTCAAAGTGTTTTCAAAAACTGTCAGGTTTAGCATCTGGTCTGTTTAATATGTTTATTGCTTGCTTACTTAAAGGGTCTGTTTCATCCAGCATGCCTTCTACATGCCATCTCTTGGATTACCTTTGTTGTCGGCATTTTCATGGACCATGAAAATGGTAACAAATAAAGGTCAACCAAGAGAGGATACGTGCAGGGGATGCTGGATGAAACAGACCCTTTAAGGTTGATGACAATACAGCTATAATCTGTTAATAATTGATGGAATCAGCAGGATTTTTGTGTTTGAAGGAATATCTTTTGTTTCATATTGAATTTATTTGAAGAGCAGAATCATTGAGAATTGATATTACGAAAAATTTATTTTGGATCTCTACAAACAAGTACATCAGGAGATTAATTAGGGAAACTGTTGATTTTTGAATCTTCATTAAATGCGCTCCAAACCAAGGATGAATTACATTAATCAAAAGAGTCAAGTATTGGACAAGACAAAGAGATTTTGTGTTCTGAAGAATATTCTGAAGAACCGGGTGAGCTAGAAAAACTTCCCATTTTGAAAATTCATAACATCAAGAGAACTTCAAAGATTTGAATAATTCAAAGTCTAGAGAATAGTTGACCGAGGCATCAAAGTACTGTCTTAAAAGCATGAGTTGTTTAGGTAAATTCAACGTTACAAAAATTTCATGGTTGCAAAATGACTGAAAAAAGGCCTAAATCATTTATCAAATCATAAAGGACTCCTCGCACAGAGCAATAAAGAAAATGCAATTTCTTATGGGTGAGAAATATTTTCTGCACATTGATTGCCATGGGATTGAAAGTCTTTTATTTTTGTTGAAAAATTTATGTCTTATAACTCTTGAGAGAGGTGAAGCGCCCATTTCGTATTGTTCTGTGTGAGGAGAGTCTTTAAAATTTGATCAATGTTTTAAGGCCCTTTTCAGTCATTTTGTAACAATGAAATTTTTATAAAGCTTAATTTACCTATAATACTAGTTCTTGTAAGACAGTGAGAAAATCACAAGATTCTTCGATCTTCCGGCTGTTCACTGGAATTTCAATCATCTAAATCTGTGACGTAACTCTGGGTGATGTAAATTTTCAAAAGTGGGCACTTTTTTCTGGCTCATCCGGCAGATTTCACTCCTTCGGAGCACCCATGGAAAAAGCTTTGCTCCCTCTGTGTATTTTGATTTGATAAGTGCTCCCATGGGTATTAGATCTATTCTTCAGATAGTTAAATTGCTTTGTCTTTTCGGATACCTGCCTCATTTCTTTACAAAAGTCGCTCTTGCTGCTTTCAAGAAGAGACTGAATGCATTTGCTTTTGAGCTTCGCAACTATGAGTTCAAAAATAATTTCTCTTCAACAAAACTTCATTTTCAGATTGAGAGATGGATGAAAGAAAAAGCGATCGACGCTGATAAAATAAATTTAGAAAACGAACAGCAAGCAAAGTTAGTATTTTGAGATAAACATAAGATCTCACAATCTTATGGAACCTTTATTTTGATCATTTGAGAATTAAGCCAATAATTTTCATGAATATTTTTGTTACTGTTTCCATTCTCTTTATTCACCTTTATTTTGATCATTTGAGAATTAAGCCAATAATTTTCATGAATATTTTTGTTACTGTTTGCATTCTCTTTATTCATCGTTTTAATTGAATGTTAGCTATTAAGAATTCAGTCATACTCTTGCAACATGAGCAAATTCGTTATCTATGAGACTAACGCATCGTTTAAACTCAGACTACTCAAAATATTTCAAATACTTCGTACTTAATCAAGAAAGCTGTAAATTAACCAATTCATGGGGATGAGATATGATGCTAAAAATGATATCTAATTATAGGATGCTGAAAATGATATCAAATTATAGGATGCTAAAATGATATCATATTATAGGATGCTAAAATGATATCAAATCATAGGATGCTAAAATGATATCAAATTACAGGGTGATTTGTAGTTAACAAGTATCTTGCTAGTTTCCTGCGATTGCATTACATAAGTGCCACGCTTCTATTGATTCTCGAAATGTACACTTCAAAATGTACTTTGCATTTCTTTACATTTTAGACTACGACAAGAGAAAATGCAACGAGAATTAACAGATGCAGCTAAAGAGCCTGTTGGTTTATTAAAAAGGTTTTTCATCACTTTGTTTCATTGAGAATCTTAAACCCTCTTACAATGTTAAAGGAACTTTACATTTCGATTAAATCTATACATGATAGCCTCGATGCTCAGTTTATTGCTGTGGAGTTTAAAGAGGATTGCAGTGCGTCTGATTTTTGCCTGAAATTTATACAGACCACATGTAAGTCATTACGTAAGTTCTTACCGACTGAAGATCAGAATCTTATGAACCTATATTTAGAAACCTAGTTTCAAAATGTTTGTTATCATTGTTTTTTTTCTAAATCATAAGTGAAACTGCCTTTTAGCTCCTTTTCGGGCATATAAGTTTCTTTCAGTTAAAAACTTGAGCCCACCGTTCTTGTAGGCTGCTTCTTATAGGAAAAATTGAGTGTAACCAGGTTGAGTTATTTTTTTCTGAAGGGCAGATCACTCGCTCCAAAACAGCGTACAACGTAGTTTTTCATTTTCATTAACCACAAAAGGTTTTTCGAAGACTGCCTTAGATGTGCAGGATTTATTTTTTTTTTTTTCCAGGGCGTCTTAAAGCATTGTACGCAGTCTTTTTTGCAAGTTATCTGCCCTTGGTATTTTTCGGTGTTTGTTATTTGTTATTTGGTTTTTTTTTTTTGGTTGCTTTTGTTCACGTTCTTCCTGTTTTATGTAGCTGTGCGTATTAAAGCCTGGTTTTCTTTGGGTCGTGGTTCGTCGCCGATCTTTGTCTTACAGCATCGGCGATGATCGGCGATGCTCTGGGGCGGTGGTCGGCGGTGGATTGCGATTTGATGAAAACCAGGCTTAAAGTATTTTTGCCGCGCGGTTGGATTTTGTTGTTGTTCTGAAGTATTTTCCCTTGCGTCAGTATTGAAAAACAACATCCAGTCGCAGTCTTCCTTGAAAAATATTCTTTTTTATTCATTCAAATACCCTTTGTCCAATAACTAACACATCAACAAGAAAACTTGTTCATCACAACTCAAGGGATTCCTCTCCCCAGCAGGTAATAGAATTGCTCTTTCTGTACGATTCCTTTTCATGAATGCAAACAGACAAATTCCTTTTTCGGTACGTGATCATTTAGCTGAAGCACAAGGGAATATGAAGAACATTTGTCCCTTTGTACAGCACAATCAAATGAAACGGATGCCCCTACCAACCACCAAACAGCATCCCTTTGGGATACTGTTTCTGCCGCGGTCTTGGTTAAATGTTGTTTTTAGTTTTGTATTTTTCCGTGTCTTCTTTGTCATCTTTTTACTTAGGTTGGGAGGAAATCTTGTGAAATTTCTATTCAGGGTTTGTCTTATGGAACGCTTTGTTTCTTGCTTTGTGCGGTTGGGGAGATGTTGGGCTCATGTCGGTTGACACAAATCAGTGGCGCGCGGCAATAGGTTTGTTCCGGCTGTCCTCGTGCGTTAGTTTGCGTATGCCTTTATCTTTTCGGCCAAGTTTGATGATGTGGCATGTCCTTAGGCTGTATACCTTTTGCTACATTTTCATTTTTCTAGCTATATATATATTTCCATTTTCCATGATCACCCAGGGAACCTTACAGTATTTCGGCTACTTGCAGTTCAGTTTCTTGCACATTTTTGCTCACTCTTACTCCTGTTGCAAAAAGATGTTTCATTTGACTTGGAATTTGACATTTTTAATTCTGATTCACCTCCGTAGTAACTGCAGTTGTGCTGTTATACGAAAAATAGTGTTTCTGTATTTTCATGGTTATTTAGTGTGCGCGTTTCTCTACATGCACTACACTCAATGGATCACTTTTAAGTCAATTCTTTTAAGCGGTGACGTTGAGGAAAATCCTGGTCCAGATTCCGGGATATTTAAGTTTTGCACTTGGAACCTAAACAGCATCGTGGCCCATGATTTTTTCCGTGTTTCTCTCCTTGAGGCCTACAATTCAGTATATAACTATGACTTAATGGCAATTACAGAGACTCACCTCGACAGCAACGTGGATAAAAACAAACTATATATTGATGGGTACACCTTTTTCAACAACAACCACCCCTTAGATATTAAACGTGGCGGAGTCGGGCTTTATGTAAAAGGTTCTTTTCCTGCTATCAGGCGTCCTGAGTTGGAGATTCTCCCAGAATGCATCATCTGCGAAATCCAGCTTGATAGGAAAAAGTATTTCTTTGTTGTGGTTTATAGGAGCCCTAGTCAAAGTCATTTTGAGTTTGAAAATTTTATGAACACTTTTGAACAAATGCTGACTATTTTGGCTGCGGAGAACCCTTATAGTACGATAATAACTGGAGATTTCAACTGTCGTTCGTCTCAGTGGTGGGAAAACGATATTGATAATTACGAGGGTAAACTTTTTGAGCCATTTACATCTGACTTTGGTCTAAACCAGCTGATTACCGAGCCAACTCACCTTATGGGTGAATCTAAATCTTGTATAGATCTAATATTTACGGACCAGCCGAATCTCTTTCTTGAGTCTGGTGTTCATCCAACGTTGCATGATCAATGCCACCATCAAATCATCTATGGGATGCTCTCCATCAAAAATCCTGCCCCACCCCCTTATAAACGCAGGCTATGGTATTATGATAAAGCGAACATTGCGGCAATCAGGAAAAGTATTGAAATGTTTCACTGGCGCGAGGCCTTAGAGAATATCACTTGCCCAAGCCATCAAGTCGAAATCCTGAATGAAGTCTTGCTGAATATATTCTCCAATTTCATCCCAAACGAATTTGTCACTGTAAAGCCCAAAGACGTGCCATGGATAACTCGCTCTATAAAGAGCATGATCCAGAAAAAGAATCGTGCTTACAAGACTTTTATGAAAAACGGCCAGCCAGATGACAAAGTGGAAGGTATCCAGGATTTGATAAACCGTACATCAAAAACTATCGAGGATGCTAAGCATAAATATTTTATGAAAATAGGAGAAACTCTCTCAAATTCTGACACTGGTAATAAGAGATATTGGTCCTTAATTAACAAGATATTAAACAAAACGAAAGTGCCACAAATTCCCCCCTTGTTAGAAAATGATGTCTTCGTTTTAGACTTTGAAGCCAAGGCCAAAATATTCAATGATTATTTCATCCTTCAATGTAGTACTTTAGATACAGGAAGTGAAATTCCTGATGAAGTTATCTCGGATGTACCACCACTTGTTAACATTGCCATTTCAGATGAAAAGTTGCTCAAAATTATTCGATCACTAAATCCAAAAAAAGCGCACGGGTGGGATGGCATCTCGGTACGAATGATAAAAATATGTGACAGTTCTCTTTTAGTACCTTTGAAAATGATATTCCATTCTTGTATGATACATGGTTCCTTTCCTGAGGCTTGGAAAAGAGCTAACGTTGTTCCAATTCATAAGAAAAACAGCAAAAACCTTAAACAAAATTACAGACCTATTTCACTGCTTCCAATATTTGGAAAGATCTTTGAAAAACTCATTTTTGACAGTCTCTACCAACACCTGAATGTCAACGGCTTACTCAATCCTAACCAGTCAGGCTTTCGGCCCGGTGACTCAACCATTAACCAGCTACTCTCCATAGTTCATACAATCTCTGCTGCTTTCGACTGTAACCCTACACTCGATGTTCGCTCTGTCTTCCTTGATATTTCAAAAGCTTTTGATCGTGTGTGGCACAAAGGCTTAATATACAAGCTACGTCGGTGTGGAGTCTCTGGCAACCTGCTATCCCTTATTCAAAGTTTCCTAGCAAATAGAAAACAGCGGACACTCCTCAATGGCAAAACATCAGAATGGGGAAATATAACAGCCGGCGTCCCTCAAGGATCTATCTTAGGACCTATATTCTTTCTGGTTTATATAAATGATCTGGCAGATAACATCAAGTGTAAAGTGAAGCTATTTGCTGACGATACATCACTCTTCACCGTTGTTTGTGATACTGAGCAAGCTGCTTTGGATATGAATCACGATTTAAGGATCATACAAGAGTGGGCGTACAAGTGGAGAATGTCTTTTAATCCTGACCCCAAGAAGCAAGCTGTTGAGGTCATATTCTCCAGGAAACGCACCACAGTAAATCATCCCCCTGTCTCTTTCAATGACACGCAAGTTGTACGAGTTAACGAGCATAAACATCTTGGCATCATATTGGACTCTAAACTGACATTCTCTAGTCATATTCAATCAATTATTTCTAAAACCAGACAAGGTGTTGGGATGTTACGCTTTATGTCCAGATACCTGCCTCGGAAAACACTTAATGAACTGTATAAGTTATATGTTCGCCCACATCTTGATTATGGTGATGTTATATACCATATTCCATCTAAAAAGTGTGACCTCACTAACAGCCATACACTGAATAACTTCATGGAAAAACTAGAGTCTGTGCAATACTCTGCTGCTCGAGCAATAACAGGTGCATGGAAAGGTACTTCTCGAAAGAAACTTCTCGAAGAGCTTGGTTGGGAGACCTTAGATCTTCGGCGATGGAGCAGACGTCTTGTCCTTTTCTATAAAATTGTCAATAATATTACACCTGCCTATACTAGAGACCCTATTCCTCTTCTTCATGAACTTCCTTATTCTTTTCGAACGAGACCAGCGACTGGGCAAATATATGCAAGAACTGACAAATATGAGTCAACGTTCTATCCTAATTGTCTGGCAGAATGGGAGAATATTGATCCAGAAACACGAAACGCACCCTCATTAGGTATCTTCAAGGAAAAATTAAATAAGATTATCCGTCCCACTCCAAAACAAGTCTTTGGTATTCATGACCCTAAAGGACTAGCCGCTCTCACACAGCTTCGAGTTGGGTTAAGTGCACTTAATTTTCACAAGTTCAGGCACAATTTCAATGACACATTAAACCCGATGTGTCCTATAAACGATGGCGTTGAGGACACGGAACATTTCTTGCTGCATTGCCACTCTCACCATCTGCAGAGAAATAGTCTCCTCAGCCGCGTACAAGCAATTTTGCTGTCATACGGTTTGTTGAACCTTTCCAATGAGGAATTGGTTTCGATAATCTTGTATGGTGATGAAAGGTTACCTATTGAATCAAATAAAGCGATCATTAAAGCAACACTAGAGTTCATCGAATCATCAAAAAGATTCTCGTAAATCATTTCAATGAAATTTCCTCTCCTCCTCCCACCTTTGTATCATTTTATTTCTTTTCGTAGTTTGTAGTTTATGCTGTAATGTACTGTCCGTTCATTATTCTTGTAAATGTTTTATGTTAATTGTTAATGCCACAGGGTTGCAATGTATTCTCATTCTCCTTGTGGCATCGTCTTGTAACTATGTTCTGTCATTGTAAAATTTTAGACTGATGTAGAAAAAAAAAAAAAAAAAAGAATCTTATCATTGATTAACATAGTTCAGGCATTAGAAAGACTGTGCATCGAGAAATTTGAATTATAGTTGAGATGCCAAAAATCAGAAAGATTACAAAACAAATCTGATCTCAACTTTATAGGTTAAATCGAGTTTTCTTTCTCATTGCAGAATCAGTACTTCGCTTACAGACGGGATGCCTGTAAATACAGTGGATCTTGGCATACCACCACCTCCTTTTGCTTATGTAACCTCGATTCCAGATATACCTAGAGTTTCACTGGTAATCACTTAATCACTTATCCCCTTCATTCGCTAACATCCCTCTTATTAAGTAGCCTGTAAGGTTACGTTAAACAAATTCATTGAAAATATACCTCCTTCAGGTTTTTCTCTTCTGTTACACGATTTCGCTCTGATCTATTCATAGAGGCAACTTCATGTGGATAAGATTTAGGAAAGGTTTAACTCCAGAAAGCTATTGTCTTGTCGGTAATGAAGGAATTTCCTTTCGCTTTCTATCTCTAACACATACGATGATATTTCTGCTTACAGCAAGCAACTTGTTTTCCCTGTATCTCAGTTCCTAACGAGATAAATCTCTTTTAGATGGTATTGATAAATGGCCACCAAGAATTTGCCACCATTATTGTTTAAATCAGCATTTACTGTTCGTTTTCAAGTAAAGCCACAAAATTGGCCAAAGTGAGGAAAAATTGCCGTTGAATGAAATACATTATATGAAAACAATTTCATTCCTATCTCTCTAGGATGCACACGATGGTGAAGTTCTTAGCGTTCAATTCAGTCCTTCTGGAAAATTCATAGCAACGGGTGGATCTGATCGAAGGGTCAAAATCTGGGAAACTGGAAGGGGTAAGATATTTATCAACTATGTTGCTGCCTTTTACTTCGTTGATCTTTTTCCTTATTTTGCCAAAATGTTAAATGCTATCAAATGTTAAATTGAAATGAAAATGTTGAATAAACATAATCTAATGCTGTTGAATGTGCGTCTTCATAGGCAGTGTGAATGAATATGCTTCATTACATGGATGCAATGCCTCGATTCTTTGTGTGCGATATGATGTCCAGGTTTGCTTAAATATATTCATTTCATTTATTTTTCTTTTCTATCACTTTTCTTATCAAAATTACACATGAATATTTGCAATGGTAATTGATGCTTCCTTTTAAAAGATCATCGAACTTTCATAGCAATTTTTTCCATGTGCTCACTGAAGCATTTAGCATAATAAAAGGCTTTATAAATATACTTTCCTGCACCTGATATAATTTTTTGCAATCAATATGTTATCTTTTTTTCAGGAAAAAATGATATTAGCGACATCAAACGACAAAGCATGTCGGATATGGACTACTTCTGATCAACGACTACGGGTAAAATATTTACTATTCTCAGATGCTGCAACCCTTTGTCTCTCATAAATGGTGTTCATTATCAGGAATTAAGAAACCAATATTTATCTGGAAATCGTAATTTATCTACGATATTGTAAATCTGACAGATTGAAACGCTTTCAAAGATTTTACGCATTTTACGAAGTAATCGTAAAGCAACTTAATCGTATGTTTGCTTGTTTGTTTGCATGTTTGTTTGCATGTTTGTTTGCATGTTTGTTTGCATGTTTGCTACCTTGGCAATTATTGAAAGGATTTATGTCCATTTTTACAAACTTTATTCTTTTCTCTTTCTCTGAAACTTTATTCTTTTCTCTCTTTCCTCAGCATAGTTTGACTGGTCATACTGAAAAAGTTTTAGCTGCAAAGTTCCTTGGAGCAGACAGCAGCAAAATTGTGTCAGGAAGTCATGACAGAACATTAAAAATTTGGGATCTTAGGAGTAAAGTCTGTGAGTATATTATTTTGTGATTCTTTGCTTATTATTTGCAGGTTAATTTACGATAACTCATCTTCTCGATATTTAAAGAGCCTTTATTACCCAGGGTCCTTTGCTGGCACGCTGAAACCTCTATTTCAAATTATACCTTGTCTGGCAAGAAAGCTGCATGCACAAAGCAACAAGAGTTCTTATTTAATTGAGCCAATCTGTCTGTTGGTCCATTATGGATCAACCCTGGGGGAGGGGGTAACTACCGTATATGCTAGTACGGGATGTGCCTTTTTTGGGGTGCCTTTTTCGGGGAATAGATAAATTTTAGGGTGTCACTTTTGGTAATATCATAAGTAGACATAAATCGTTAGGTCTTGTTGTGGAAAAATAACTCTTTAGGGTATTGATTTTGATCAGATTTCACATACTTGGCTAAAATTTTTGTTGATGTCTCAATTTTAGCAAATTTATTTTCAGTTGCCTGTAAATTTTAGAGTCTCATTTTCGCAAAAATTTATAAATTCTAGGATATGATTTTAGGCTTCAAAATGGCACACCCCCGTCACCCACCAATTGGAGTTATGCCCCAGGTGGATCATTGGTTTCTGTTTAATTCGAATGCAATTTCTGACAAGCTGAAATTGTAGTTTGTCATCCATGGACCCTGACTGACAATTTCTCTTGAAAAGAGAATCTAAGTGTTTGAAAGTGGTTCAAGCCACTTGTGATCTCACTCTAGCCCATTTGATATCAGTTTATCCTATTGACGTAGTTCAGCTACCCAAATATGGCTCAGCACGTGTCACGGCTCATGGTCTTTGCATGTCCTCTTTAAGCTTATACGTGCCTTTAACACTGATTTCTTTCTGAAATATACAACAGAGATCTTTGTTGATTTATTCATCGAAGGGGACAGACCGCCATTTGTCCATCAGTAAATTTCTCAGGAATTAGACTTTATTGAAAACCTTCAGTTATATGTGAAATTGAGCGAATCGTGTTATTTTTGCAAAGCAAACGTGTATCTGTTTCTCCTTGTAAAAAGTTCGTAATACTGTGCTTAATTTTCATAGGCACCAAAACGATATTTGCTATGTCGAGTTGCAATGATTTGGTTACAAGTGATCTTGCTGGGTATGCCTTTTCAAATGAACTGCAGTATTTTTCATTGAATTTATACCTCTCCCTCGTGTATCTGTTTTATTTCAAGTGATTTGGACAACTCTATTCTTATGGACGTTTTCCATGCTGGATGCCATGCTGTGGTTCAAATAATTCTTTACGACCATTAGGCGATTGAAAAGATCAATGATCAACGGAGTAACAGGCTTTGGATTATCCTCGTTATTTTGACTTCGACCAATCAACGATTTCTCTTCAAGATCACTAGATCGTTAATTGATTGATTGACTGATTGATTAATTGATTGATTGATTGATTTAATCGACTGATAGACTGCAAAAGAGAAATAATTGAAGCTTGAATTTTTCCGTTGTATCAATAATTTGTTTTTGATTTCAGAACTATGATTATCAGTGGCCATTTTGATAAAAAGATCAGATTTTGGGATATAAGGTAAGGAACAAGAATTCGTTCAGTTTCAGTGATTTGATGATTTGTTTCACTTGGCACAACTATGAAAGTATTTTTTAACTACGCTCACGATTTGTACAAAACATCATTCAGCATGATTTCTAGTCAAATCTGTCTTGTGGCCGCAAAGCTGCACAGGGAATCGATTGACCATTAGAAGCAGATAACGGATGCCTGTCAAATAACACACATTGTACATGACGTTATGAAATGTATTTTGGTATTTTTATTGATGGGTGTACAAGGACAGTAATGACGCTATTGTATTCTTTTCTAGGTCTGATATGAACACAAATGAAATTCAGTTACCGGGAAAAGTGACGTCATTGGATTTAGCACCAGGTAACTCTTTTTGATTGGAGCAGATGTCATTGACGTCATGATCAAAGTGAATTTTGTCAGTTTGTTGCTAGGCAACAAATGTAATCGAGTGTCATATTCGACTTTAAAACGAAGCTTAGGTCAACAACAGGCCTTGCAGGACCAGAGCACCAGTATCATCTTGCTAGAACAATTTGCCACAAAAAGTAGTAAGTTTAGTAGTTTTTAATTAGATCAGGTCTAAAATGAAGTCAATTAAAACTACATTTTTTAAGCAATGTTGTTTTATTTCAGATATGAATTCGCTGTTAGCATGCAGTAGAGATGATTCTTTGAAATTAATCGATCTGAGGAGAAATCAAGTTGTTTCAACGTATAGGTAAATTATTCAACCTTATTAGATGTATTCATCACACAAGAAGTACCGAAACTTTTATCATATTGGACGCCATTTTCATCTTTTAGCTACAACTTCTTCTGCGAATAGCTTCTCATTAGGCTACTGTTAGACGGTTGTGGAGCCTTGGTTTCAGTTTCTTGTTCACTCCTCGAATGACATTTAGTTCCTCTGATGTTATTAAGAGTCAATCATCGTACAATCTTCAATCAATCAATCAATCATCGTTCATTGAAACATCAATGTTTATCATTATTAGATTGATTTACTCCTGTTGATAGTCCGTGGCTCATTGATTGTTGATTACTGATTTGCGATTGTTGATTGTCGATTATATACTGATTATAAAGGCCATGGCTTTCATTTCAGGGCTGATGGTTTCAAAGTAGCATTTGATTGGACTAGAGCAACTTTCAGGTAAATTACAAAGTTTAATCACGAATAAGATATATTTCTTCTAGAACCCCCTTGCTTCATTATTCACAACAGAACAGTACTAAAAGACACATTGCTAGCCTTGCTCCTTTCTGATGCCAAACTTGACTTTCTTTCTTATGATTTTCATAATATGCAGTATCTGTATATCGCTGTTGGCCTAAATTCTTCTTGTCTTGCTTTTCAATTGGCCTGCTAAGGCTCAAAGTTGATAATGTGTCTTTAAATTGATTTGTAATACAAATAACACGAAGATATTATGTGTAGTTGTTCCCGAAATTCTTTTGCATCTTTGAACCTATGTAATGTACATATTAGGAGTAAATGGTAGAGATGATTCATATCCGGTGCATACAAACATATTTGCTTGTGATACAAGTTATCTCAGTTACTGCTATATTGGTCCTTACCTTTACTAGCTTCACCATCTAATCAATTAATCTTTTTGTGGCTTGATAGATAGTAACTGTCATTGGTTAAGGTGATTAGCTTGTAGCTTCGAAGCCTTTACGATCGATCGCTGATGTTTGATTAACTGACATATGGTTTTAAATGCGAAGCCGGTAGCAATGATTGACTAACAATCATCAAATCGCAAATTTTTTATCAGATCTTGATGTGAGTTTGATTTTCGTAGAGATTGATTTCGCACACTTTTTGTTGAAAAACTGAGAGCTAACTGCTTGATTTTGATCTGCAATACTGATAAATATTTTAATTTTTTTTATTGTGTTTTTGTAGTCCTGATGTTCAGTATGTAATGTGTGGTTCACATGATGGAGGTGTTTACATTTGGAATGGTAGAACTGATAAATTAGAGAAAACTTTGCGAGAACACAAGTAAGTTGCCATTACCTTTAGACTTTGATTGATGGTTGTAAGGCAGCCCCTCATCAGGCTTATCCATTTTGATTAAACGTTGAATTCTTGAGAATTAATTCTCAATGATGAACGTTAGATTAGAACATAGAAACTATTTTTGAATTTAGGAACCTTTCACTCGTCATATCTTCTCGTGGTGGACACCTTCCCAAGAATTGTGGGGTTGGGTGCCAAGCTTTTCTTTTAGTTGAATACATTGTACATTTATATTGTTATCAAACAAAAAATATTTGTTCTAACTGGCATTTTTGGGCGATTGCACCCCTTTGCCCCCCGGAAGTGTCCACCACTGATATTATCAAATTATTCCAAGCCGTCTTTTGTCAAGCTGTCAGGAAAATGATTGAAATTGAACACTTGTAATATCATAGTCAAAGAGCGGAAAAAACTAGCAAAATATACTCTTTATAGTATCTAAAAGTCATACATGTATTAGGTACAGTTTGAGTTGTTTATTTTCCATCCGATGTATAACTTGGTTATGAAATCTGGAGATCTGTCAAAGAAGTTCATTGATCCTAGACTGAAACATTATTTTTGTCTGTTACAGGAACCCAGTAGTGGCATGTGCATGGCACCCGAATGGTGCAAGTTTAGTAACATGTGACAGAAACAAACGAATGATCATGTGGACTGATATATGATCAATTCAAAATCAATCAAAATCAATCAATTCACTGATCGAAGACGTTGCAGATCATTGCAATCACGTTCTTGATCAACTAACCATCTCAGACCAAGCCAACTTGTTTGCAGCTACCTCCAATTGGCTTTTCGAGTGCGCTGTTCTTGAAAAGTGACGTGCCAGTAAAGGCTCTTGGCCTTCAAAGCTGCAGTGAACAAGGAAGGAACATTCCATGAAAATTTGAAGAAAGAAACTCTTTTCGAAAGAGGCACGTGAGATCTTCAAATGACACAATTGAACAAGTAAGCTTCTTATAGAATTCTTTCACTCTTTTGTCTTTAATTGAAATAGCAGGGAGTTGATGAAACTACGACGGCATTTGCAAATGCATTGTAGCTTTTGTCTCAGAAAATTAGCTTGAAAAGATTCTTAGTTTTTCGTGCGAACATACTCTTAAGAGGGTGTGAATTTGCTTCCCTTGAAAGACCATGAAGTTATAATTTTCAATTCTACCACTATGAAAACCCAATTTCTGTCGTACTGTATCTCAGATTTAGGCCTCTGAAGCAAAACTTGCTCATCTTCACCGTTAGTGTCGAAGGCAAGTGACGGTTCTCGGTCATTTAGCTGAAGAGGGAGGCTTCATCTGACAGTTTTGAACATTTTGTAAAACAATTTGGGTAACAAGTTGGATTCCAGGATACAAGATCCCATTTTAACTGGCACTGCTGAACTAGCTTCGTAAACTCTCTATTGCATGATCCAAAGTAACACCTCAATTCCTACTCACGCCTGCCTTTGCACTCATACTACCTTCCATATTTAATTCACATCCTTTTTGTAATTTTGTTTATTTTTAACGAAATGATGCAATCCCGTAGTATCTCAGCTGCTCAGCCAGAGAGTAATCTTAAGGGGGCTCCGTCACTAGATTGTAAAATAATCTGCAAGCATCATTGTTTTAAGCAGGTGTCTCTTAGCATAGCTTCCAAATCTGTAAATCGGCGCGATAACGTCGGTGTAATATTCTGACCTTTTTCTTCCAGTTGAATGGCTTAAAAGAAACGTTAGCTACCTATCCAAAGCTATACCGTTGGACTTTTTTGGGAATTTTAAACAGATTTGGAATTACAGCCATCTTACATTTCAGTTGATTCGGACTGTGACGTCATCAGATGTCGAACTCATCAACCATAAGAATGACAGACTTTTGCTTGGTACAAAGTTGTAGACATCCGTGGCCTATGGTTTTCTCGGAAATCATTGCATGTTTAGTCAAACAGTTTAGAAATTACGATGGTTTCAAGATTTTTTGAAAATTCTTCTCGAATTTTCGGAAGGAAGAAAAACAATCTAATTCTGAAAATATCAACGATTTCAGAAAAGTCCAACTGCAGGAACATAGCCAGATAGCAAAATTTTCTTTGAAGCCATTCAGTTCAAGGAAGTAGGTCGCTGAATTTCACGTCCACATTTTTAAAGATTTAGAATCTATACTGTATCCCTTGCTTTCTGCAGTTTGATAGATTGCTTCGTCCAAGGCACCAAAAAATACCCGTCAAAATCCATTTATATCTGAGAAATCGTAAGAGATATGAATATTTGGTTTGTTCCTCTGTAAAGTACAGAGATTTCTCTTCAAACTAATGCTTCCATTTTGAAAAAGATGAAAAGTGAGGCTTGTCTGGTATCGACTTAAAAAGGCCGTAATTTTTAATGATAAATAAAAGTTAGATTCAAATAAACTCAAATCTACAATATCTACTCTTGAGATGGAGGCAAAAAAATTCGTCTAGACTCAACATTTCATGTCAACTGTTACTTTATATGGAAGTTAAAAAATTACAATACATAAAGAACAATACATAAACGTAAAAAATAAATTCCATTCCTCAAACCTCTGGAGACAGGGCCCCTTCAAATACTGTTAAGTTTCCCTTCGGTTGAAATATTTGTTGCAATCTGTTGATCATGCACAACTGTAGTTGGGGTATCCGCATAGAAAGAATTAGCTGTGTAGAAATCTTAATGCTTTTTAGAGTACCCAATGAATCAGTGTGAACGGAAACAATTCAAGGACAAGAACATTGTAATTTTGCAGTAAATGTAAGGATTACCACTGAGCTCAAAACCACTGATCAACTCATAAAGCGTTTACATATTAAGTAGAAATTTTACACTAGCCTACGATTACACACACCCACAATCTACTTGTTGGCTAAATTTACACTGACTCTGGAACCTAAAAGCGGATTTACAGCAGGCGAAGAAATTCTTACGAAGCAAATTTTCCCATTCGAAGTTTCACCTCGAATTACTCTTTTGATTTCCACTGTGCGTAATTTTAATGCCAAAACAAGGAACGACGTGGCGGATGCACGTAGAACATTGCTATTGAAAAAGCTTAAACTTTCAAGGGGTCAGTCATGTATCGATTTGTCCCCGCCTAGCGTCATTTCGAAGCAAACTTTCGGACCCTACCCTTAGCGTCGGCCCATTCAAAACTGACTAAAGGGTTGCACTAGACCTTATGGGAAGTACGGGGCCTAACTCCTTTGGTATTCCAGCTTCAGCGAACATTCTCTGACGGAGCAGATCGCGTGGAAATGGACTTACGAATGAAATGAATCATAAATTGTCACAGCCTTCACAATATTACAGATACATATCTTTATGAAAATCGATGTAAATAATTTTGGTTCTTAGTGTCATTTTTGTTGAAGGTAATTGGAAGGTTATCATTCAGACTGACTTGCAAAATTGTACCTTTGTATATGCCCCAGGGGGGGGGCTTGGTAGTTCAAGGTGAAATATCCGTTGCAAATATTGCAGAATCAAAAACCCTTAACGGTAGTAACTTTTTGCCTAGGTCGTAGTAATTTGCAGCTTAAGCATAGGTAACTTTTTCCGGAAACAGCCATAGCAAAGATCGATTGTTCCAAATACAATGGTGCTATTGTATAGCAGACATGAGCAAGAAAATATTTTCAATTTACTTTGAAATAGTACAGGTGTAGAAGTAAAGGCTGGATTGGGATGGGACAACCTTCTCGTAGTGTGAGAATTTAACAGTCTCGTCAATAGTCAATCATTGATCAGAAATTAATTGCAATTTGTTTTGATAGGTTTGGATAACATGAGGAGACTGAATAACAACTTGATCTCTGTTGTGGTTACAGAATCTTACTAACAACAATTCAGTTCATCCAACTTTCTTAAATCTCCACGAATGAATCATATCAATTTTCACAACCCTAAGCGATAGTAAATTTGAAAATTTTTTGATCTTAAGAGTTTGTAAATTGCAGAATTTGAGACCCTAAATTTCGCAACGGGTGCGTCACTTTGAACTACCAAGTCCCCTCCTGGGGTATATGCAGGTGTTTACTATACAATGATAAGTGTTATGAAGCATTATGGAGTTTTAATCGAACAAATCAAACCATGAATTCAATTTTCCCGTTTTTCGATTTTTTTGAACAGACCAGATCTCAACTTAGAGTTTGGCACCGAATCTGAGTAAGTCTGGCAAATAGTTGCTGTTTTATTGAGAAAGAAAGTCAAAATCAATGCTTGTTTTAGAACCAGAGGATTCTTTCTCCACAATTAACCATATAACTTGAATTTAATCAGGAAAAACATTTGGAAGTAATTAATGACCACCTAAATCAAGAAGATTATCCAGGAGTCCTGCTGAAGGCAATATTGTTGGTTTAAAATGATTTTACCACTTTTGAACAGCAAAATATCTGATAGATACATGTGTTGCAGATCACCGTTCCTAGCAACCGTAGATATGTTCAATATTCTTGATTATCACAAAGTCCAATTTCTAAATATGTTTTTACTTTAAAACATCTGAAAACTAGGCTAGGAACGCCTTTTTTCAATTAATTTGCTTTGATTCAAACATATTAGAGAATGATGAATCCTGTGATTTACCAATGATTTTGAATTTCTTGCGCCATCTTGTTGATCAGATTAAGTCAACTCCGTGTCAACCTCTAAGATGAACTCTCTTCTATCAAAAATCTTAAAAGCGAACAAATTTGATGATTTGTGGCTGCTCTGCTGCAGCCACTCAAATAGCGTTCATGTTTTTGGTGCATCCCGTATAAAATTTGTAAAAGATTTCTCAAAATATAGCATTTCTCATTAACGTTTCGCCTCAAGGAGTTCTGATGGGGATTTTATAGATATTTTAAAACATCAATTTCTATATTTCCATGAACCAAATATTTCTTGTAAATTCATCTGAACGAAATTATTCTAACTGAAATTTTATCAAACATTCTGCTGCTTAAAGTCGATGAATAATAAAAATTTAAGAAAACGTTTCTACATCTTTTATTGGTTGAGATAAAATTAGAATATTTTCTTATGGTAGAATAATATGGTAGTGTATCACGGAAGAGCCACGTATACCTATGTACAAGGAGTTTCTCTCAGTGCCAAGACGAAAAGGAAAAGACAAGATTCAAATCAATAAAAGCTGCCTTTCCATCATGTCTCAAACTCGTCAAATTTATTTGTAGGTTAGGCAAAAACATACCGTGATCACCCTTTCAAATTTACGGACAAAACTTTATAGATCGCAAAATCTTTGGCGAAAAATTAAACCATGTATAGTTATGGTGAATTGATCCTTCAAGCATCTGCGATTTTTGGATTAAAAGGAATGAAATTGATGTTTTTCAGAGTTTCTCTTTTTCAAAATAATTATATATCATTGGTCCCGTCTATTTTCGGCAAAAAACGAAGCCTATACTACTTGAAAAGTTGGGATTTTCGAGTCCCTCGATGTTTGGCCAAATGCATTACCACACCATAGGCTTTGAAAAATTGGGAATTTTGGACCACTTGATCATCGGTCAAAAAGCAAGGCTATAGGCTTTGAAAAATTGGGAATTTTGGACCCCTTGATTTTTGGCCAAAAAGCAAGGCTATAGGCTTTGAAAAATTGGGAATTTTGGACCCCTTGATTTTCGGCCTAAAAGCAAGGCTATAGGCTTTGAAAAATTGGGAATTTTGGACCCCTTGATCTTCGACCAAAAAGCAAGGCTATAGGCTTTGAAAACTTGGGAATTTTGAACCCCTTGATTTTTGGCCAAAAAGCAAGGCTATAGGCTTTGAAAAATTGAGAATTTTGAACCCCTTGATTTTCGGAAAAATTGAGAATTTTGGACCCCTTGATTTTCAGCCGAAAAGCAAGGCTATAGGCTTTGAAAAATTGAGAATTTTGAACCCCTTGATTTTCAGCCGAAAAGCAAGGCTATAGGCTTTGAAAAATTGGGAATTTTGAACCCCTTGATTTTTGGCCAAAAAGCAAGGCTATAGGCTTTGAAAAATTGAGAATTTTGGACCCCTTGATTTTCAGCCGAAAAGCAAGGCTATAGGCTTTGAAAAATTGAGAATTTTGGACCCCTTGATTTTCGGCCGAAAAGCAAGGCTATAGGCTTTGAAAAATTGAGAATTTTGGACCCCTTGATTTTTGGCCAAAAAAGCAAGGCTATAGGCTTTGAAAAATTGGGAATTTTGGACCCCTTGATTTTCGGAAAAATTGAGAATTATGGACCCCTTGATTTTCAGCCGAAAAGCAAGGCTATAGGTTTGAAAAATTGAGAATTTTGGACCCCTTGATTTTCGGCCAAAAAGCAAGGCTATAGGCTTTGAAAAATTGAGAATTTTGGACCCCTTGATTTTCGGCCAAAAAGCAAAACTATAGGCTTTGAAAAATTGAGAATTTTGGACCCCTTGATTTTCGGCCAAAAAGCAAGGCAACAGGCTTTGAAAAATTGAGAATTTTGGACCCATCGATTTTCAGCCGAAAAGCAAGGCTATAGGCTTTGAAAAATTGGGAATTTTGAACCCCTTGATTTTTGGCCAAAAAGCAAGGCTATAGGCTTTGAAAAATTGAGAATTTTGGACCCCTTGATTTTCAGCCGAAAAGCAAGGCTATAGGCTTTGAAAAATTGAGAATTTTGGACCCCTTGATTTTCGGCCAAAATGCAAGGCTATAGGCTTCCAAAATTGGGAATTTTGGACCCCTTGAATTTCGGCCAAAAAAGCAAGGCTATAGGCTTTGAAAAACTGAGAATTTTGGACCCCTTGATTTTCGGCCAAAAAGCAAGGCTATAGGCTTTGAAAACTTGGGAATTTTGGACCCCTTGATTTTCGGCCGAAAAGCAAGGCTATAGGCTTTGAAAAATTGAGAATTTTGAACCCCTTGATTTTTGGCCAAAAAGCAAGGCTATAGGCTTTGAAAAATTGAAAATTTTGAACCCCTTGATTTTCAGCCGAAAAGCAAGGCTATAGGCTTCCAAAATTGGGAATTTGGGACCCCTTGAATTTCGGCCAAAAAAGCAAGGCTATAGGCTTTGAAAAATTGAGAATTTTGGACCCCTTGATTTTCAGCCGAAAAGCGAGGCTATAGGATTTCAAAAATTGGGAATTTTAAGACCCCTTGATCTTCTTCCAAAAAGCAAGGCTATAGGCTTTGAAAAATTGGGAATTTTGGGACCCCTTGATCTTCGGCCAAAAAGCAAGGCTATAGGCTTTGAAAAATTGGGAATTTTGGACCCCTTGATTTTTGGCCAAAAAGCAAGGCTATAGGCTTAGAAAAATTGAGAATTTACTCCGTAAATCGTGGATTAACTCCCCTGCGGCCCCCCAAACCCCTAAAGTCCAAACCGCAGATAGACTCAGAAACACCAGATATACTTTTTTGGCAGCTCTTGGGGTCGTATCAGGCATAAAATGTACTAAGCTATCGTTTGTAACTGTGATCCCCTGGGTCAGCATGAGAGGTACGTTTTGTCCTGCCATGAAGTACCCGAGGTATCGATGACCCCAACTTTTAATGCTAAATTCAGTTTTGGTCTCCCATTGCAGGTACTTGAGAGGCCAGCTGCAGGGGTTGCCTGCCCTCAGGTCCTCTGTAGTCCTGCACAGAAGGCTCTAAGACATGGCCCTATATAAAAAACTGCTTTAACGGTGGCGACTCCTCGAGAGCCACGAAAAACTACGGAAATACAGAAACTGGCTTAAATTAGGTGATGAAATTCTCAGGCCTACATATTTCTAAACTACCTTTCGCCACCAGATTTGGTGGCCTAACCGTCCGGGTAGGCTAGGATAGAGACAGAACTGTTACCTGAAATTGGTGAAGCTGATTGTGGGGCCATGAAGAGTAACGGGGTAGGGAGTCGGGGCTTAATGTTTGTAGCAATAGCCAATACGACCCGTGCGGGCTTAGAGGGTAGATAGGGACCCGCTGTGGCGAGAAACCAACCCTAATAAAAGGGGTGGGCGGGAGGGAAGAACTTGTACGGCTGACTCCGAGCAGGAATGTGAACAAGTGAATAGCGTGACGCATGAGCGAGATCCCTGGACCTGCTTATGGCTGCTTTATCCAGACATAAGGGAGGGGGACTGGGCCTGGTACACTTGCTGCAGTGGGGCCTGGGGCGTTAATCCTTCATTTACTCCGTAAATCGTGGATTAACTCCCCTGCGGCCCCCCAAACCCCTAAAGTCCAAACCGCAGATAGACTCAGAAACACCAGATATACTTTTTTGGCAGCTCTTGGGGTCGTATCAGGCATAAAATGTACTAAGCTATCGTTTGTAACTGTGATCCCCTGGGTCAGCATGAGAGGTACGTTTTGTCCTGCCATGAAGTACCCGAGGTATCGATGACCCCAACTTTTAATGCTAAATTCAGTTTTGGTCTCCCATTGCAGGTACTTGAGAGGCCAGCTGCAGGGGTTGCCTGCCCTCAGGTCCTCTGTAGTCCTGCACAGAAGGCTCTAAGACATGGCCCTATATAAAAAACTGCTTTAACGGTGGCGACTCCTCGAGAGCCACGAAAAACTACGGAAATACAGAAACTGGCTTAAATTAGGTGATGAAATTCTCAGGCCTACATATTTCTAAACTACCTTTCGCCACCAGATTTGGTGGCCTAACCGCCAAGATACGCCAAGATACGCCCCGGAGCTGGCTAACCCTGTGTTAAAAGGGGGGTGGGCCCTATGTGACTTACGAACCTAACGATGAGCTAGAATATAAGGAACGTTATCTATGATGTTTGTAGGGTTACGGATATAACGTTCGTAGCAGTTGCTTGACCAACGGCCAAGAGTTTTAATCAGCCAGTCTGGTAAGTCTGCTGCTGCTGCGGATGTTGCACCACCAATCCTGAAGCTGTGGGACGAATATCGATCGACATCAGGAAAACTTGGGCCTAATAGGCTCTGTAATGACTTCGTCACTCTTTGACGAGTGAGATACGTTGAGTCACTGAAGGCAAACAACGGGGCAGTTGGGCAAGAGCAAAACGTCATGTATTTATTGAGTGCTCGGAATGCGCAGACAGATGACTGGGATGCTGCGAGGCGAACTTCGTGACCATTCCGGAAAGGATCGGCTTTTGAAACCTTAATTTGTATCTTTGCCACGTTTTCACTTAGGATAACGTCCCTTAGGAGTAGTGTTGAATTCGGGTTATAAGTGGATTTGCTTTCACAACAAAATTCAGAGGAACGCAATAGGCCAAAAAAGGCTGTTGTGAACGCAGCCCAGAGCATGAGTTTGTCTTGCACGCAAAGAGGTGTTTTTCTCAAATTCAACTTCAAGATTTTCATGATGTTTAACGTTATTGGCAGGCGGCTGGGCCTTAGTGATATGCCTTTGACGCGTTTAATCCCACGCAGTAGCATCTGCAAATTTTGCATGGGTTCGAAGTTTGAGTAGAAACCTAGTTCTATGTTTCGAAAGCGGACAGCAGCTAAGTATGTCCGGATTGTCGAGTAACTCAAAGTCCGGGCCAGGTAGGTGGTAAACAGGCACAAATTGTGTTGTGACAGAGGATAAGGTCGAATTTGCAAACCAGAACAGAATGAACTGAAGCTAGACTGACCTTGGGCATATACTCTTCTCGACGAATTGGCAATAGACATAAATTGAAGGAAGCGACTGTCTTGTTCTAAACTTTCCAGAGTTCGTCTGGGACTTCTGCTGGGTGGGATTTCGCCGAGGGCGCCAGTGTGAAAAATTTTCTTATCTGGGAACGAGAAAGGCAGTCTGCTAAGACATTGTTTACTCCTGGTATGTGTTTTATGTTAACAGTGAATTCATGTTGTGCTGCTATGTAGAAAAGTTTTCTCAAAACAGCCATAATTTCTGGCGATTTGCATGACTGGGCGGACCAAATGTTCACGACAGCCAGGTTATCACAGTGAAAAAGTAAGCGTTTTCCGTGGAATTCTTTGCCCCACAAGTAACAACAAACGTAGACGGGAAAGATCTCTTTCCATTGGATAGATTTTTGTTTGTGTTCATTCGGCCATGTTTTAGATACCCATCGACCATTGTTATAGATCCCAAACCCTATTTCCCCTGAAGCGTCAGTATAAATATGTAACTGGTGGCAGGGGGTGGTTGATGAATCAAGAATTTTATACTTTCCATTCCAGGTGGGTAGGAATTTCGCCCACCAAGAGATGTCCTTCTTTGCTTCAGAATTTAGGGAGATTCGATGGGACAATCTTTCGACAGTCGTTGATAAGTCTATGAGGCGTCTGATAAACATTCGACCGGATGGGATCACTTTAGAGGCGAACGAAAGTTTTCCAATCAATGAAAGCAGATCTCTTTTCGTACATTTTTTCAAATTCGACCATTTCTGTAGCATTGCCACGAGGGTGGATAGCTTGTCTTCTGGTAACCTCAGTGACATTGTTTGTGAGTCTATTTCTATCCCCAGGAATGTGAGCTTAGTTAGTGGGCCTACGATTTTTTCAGGAGCCAAGGGAACGCCCAAGTTGTTAAACAGTGATATTGTCTTTTGCATTTCTTCATGACACTGGGGTGAAGACGGGGGTCCAGCCAAGAAAAAGTCGTCCAAATAATGAGTGCAGTTTACTATTTTGTGGTTGTTTTTCATGATCCAAAGAAGAGAGTCCGATAACTGTGTAAAGCGCTCCACAGAGGAGCGAAGGCCAAACGGGAGGCATAAGTCGACGAAATAGAGACCCATAAACGAGAAACCTAAATAATGCCAGTCCTCTTGTCTTACCGGACAGATACGAAATGCACTCTTTATGTCCAATTTGGCCATGAGTGCCCCCCTTCCCAGGCTGGACACAATGGAAACAGCTGAATCAAAATTGTTGAAAGCTACGGAAGCTTCGGAATCATTTATAAAGTCATTGATCGAAATGCCCTTTGGCGAGGACAGGTCAGTAATCATACGAAATTTATTGCTGTCTTTCTTGGGAACCACACCGATGGGTGACGTACGAAAGTTTGGCAATGGTGGGCTAGTAAAAGGGCCCGACATCCGTTTCTGCTTTAACTCCTCAGATATGCAATTGAAGATCGCTGTTGGATTTGAAGAGGCAGACTGCAAATTAGGTGCAATATTACAAAATTCCGGGCCTGAATAGCCAATTGAAAAACCGTGCTCGAAACTGATAATCAAATTGTCAACAAAGAATTGGTCAGGATAAGCAGTTAATTCCTTACGTAAAAGGTTTGCATTAACAGGAGTCTTTGAAAAGGCGGGTAATGGGTTGAAGTTATTGTTTAAGCCTTGGGCAATTTGTTGCTGGGTGAGGGCCGCGGCATCGATTGCAGATGTGGGGCCAGCGGCAGTTTTGGTCACGGCAATTGTTGGCGTTGAAATGCCGGCAAGGGGCTTGATAAAAGGGCTGTTTTGCACGAAAGGGCGGCTGGCCGTTGAAGGAATAGGCTTGGGTGGACATGCTTTGACCGGGGTGCGAAACATTATCCCGTGACTTGAGGGATGGGCAATCTGCAGCAAAATGGCCAGACATGTGACATCTATAACATGCTAGGGGCTGGGAGGGTGGTGCACAACGCAAGAAACGGTTGAAAGCATATTCGTCGAGCCGCGACCAGGGCAGATACTGGTTCCTTGCCACATTCATTCGAAATGCTATGTCATATTTGTAGCAAGATTGGAACTGGTAATTGCGGCTTAGGGCGGAGAAGGATTCTTGGTATGCTAATAAATCGGGGGCGAGGTGAGGATGAAAGTGCACCATGCCTCTTATGAAAACGTTCCAGGCTTCCAGCCAGGATATGAAGTTGGTGATTTTTTGGGCGGTGCGGCGAGTTTGCGTCAATGACACAGTTTCATCCCCAGTTGCCCCTGGTTGGACTTGAAGGCTGTAAGATTGGTTGGCAGTTGTGTCATATAAAGAGTTAGGTAGTAAAGTGTTTAAATCAATGTACTCTTTCGCTTTCATTCCTTTTATCAACTTTGGGGAGAGTGGGGGCAGAGAGATAAGTGGTGAATGAAAAAGAGACTCAATGTTACCTTGATGTAATGTATAATGTGGGACTGCGGCGGCTGTTGTGGCGGCAGTGGCTGTTGGAGGCTCAAGGACGGCTGTTGGGGCAGGACGTGGCTGGGCAGTCGGCTGGGTGGCTGGCTGGACGGTTGGCTGGGGGGTTTCTGGGCCTTGTGGGTGGGAGATTGTGGATGTCGGCGAGAGCTGGAGAACACCAGGGTAAGGATCATTCCCTCCACGGGGCTGGTTAGCTTTTTCGGCTACTTCCTGCATCAACTTCTTCAAATCGTCGAGACTAAATGTAACCATTGAACTTCCTTGGTTCGGAGTTTGGGGCTGATTCGGTTGTAAACCCTCGCGTTCACCAGATGATGAAGGTCCCGCCACGGGATTTGCTTCAGGTTCATTCGATTCATTATCAGTTGCTACAACGTCAAAAAGGCTGTAAAGTCGCAAGGCGATCGTTTCTTTCTTTCCTGTCTGTTCGACGCCATACATTTGGGCCTTGGCTCTTAGCTCCGTCTTCGATAGGTTCTTCCAGCCTGCTAGCGTGCGACGAGCATCTCTGCGATCTCTTGGACGGGTGGCAGACGAACTCTTGTCGTGCGAAGTCATCATTATATAGCGAGTAAAGTAAATTTCCGATGAGGAAAACAAATACGAGTAAGAACTTGTACGGCTGACTCCGAGCAGGAATGTGAACAAGTGAATAGCGTGACGCATGAGCGAGATCCCTGGACCTGCTTATGGCTGCTTTATCCAGACATAAGGGAGGGGGACTGGGCCTGGTACACTTGCTGCAGTGGGGCCTGGGGCGTTAATCCTTCATTTTGGACCCCTTGATTTTCGGCCAAAAAGCAAGGCTATAGGCTTTGAAAAATTGGGAATTTTGAACCCCTTGATTTTCAGCCGAAAAGCAAGGCTATAGGCTTCCAAAATTGGGAATTTGGGACCCCTTGAATTTCGGCCAAAAAAGCAAGGCTATAGGCTTTGAAAAATTGAGAATTTTGGACCCCTTGATTTTCGGCCAAAAAGCAAGGCTATAGGCTTTGAAAAATTGGGAATTTTTGGCGCCTTGATTTTCGGCCGGAAAGCAAGGCTATAGGCTTTGAAAACTTGGGAATTTTGGACCCCTTGATTTTTGGCCGAAAAGCAAGGCTATAGGCTTTGAAAAATTGGGAATTTTGGACCCCTTGATTTTCGGCCAAAAAGCAAGGCTATAGGCTTAGAAAAATTGAGAATTTTGGACCCCTTGATTTTCGGCCAAAAAGCAAGGCTATAGGCTTTGAAAAATTGGGAATTTTGAACCCCTTGATTTTCGGCCGAAAAGCAAGGCTATAGGCTTTGAAAAATTGAGAATTTTGGACCCCTTGATTTTCGGCCAAAAAGCAAGGCTATAGGCTTTGAAAACTTGGGAATTTTGGACCCCTTGATTTTCGGCCAAACAGCAAGGCTATAGGCTTTGAAAAATTGGGAATTTTGAACCCCTTGATTTTCGGCCAAAAAGCAAGGCTATAGGCTTTGAAAAATTGGGAATTTTGAACCCCTTGATTTTCGGCCTAAAAGCAAGGCCGTAGGCTTTAAAAAATTGGGAATTTTGGACCCCTTGATTTTCGGCCAAAAAGCAAGGCTATAGGCTTTGAAAAATTGGGAATTTTAGACCCCTTGATTTTCGGCCAAAAAGCAAGGCTATAGGCTTTGAAAAATTGGGAATTTTGAACCCCTTGATTTTCGGCCTAAAAGCAAGGCCGTAGGCTTTGAAAAATTGGGAATTTTGGACCCCTTGATTTTCGGCCAAAAAGCAAGGCTATAGGCTTTGAAAAATTGGGAATTTTGGACCGTTCGATTTTCGGCCGAAAAGCAAGGCTATAGGCTTTGAAAAATTGGGAATTTTGGACCCCTTGATTTTTGGCCAAAAAAGCAAGGCTATAGGCTTTGAAAAATTGGGAATTTTGAACCCCTCGATTTTCGGCCTAAAAGCAAGGCCGTAGGCTTTGAAAAATTGGGAATTTTGAACCCCTTGATTTTCGGCCTAAAAGCAAGGCCGTAGGCTTTGAAAACTTGGGAATTTTGGACCCCTTCATTTTTTGAAAATAAATCGAGTCTACACTATTTGAAAACTTGAAAGACGTTTTACCCCCTTTTCAGGGAGGTAGCAATTCTAAAGCCCATACAATTTCATTTGCTTCCCCATATGCTGCTGGATACTTGACTTTGCTAGCAGAATCAAACAAGGTAAGGGTCAATGTCATTGCCCTTGACTGTAATCTCAGAGAAGTCCAATGTAATAATCTCATATTCAAATGAAGATAATTCTATTTGTTTCTCATAGAATTTCTTTTCGCTAAGTTAACATTGCAACTTTTGTTTCAAAGCAAGTCAATGTTTTGAGATGTGCAAATGGAATAGTTTGTAGGCCATCTTCTGTCAGTGATTGGCTAAAATGAAGTATTACAACGGATAATGGCGGGCGAAGTTTCTGATACCTGAAAAAGAAATTGAATAAACTTAGGGATACCGAAAATTAGAAAATGCTTGACCAGCTGGAAAAATATGAACCTTTGAAAAAAAATCAGCAATATTTTTCAGGTGGGAGGGGGGTATCATTCTTCCGAACAAGCGTGCGAGGTGTTTGAACGGCCTTTCCAGGAATTTTTTACGTTTTCTATAAAATGAAAAGAATTTTCTTCTAAAGGTGTACGAGATTTTTAGAAAGTGGCATGCTCCTAGATATTTTCCATTGATATTAGTCATAAAAAATCTGTCTCCTCGTTTGCATCAAAGAGCAAATCAATTTTTAATAATGATAATGATTCTATTCCTACAGGTCAATGCGACAGATTTTGCTACACAATGGCATCAGTTGCTTTGCTGGACACTTGAATTTAAAGTCTCACTCGGTCGCGAGAAAGTGGACCCCATTCCGCTCGTTTTGCTCCCTCCACTTCCACAGCTCACTGTCAACCGAGAAGCCCCGAATAAGATGACAAACGAGACTTGGAGAGGGTCTGGCAAACAAAGGAAGTTCTCTCAACCAGTAATTCAAAACAAACAAATCCGCAAAAGTTACCTTGAAACCAGTCGGGCTAACTGTCGCCTTTTGCACAGGAAAGTTGGCGGTTTTAAGGGAAACAATGGGTTTAGCAACAAAAGAAAAAGGGTGAATCTAAAGATCTCTGTGGCAGATTGATTTATCTGATTCAGTAGCCGAGTAGCAATTGTTTCATTTAGTCCTAAATAAGCAAGAATTGCAATAACTTCCGCTCAGCTTCTGAATCAGATAATCCATCACACTGAACTTCAGATTAAAAATATACATTTATCCTCTGGCTACGAAGCATTCGATTCATTCTAATCAAATAAGTACTCCTGGTGGTTTAAATTTTCAAAACTGGAAACTTTTCCTACCTCGCCCATTGGTATTTCTTTCAGCAGTATTGATATCAAAATGGTTCCTTGAAGGCAAGAGACAAAAATTTATATAACATAAAATTCGCTTTTACCTCTTGATAACTTCTCGTTGGATTTTTTTACAAAGCATAGTAGATGCTCCTGAAAACAGTTGAAATACACACAAACGTTTGCACTGCAAAAAAAGACAAAATATAAGAAAATAGAAACATGAGATGCATCTTTACTTTAGTGGAAATAGCATACGGATTAATGCTTTTTATTCTGAATATAACCTATCATCGTTAGGGCAAGAGTAGTGTCACCGATTTGATTCTGTTGAAGATTAACCAAGAAAATTCAAACTGCCCAAAATAAATGTATCATATTCCGTTTAAACCTAAATAACAGATCACATATAGGAGAAAGAGACTTTAAAAATATAAATTGGCTCCCTACTAAAGAGAGGTTTGAACAATGTACTGCTACAAGCGTTTTCAAATTTTTTAATAACTCACCGCCATCCTAGAAGTCAGAAATGTTCTTACCAGTTGGCCAGAGCCGGATTACTCGAAGATCAAAAGACAAATTAAACCAACCGTTTAGAAAAAGTAACAAGGGGCAAAATGGTCTCTCCTACCTAGGACCTAAAATCTGGAACAATCTACACTCAGACCTAAAGTCAGCTGAGAGCGTATACAATTTCAAACATAAGATTAAGGACAATTTCTTTAAAGAGCTCCAAAAGCGAGAAGACAACCCTTATGAAGACTACTAAATTTCCAAAAATTGCAAGTAAAACAAGATTCAGTCATTACTCTCTACTTTGATATAAAATATACATTTTTACACTTTTCTTTTTCTTTTTTTCAAGAAAAATTTTCTTTCAATAACACCACTGGGGGGACCATTATGGAAACAAAGTCACGCAGACCATTTAATGCTATCCCTGCCATATTAAACTGAGGACGTTTTTATGATGGATTTTTATACTAGATCTTGGTTCGTTTTTTCTTTTTATTATCTCTGTACACATGTAATTAGCTTTCCGTTTTTTTTCCTGTAGATTTTTTACAGCAAGTCTTAATTTTAATTTTCATAGCGCAATTATACATACGATACATACATAGACCGCGCCTTCGCTGTGGCAGTTGGATAATGGTTTCAAGTGTGCTTTCTGTTTGTTAGCATGCCTTAAGGTTTTCTACTGCCAGTTTGCTTCATCAACAATTCAAACCAACAAAACCAACTATTAACCTTAAATAAAAGTCACTTCACTGACGCCATGATCTGTCTCAACTAGAATGTCACGTGAAAGTGCCGACGAATAACAACAAGTGGAATGTTTTTCATGAATTATTTTGCGTCATTACAAGTCTCATATGACATCTAAATTGAGATAGACGTCAGATTGAACTGTCAAATAAAACTGGTTTCCGTTAGATTGAAAATTGCACACAATTGAATAGTAGCAAGATTCTTTTTAGAATAGTGAAAATGTCTATCGAATAACAAAAATCATTTAGTTATGCTTACCACATCGAATAGTTGCATGTAAGGTTGAATTTCTTTCGGAATTTTCCCATCTTTACATATAATACAAATACTCTCGAGTCGTCTGCAGCTATGTAATGACGTCATCAGTTTATCCGTTAAATTGTAATGTGGTTGATCCACCCTTTAATAAAAGAGAGAATCGTTTATCAATAGCAAGAAAGATTTGCCCTGCAATTTAAGATCAAACTATTACAAAAATGTACCGGCTGTCCCAGAAAAAAAGTACACAGATTTCGTTGGGTCTTATGGCGAGGACTTAGCTTTAATCAATGGCTGACCAAGGAGTGTCTTTGAGTTATGACCTGGCTTCCCTTGTTGCCCTGTGCTCATTCGACTTGATGATGGCGCTTCGGTCAACAGAGACTCATAATATCACTCTGAAAAACCTGACCGTATTTAGGCCCAAACTCTGAGCTTCCTGGAGTACCGATCAGATTGCGAGATTTGTGAATTACTATTGCTACGGTAAGTCTGATAGAATTTTCACTTCAACTGAAGAACTGATAACATTCCCACGGGATTCGAGATTCGAAGTCGTGATTCCATCATAGTTCGGTTGATGAAGGCAAAAATAGGGTCAGATTTCCCACTGTTTCATTAAAAGTCCCTGTTGAGGAAGTTTTACCGCAGGGATACAAGGGACTCATCGTTATAAGTCTAGGAATGTCATAGATGTTGGAATCACCCAAAAATATAAACAGATCATTACCGTATGGCCAATTAAACATGATGATATTGTAAAACATTAATGTACATTTCAAACTAATTTTGTATCTTATGAATCTAGTCTTCCTGTTACTCTCGTTCGACTAATCTTACTGCACTTGATAACAGGCTTAGCTCCAAGCGTCGATAATTCATCGTGCTCTGTTCCTAGCACATTTACCTTACTTTCAATATCTAATTGTAACACAGTAACACAGTGCTTACAAATACAATTGTCGTAAAGTTGATTCAGATTCGACGAGCCCCCCCCCCTTTAATTCCGTTACTCAATATTTATCAAATTAGTTCTCATACTGCAACTGCATCATTACACTTAAAATAAAAAAAGGTTTATTCGTTTTGTTAGGAGAAGCAGGTCGAGAGATATTTAAGTTTAAAGCTGGGAAACTTTTCATGAAGCACATTATATATTTAATGTCCATAAAAATGCGACACAAACTAAAACATAGAAAACTTTCAGCTTTTAAGCAAAATTCAATTCATTCAAATACATCCAACTCGTGGTTTTATCGATTTTTGACCCTTTTCCTGATTCATAAGACGATTAAATCAAAAAAAGAAAACAAACCTCAATTTCTTGAGTCGATGACAATTCTTTAGAGCTTGAAGGAGTGACGAAAGAGCCATTGCGTTGCCAGGGAGACCAATATTAGCTAATGAAAGATATTCAAGACTCTGACATTGCTTTGTTATTTCGACCAATGAATTGAATGAACCAAGTCCATGGAGACCTGTAAATTAAACAAATCAACGAATCAACTGGATAGGAGATACAAGCTGGTGGCCCTTGAGTGCAGATATTACTACAGTTAAATTTGTCTCTTTCCGAAATATGATCATGAAAAAAGTACTTAGAAAAGGGTACGTAGAGTTGAAAATACGAATTATAATGAAAGCCTCAAATTTTTTTGAGTACAACAGTTACACCACAGTTGTGACACATACAGTGAAAATGAAAGGCAGTATGTCACGCATTTGATTGGGTGATAATGACAATACAAAGAATAGGAAGTTTGAATGGCTGCAAATCCTCTGACTTTCTACGACCATAGGAAGTCAAGAAGATTAGCCCTCCTTTGTTTCAAATACACAAATTTACAAAGAAATCCGTTTTGCTGAACTCTGATTTTAGCGGCCAATCAGATACGTGACAGACTGCCTTTAATAAGCAGTTGACCTTTAAGTTATTCTAAAAGAGAAAACAAAAATGTAGGTAACAATGGTAACTTTTTTACCAAATGAAGAGTTAAGCTCGAAACTTTGTAATAAACTAAATCTTCGTAAAAAGTTGAATCTTTGAACGTATTAATGCTCATACATTCTAATAAAGAGTCTAAACTGAAAGATATTGCTGCCACTTTTGTAGAATTTTCGAAAGTGACAAAACTGACTGAAGTTCTTAACACCACCCAATCGAAAACCGCTGTATAACAATGTATATAAGAGCGTAAAATATCGCTCGATCCAGGCTCTTTTGTAGAATTGACTAGGGTCTATTGCAGTTCGTTGCTTAACATTTTAAATGATTACCAACATGGATACTGATATTGAGTCAATCGTTTTGATACTGTTAGCGCATATAACGAGAACAAATGTCAAATATCTTTGCAGAGCTTTTACTGTGTGCCTAATCAGATTATAACAAATTGAATTATGAATAAAAACAAATACAAACCAGCGAGAGTAAGACTTTTCAGCATGGTCCATTTTGTCAAAGCAAGCATGGCTGCATCATGAAGTCCTCTAGTTATTGGACTGAAGAAAAGAAGCATATGTTATTTACCATGTTCGCTTGCTCGCTTATCACCTCCATCCTTTGCTAGGTTGTTGATCAACAACTCCGTCAGGTCTAATTGAAAAGACTACGCTGGATTTTGTGCAATCAAATTTTATAATGCTTGATTTGATTTGATTTGATTTTAAATTGTTTAGGCACGGTGGCCACGTCAGTCAAAGGACTGATTTACAGTGGGCCGTGCAAATAAATACAAAGCTAACAAAAGCATACATAACTAAAAAAACCCTATTTACAAAATTTTCTTATGATCAAATTAAAATGATGCTAACTATAGCATGAAAGAGAGAATCAGCATTCGGTGTTGGCATTGTTGATACGTTTTTTGAATATTTCATAAGATTTTGATGATTTTACTTCAACCGAAAGATCGTTCCATAATTTAGCACCCTTATATGAAAAGCATTTCTGGCCGAAAGCCGATTTGCGACGAGGAACGGCCAAATCTGTTTTAGTATTGCGAAGTTCTCTCTTGCATGCATCGGACAGCCTGACAAACATTTCTGTAAGGTAAATGGGAGCTTGGTTGTTTACCGATTTGTACACCATCTTCAAGGTTTCTGATTCGATAAGTTCATTTATGGTGGGCCAACCAAGTTTTTTGATAATGGGTAAGGCAGAAGCATCGTAAGCACTGTTTGTGACGATTCTCGCCGCCCTATTTTGGAGTTTTTGCAGCCTATTGATAGCATTGATGCCGGCAACTCCCCATACCGGGCAGCTGTATCTGAAGTATGGTTCCACCAAACTTCTGTACATTTTTTGTACAGTAACAATGGGCAGATACTTTTTGGAAAAACGTAACATCCCTAAACCACGTGAAACTTTTTTCGTCACTGCTGAAATTTGTTCGTCCCAGCTCAAATGTTTATCAACGATTACCCCAAGGTATTTGATATTTTCTACTATGGAAACATTCGCCTCGCCTACTACGAAAGAGGGCTTTGCTACTCTTTCATCATTTATATCTTTCAGTCGCTTTCTGCTGCCGACTACAAGACTATGTGTCTTAGCAACATTCAGGGACAATTTATTACCTTGAAGCCAAGATTTAAGGTTATTCAGGTCATCATTGACGCAGTCGTTAATATGCGTAACCGAGTCCGACGCAAACATAAGGCTTGTGTCATCAGCATACATGTTAACGTCACAATGTTTCATCTGTAGGTGGAGGTCATTGATATATATGGTAAATAACAGAGGCCCTAGACAGGACCCCTGTGGTACTCCACAGGTTATAGATTCTATATTCGAAATCTTCCCATTTACCTTACAACATTGCTTTCTATTAGTTAAATAAGAGCAGAACCATTTCATTTCTTTATCATGAATACCGTAAAGCTCAAGTTTTTGCAATAATATTTCATGATTTACCGTGTCAAAAGCCTTTTTGAGGTCCACAAAGGTAACTGCAGTGTACTTACCCCCCTCTGAATTCAAGTACCAATCATTAGTGCACTTAAGCAAACACGACAGAACAGAATGCAACTGTCTGTAGGCTGATTGTTTACCGAAAATGAGTTTATTCGAATCTAGGTAGTGGTACAGCTGGTCATAAATTAGTTTCTCAAAAAGGCGAGAGACAACCGGTAGAACAGAAATTGGGCGATAGTTAGAGCTTTCATCGGACGGACCATCCTTAAATACTGGTGCAACCCTTGCTATCTTCCAACAGTCAGGGAACAGGCCCAAAGACAGGGACAAGTTAAAGAGCTGACTTAGGGGCTGAGCTAAAATTGGCATTCCTACCTTGAGGAAAAAGCTGGATATTCGATCTAGGCCAGACCCCTGTGAAGTCTTAAATTTATTCATTGCTTTCAGTAACTCTAGGTGCAGAATTGGCGAGAATGTGAAACGAGCAGCCGTTGGGTTTATGTCATGGTCGCCTTTCAAGAGAGTATTTTCCTCATCAGGAATTTTTCTACTCAACTTGTCCCCAACTGAACAGAAGTACTCATTCATAGAATTGGCTATGCTTTCCGAATCCTTAATTACTGTGTCTCCCACCTTTAGGGATTGGATTTGAGTTGACTTTGATCGCTTGTTGACGAGTTTGTTGATTGTTGACCATGTTTGTTTAAGGTCACCTTCACACTCATTTAGTTGATTTGTGAAGTATTCTCTCTTTAATCGAGAATTCATATTGTTAGCCTGATTTCTAACTTGTCTATACGCATTCATTAATATTTCAGATTTTGCCTTGACCGCTGCATTCTTAATTCTGTCCCTAGTTCGAAACAGAGCCTTCAGATCAGGAGATAGCCAAGGGCTGTACTTTTCTGACACTCGCTTCTCTATTGAGGGAGCGTGCTTTTCAATTACTAAAGATAACGTCCTCATAAATTTATCTACTATCACATTGATATCGTCCGAACAAACTAAAATAGCAGACCAGTTAACATCATCAAGATCAGCTAAGAAAGCTTCTTTATTGAAGTTTTTCAGCTGTCTTGTATGGATATGCTTATGATTATGTTTGATTCCACCTTGATACTTCCTTACAGAGTAAACAACATAATGATCACTAATGGCGGCCTTGACAACACCAGACTCCACAATATTGTTTATATCACTGACAGCAATATGATCTATGATCGTGGAGGTATTTTCAGTCTCCCGAGTGGGTTCAGTTATCAACTGTTTTAGTCCGAACGATTGATATAAGTCCTTGAGACGTTTAATGTGCCCTGGAACAGGGGATTTTGATTGATTTGTGCCTGCAGTCTCTGTGCTGAAATCACAATTGGTATCCCCTAAAAGAATTATCTCCTTTCCCTCTGCTTCAAAGAAGCGTAGGACTTTTTCAAGCTTATCGAAAGTTTCGAATGGCTCGTTGGGAGGCCTATACCATGAGAGTATTATGAATGGACTAGCTCGTGGTGGAGTGATCTGTGCACTTAGGATTTCCAGATTTGACTTGGGAATATCTTCTCTAATATCGCATTTAAAAGTATCTCGACAAAAAAATGCAATCCCTCCGCCATGGCGATTTCTGTCAAGTCGCCGAAATATGTACCCTTCAATTTTGAAAAGGTTGTCTGATAAAGTATCATCAATTTTGGTTTCATTTAGGGAGAGAAAATGTATGCCATTATCCTTCAACAAGAGCTCGATCTCATCTAAATGCGGGAGGAGACTATTCACGTTCATAGAAGCAATAACCATGCCTTTTTTGGAGCCTAGTTTGACCAAACCGCCATTTAGAGTTTGTTCATTTAATTGACTTACATTACTAAGAACGCTCTCTAAAGGGGTGGAAGTCTCTTGCTTTTCATTGTCATAGAGTCAAATATCATCTATGAAATTTTTGAGATTATTTGCTAAGAAAGATGTACCTTTGCGGTTTAAATGCAGTCTCTTCATTCCCAAGCAAGATTCATCAATGCTCTTATTGTCAATAACGTAGGTATTATTCCTGGAGGCAACATCTCTCAGAATTTTGTTGCACGATTCCACTTTCCTGCCAAGACCACTTCGATCTTTTCTTATTGTACACAGAGAAATAGCAATTTCTGTGCTTGGCGATTCCTCTTTTATGGTGTCGATAGCTTTTTGCACATTTTCCTTGGTGTCTTTTCCGGAGGTCGTATCATTTGTGCCAAAATGAATGACAATTAGATCAGGCTTTTTCCTTGCAACTGGTTTCACATGATCAAGTAAATCTTCTGTGGAATCTCCAGGACATTTCCGTAGCCTGACATTATGCTTCTTGGAGAGACCTTTTTCCTCAATGCCGTTAATTATAGAATCTCCCAGAACGAAAACTCTCTTTCTTTGGCCTTCTCCACTACTGCCGCCATCACAGGTACTATTCAACGAACTGACATCTTCCCCTTCCTTCACAGTTTCGTTTGCTGTGGGCCAATTTACGGCATCATCGTGGATGTTTTCCTTTGGCGCGTTTTCGTTTTGTTTCGTTTTGTTTTGTTTACGCTTATTCTCCTTCTTCAGTGAATTTGTCTTTGAATTGGAGCCATTCTTCTCTTGCTCAATTGCTGTGCTCTCTTCAATGGGCTTTGATTGTTCCCTTTGTTTTTGTTGAACGAAGCTTTTTGTCTTTTTTCCGCTTCTGGGAGCAGGCTGCATTTCATTTTGGTCTTTATCATCAGTTGATAGAACAGCAAAACGATTTTCGCACGATTTTATCTGCTTTTGCTGGTCTCTGGATGTTTGACTATTTGTGACTTGCGTCTTTTGACTTTTACCTTTTTTACCTCCTTTTGTACTGTTGTGTTGTGGTGGTGTTGGCACGTGGAGGTGGTTCCCTTGTGGCTTTCGACCTTGGTCAGCTCCATTGTTCAATTCTTCGATAACAATAGCAGTTTCATTCTTTTTGTTGTAACTTTTTGTTGTAGTTCTCTGGCTATTGTGTTCCTTTGTATTAGGTTCTTGATTAGGCGAAGCTTGAAATTTAGGCCCATCTAAGAGTTTCTCGATAATTTTCTGTTTGTCATAGAGTTGCCTCTCCAATGAAATAATTCGCTCCTTCAGGGCTGTTAGTAGTGCTTCCTTGATTTTGTCACAGTTGGGGTTCTGCCTTGGAGCTTGGGTGGGGCTATTGGGCCTGATCGCTATTTTGGCTTTGAGATCGAGGATTTCGCCATGCGAGAATCGTTTATATTCTTCGAATTCATTTTGCAATCTTTCCAAATCGCTGGTAAAATCTGCGTCACTTTGTAACTCGATGCAATCTGTTTGTGTGTCTTTGCATTCATTATCGCATTCCATTTCGTTTTTACTATTGATGCGATAAGATAATTTATTGTTTTTTATTGTGGTCATCATGCTGCCTTCAACGATCGCATTTTCCAATATGGCCACTGTTTTGGCAAAGCTCCATTCGTATTTCGTCAAGCAGAACTCAGCGATTGTATTGAGATATCTTCCTTGTTTGGAGATTCGTAGAGATTCCGATGCTTCAATAACCTTTTCTACGTCGTTTGCCATTCGCAAGACCAGCTAAACCACGGTAAATTCAGTTGAAACCAGGAGCGCTGTAAATTCACGTCCACCTTACACGTCCACCTATCCCGATCAAAACCAAACAACGACTAAACCAAAGGATAAGACATAATGTTATGAGTTCCAGCCATAACCAAACAACGACTAAACTAAAGGATAAGACATAATGTTATGAGTTCCAACTGCGACAGCCACCTACAATAATTACAAAACTTATGATTTAACTTAATAGAGACAAAAGAACAACACGAACGGGCGTCTCAGAAAGAAGACCTGCGCTAACCTTACTGCAGATCAATGAAGCACCCAAACATTATCATTGGAACTGTATTATGCATTCCTGCTAGATGCAAATGGGAGTACCTCTTTACAAGACACCTGGTACAATTACTTCAAATAAAATGAAAATGTTGCTGCTTTTTCGTGCTTAAATTCAATCTGAAAACTTTGAGGCATCGAACGGGGATAAAACTGCACATGAAATAACATACCAAACAAATGAAAGTCCACTGCAATCATCAGGAACACTGAAAACTGATGAATACCCAACTCCGACTAATTCCAGTTGTTCAATCTCATTCAATCCGTCAACCAGTTCATCTAGTCCACTTCCAAGTTGCAAAACTCGCTCGTTTATTTCTTGTTGCTGGGTGACATGTCTTGTTACATAACCAAATGATGTTGTCATTGTACTTGACGATGCAATAGGACTTGATGACGTCAATGAGTTTGATGATGTCCCTTGATTTGATGACATCGCAAGGTTTGATGACGTAGCTAGTCTTGATGACATCACTGGGGCAGCCGATGAGCAATGCGCAGGAGTATCTACCAAGCTGCTTCTTCGTGCCACCATTTTCTTGAATAATCCCTCAGGAGAATGACTCATTTTGTCATCTTTTGAATTGACAAGGCAGCAAGGGGACACCGACAAAGATTTTAATTTTTTCATTTGTGCAATTATTTTACACATAAGATTGCAACTTTGACTTGCATCTGAATGACAGCAAATTCTCCCAACGTTGAGATGTTCTAAATTTGGGCAAGATGAAGATACCATTTTTAGTGCACATAGGTCCTGAAATGAAACATGATGAAAAATTCATATATCAGAAAATTCGCTTTTATATCATGGTTTTGAAATTATCTTTATATGCATTTGATGCAACTGAAAATTATAAAAACATAGCAAACCTTTCAGCACATAACTTGAGAGAATACTGCAAAGATAAAGTTAATTATAAATGTCATTCAGGATCAAAAAGAAGGGAAGAAATTTTGCGCTGATCTATGTTACAGGCATGCAATACAAATACACTTGTGGTATGTGGTATGTCTTTCTTGCACTGTTGTGAATACTAATAATCTTTCTGAATTTCCTAAATTTTCTTCTGCAAGTCTTAGGTGATGTCTAACTTCAACCAATATCAGACAAAATTACAAAGATCACAAACCTCATCAACCCAATCTGCACAATTATTCAAATTCAGTAATTTCAACTTTGGACAATTTGCTGCAATTGCTTTCATTAGATTTGCTTTAAAATCTTGGACATGTTGCAAATTCATGTACGTCAAGTTAGTAAGATTTCCCAGCCAATTCATTTGTTCGGCAGTCAGACAAGTTGAGCTCAAATCTATCATAGTCAAAAGTGATGTCTTGAAGGATGGTGCAATGTATTTCCAGCAAAGAGAGTTCCGGCTCCCTGGTGCTAACAAAACTGTAACTTGATCTGTTTCAGCTGCGTGCAAAGCAACTTTTGTGACAAAATCCATTAAAATCAAGTTGAAATGCAAGTATAAATTATTTGAATGGAGGTTGTGTAAATATGCTGGAAATGGGTGATTTGATTTAATATGAACACTGTAATCTGATCCTGAGTGAATGATTGATGTAGATTTTTGTCCCCTGTATTCCAGTGATAATTCTTTCAATGTCATTTCATTTGGAAACAGGCAGAGAATCGTTTCAAAGTGAAGCAGTCTATGAAATCTCAACTTTAGACTGGATAGTTTCAAAAATGCTCCCCTGAGACGTTCATGTAATCCTGTCATTTCACAATCACTGCCGTAGAGTTCATCGCTGATATCTTTACATGGAATTGACCAACCAAGCATTGATAATTGACTATTGTTCTGAAACAATAAATCTATGACAGACAATGAGATTTCACAGCCAATCAAATCCACTTCCTGCAGATTATGACATGGTCTCAAGATCTTTCCCATTTGTGTTGATGTTATCCAGTAACAATCCACAAAAATAAAAGATTTTAAATGAGCAGCATGTTTGTGAATGTACATCAGAAGGACTTTCGATGACCACTGCAAGTTCTCACCACTTTTGCCAAAATGCATCTCACTGAAAGATATGAATTTGACAGTGGTGTTATATTTCTCATTCTTTAACTCTGTGCTGTTCTCCGAAGTACGGTTGAAAGAAATCCCAATCTTTTGGTGCCACTATTATGAAAACATTAGACTTTAAAGATTTCTCAACTGTTCCTTTGGTCACTCAGTCTATGGTGGACTTCTGGGGGGAAATTTTTACTTATTCTTTGTTGCTGTCCAAATGGTGAAAGGTGAAGTATTAAGAAACCTTCTGCTTCAACGCATCTGCATCAAAATGGCACCAAAGAAAATGGGATCTTTAGCTCCAATGAAATGTATTCACTGTTTTCAGAAGATGTCCAAAAGGGTAAGGCCTTGAGTGAAAATGAAATATTATAAAATAATTCTATTCTGTTGGGATTTGGACAAAAAAGACCATAGAATATGCATTGCAATCTCATTTGTTCAGGATTTCTCTTTGAATGTGTATTTTCAGTGGTGGTTCCTGGTCCAGACAAGGGGGATACAGTCCTTCCATCAGAAGTATCTAGCCCCATCACTTTGCAGGAAACTTTATATTATTTTTGGAGAGACCAGGCATGGATCTACGTAGGGTCAAACTGTTTGCACATGGTCCTACTCAGATTTTCATGTTATAAATACTGTACTTTTATTTGTCTCTAAATTGTCTTGCAGACAAAATTGTGCAATGGAGTTCCACAGGTTTTACATCATTTGTAACCAAACACTGTACAATATTCTTCAGGGAGTTAAAAGATGTTCAAAGTTTGACATTTGCAATCTCCAGATGGTTACAGATCTGGAAATCTTGAGAAAGAATCTCATGGAATGAAGGAACCTAGAGAAAGAAAACTTTGTTGTTTTTCTAGAAAAATTGAGTGGGCTAAGGCATGATAGGATGATTACAGGCTCTTGCGGCAGGACTTATACAGTAGAAAGTGGCCATTTCCTTAGATGTTTCATACCACAAAATGGCATTTCCTAAGGACTAAATGGAATGGCCCTAAAAAATTTTTGGAAGCCTTTGCCCTTGAACTCTTTTTTCCTTTGCACCTTCTCTAGGGCACCAAACCAGTCACTAAAATCACTGGATCCATGCTTCAAAAATGATGCAAAACACACCTCATGAAAACTGGCATTTTTAGAAATTTTAGCCTCATCTGCTGGAGGTGCTGGCCCTTGTCAGACAATTTGTGGTGCCATTCCTGGCATTCTTTTGGCTTCTTTATCTGCTCTGACTTTTGCAAAACTCTATAGACTGTAGTCACTTTATTAGAGCATCCGCCACATTCTTTTACTTTCATTTCCCTAGAACAAGATTCACATTCAGATTTCTTGGAAGTTTCAAGTTAAAGCTTCCATGAAATCACAAAAATCTCTGCCAACAAATCTCTGTCCAAAAAGGATGTGGCGGATATTCTAATAAAGTGACTAGGATATCGGCGGTAAATTCCGGACGGTTAAGGTTTGGAGGTCTAAGGAGCCGCAACTTTCCTTCCAAGTTGAAAAACAAAATTATCACGCTCAACTTACATCACTTTGTGATTCTTTTCTTAACAGTTTGCAATTTTTATGAATTTCTTGTGATTTCTGTACCTCTTCTTTTCCGTTGGGTTGTTTAGGCCTAAATTCTTGCGTGGCGGTATATTCCGGACGCAAAGTTTCTCGTCGATTTGGTGTGCAAAACGCTACGTTTCGTTGGAAATTTTTTTATATTTTATTCGGTTAGCTCTTGAAAGTTAATTTGTGTAGATTTCATCGGCATCACTCTGTTTTCTTGCATATCTGACAAGTTGAATATCGTTGACCCGTTTATTGCAAGAAGCAACGTTGACACCATCTTTTCGAATGCACACAGGAGCACTGTTTGTTTATGAGGGATTTGCAGTGAGCAGGAGTTTATTTCAAAAACTCAAGGTATGACTATGTGAAAAGATCGAGTAAGAGATGGACAACATGAAAATAAAATGCAAGTTTGCTTTGCGATTGAAGGATTTTGTAAAACGGGTTTCATAAACTGATTGTCCGGCAAATACCGCCGTCCGGAATTTACCGCAGATACCCCAGCAGGCCTACCTACAGAGTTTTGCAAAAAAGTCCGATTTTTCGAAACCTTTTTTAGAATTTCGGTCTTTTTGCTCTCTTTGTAAACTAACTGATTTGCTCTACAAATTATCCAAGAGTTCAGATGCTCAAAATAATTTGAAATTCTATTTTCATGATTGTCTGGACAGGCCTAATATAAAATCCTCTTTTCGAACACGAACAATCCATCATGCCGTGATGACGTCACTCACCTGTGTAAAGTTGCATCTTGCGCGATGCATTGAAACCTTTTACAAACGCGAACAACTCTGAAAATGTCTTCTGCAGGAAGAAATTGAAATATTCTCAACAAAACCTCATCTGATATTGATTCAATGTAGCATTCTTCGCTTTCATCCATCTTCTAATCTTGTCTGCTTTTACTTCTTCCTCGTCATATTATCAAAATAAATGGACATCTTTATATGGCCTCCTTTTGAAATTATGCCTCTTTGTGGAACGGAGGCTCAGCGTTGACCGCAGCTCTGCACAATTTGGGATGCTCCAGAGGGGGCCTCAATAGAGATGGGGGCTTATTAGAGAGGGGGGCTTATTCAAAAAATCAAGTGACAAGGATATGTTTGGTAGCTTTTCACTTCTTATGTACCCCATATTTTACGGACTTAACATTCAAGTCGACAGTGTTATTATCCCAAACCTTAAAAGAATTAACACGAAAGCTTGTTTAGCCAAATAAATCTTTTCAAATTTTGACTCAGAGGGAGGGCCTTATTAGAGAGGGGGAAAACCAGGGAGCGCCGAAGCCGTTTCCCCTCCCGCGCCTTCGGCGCTCCCTGGGGAAAACAGAGCTTCTAAGGTATACTTTATCTCTTTACCTATTTACATATAATACTTCAAATACAATAAAATACAATACACATACAATAAAATACTTCAAAAAAGTATAGGGTGTCTCAAAAAAATTTCCACGTTTGATTAGGTATTAAGAAATAATGATAACATGAACAGACTTATAGGAAGACAACCCTGTTCCCAAGATTATGAAATAATTTTAGAGACTAAAATCTTGCAAATCAGTTGAAAAGTCACTGAGTTGCGAGCTTTCAAACATAAAAAATATGCGATAGCTGAAACCAGAGACCCATAGATTACTTGTAATGCAAAATGCCCTGAAGACCGAGATAAAAGAAGCTTTTCTAATGTCATCCCTCTCGTTGATATCAGAGCAAACCAAATAGGACTTCCAAAGTAATTTGATCCTTGCGATCATTGCCAAAATTTGCTTAACATTCATATGTCCAAAAACAATGGTTCAAAACATAATCAACGAGAGACTGAATCTTTTCCCTAAAGGTATCCATATGCTTTGAAAGTTAGGTTATCGAAAACATGTTCAAATCCCATTTGGTTCGCTCTGAAACAATTGAGAAATAGCAGGAACTATGGCCGATGAGAATTTTACCAAAAATACCATCTCGAGGCCTCTGGTTTCAGTTTTCGCACAAAGCTGAACTTTAAAGGCTTATAACTCCGTGAATTTTTAGCGGATTTACAAGATTCTTGTGTCAAAAATTAATCTAAACTCCCAAGAAAAAAGTCACTTGACTGTGTACCCATTCAGCGTATCGTTATTTTTTTAGTATTTAATCAAACGTCGAACAATTTTTCTGAGACACCCTGTATTTATTTCACAAATAACACGTACTGTCCACTTTGTTGATAGGTAAGGTAGGGGAAGGCGACTAGTTATTGTAAGTGAAAGAAATGAATTAATCATTTTTCCAATAAACTGTAAAATGGGCTATCTGCATCAAGTCGAAGTCAATTGACCGTACATTTGGAAATCATTTCTGTACCTGTGGATCTGCGGATACAATTATCTGCGTCACGTTTTTCGTGACGGTACGAAATTCTAAGTTTCCGCGACAAGGCAATCTCAAGTAACGATGGCTGAATGAAAACAGTTTCAACATCTTCAACGATATTCAATACAGTGCACTGATTTGAAATTAACCAATCAGAGAGCCTGGATAAGGAAAACAGTTACCTCAACGAAATATTTCAACATCATATCTTTGACAGAAATTATCGAGGATGGTGGAGTCTATCTCGAGATGCTCCAAAAGACATTTACTTTAGAATACTGTCATCAAAAGCATTATTACCACTATATATTGATGTTCATCCTCCATAATTCATATCGATAATTTACAATCAATTTACTCAATATTCACAGATTCAATATTATATACTTGCAACGTCCAACAAATTTTCAAATCTATGATTAAAATTTGTATGAATTCAGTGAATGTAATACACGCGTTTTTAAAAAATCAAATGCAGACAGATGCTCAAAATATTAACAAAAATCTCATTTTCTAATCTAAATCATTCACTATATGTTATAATCTATCTGATGTCCCTTCGCACTATAGGATCGGCATTCAAAGTCATTTGGAGAAAACTAAGATGATGTTCGTTGTAGTATAGAGTACCCTCGGTAGTCATAGAGTGGAAATTGATAATAATTTCTTATTGTCCAGCAATATTCTGAGAATTCACTAAATGTGTGGTTGTGTAAATTCCTGTAAAATCTTAGCTCAGACTTACGATTTGTTTTTTAATCATTTCGTATTTGCAAATTGAATATTTCCAGAATGAAAACCATAATGGCTGCTTCTTGGTGAACCAATTGATATTCTATCCTTTGATACAGCAAAAGAAGATCCCAATCTCGCATTGTTCTAAAAAGACAAAAAATTGCTTAGAATCAAAACAAATTCTTCAATTAAGATCCATGTATAAACAAGATTGATTAATACATTTATAAATAGTAATACACTGGCCAAAAAGTAAAGTTCACAAAACGCAATAACTGTGCCATTCAAGTTTTCAAGCTGGTGCTCAAATGGCTCAAAAGAACGTAGCAATCAAACAACTGATCAATCAAGTACTGGAATTATGCTTGAAAATCAATGCCGCAATCTTTGCTACAATCTTGTTCCAGAGTTTCCAAAATCTATTGCTTTCCACTTTCACTTTTCGTTGATAGTTGGATCCCTCCGTAAAAAGCGGCCAAACATTATCATCTCTTTGCTCAGCTATAGGTAATATGGTGAAGAGAGGCTCGGACAACAAAATGATGAAATCAATTCAAACATACTTACTTGTCCTCATCGGAACTAACGAGGACATAAATTGAAAAGGCGTCAATGTGTTCAACTCTATTTTGGTATCTTATTGTCGTACAAATCTCTGTACATCCAATTTACACGTATAAATTTTACCACGTATATTGGTGAAAAATAAAGACTTGCAATTACCTCTTGCCCTTCATATGATTTCGATGCCTGCAAAATGAATAAGAAAAAATTAATTTTCAAGTGGAATGTATCATTAGAGACCCAAGAAGTAAATAACAAAGAAGGTGCTCGCCATTGTTTGCAAGTCTAAGAGATAAACTTTCGTCACTTGCATCCTACCAATAGTCACCGAAAATCAGCACAACACAACTTTCAAACAGTTCAACATCACGAGCAGCATCATACTTTCATTTTGCAACCACTAGGTCATAGCCTTCGCATAGATTCGTTATTCTCTTACTCATGTTGCGTTTCAGGACACACGCTCAGAAAAAACTGATGCGAATTAGGGCGGTGGCCCCTTATATACCTATGCTCTATTCATTACTTTGAATAGCGGATCAGGACACCCAATCAGGATTCATCTCATGTCAGAAAGTAATTATGGTCTATGCACAGTGAGCCTCGATGCGAAGAGGAGGCGATGTAGAATCGTTATTCTTCCTGGCCTCTTCTCCGCATCGAGGCTCACTGTGCTTGCACAGTTTTATCATTATCATTCTACACATAGACTAGTGAGGTCGAGGATGCAGAGAAAATCAAAGATCATAGTGCTCATTTGTCATAGGCACATTTCTCAAATTCGCCCACTCCATTAGTGCTATATGCGAATGAAAAGGCATTTTCCAGTTTTGTTTATCACCGATGGAATTTTCACCAGTTACAGATTTTAATCCAATTCAATACCTTTAATCCTGGGCATGGCTCAACTGATGTGAATCCGCAATTTCCTGTTGCATCTCCGGTTGGGAAACTTTTCCCTCCATTGAAAATATACATTGCTCCACTTTCAGCTGTTGGAGAAGAAATAGTTATATTTAAAATATAGAATACGATTAATGTCCACAGAATATCATTAATTCGTGATTTTTATGATCATTAACTGCTACTTATTGATTATCAATGATAACAACTGATACCTTTGAAATTAGCAATTATTCCAGATCACTCAGTTAATCAATGGCAATCATTTAAAAATGATTTGATTATACAAACAGTACCTACTAACCTCCAGTGATTTCTTCAGTCAAATCCTTTGTCCTAAATGGACTGCCAATGACCAAATCATCAATCAAATCATGATTTGTATCTTTAAACTCAACAATCATTCCAAATCGGGCAAAACTGCGATCACCAGAAAAGGTAGCAATGACAGCCTCGCTTTTATGAATGATCTCGCTTCGAATTCCTGTCTCAAATATTTTGGTGAAGTTAACCAAGTAAACTCTGCCTGCTTGAATAAATGTGTTTGGAACCATATCAATCAAATGGCCTTGCACATCTGTAGATAAAAGTTAGCAATTCACAATCTTTAAATCAATCAATCAATCAATCAACCAAGCAATCATGCAAGCAAGCAATCAATGGCCTTGAAATACAACTCAAAGTAATGTCTGGTGCGAAAGTTGCCCAACCAAGCAATAGATATGGCAAGAGTGACGGGAACTTGTTGCAAATCTCACTTGAAATCAACTTTGATTTCGGACTTTTGAGCAAACTGTTTGACTCCGTTTTTTAAACATTCCATTAAAAGATTACGAGGTATATTACTGATTACACTACTTACAAGACAATACCATTTGGAGCGAGAAACAATTTCTACCTAAAGACAATAAAAAAAACAGAGAAAAGAAAAAATGTAAAGGTACACTCAACTACTAGAAAAATAATAACCTACTGAAAGAGACATGATGGTTGTGCAACTCATCACTGACTTAAAGATTTCCTAGTCAAACCGGCCGGTTCTGTGGCTGAAACGAAGAGTTAAAAGTAATAAGTTTTTATTAAGATCATCTGGAAAATCTTTATCACCATACAAAAAAATCTGCACTATACTACAGGGTATTATTTGAAAGATTATCATATCCAAGTGGTTGTAAGTAGGGCATGCATCCTTAATGCTAATGTCCTCAATGTCCGTTTTAGCTCAGGGAACTGTTGCAATGCTAAGCACCAAAATCATGCTTGCGACAAATTCGCATTTGCAGAAAATCTTATTTTTAACGATTTCTGCTTTTGCGAGGCTTAGAAGAAAGCATCGTGATCCAGACTAGTACCAAGTTTACACGTTTGGTGGGCTGGGGAATAAAAACTATGTGGCAGATATTCAAAACTGAAATGTTAATCTATCAGCCAAAGGCTAACTTAGATGAGAAAGTTTGGTTCATTAAAACATAATCACAAGATGATTAAAATCACATTTTATCTTTACGACTAAAAATTATGCCCCTTACAAACACTTTTCTAAATTCTGAGTCTTGGATTTGAATGATTTAGCGAAACAAAATTTTCGCATCAATTTGGCCTTTGACCGATTTAACAAATTAGTTTTGAATAACAGCCAACATAATTTTATTCCACAGGCCGCCAAACGTGTAAACTTGGGAAATAGAGTAGGCTTCCGTTTATATTTCTGGCAAAATTTGTTAAAGGCTAACGTATGAATATGTTTACCAAGTGAAGATGCACCAACAGCAAGCATAGGAGAAGATTTTGTGCCAAATGGAAATCCAAATGATAATGATGCACCAAATTTAGCGAATGATGAAGGACCTTCAAGGGTTACTCTTAGCTTTAATATGCTTGATGACGTGACATCGTAAATAAAAACTTTTCCTTTTTCCTGAATATCTTTTACTGAATATGAGCAATCGACATTGGCGCATTTTCTGCAAAAAAAACAGTTGATAAAATGAATAGTCGAATCTCTTTATTTCTAATCAACGGTACCCCAAAAATTTTAGTTTCAGCTGAGCTGTGTTTTCCATACGTGTAGTAGTAAAAAGGTACCTGTAAGCTGGAGCTCCAACAAACAGAAATGTTTCTTTATTGATTCTTACAAATTCCAGTGAATATCCAAACCACTCATAATCTTGCGTTCCCATGGCAATCAGCCTCCTTTTAATATCTTTTGGGTTCTTCATTGCCATAACAACATCAACACGGCCTCGTTGTGGTCCCCCCATGGGAGCAAATGGTGAACCGATAACGAGGTCTTTATATCCGTCATTGTTTAAGTCTGCAGCTTTGAGCGTGTATCCAAAATTTTCAAATGTTGTATTTCCACAGATGATCATATCTGGTGATTTTGCAAATTTCTGTCCCTTCTTGCCAAAATAAACGTAGACTGCACCATGGTATTTCAAATCATTTGCACCTGAAAAATTAGTAAGGAATATTGAATAATAGACCATTTCATGCAAAGTCGTAAAACAGTTGACAGTTTTGAAAGTCAATATATTTTCAGGAAGAGACCTTTGAGTTACCCTCCCAAAGAGTCAAGGATCTGCATCTAGCACTATCTTTGTACATTTCTATATGAAGGGTAAGATTAAGAGCCATTAGAGCCCGGAGGGGGGGTGATCAACAAGGCTGTCCTACCCTTTGATGGAGCTCCAATCGCCAAATCATCGACGCCATCTTTGTTTAGATCAACAACAGCATTACTCCAACCGAATTTCGTCATCCTTTCTGGCCCATCTAAGACATCATAGCTCATATCTTCAAGCTGCATTTGACTGACGTCATTATCTTGTGATGTTGTTGTTGTGTTAACAAGGAACACTCTTCCACGCTGCGCATTTCCAACATAGTTGTAATTCGGAGCACCAACTATTAGGGTAGGGCCAATTGGTAAGCCATTAGCATGAATCATTGAACTGAAACAAAATAGGAAGTTCCAGATATTTCTGGTTAACTTTAGGGAACGGTTCATGATGTGAGGCATTCTTCTGTGCTTCAGATAGCTTTACACGATGAGAAACGGCGGTGCCACGGGATGGACTGGGGAGGACATGTCCACCCCCTTTTTTCTCAGGTCAATTTTTACTCCGGAGCGAAAATGATATAAAAAACATTGGATATTCCTCCTGGCAATCAATTTAACATCTTGTCCACCCCACTTTCCTCAGGTCGATTTTTACTCCGGAGCGAAAATGATATAAAAAACATTGGGTATACCTTCTGGCAATCAATTTAACCTCTTGTCCACCCCCACTTTCTCAACGCTGGCGCCGCCCTTGACGATGAGTAAGCAAAATTAAAGCCGTTAGAAGCTTGCTTAGAAGCCTGCCTTTGGTCTGCTAGCTGCTTACCAAATTCCTTCAAATTGATCAGCATTCTCTTTGTAACATGACAACTTCAATAATAAAATTTTGTTTGCCAAAATCGGTCATATATTTCTGGCTTTTCAAGTGATTTCATCAAAACATATTTATCTCAGAATCAGTAAAACTTCTAAGCATATTCGGGCAAGCGCATTACTGAAGTAACATGATGAGGGATGGGTAAGAATCTCTTTATTCTCTTCACAAATTTCAAAGAATCTGATCAACAGGTTGCAAACTACAGGATCTGGAACATTTTACCTTCTCTTGCCTCACACATTATTACGGGTTTATCGCTTGCATCCACTAAATTCTGCTCTTCCATCGCAAACTCTTAGCTGTTATCTTAACCAATCATCAAGTATCAATTATCAATCAATTATCTTAACCCTAACAACATGTTTTATTCCGGAATTGCAAAAAATCTTCTTTTAACAAGCCATGATATGAATGGACCCTTTTGGAAGATGAATAATTTCATCATCGACTGTTAACCATGATCTTCTGTGCGTTGAAAGAGTACGTAGGCAAAAAAGGACTGTCAGTCAATAGGATAGTCCGTTGGCCCAACGTCATTAAAGCTAGCAATTGGTCTTTAATATAAGGTGAAACTTGATTCATTCTATTGCTGAAACTTTACTGTCATTGATAAAAAAGTATGACAGGCATTATCCAAGACCTTACCTTCCTATTTCAGCATATTGCATGGCAGGTAAGCCAGCACTGCGACTTTTCCTCGTCTTTTTCTTTTCGTACTGGACCAAGATTTCCTTTGCTGAATATAGTTGTTCTTTTCTGCTCCTCTCCATCAAATCGATGACTTCTGCATTTGGGTATACGAGAAATCCATTTCCAATTCGCACCCTTTTGACATGGTGAGATGTGAGATTATGTTTCACAGTCCGATAAGGTTTTCCTGGATTATGCAACATAAAATCATTCTTGTTCTTAGAAACTCCCAGGTTTTTGGCAGAACTGTCTTTGGTACAATTGATAAACAATGTGTTCTTTGGCACTCGGCACACTTGTGTTCCTTGTTCCATCATGATCTCCGTACGCTCCCAAATCTCGTTGGTCCAAGAAGCCATGTCATGTTTTCCACCTAAGCAGGACAAAAGAAGGAGTCAGATCACTAAGATTTAAGATAATTCAATTTTTATGTTATCGTCGATGACACCTTGCCTAACGAGCACTACAACTCTCTCTAAAAATTGGGTTTGTTCATTTTTATCATTCCTCATTTAGAGCCATTACCTAAATCTCGTAATTTTTGGCACTTTTTTAACTTCCAAAATTTCCAAAATGTCGACAAAGGTTATACTGCGTGATTCTAGCTTTGTTGCTACGATCTGAAATAGCTTGAATTTGAACAACAAAATGATCTTCCTTGCATAAATCTAGGCCTCAAAGGAATGTACAAACAAGCAAGTAATAAAGATGGAATCCAAGATCTTAAAAAATCACGAAGACATGATCTGTACCTATCCATAATGTATAAAGGTCACTCTGATGAATAAATGCCACGTAGCGGTGGAGCTTGCAAACTGACTGAAATCGGCATCGCCTGCCACATCTGAAACCTGCATTATCACCAATCAAATCCAAAAAACCAACAATTTTTCACCGGCAATTTCAAGGATTGAAGAAACAGAGATTATGGATGAGACAAGAGGGATTATGGAGATTACCTAGAAAATAATTTTGCAATTTCTCTTCTAAAAATGGTGATTTCTTTGCATATTCTTTGAATAATTTTGCTCCTGCAATTTTCTCTCCGAGCCAAGCAAGGAATAACAATGTTGTACATTCTTCAATCATATCAACTTGGATTCTCTCTTCACCATAAAACTCTTTGTAAATATTGTAAAGATCTTTTGATGGGATAAACCTTCAGAAAAAAGAGTGGAAACAATGATCAGTTTGAAATTAAACGATATTTTCAAAGGATTTAGAACTGCAGCATAATTACAACAAATCATACAGGGTACACCAAAAACAATTTGCATCATGGAGACCATTCAATAATTCTTCATTGCCTTTATCAATAAAATTTTGATTCATTCTAGTATTGATACTGGCTGAGTAAAGCAAAGTTAATATTTCTGTGGGCTGATGTAAAAGGCATGCAATTGAAACATTAATCTATCTGTCAATGGCTAACTTGGATGTGAAAATTTGTTTGGTGAAATAATATTTCATCATTCAGACCATCAAATTAGGAAAGTACTGGACAGGGATCTCGATGGGAAAGAGAATTCCACATTCTATTCTGGTCGGTGATTTACTTGCTAATCTCTGAAACAAGCAGTTGCATTAGATTAATACTTCAAAGGCAAGGTGTAAATCATGGACTAGAATGGAATATAGAATCCCCATTCCTATATGAACACTTTACGGTCATTGTCCTAATTTCTGGGTTTAAATGATGAGTGATTCTTTCAAATAACACTTTCCCATCTAAGTTAGCCATTGACTGATAGACTGACATTTTAGTTCTGAATATTGGCAGTATGCTCTTTATTCCATAGCCAATCAAACATGTTAACTTTCATGAATCACCAATAGACGTTTGACGTTTTAGCTATTCAGCAAAAGAGCCTGGATCAAGCGTTATTTTTATACATTTTTATACACGAGATTTGATCGAGTGGCGTTAGAGCTTCTATTACTATTGTGGACATTCAAAAATTCTACAAAATTTAGCAAAGTAGCATTTGATTGAGATTCTTTTTCAGAATAGCTAAAAGGTCTATTATTGAGATCAAAAAAGACATCAGACTTTGGTATAATTTGCCTATTTAGAGCTCAAAAATTCTTTAGATAATTACCACTGATATTGATTTATAACAGAATCATCTCCTTCTAACTGAGAAATCATATCCCCACCAGTGTCTGCTGTGCCATGTGCATCATTAAATACAGCATGAAAATTCACATTTGCCATGGCACGGATAAAACCTTGGTCAATTCCTAAACTGTGCCAACTGATGTCTGCAACTTGATGTGATACAAATCCAAATGTGAATGCAATCAGTTTTTGTGCATACTGTGAAAGGAAAGAAATCATTTATATCATCACTCCTAACCAATCCTCATATGATCATAGGGGGCAAGCCCAGGGAATACAAGACCTAGGAATGGATGGGGGTCTGCTGTTTGCTTTTAGCAAGCTACTTCTAATTATCAAAAAAATTTGCCTTCAGCCCACTTTCATGATGAATCTTCATGGAAAATTTTCAATTTTTAGCTATCTTTTGCAAATTTCAGCAAAACCGGCCAACATCCACAGCAAAACCGGCCCACATCCAAGGAGAATCTGCGGAATCTGCTAAGATGACACCTATTTAGATAATCTGGGTGAAAAACCCACCTTTGTATTTGTACATACCTGTTGTGGAGCAATAAGCTTCAATTCCAAATAATTTCTTACAAATAATTTCCAAATGATTATAAACTAATTCCTTTATTACCTATGATGATAGATTTAAGAAAGTGGACCAAATCTGTTTTAATGAGAGAAGAACAGTGGGCCAATTTTGATGTGAATAGTCAGAAGACTCTCAAGTGTGCCAAAACAAACAATGCTGTTATGTCATGCAAACATTTACTTCACATGTCCAAATCAACTTCAAAATTTTTTGCAAGCCAGAAATGAAAATAAGCCTGGAATGCTGTGCAATAAACAATTTCCTCACCGCATTCCATGGCTGCTTATAATTTCTTCTAATGTAATTAATAGTTGCATTCAAAAATGGTGCCCAATGTGTTATCTCTGAAACTGCATGATATTTGTAATTTAAACATTCTTTCGCATACGCAAAATCGGGATACGGATTTCCAGCAACAAATGCATCTTGATTCTTTCGTACAATGTCGGCATAATTTGAATTCTTCATATAAAACGAAGCTTCGTGTGCAATGCTGATATGAGTGCTCACTCCACAGCTAGTAATGGGCCTAGGCATGTAGACAATTGTGAATACGATCGTGCAGCTCAAAAAGAGCTTCATCTCGGCAAAATGGAAGCACACAGTCTTTCAGAGAATTGGCACTATGCGTCCTTTCAACAGTATTGTGAATATCTACAGCATCTTTGCCAAGAAAAACTGATGCTTCTTCGATGAGATTGGGCCAATTTTCCACGTCCACCATTCGATTTGTTTGGAAGCTTCCTAATTTTGATCACATGCTGCGTTCATGTGATCACATGATCGAAAACATGTACCGATGTTTGGCAGGTGTCAACAATTAAAACCATGACAACATGAAAAGGCCTTGTCAGCAACTTTGTAAGGCGTTTCAACATCCAGGAAAGTATATCAAAGTTGTAAACTTTTAATTTAAAAACCTCAAACAGAAGTAGCCAAAGGAGGGGGCAAGAACCTTCAACATACTAAAATGGCTTATTTTCAGTAACAAGGGGATAAACGGCAAAAAAGGCTGCAAAAACATGCACAAAATGCTTTTTCTGCAACAGCTTAATTCGCGGCAATTGTTATATTGTTCGTTCTTTCGCTAGCTGATGATTTTGATAGTAATTTGCCGCTATGAAACAAAAGCATTCTGCCTGTTGAAAAAGTAGGATAAGGCTTTATTCTTTGAACTGCGATTTCCAGTTCCTCCAGGGCTCAGATCTAACATCTAAGTTATTTTCCTCAAAACAGTTCTTCCCCGAATGCTCTTGGAAACTGGGTTGTAAAATTAGGTATATCAGATGTGTTTGATGTGAATGAAGTACCTTGCAAAACTATCTAATGTGTCTAAAAAATCAATAATGGCAATAAACTTATCAAGAGAAGAGAGATATGAATAAGTCATACTGTGCTATCACCATGGTGCTATACTTTGCATAAAAAAGATTTGTACAATTTCTATTGATATACAACAAACTCAAACTTATTAAACTTCCTTTTCATATTGTAACAAGCAAGGCATAAAATTGTTAAGTAAATTGCATCTAATTCTAATCTCTTTAAATATTGCAAATCAATTAGGATACATGGCTTCTTGATTGGGGAAATTAATCACAATTCCGTCTCAGCTGAGCGAAAGCCATCCTGCAGGCAGACAGTGTGTTGCATATTTCCAAACAAGGCAGGATCATCCAAATCCAAACACCAAACAACTTGCAAATAAGAATTCAACCAGAAACAGATGCTTTATTTCACTTCAAATCTAAAGATGTATGTGTCCAGGTTATCCCTTGATAAATTCCTCTTTCACTTTGAACAATCATAAGAATGAACATCTAGATTTAGTGGAGCATTTCGCTGGGAAATCTTTTTATTAACCAGCTGTCTAGAAACAGGGTTTGATTCGATTACTTGCACTCCTCAGAAATCTAAATCTTACATCAAGGAGCCATTCTCACTAAAGGCCGTTTGAGGGCTAAACTTTCAGACAGCTGTACAATCAAATTTCGCCAAAGTGAAAATAATGAAATTGACATCGCAGAAGTTGAAATGATGGAAAAAAATCATTTTAGTTGAACTCTTCTATCTGATTAATTGCTATCTGATTAATTGCTGCACTGTACTGAGTGAGCCAAAAAAGGTCTCAATTTTAAAAATTTACATCACCAAGAGTCATCTCACAGATTTAAATGATTCAAGTTCTAGTGAACAGTCGAATGATCGAAGAATTTTGTTATTTTTCTCACTCCAGCACTAGAAATATAGGTAAATCTAACTTTATAAAAACTCCATGGTTTCACAATGCCTGAAAAGGGGCTGAAAACATTGATCAAATGCAATTTTTCATGGATGAAAGATATCCACTGCACACTTATTGCCGAAGAACTGAAAATCTTTGGCACTTGTTTAAAACATGATGTCTTGTAACTTTTGAGAGAGATGCAACGCCCATTGCGTATATTTGTGTGTAAGTAGAGTCCTTACAAATCGATGAATGTATCAGGCCCTTCTTTTTTCAGTCATTTTGCAACCATCAAGTTTTTATAAAGTTAAATTTACTAATAGTTTTAGTGCGGTAGGACGGAAAAAAAATCACAAAAATACCTCAATCTTCAGCCTTCAACTAGAATTTGAATAATCTAATTCTGTGAGGTAACTGTGAGGTAAAGGGTTAATTTCTTTGTTTGTTGTATATATTGTATAATTGTAAATAGGCTTTTAGATTATGGTTTCTGATTTTAGTTGTGATTTATTTTGATTATTAATAGTATGTAAATTTTTTAATGGAGGGCCCCTTGAAAAACGGCTTCTGCCGAAGGGCTACCCTCCTAAAAAGCTTCAAATATAAAAAGATTCAAATATGAAATAAAATATGAACTCTTGGTGATGTAAATTTGCAACAGTAGGAACTTTTTCCTGGCTCGCCCGGTAAATCTATAATTTCCGTTTAGGGCACATCTGATTTTCAGACAACCAAAAAATTGCAGAATGGCGCAAAGGATCCTATGGGAAAATGGCCCTTTAATGTAAGATTTCGGCACATTCTTCGATTTACTCTGGTTCTTACATTCAAAGAAACCATAATATTTGTTACACAACCAAAGAGAGAAGTCGCAGCATCAAAGGCTAACTATATTCTGTGACAGACAATACCAGGAAAGAAAGCAGAAGAAAAGGGAAAAGAAGTTCCTAGAAATGGAATTTGAATTGAAATCCTTCTCCAAAGGGGAATCCTCCTTGGAAAGGATTTGGTCCGCCATGTCCTTGTTGCTGTTCCGGATCCAACGGGTCCTCTCCATTGTCAAATTTTTGTCTCTTTTCTGGTGGAAGTAAAAGTAACAAAGAAAATTCGTCACAAAATCCAGAAGAAATTCTACATATTGAATATTTCTGAGAATGAATACCTAAATGAATCAGTTGCGATCAACTAAAAATCTTTCAAAAGAAGGAATTGCACTTCTCACATTAAGACTTAGATGAAATAATGACTACTCAGCTCCTGAATCGAACATATAACATCTAACATGCAGATCTTCCCGTTTATCCTTCTTCTTTCATTACAAAATCATGACTTCTCTTAAAAACCAACTTTCACATGCAACAGGCGACAGTTAACCTTACATTTTTCACGTGAATTGTTGCGGTATTGTTTACTTTGAATGATCCGTTGATAGAAGTTGTTTTGTATGCAATTGCTAATCGCTTTGAATTCTGGTATTACTCAACAGTAAATAAATATAACTTTACATGTCAGTTAAACTAAAATGCCAGGAATGAATTAAATGCACTAAACGTATCGGGCGTAACCCTTCATCAGTAGTGATGAGAACTAGAACGCACAGGGCAGTTAAGTGGCAGAGATCGAAAAGTCGAAAGATAGAGAAGGATAGAACGTCTAATAGAGTTTGACGCTGCAGGAGAGAGAGTAGCATCAAGGAAGCTGCGAAGAGATCTCAGGAGAGAGATCTCAACATTTTAATCAAAAGTAACTGATGAAATTGTGTTACAAAACATGCCCTTGTTATTCTATGTTGTAACTGAAGGAGCTAATAACTTACTGCTTTGAGTACGATATTCAAATTGTCATAAAGATTCTATTTGCAACAATATTTTGCCATATAGAAATCTGTTAAAAATCTAGACGCATAGATTTTGATCTCAAAGAACAAAAACATTTGCTGTGCAATCAAAAGATAAACGAAAAGAAATCTATACCTGGATCTGATAAAACTTCTTTCGCTGCAGCAATATCGACAAACATTTTTTCAGCTTTTTTTCTGTCCTTTCCTTTATAATGATCAGGATGCCACTTTACAGCTAATTTTCTGTATGCTTTTGTGATGTCTCGCTTCGAAGCATTTCTATAAAACAAAGTGTTAACAGCCTTTTAGTGGTACAAATTAATGTACAAAATGCTTGCACGTCAATATGGAAAAGTTAAAAAGAGAAATAACATTATTTGGCTTGATAAATGTTAGAAAGAACGTTCATACTGTTGTTGGGGTCTATGGTTATCAACGACGAGAAATTAGGAACAACAATCTATTGTTTGCTTCCATTCCTTTATTGAGACATTTCCTTTCCTTTATTGAAACACTTCAAAGACAGCTTTCAAGTTCATTTGAAATGTTGGGAGGTTGAATATTTGGTTGAAAAATGTTCAACTTTTAGCCAATAATGAGAGGATAATCTACCATAATATAGATAGATAGGATGAGCATAGCATAAGTAAATTTTTACCTTTTAATTCCCAATATTTTGTAATAATCTCTCTTTTGTGACTGTTTCTGTAACCTTTGTGCCTTTTCAAGGCCTTCCTGAGCCTAAAAAGAAAATCAAACATATAAATAATAACACATCAAATCTTTCCGAGACAATAACATGGATCTGCTGCAATTGATTCATCGATTCATCAATTTATCAAGAAATGCACTTCAAGTTCAATTTTTTTCCCTCCTAAACGTCAAATTGTCTTTGTTATGAAAACGTGTCTGGAATGATATTTTTACTTGAGATTTCAACAATGTCTTTCCTATTCTACATCTTCACTGTGAACTTACTTCAGGAAAAAGTTTTAAAAACATTTTCCTTCCTGCAAACCGGACAAAGATCATGCTTAAATTTCCTGCAAGAAAAGCGAAAAAAATCATACTCTGACAAGCACTCTGTGTATTGAGTGGTGTCAGTAAACATTTACAACAGAAGCTTGAAAACAAAAAGAGAAATAATTACTTACTCTATGAAAGTCTCCATTTATATTTTTTGCTGCCTGGAAATCTTTGATAGCTGCATCATAATTTTCATCTAACAAATATGCTTCACCTCGATCACATAATGCCTCGATATCATTTTCATTGACTCCTAATACATCTGTGCATGATTTGATTGCGTCATTCGTTTTTCCCATCTGTAAAAATTCACAAAAATACTTCGTCAAAAAAAGAAAACATCAAGGAACGACGATCCCATGGGATTTGGATAACACGATTTCTTAAGCATCAGAAAATCAAAAGATTAAACTTCCAGATTCCCTTTTTTATTTATCAATTTTATCCAATTTTGAGATTGCGACGTCATCCAAATGCTACATCGCGAACAAGAAAAGCGACTGAAATCTCTGTTGCGCCTTATTGTACATCTCGATACAAACAGTTTTCTTTAAATCTTCCCCACTTATTTAGGATTTACGATCATTTTAACTTGCTTCAAAATTTACCATTCAAAATTCTCATGCAATCATTATCTTAAGTATTCGCATTTCTTCAAATTTGATAGACTTTGACGAGCACACATTGGAAAGAAATTTCATGTCATTAAGAGGAATCGGTGGAACGAAAAACTGAGATCTGTCAGTCATACCATTCTCTGTTATGAACACCTGTTAGCATCGCGAAACAGGCAGCTGCTGAGAAGTGAGCAACAAATATGCAAACTGGGGCTGAGCAACATTCTCATAATATTGTCAAGAGTTGGACGATCCTGAGCCTCAATATTCTTATAAACACTATTCTTATAAAAAGAAAAGAGCGCAACACCACAGAAGGCGAACACTGCATTTAAAAGTTTTGTGAAACAGATCAAACGATAACTGATTTACACAGATCACAGGGAAGGAAAATCAGAAATTCATTTTGAAAAGATTTAACAGAACAATAGCAAAAGATTGATACCTTCATTTGACAATGACAAATATCTCCCATCAATTTTGTGTAATAAGAATGTTCCTCTGATTCTACTTTGAAAGCGGCTTTTAATTTGAACAAAGCGTCCTCATATCTTTCTTCATCTATAAATTGTTGTGCATCTTGCATAAATTTTACGAGTTTCTTTACTTTCTATGGACAAGAAATGTATAATATTGAAATCAGAGTAGTAAAAGCAGGGTTCTAGTAGTAAAAGAGTAGTAGTAGAATCAGAGTAGTAAAAGTAAAAGCAGCTTTATTCTTAATAGCACGATGAAGATGCAGGTTCTATAACAGTTCATAAAACTGAAGAAAATGAATCATAATTTCATGTTTTCATCATTGGAACACGAAATCAAATATCAAGAGTGCCTGAAAATAGGCGAGACATTTCTTATCGTTGACTGAAAAGATCTGTAATTAGATACTCCTGAAAACCTACAAAAATTTCCGTTTGTACAAAATAAAATTCCTTTTTATTTCATTGATAGTTTTCCTGCCAGCAGCATTTTTCTATGTTGCAAGCTTCCTGCAATTTTTATATGTAAAAGCTCCTAAAGAAACGCTCCAATGTGTGCTGATGCACATCATGAAGTAGTGCCTGTTTCCTGCTCGTTGCGTTTGTCTTTCCATCAATCCTCACTTATCGTTGTTCTTTCCACCATATCTTTGAAAACATTAATAAACGGTTAGGTTGAAATCTGAACAAATTGGAAATGATCATAAACTTATGATGACGACAACGACGACAATGAAGATGATGATGATGATGATAATGATGATGACAATGATGATGATGATGATTATAATGCTTACCTTATAATGTTTGAAACATTGCTTGTGATCTTGATCGAGTTTCAAGCACTCACGAATTTCTCTGTGATGAAAAAGTTTCTACAATAATGCACATAATAAAGATCTGAGGAAGAAAAACCACGAAAGCTCTCATTGCTGCCAAATTAGTGCAAACCCTTATCAAAACACTTCCATCATTCACTACACTATACCACTACCAAGGATCTGTAGCCTATATAGCATTCTATATGCTGCTTTGACAAGAAGTTCTGCTGGAGAGACAATAAAGAAAGGAAACAAAGAGGGATTGATTACAGTAGGAAGATTCTGTGGCACTAGAAACTTAGGAGACAAAGAAGACACTTGGTCACAACTGGACAAGGGCTGTGAAAGTGATTCACACTTGCCAAGGTAGAGAGCAGCAGAAGTCCATAATTACCCAAGCTATAAAAATATCATAAAAAGAAATAAGAATTGAACAATACTTTAGTACATTTTGAAGAATTTCGAATGTATACAGCAGCAAAAAAAGTTCTAATGCTTTTCAGTTGCAAATATCACTCAATAAAAGCTCTTTTGTAGAAAAGATAAAAGGTCTATTGCATTAAGAATTGAATTTGTTTTACGAACTTACTTTAATGATTCTTCAGCTTCACCAATAGAATAATGTAATTTACTAATTTTCAAGTATCCATTAGTGTTATCTGCTATCAGCTTTAATGTTGGTCTGAAAAATAATGAGTCAAAGACTAGTTATCACTGAGCCTTTCTTGAAACTTGGTTTTAAAATCTATAAAGGATTAAAATCAACCATAAAACGTAATCAAAATCTTCACAATGGAGGCACAAAGTTCATCCAAATGGCCTATCAAAATTTTAGAAAAATAGGCAATGAGGGGTTCATTTTCATGACACTGGTCAGCGTGCAACATCGCTTGTTTGATGAACAAGACAGAGATTTTACTAAAATTGACATGCAACATAACAGTTGTATTAACCTAGCCAGATTCAATGCCAAACAATACAATAAAGGATCCTGATAATAAGAGACTGATGGGAATCAAAAAGCTCTTACAGTAGATCTCTTGTGTTGCTGTTTCACAAAGCCAAATTTGCTTTGCTTCAAAAGGAGATAATCAAATCAAAGAACAGATAGGATGTGAAGTACTCTCGGGGGGGGGGTAACTTAGTACTTTTCATGGTACGGGGACGTGCCATTTCTTAGGGGTACCTTTTTGAGACCGTTACGGAATTATGGGTAGCATTTTCACAATTTTTGGACATTTAACGGAATTATGGGTGTCCTTTTCAGGGGATCTTTCATAATTTCCGGAATTATGGCCAAGATTTTCATTCGATTTACGGAATTATGACCCTAAAATCCACCAGAATTTACAGAATTATGGGTACCAATTTTTCGGGCAAAATGGCACGTCCCCGTCAGAAAATAGGTTGAGATACCCCCCCGAGGAAGTACTGTATATTGGGATCAAAATTTAAAATTTAAAAAACAACAAAAACCTGATGTCTCCAATGGCTTTGATGGGTTCACCAATTGCTTCATAGCACTCTGCTCGAATCTGCCGTAATACAGGGTCCCAAGGGCAAACCTACAAAGCAGAAAACAATACATTGTGACCAAGTTGTTTTGGGGAACTAAGAAGATTGGAAATTAACTTATTGTACAAAGTAAGCATATTCGCAGCAAAATAGCTGCTAACATCATAGGACTGAAAAGTCATAGTGTATTGTACCACTGTGTAGTACCAAAATAAATGCATCAATTTCCTGAAACTTTTTGTTTGATTTTCTTCCTTACTCAACGACATTGCTTATGACTTAGTAAACAATATTCGTTTCTCATTTCAGACTTCAGTGTCACATTATATTTGCATTTCAGACATGGCTAGCACTGCTGCATAACCTGGTCTCAGTCATTTTCTCAAAATCGTAATGTTGGTTGACTTGCAAGTAAGGTGAATCTTTTAATCTTTAATAAAATATACCTCGATTGCTCTCGACAATAATTCTATTGCAGATCCAAAATCACCTATTTTGTATGCATCTTTTGCTTGTGCAATATCTTCTTTTGTTGGGTCAATAAGATTAATCTGAAACAAGAAGAGAACTAACTTTAGATATTACCCTTCAACTGGGTTGACTTACAAGGGGTATTTTGAATCAGCTTGTTAGATGAACAATACAACAACATTGAGGAGGCCTACATTGCCTCTGACTGGAAAAAGACTAGGCTGGAAAACATTTGTGAGGCCACCAGCCTACAGTGGCCTAAATGGCTGATGATGATGATGATGATGATGATGATGATGATGATGATGATGATGATGATGATGATGATGATGGTGATGATGATGATGATGATGATGATGATGGTGATGATGATGATGATGATGATGATGGTGATGATGATGATGATGATGATGATGATGATGATGGTGATGATGATGGTGATGATGATGACAACTACTGTATGATCAGAAAATCCTTTTGCTGCATCCAGTGCAGCAACATGGTCTAAATACACCAGAGAATTGGGACATGTTTGATGAGATTTTATTAATCACATGCACTGTAAACCTGATTTTGCAATGATTGATGAAGTGATCCACGTAGACCTCTTCAAGGCACATCAATGCACAAGCACCACTTGCAGGTATAAATTATCACACCAAAGTAGTGTTTGGACTGCAAGCACATCATCCCAACCTATTTGCTTGCAGGCACTGAATATTTTTAACAAGGCCTGGATCCATAGCTGAAAAACACATTAACTTCCTGAGACAATCAAACCATCTGTATTGAACTGGTCTGCACTACAATGTCTTTCTTGCAACTTAGCAATTTAGATAATTTCACTCATGAATAGAAATAACCTGATGGATAGTGCAGCATGAAACAATGAAGAAGCAAGAGATACCTGTGTTAATGCTGATTCATCATTATGATTCATGCTCAACTGGGGATGAGAAAAATACTATCATGAATAAAGCAATCCTTTGAGATGAATCTTGTTGCATAAAATCTTTTAACTATGAAATGGACAAAAACCAGATAAAGTTTTTGAGCACTATTCCAATACTATTTTATTTTCTTTTAATGTTAGATTTTGGTTCAAAATCAATTCAAAATCAGTCTCATACAAAAATATTCTTAATCCCAAGACAAAACTTGACTTTTGTTTGTCATTAGCACAGCTGTCTTGTAACAAAGTTCATATTTCTGTCCAAGGCTTTCCAAGTCTTGCAAATACAGAGTTCAGATGTGATGTGAAACTTTTAAGCTAAATTCTGAAAGTTACTTCATTTGGAAACCAGTTCCTTTCATTTCCCAGCTTTCTAAACAAAGATTGAATGAATTCATGGGATATTGGACATTTCACCTACATACACTAATGACAAATAAAATATCAAATTACCACAAATTCAAAATCATCCAGAGCAGAATCCAGTTCTCCTTGCTTCAATCTAATGTTTCCTCTTTGCATTCTTGCCTTAAGGGATAAAGAACCATGCAAACTCACAACCAAAATTTTATTTCTGGGTTTAATCATGTAAAACACAAAAATCTTCAATCATTCAAAACACATATATACCAATAAAGTTTGGAAACAAACTAAAATGTAAACAATAAAATTTAAAGGATCTGTAAAGAATTGGGATCATATTCATAAAACCATAGATGCAAACCAACATAGAACATAAGATAACCAAAAGCAACCCAAAAATAACATAAAATATCATACATCACCTTACTGAAATCAGGCCTTAGTTCAATAACTTGGTCAAGATCTGGCAAAGCTGCTTTAGATCGTCCCAATGCCAAGTACACAGCAGCTCTTCTGAAATAGATCATGTAATTGTATGGATCACCCTCTGTCAAAGAAAGGAGACTTTTCTATAGAATGCAAGATCATTAGCATTGGGTCTTTTGAGAGTACGAATCAATATATACTGTATGCATGTGATCAAAGTGCCTAAATTTGAGGTATGTATGTCAACAGGGACACAGCAATTATCTGTTGCAATCTGTCTGAATTGTTATTCAGTATATATTCTTTGTTAGGTCATGTCTTATCATCTACATTTCAATTTCAACTGGATTTGTCATCAAGGTGTAAATTTTCCGACAAATGTTTCTCTTTAATGATGTTAAATCAGTAACTTCCATATATATACTGTATATTGCTTGCAAAAGTAAACTGTTGAATGAGGTAGCATTTAATTGCATTCCTAACATGGTTTCTTCTAGCATGTAAGGAGTGGTCATTAGATTAGGGGAAGAAAGTAGCTTTGGTCACTGCAGAGGAGGCAAAGAAACGAGCTCCTTGTTCCTTTCCTTCCCCTCCTTCCCAGTGACCAAACTCTGTATTCTAATCAAGGCTAAATTTTCATCACTCTTTACATTTGATTAAGAGTGCACATACCAATGGCAGCATGGTAATGGGACAAAGCTTCTGTGAGCTGTCCAGCAGCTAATAATTTTTTACCAAGTTCCAAATGTTGATCAACATCAATGGTGTTATCTCCATCAACACCTATTTATAAAATGAAGATGCCTAAAGATTCTAAGATTATCATATAAAAGGTTTGGGGCTGTAAAGGCAAACACAAAAAATGATATTTTTCTAACGCCGAAAAATACTGCTCAATAGAGTCTTTGATCAGTTTGTTAGTTTGGAGCAAAGTGCTGGAATGACATTCCCATGGATATAAGAAAATCATCCTCTACAATCAATTTTCATCCTAAACTCCAAGCTTTCCTCTTTGAAAATATTTACCAAAATTGATCTTGGAATAATAGAAATTGATCTAATTTCAAATCGAAATCACACTCTGATGAGGACACTAGTCCAAATGGCCTCAGTGTGTTAAACCTTTGTATTTTGTCGTCCAACCTCCTTATATAAATTGTTTTGTTCAACGTATATTGTATTAATTGTTTTTCATTTCTTTTTTTTTGCTGATGTATCAATTTTCTGTATCTTATATACCTGTAGTTTAGTTATATTTGTCTGTTTAGTTATGTCATGAATTGTATGTAGTGGAATTTGAAATTATATGAAACTGAAACTGAAAAGCCCCTTGTCAAAATCCAATCATCTTGATCAGTTTCAATGGTATTATCACCATCATGACCGCACAAAAATGGGAAATTCAAGACCTCACTGGTAAAACAGCAATGCAATCCACCCTTGTCATATTTGGTGCAATCCTACACTAATTATCAAAGTCTTAGAATAATTGCACTGAAAATATTGCTATTTGAGCACAGCCTTCACTGACTGCAAATCTTAACACAGTACTCCCAATGCAGCAATCACAGTCTGCAGATTGCACCATTGTTTTACCTGGTTTTAACAGTGGTAATGTAGGGAAGGGGTTAAGGGGATGGGGGGATCATTGCCAATTAATCAAAATATCTATCAGTAGTGCCTGTGCTATGATAACCATCACATACCTTTGTTGGAACATCAAATGGAATGTATGCAATATCTAAAGGTTAAAGCTAACAACTCTGAGAAACTTCTTAATGCCCTTCTGAGGAAAACAAATACCCTAAAGAATCACTTGTCAAAAGGCAATTGCGGCAATGATCTATCTTCAAAAACAGGTTTCATTTGAGAAGAGAAAAAAGAAAATTTGTAATATGATTTTGACTTTGGACTTATGTTTTTGTTTTAAGCTTTCCATTTACAAAGCAAAATTCATAACTTAAGCCTTACTAACAGTGGGTGCATTAGTTTATCCTTTCCTGTCAGGCTTCAAAAAAGTCAAACATAACCTTAATCAATGCCACAAATGTAAAATAAAATGATCATCATCACTGTTGTTTCCTTTTATTTATATTTATCTCTTGCAACAAAATTACTGCCACGAAGTATAATCGAAAGAAATTAATCATAAACATCGTGTCGGAAAAGCAGCAATCTCTTATGAAGTATTAATTGCCATGTTAACAATTTTCATTCACACAGTATGAAATAAACGCAACCAAATATGAAATACTGGCTACATATGCATGAGACCGAACGAAAGGTAAGGGAGGCAAACAAAAAACTGAAAATTTGTATGCGTGGGAATGATTGAAATACCTTGTGCTTCTGTATCAAGTGTCATGAATAAAACTGACATTGAATGAAACACTCTGTAAAACAATGAGCTTTTTGTCCACATCTCTTCAGCTTTCCTTCTTCTATTACCTTGTTTACCTTCCTTCTAACTGCACCTCTTCTCCACTTCTTGTCCAGTGCGACAGGTTAGGCCAGTTAGCAACGACGCGATATAACCTCGCTTCTGGGCTTTAAAGAGAGGCCACAAGGACATGTTTTCGTGCACAATTTTGATTGGTTAATCTTGGAAAATCTGGAACAACACCCACAAAACCCAATGAACAGCTGGATTTGGGGGTGTGAAACACCTGTCTGTCATTACCTGTGGCACGGGAAGTGGTCACTGAAGTTTCCATGAAGTTTTTGTTCTTCCTGCATTCCTGTGGAGCATTCCTGCTTATACTGAAAACGCATTAACTCCAATTTTCACTCGACTCTCTGATGGTGTGACGTGCCAGATTTCATCTGATTGGTAAAAAAATAAGAGCACAAATGTAATCATGGAAAACGAGATTGAAGTTCATTCGCATGCACAAAATCCATCTCTGCAAAAAAGTTACGCAAAATATCAAATATTGCAGATATTCTCTATGCTTGTTCTCTATGTTAACTTGCTTGACTTTCGCCCATCTCAAAGAAATACAAGTTCTTCGACCTCTCTACTTGCACCTGTATACCCTGTATGCAACAGATTGTAGACATCCGTACAGTTTTCTCTGGAACTGTTGGTACACAAAATTTTCCAACTTTTATATAGAACCCATTGTGGCATAATTTGATGGGAATGTTGATTACTGGAAAACACGAGATTCAAAATTGATAAGTGAGCATTCACAATCTCAAGGAAGGTAATTCGAGCAGTTTTCCACGTTTTTCACGCAACAAGTTTAACAAAACTTACCCATTTTACCCCCAGTGGACTCTACTTTTGAAGCGGAAAACTAAGTAGCACTCCTCTCCACCAGCGTCTACGTGCTTTAATTTCAAAATAGCACACTTGGATCAAGAAATATCTGTTGCAATGCAATTTGGTAATTTTTGCTTTGAACTACAAAGCTCTAATAATATTGTATCTCATCCAAAACAAATACTGGTGAAATTGGATCTTTACGTTAACGTTCAGAGGATATTAAAGAGGATAATTGTTATTGCACTGCAAAAATTATTATCGGAATGAAAACCCGTCTTTTCCAACTGATATGAAACGAAGTATGAAGCAAGACTTTTTCTTTCTTGTCTGATATTTAACTGTGTAAAGATGAACAGGTTTTTCAATAAAAAGATTCAAAAAGAAAGACAAATTAGCTTTCATGTGTGATGTATGCTCGCTAAGTAACGAAGCCAACAACTACAACAACATACACACATATATTTATACATACAACAAAAAGCAGTTAACAATATACGATGTTACGAAATGAAAAGTTCGAAAAAATGAGAAAACTACCAACGATGAAGTTACATTCTTAAATCGAGTGTTATTTATAAAATTCATGATCTTGTTCGTCTTTTTTCATATTATTTTTGTAACCCTTTTCAAAGTCCTTGGCTAAAACGATATATCTGTTTTCTCGTACTGCTTGCATGCCAGCCTAAAAGGAGAGCAGAAACATCTATCAAAAAGGCAATTACCAGAAATCTCGAGCTCTTCTTACATTTTGATAGCATAGGCTTCTAGATTGCATGAAAAATCCTTTGAACACGAGTCACAAGAATAGCCATTTCACGCGAAAACATCAAAATTCTTACATATAGAAACCTGTCACAGAAAGTACGTCACTGTCTTGATATCAAAGCCCCCTATCCACCCCCCCTCCCTATGGAGGCGAAACAATTTTTAGGCGAAACAATTTTAAGGCGAAACAATTTTTAAGGCATACAAATGAAGAAACTTACTTCTTGGCAAATTGCATTGATGTCCGCACCACTTATTTTGTCCGGTCTTGCAACATCTAATAATAGTTAAGGGAACATTCTTTGGCAGGATGTTTCACAACACAGCAATGCTTTATCGCTAAACAATTGACTATCGTAATTCTTCTCCCCGGCTAGCCTTTCTAATTTCATTCAAAATGGCAACATTTTCAAATCAGTCTTGGCTATTGTTGCAAAAACTTAGAATACTCAAACCTCGGAAATTATGAATTCTTCAAGAGTTTATGAAAAAGTTTCTCTTGTCATCACTTCACAAGCATTAAAACTGCGAAGGTTAGCCTAAACAATAAAATAGACTCCAGCGATCTGGTATCTACGGTGTCCCAAAAAGTACTCACATTTCAAAAATCAACATACTCGATTATTATACTTATCTTCAAAATTCCCTTTTTACTTCTTTTGCCAATCATCTAAGTTTATTGACAGATTATAAAGTGTTCGTTTTCATTTCTTAAAGGGTGCAAAATTATACGTTGAAAAACAATATTCTGAGCTTTTCTCTTTCACCAACATTAAACATCTTGCCAAACAGCCGTTATTTCAACATTTTTCATTCAAGTCTACAATGATATTCTGCTTTTCTTTCTGACATCTATGACCAACATAAGATCTTAATATACAAATAGAAATGAATCTGGCAATCATCAATGCTTTCCAAAGTATGCTTCAAGACTACCAAGCTATTAGAAGAGTTAGATTTGCTGGTTTGAATTTTAAAACCAATAACGTGATTATAAATTCTTGACCAAATAATACAGTCTTTGATATAGTTGTTAAAAACGGTAGTTAACGTCGACCATGTAATCTTTTCTCCTGAAATGCTTCCAAATGAAATCAGAATTTCAAATATAAATAACCTCTGTCTCACGATTCACATACCACACTTTGCGTTTTATCACCATTTAGTATATTATTTCATATAAGTTATTGGCTTTAATTTCATATACATTGATTCTTTTTTTATTAACTGCTTTATGTAATAGTAATTTCAGCTTGTTTGTAATTAGGTTAGAGGCCCTCTTGGCCTAGATGCCTTATGTTTAAAAAAGTAAACAAACTTTGCTGTCTGTTGAAAAAGAAGTGCTTTTATTGGGACACTCGGTGGATTGGCAGCATGACTTGTAACATGAAAAGGATACAATCCTCTAGATCGACTTCATCGGATAAATTCATCTTTGCAGTAATGGTTGAGAAAATCAAACGTTTCTGTCTTCTGTCAGGCATCGGGAATTCTATTTTACGATCGAGTCTACCAGGCCGAAGAAGAGCAGGATCAAGCGTGTCTGCCCTATTTGTTGCCATGATTACCTAAAAATAAAACATTATCGATTTTCACTCGAATCTTTGCATAACTTTAATAATGGTTTGGTATAACGTTGCTGCCCTATTCTTTGAAAAGGCCTGCTCGAAGGGCACATGAGGTAGTTCGCAAAACATCACAACAGTGCTTTCAAAATGTCTGCTGATTTTGGGGCTGGACTGTCATCAACTTGCTAAACAGTAAACAATAACTTGTATGTACTTCTGCTTGCAACCACTTTTAAAAACTGGCTATTTCTGGCATTGGTCATATTGACTTTCCTGGATCACTTTTGAATTTATGGCATTTTTGGATACATGGCACCTTCATTGTTTATCGAAGCTTTGGATAAACCCTCTCGTAAATCTTTTCATGAAATTACAAAACGCTGCAATTCAAAAATTATTCATGATATCAAAGATGCTCTCTCTGAGATTATGGCAAATTGCATAAAAAATTCGATTTTATAGTTATGCACAGAATCGACGCCTATTCTAAATATCTCAGGTTAGTAAAATGAACCGTCATTCAGTATAAGAAATCTGTTCTTCTGGATAATAGAGATAAAAAGCTAACAAACACACAACCACAGATTGCAGCTCATTTTCCTGGTTCAACTTCATCTGCAAGAAGTTTTCTCACTTATCTTGATTAATCAGTTAGTCCATGATTGGCAAGGAAGCTGTATTCTTTGTCAAATGAAATAATTTTTGCAACTTTTCTTCTCAATTTGTATTTATCATAGTTTGGATGATACATACAGGAGAGGCAAAAGTAGCTAAATTTCAATCAGTACAAAGAACATTCATTGGGGTTGTAGGTCCATCAACCAATTAAGTAGTTGCTAGCTTACTTTGACATTAACAGTCTGATCAAATCCATCCATTTGATTTAAAAGTTCCAGCAAAATTCTTTGTACTTCTCTGTCAGCTAAGGAAAACAGAATTCAATATCGTTACATATAACAAACATGAAAAAGGCTGAAATACAACATACTGTATCAATCAATGGTGAATGGTCATAACCTTTGACAATACTCTTTGTCCTACCTTTGAGCTTTTGGAATAAGGATATGCAATGAAAAAGGCCCTTAACAACACTTCTGACTGTCTCAGTCATAAACCAGCAGACAGCCTTCTTGCCCACATTTTTACATGTTTATATGTCATGTAAATTTGCCAAACTGAACTGAACATTCACAGTTCACAGATTCAAACATGTTTATTTTGAAAGGTATGTCAAGTATCGATAAAGTTACAATCAAAGTGCTTTTATCATACTTGATTTACCACAGTAGTTGGCGTTCAAGATCATCTAAAAGCACAATGTTTCAAACATGGCCTGTTACCAAGCTCTGCTCAAAACTTCATGCTAAATCCAATTCATATTCAGTTCATATTAATACTTGGATTTGACTTTATCTACCTGCTCATCTTCATAAGCTTGCTGCTTGCACTACATTCAAAAAGAAAAACTGTTTGATGACAGTCGGTGATACATAGCAGCATATATCAAACCTCTAAACACTAGTCTTCAAACTTCGTTGTTTTGTGGAAATAAAACAAAGTTAGGTATGCTAAAATTCAATCTTTGCAAAGAACACCCGCTAAAACAACGTGAGTTTCCGCAGTTTTGCTATGGAGAACACAGCAACTCCTTGCTGATTCCATTTCACGAAAAAAAATCATACGCTTTTGAGCTTGAATTATAAGTCTGGTATCGCCGATGCTACAAGACAATGATCGGCGATGAATTGCGATCTAATGAAATCCAGGCTTTGCATGCAAGTTTTAATCAAATCAATGTAAAAATTATTTTACCTCCTGTTTGAGCATCAAATCGCTTAGTAGCAATGGCATCAATCTCATCAATGAAAATAATTGAAGGAGCATTCTCTTTAGCTAATCGAAACACATCTCGAACCATCCTAGGCCCTTCTCCAAGATATTTCTGAACAAATTCTGACCCAACAACTCGAATGAAGGAAGCGGTTGTGTGATGAGCTACAGCCTTCGCCAACATCGTTTTACCACATCCAGGGGGACCATACATTAGAACACCTCTAGGAGGGTCAATTCCAATTTGTTTGTAGAGGTCAAAGTGAGTGAGGGGAAGTTCCACTGCTTCTCTGATTTCTTGCTTTTGAATATCCATGCCTGAAATAATATTTCATATTTAACTTTGGTATCTAATTCTTTTAGGGGCCCTAAGATAAAAACATTGATCCAAGGACACAAATAAAGCAGTGGCAGGGCCAGATAAAAATAGATAAGGTGTAACAGTCAAAAATTTTCAGGCTGGAGAGTGTAAAGGTATTACATATTTTTTACATTTTCTAATTACAATTTTAGCAAAATGTTTGAAAGTGGAGGGGGTATCCCCCTCATATCCTTCCCATTGCCATACCACCCAAAACAAGAATACAATTATGGCAAATGCAAATCAATGATTCAATTCATTGACTTTGCATGCTGTGATGAAGGTATTAGCATTCAGGACTCTGGAACCTCAATAAACAACTAAATGGCATTCACACAATACATTGTTGGTCTTGAAAGATACAGTCTTTGGCATTCCAGGGAAATAATGTCACACATTATAGATAGAGGAATCATAAATCTCATGGAAGCGCTATCCAGTCACAAGAAGAATTTTCAAACAAAGAATGAAATTCCTGTGAGAAAAATTAGTCTTTTGCAGGTCTGGCCAAAAGATTTTATGAGGGGAGCAGTAAATATCTCTCCAAGTAATGTTCAGGTGAGCTATTCCTAAATGAACTGAATAGAAAAATAAGGAAAAACAATTTCAAGGACAATATTTCTATTTTTTTTAAATAGTTCAGGAGAGCTACCTACAGCTAGTGTCTAACACTTGAAGGGAGTCTGAAGGGGGCAAGAGCAATGGCTCTATTTCAAAGGGCAAGGACTGATGAAACAACAATTCAAAACTGAGACAAAATGTACCTCCTATATCAGCATAAGCAACATTGGGTTTCTCTTCAGCTGACAACATTGCAATGCTACTGTCTGCTTCAGGAGGTAAAACATCAACCAATGCATTTGAGTGTTTATGAAGGGCTACTGATGCATTTGGTTTCAACAGTTCTTTGTCTATTGTACTCAGTATTCTTACATAATAATTTGAACCTACAATCAAACACACATTCTTCAGTTTGTGTCAACAAGCAAACAACATGAAAGTAAAAAGGGGTATCATTATCACAAGATTAAAGAATATTGGTCAAAAGTGATCTGGTAGACTAGTTGCAATTTAAAAGACTAACAACAACTTTTCCTATGTCTGCCTTATCCATCTTCCTTACCAAAAGCTTACACATTTACTTGTGCAGTCTAGCCTAGGTGCAGACTCAATTGGTTACACCAAAATAATCTTAGTTAGGAGCCATAAAAAGTAACCAATTCTGACAGGCAACGATGAATTGAAAACAGGCAAATTCTTATTGAGTGTTGGATGAGCTGCTTCATGAGCTGATCTAAAGCATAATCTAAATCATACTTGGCGTTTGGTAAGGAATGGACCTGATAAACAATAGGAATTTAAAAGATTGATTGGGGTTATGACATTTCATGTTGCTGGATTATTGTTTGATGTTCATGGTACTTTTATCAGTAGAAAAGCCTTAATTCTTCTTAATTCAAATACTGTATAGTCCATGCATTGATAACAGTATAACTTTTCTCATTATTGCATTTGTCAAGTGCAGCTAAAACTGAAGATCTCATTAATTAATTGTATTCAATTGATCTAAGCTTTTACAAACCCACCAGTTTTCAAGACATTGCTTGGAATGTCTAAAGTAGCCTGCTAAAAGTTCAATAAAAATCAATGAAAATATCACAGACCCTTTTGCAGTACTTCAATGGATTTGATATTTCAGAAGGATAGTTCAATCTGGCAAATCACCTTATACAAAGTGGACTGACTAAAACTGAGTCCAATATTGCACATTATTTTGCATGAAAGAACTGACCATTTGAAGTGAAGGTGAAGTGGTGGCTTTTAATACCAAGCACTGGGATCACAGAAGTAGCGAGAATCAAGTCCACAACTCCTTGTCATGAGGCTCAAGTGATGGGGTCCTACCTGGTATCAAATCCACTCCACCCGACTATTCCGAATGCAAAGTCAGAGAATTACACCACTGTGCCACAACACATTCCTTTGGATCTAATTTTCTTGGTAAAAGGTTTATTTGGTATAAAAAAGGATAATAATGAAAAACAAACCTGTTGTAGACCCAACAATACCAGTGTTTTGGTCAACTGCTTCTAAAAATTGTCCAATAACTAAAGGCACAGACTGAATTCTTTTTACTTCCTCTTGAGCATGTAAATATTCTTTTTTCAAATTCTTTTGTTCATCTTTAATGTATTCTTCTTGAACTTCTAAAAATTCAAGCTGCTTCTGCAATTTTTTGTATCTAATGTACAGATCATCGACAGTGGCATCAAGATTAAGTGATGAACTTGCTGATGCTGAAGTTTGAGGCCTTGAGACAGCTACATCAGCCTGTAGAATGAAAATGCATGGGTTTGTAATTTAACACTCCTTATCAGCATAGTCAGAAAAATGCATGCCATCTAAAACTCTATTGCTCCCTAAATATTGTATATAGCAATAATATTTGGCAATGTCTGATTGAACACTTAACAAGTTTAATTATTTTCAGAATTTTCCTGGCTGAAAATTGGTCATCTCTTTGAGATTTTACAAGGGATTTTTCTGAGAAGTCAATCTGACAAACCTTCAAAACGTTTCAAAATCATAGGAAAATTCCCTAATGATTCTATCGACAAATAATTTTTGTCACAGTTAACGGAATTGGGCTGTTAACAGCTCAACCACCCTCCCCCCTCCTTAACGGACCACTAAATTTGTTGCTAGATTTTCTCTTGTCACGGGTGTCCCAAAAAATCTCGTTACAGGCCTATTTTGTGCCTGAGTTAGGGCCTAAGCCTTACCGCCGAGTGTAGTGTACCGCCAAGTGTAGTGTACCGCCGAGTGTAGTGTAGATCGCAACTTCAAATTTAAGTAGTGTACCGCCGAAAAACTTACTGCCACGAGTTATTCTTTAAGGATTGACAACGAAATATTACTTAGTTCAATTTTCATCACAAAAGTAAAATTTTTAACGGATTTGCGCTGGACCCCCTCCCCCTTAACAGCCAAATTCCGTTAACTGTGATGAAAATTGTTTGTCAATGACCCCTTAGAACGACATCATCTTCGGAGGATGAAACTGTTTTCCCCTAGAGTGAGAATCTCAAGGCAAATGGAATGGAGGTCCAAGGGCTGAGTCCAAAGAAAATTTTCGGAACTAAACTCTTTTATGCACTTGTTGGGAGCCACCCTCCGTATTGCTACAAAAAAAACACTTTCATTTATCCTCAAAATTCCAGATCTAATAACCTCACCACCCTTTGAAATCGTAATCTATGAATTTGGACAAACTGAGAAACTGACCTTCAAGGAGAAGTGGGGGGCTTGTCCCCCAAGTCCTCCATGGCATTGCCACTGACAGTTTTCTGAGGATGAACATTTTTAATAGCTGGAATCTGACTTTGATGAGAGTACATTGAAATTAAAAGGATTTTTTGCAATGCAATTATAAACCTATCAATCTTATTGGCTGGCTGTAGATAGTTCAATGATGATGTTACAAATATGTGCTAAAATATTTGAAGCTACAACAGTGTCGAATCCTTTGCAGTACGAAGCTGAACCATGGATAAACCAAGCAAGATCTTTCAATACATTTTTGGCAGTTGAACCAGGAATTCTTAGGCCAACGAATCTCCAAACTTTGAGGGCATTATTTTCAAACTCTGTGACTTACTTCGTGGGAAAGCACTTGATGGTTACAATATTTCATTAACAGATAAATGAACTAAGGTTATTTAAAGTATAAATGAAGTAAAATAAATACATTACCGTCGGTTCTACAATTCCTAGTTCATCCATCCCTCAATTCTTTTGACTTTCTTTAGGATTGTTGAAAATGCAAAGCGAGGTCAAAGCGAGGCTTCAATCATGCGCCTCCGTAGGAGCATGGGCATAGCATTGAACATAGGTGGTGGCTCCCAGGTAGAAACACGTGGACCCAGCGGCAGTGCGACAGCATGAACACGAAAGTGCGTCAGCTTTTGTTTGTCTAAAAATCTCGTCCCACACATTTCGTTTGAATTTTAAAGAGAAACAAGAACTAAAATGATGATGAAAATCTGAACAACATGGCCTTCAAGCAAGATTTACGATGTTGTTTAAAACCATAACCCAGAATGAGGTCAATGAGGGTTTTCAACTTGTCATTTTACACCCTTTTAGAACTGAATGAAAGGAAGCATTTGATCATGTTTGACTGTATTCATGTCATTGAAAAAGGAGATCAAAGCTAAATTTTTGTGATTCTTTTGAATAGGTTTACTTTCTTTGGAACACCTAGAATCAGAATTCAACGACAATGTTGCTAAAAGGTGTCACGAAAGCTTTCAGACCCTGAAACTCAATAACTAACTCCGCCTTGGATCAGGTTGTTTCCAGGCTGGGATTTGATTTTTGTCTGTGCATGTGACCTGTCCTGCATGTCATGCCAAAATTTGGACTTTGAGCCAAGTGATAACATTTCATTTCCAAGAACGAAACAGAAACAGAAACAGATTTAACGAAAACTGCTGTTTCCTCTTTGTTTAATGGATCCTGTCCAAAAAAAGGTGCATCTTCGCACGTCTAAAAAGGCCAGTCTCAGTCAAGTGACCTTAGCGTGCCCATCGCAATCCCAACAAGGGATATAACTATCCGATGATTTGCGCTCTGGACAAATTCAATTTTAGATATGAATTTGAATCATTGCATAAAAATCTAGCTTTACTCGCAAAGGGGTTGCAAAATCTTTTTGGACTTTCGTTCCATGTTCCGATGTTTACGTTCATTGAATCGAAATGCGTGGCAAATCAGTATATTGGCTTTTAGGCTCATAACAACAGGAGTTATTGGCGGCCTGTAAACCACGGAATCATGAAATGACGGAACAAGATGACGAAATGCCGGAATAAATGATGGTATCATACAAGGGTGTAAGATATCTATTTTGTAAGCTCCTACTGAATATACATAAACGACATACGAATGCTGCAAGTTGCCTTTTTTCTCAATGGAAAAGCAAAACTTTGTTAACACCCTGGGAAACACCTAAGAGGTCAAATTCTTCCGACTTAAAGAAACTCTTAGTCTGTTTCCAAAAATCAATGAAACTTAATCCTCACCAAAAACTGATTTGTAAATCGTTAAATTCTTCTGCTTGTCTTGGCAAAAGGGGGGCTTTATCCCCTTTTCATGTCTAGATGCCCTTATTTTCAACATATCAAACTGCACTTGATAGTTTTCATCACGAATTCACGAGTAGATAGTATCAAAGTCATGTTAATGCGTGCATAAATAAGCCAAATAACGCTTCGCATACTGATATGGGGACAGGAGTTTCTTCGTGCCGTGCCGAACACACCGGGAATCCCCCACTACTTTTCTTGTTTTTTTTAAGCCACGTTACTAAAGTTTTGGTTTCCATTCAGAAGAAAAGAAAATTGAGGCATTCATATCGTGTTAATACGTTTAGGAGGATCCTGTCAAAACTGCCAATAGAAATATTACACTCATATGAGACACCGTCACATTATTCCGTCGTTTCCTCATTTCGTTCCGCCGTTTCTTGATTCCGTGGTTTACAGACTGCCGGTGCTATTGGCTATGACGCACTTACACTACTGTTGACGTAGACAATGTTTGTTCCATTGTTCACAGGGCTCAATTTAATTGGCTATAATAGCAATCCATGTTGTCTGAAGAGCTACATAAAACCTGTACGTTACATCTAGCCTGTACAAAGCTATCCTCCAATCAACTACCTCGAATTAGACTCTGGTTCACTGATTTCGAGCCTACTTCAAAGATTTGCTGCTTGCAGCGCAAATCAATAATAGTAGCTGACTGGATAGGTATAAGGTACGGCAAGTAAAACTAACCAAAATAAGGAAAACCCGGTTTTTCCGAGGAGAAAAGTTTCCTATTTTCTGATTTTGGCGACTTTCACTTGCCATATACGTAGATAAGCAACTCAACTGGAAAGGGTTAGGCTTGATATACGTAAATGGTCGACTTGCCTAGCCCTTTCCAGTAAGTTACTCCACTTTGCAGACAATATTTACCATTGAAAGAAGATTTTCCAAAAAACTGGTGAATGGGTTTCACCAAGATAAAATAAGTTCCTTATTCTATCTTGGTTTGTTACCCAACCAAGTGGCTGTTAGAATGTCCTTCGTTATTCTATTCGACAAGTCATTGGAAAAACGGTAATTCTCTCCTCAGATTTTGAAATGACTCCCCTAAAAGCGAGCCTAACAGAGTGTAGAGATTTACCATACCAGGATCCAAATGCTTTGGCTTTCTTTTGCTGCTTACAGGACCAGCAGGATCTTTTACCTGGGATTACATGCTAAAATTGTCTCAGTTTCTTTCCAAAAGGTGTGTCAGCTCAGCTCGGAAATGACCCCAGGGAAAAGTATCAGTTTTTCGATCTCAAGTGACCAAAGTGCAAACAGAATGCCAACATGACTGGACAAACTGGAGAAACAGGAACTAAGTGAACAATGCAAATACGAAAGGGGAGGCCTCGGCATCATTTCATTTTCACCTTGTTTGGTACTTTGCTTAAGGGGCCTCAAAAGACATTTCGATAACAGATGCAGATGTGGGTTGCAGAAAGAAGGTCATTCTAACAGCCACGTCCAAAAGGCTCCCTGGGTCAGGCCTGGAAGATAACAAGAAGTCTCACAAGGTCACTAGCAGCTTACTTTGTTTGGGTAGCAAGCAAGCTGGTAAGTCAAGCCCCTTAATTCCTTTTTTGCATTCTTTGTTGACAGTACCTTATTGTCCTTATTCTAATTTCTAAAAGTGATCTCGTCCTCGGCTCCAGAAGTGATGCCCTGTTTTCCGGTTGTCAATTCTACAGAAGAGAGTCCCTATTTCCTTAATTTCTCTCAGAGCTAAAACAGAGAGAGTAAGATGGGGAGGTGGCAACGGCCTTAACAGAAGTGAAGAATTAGTGGCCTGGAGTATTTGCAAGAAGAAATATATGGAGAAATCGAAGCAGCCGACATACAGCCCAAAGACCAAGGGGCCCCATTTTATAGCTTCAAAGAAGCCGTTGAAGCCGTTTGCTAACTAAATTCCCGTAGTCAACGGACGAAAGCTGGGTAGAAATTTCTGCTTCCTGCTTCTTTTCAACCATTATTGAGATTAAATGAGTCAAGCCATGGTCGAACTTCCTTTTCTTTAAAGCACTAAACATTCACTGTGAAACCTTTCTTCTTGCCTCTGCAAAAGAAGTTTTACGTATGTTTTTCTCTCCAAATTCAGGTAAATCAACCAGCTGAGCAGACATGAAGTCATTCATGTCTCGCCTTGGTCTGGCACTTCTGCTACTGTTAGCAACAGCAACAACCACTTGCAAATCACATGAGCCAAACGTGGAAGCGGAAGATTTCAGTGAAGAGAATGAACTGGACGAGGCTCCTTATGTGAATCAAAACGAGGTTGGTCTAGTTTCTATATTTCTATACCGCATTTACACTAAAAGTAGCCTGCCTGCAGACTCTACGGTCAGTGCGGAAGGGTGAAAAGGAGAAAAATCGATACCGTTCCTTATACCAAAATCGTGAAAATCGATACCCTTTCCCGATGGCACGTCCCCGTACCCGAAATATGTATGGTAGCCCCCCCCCCGGGGAAAAACGCTCCCTGTAGAGTCTGGGCAACGGCGACCAATTCTGTGTTTTGAATCATCAGATTTGACGATTTGACTGTTGTTATCACTTGTGTTCAGAGCGTATACTGCATGTAACAAACACTATTCTAAAACTTGTTACTAGTGGAACACGCTGAACACCAGTAAGAACAAAAGTTAAATCGTGCAGCCAATAACAGATGGTTCCACAAAATCTGAGAACTCAAAACACAGAATTGGTCGCCGTTGCGCAGCCTCTACAGGGAGCGTTCTTCTCCTTTCGCTCCTCCGCACTGACCGTAGAGTCTGCATGCAGGCTAACTAAAAGCAGCTTGATCCATACCAGGTCAAATTTCAACCAATCAAGTTAATTCCACTAACCTGGTTTACTTGAAACTGGTTTAGATGCAAGTATGAATGAGCTATCAAACAAGACTAGGTACTACTCCCACATTAAATTTTTCCTAAGTCAGATTTCAATTTTCTAAGCAAAGGTAAAACCATTGACCTTACCCCACTTATCTTTCATTCCCAACGAGCAAGCATAAAATACCAGAATTTTCCTGTCGTTTTTGTATCGAAATTACAAGAAAACAGACAAGTTTCTCTCGGAGATTTTGGGAATTCAAAAAAATGAACATTTCCATTTCCCCTGTTGAGGAAATTCATGGGGAAACAATTCGTGTCAAGTAAATTTCTCCTAGAAGAACCACAGCAAACAAATTTCATTATTCCTTGTAACATTGGAAGCAAGGAGATATCTTGTGACAAAGCCATAGTCTATCTACAAAACGAAATGAAATTCAAGTCATGTGGTTCAGAAAATGAAAGTAAAACTTGTCATTGTGTTGAGTCAGACCGGCTAAGATTGTTTGACAGTTACCACTGAAAAGAGAAAATGACACAAAGGCGTTTCGATTTGTGTAAACAGTGTCAAAATATCATTTAGTCATAGTAGATTTATTTTTCGTTCGTAGCTATCTTCATTCTAATCATTTAATTTCATTTTAAACATATTTCAAAGCGTATCATGTTAACATTCTAACTATTTCAAAAAAAGAACGGACAAAATAGCCAACAAGACACAGTTTTTAGTAGACCAAACCTTCTAGCTACTGTAAAATGATTCTGAATTGGGATCTGAATCCATGAATTGAATCAAACGATATCTTGACTGCATACTTCTTGTTGGAATGTGCACAGTAGTGTTAAAGTGGGGGTCGTAGGGGGTCACCGAAAACCGTATAACCGCCAAATATTTCAGAAAAACCGTCACAACATTTTCCCGAGCTTTGCATGTACCGCCTCGGTTATGTGCTGCAAACGACTGCCTCGTTATCATTTTTATAACCAGTCCAATGCCTTAAATCCGCTGGAAAAGGTGAAAATTAGTAGAATGTTCATGAAATTGTATCGTGCTGGACAATTATTCGTAGCTTTTATCTTCAATTTTGTGGTAATTTGACTTCTCGAATCATATTTTGTGAAGAACTCTGAAAGCCGTTGAGGAAGAGAGAAACCATAAATCCATCATTTTCACGGCCAAAAACAGTTAAACCGTTCCAAAAACCGCCAGAAACCGCGAACCGTCAGCCCCTACGAGCCACATGTTGGACGATCTGATATCGCTCAGTCGAACCTCTGGTTTGATAATGAAAACGTATGAAAATATCGCTCGATCCAGACTCCTTTAGAGAGCAGCTAAGGGGAGCTGAAGGTTTTTGTTGGAAAGAGCAGATTATTTGCTTTCTCAAAGACGGCACCCAGAAAACCCAAAAGATATCTTGGCTCCAAATCTTAAGGACATATCTTAATTGGCTCCCAAAGACAACATTTCCATGCCGCAGGGCTCAATTGCATGCTTTCAGTACTCCAGGAGGGGCTCCACCCCTTAGAATTTGAGAAAACCACCATGGGAACTGTTTGGGCTCCAGGACTCTAAGTTTTCAAATGATGGGGTCCAGAGCTCCAGCTACTCCCCTTCGGGGGCTTCACCCAGCTAGAGATGAAGGAAGGGGGCTATCGACCCTCTTACCATCAAGGACATGTTAGAATAAAACAGCCTTTTCGTTACCTTCAGGATGATGAAACCGACTTGAGCTCAGATGAAAGACAACCTTCTTTACCGATGAAATTTGACGAAGACAGAAACGCTGATGATGATTTTGCACAGTCAAGAGGACCAGTGTTCGCAGAAATACCGGCTGATGCAGTTGCAAATTATGAAGAAGACAGCCAGAACGATGAAGAAAACGGAAATGAGGCAAGTAACCTTGAAAAGGAAGAAGATGAGGATGTTGTAAAGCGAGCTGCATGGGGTAGGAGGGGTGGTGGTTGGAGAAGTTCAAGGAGATCATCTTGGGGTTCAAGAAGACGTTCGTCATGGGGTGGCTCGAGGCGCCGTTCGTCGTGGAGATCTGCAAGAAGACGGCGTTCATCGTGGCGGGCGGCAAGACGGCGTTCATCGTGGCGGGCGGCAAGACGGCGTTCTTCTTGGAGAGCTGCAAGACGGCGTTCTTCTTGGAGAGCTGCAAGACGGCGTTCTTCTTGGAGAGCTGCAAGACGGCGTTCTTCTTGGAGAGCTGCAAGGCGTCGATCTTCCATCGATTCCACTAGAAGACGCTCATCATGGAGGGCGGCGAGACGAAGGTCTTTGGTAACAAGGAGGAGACGCTCATCATGGAGAAAAACCCGAAGAAGATCTTCAGTAGCACGACGACGGCGATCATGGCGTGCAACTAGAAGGCGAAGTGTCTCAAGACGCAGAAATATTTCACGGCGTAGAGCAACCCGACGCAGAAGGACCATCCGTCGTCGAATGACCAGGCGTAGAAGAACCGTCCGCCGTCGAAGAACAACAAGGCGCAGGGTTTCAAGAAGACGTGCAACTCGCAGGAGACGAAGGTTTACAAGAAGGCGCACTGCCTTTGGGAGACGGAGGACAGCACGACGACGCAGGAGATCATTTTGGAGGCGTGCAAGAATGAGGAGAACTGCACAGAAAACAAAGAAGAAAGTGAGAGGATGGTTTGGCAAATTATGGAAAGGCATCAAGAAAATGATTGGAAAATCCAAATTTAGGATTAGGGTAGCTGTTGGCGGTGGCGGAGATGGCGGTGGAGGTGGCGGCGGAAGTGGTGGCGGTGGAAGTGGTGGTGGTGGAAGTGGTGGTGGTGGAAGTGGCGGTGGAGGTACTACTTTCCCAATCATCTTTTCAATGATTGATAATCATTCTTGCTATGACAACCATGTGGTGCAATTTCAGATATTTGTAAAATTGAAATCAGCAAGATCTTTGAGATTTTGTGCCAATTCATTTCAGCAAGCGTTGATCTAAAAGCGGAACATTGGCATTTGATCATCTGTTGATTTGACTTAACTCGATTTTCAAGTATTCTTGAAAACTGCCTGCAACCAAAATTATCAATAACGTTACAAAAAGAACCCTATTTCGATGAAACCAATTATCATTAAGTTAGTTTCTTGTCGAATGATTTCGTTTCATTGAAATTGGCCCTAAATATAGGCTGGCACGTTATGTTCGACGTGGAAAATCTTTTTCCAATCCAATTATTTATTTAGACAGTTGTCGTTGCATTAAAAGAAATGTTGAAATGGTCTAGAGTTCTTGTAGCTGCAATGGATCTATTTCGTTTCTACGGAGGAACATTACTGCTTGAAAGGTACATGATTGCAAAAAGTAGGTCAAGAAAACACCATTCTTTGTACTATAAATTTACCTTTCAAATTCCAAGCTCTTCAGACAGACTTTGAAGTGATTTTTTGGAGTGTACGAGAACTCTCGCTTGTTTAGGCCAAAATAAAAGAGTGCACCCACTTTTTGACGCAACTAACTTTTCCTTTTTGATCCAGGTGGAGGTGGACAACCTAATCAACCCAAATGCGATCAACAATGCAAAGCCCAAATCCGCAAAGCATTGAATGCAATCAAAACGTTGAAACAATCCTATTGTGCATTCTACGTGGCATCTCAAAATCAAACTGATTTCTTGGTGAACAGAGATGAGAATAATGCGTCAAGCTTGCTTCAAAAGTAAGTTTACTTGGCTCATTTGCTATGGAAGAGATTTAGTTTGAAATATGTATAGGATGTCTTAAAAAGTATTCCCGCATGAAAATCATCAAAACACGAAATCAGATCTATCATGAAATTTTCTTTTGGATCTCCTTTGTAAATGATCCAAATACAGGCTGTCCCAAAGAAATTGTGCCTCGTTTGTGTGACTACTGTGGAGGAGCTATCAATTCAATCATCTCTGTTTACACAGTTGCATAGATCAAGCTTCAACTTAGAGTTTGAGACCTTATTTGAGTCAATCTGACAAGTGGCTGCTGATTTAATGCAGAGAAAATGCAAATTTAGTGGTTGCTTCAAAACAGCACTGCTGCTGTTCTCCAGCAATGTCAAAATCAAATAAACTTTTGAAGAAAGCACTCTGGCATCGTATTAACATTTTCACCACATTTTTTAAAAGGTAGGAAATGCTCTCCTATGAATAGAAAATACTGCTAACCCTTTAGAGAGTTTAGCAAAAGCTTTCATACGACGCCAGAACCATTTCTTCACTCATACAAGGTCATAAACTCTGAGTTGAAGCCTGACCTATGCAACTGTGAAAAACTTAGATGATTAAAAATACAGCTCCTCCACAGCAGCCACATAAACGGGGCATTTTTTTGGGACACCCTGAATAACAAAGATGATAAAATTGGAATTTTCGTTATTTGAAGGATATAAAATTACAGATCGAGCCTACAATGACATTTATGACCAAACTAGGAGCACATTATTTAGTAAGAAGTTAGTTTGGTAGTCATCAGTGCTTTTGAAATATGCTTCTTCAAAACAAGGCTGCGAGGCAGCCCTCCCCCGGGCAAGAGGTTGTTGACTATGGAAGAGACGGGGGTGTGTGGCAAATCTCTCCACACCCGGAACCCTGTTTCATTAAACATGCCCCAAAAGTATACCCTGCCACATGAAAATTTTGCCAAAGACCATTGTCTAACGAGAGCTCTAAGATACCCTGTCGCATAATTTTACCGTAAAAGGACACCCCGTTGCATAATTTTTACCGTAAAAGGACACGCTGTTGAGCGGCACATCCTGTCAAGTGAAGTATGGGAGTACCCCCCTGGGGGCTACCCTCAATAGAGCTAAAATTGCTTACTACCTGAAAAATAATTTGATCATTGACCTACTTGTCAAAAAAGAAATTTAAAGATCGGCCATTTCATAAAATTTTGGTGACTTTTCAAACAGGAATACTTTCTTGGCACACCTGGTAGCTAAGTTGTATAAATACGCAAAAACACGCAAATGATGTCAGAGAGCAAAAATGTCAGGTGTGCGGCTAATACACGGGTATCAAGGACTTTACGTTTCACGTGTTTTGTTTTTTGAATCACAGATGCGCAGTCTCAACATAAACGGGCAAAGCACGTAAGGAGAGAACATCGTTCAATGTATACACCTCAGTTGCTTGTAGTCTGTTGGCAGTTAAAAGGGCCTTTGTCAACCAGGGTCCGTTGCAAGCATGCTACAATTTCAGATTGTCTAAAAATTTGGCCTAAACGTAAACCGTGGATCCGCGGTGGTTTACTTGGGGTGATGGCAAAGTATACCCTGGGTGCCAGAGCCTCAAAATTTAAATGAAAGGAAATTGGTATTCTTTTTATTATTTTTGGCTCTGGTACCAAGGGTAGGCAAAGTTTTACTCTGATTGAATTATTGTTTAGTTAAACTACTGCATCATCATCATCATCATCATCATCATCATCATCATCATCATCATCATCATCATCATCATCATCATCATCATCATCATCATCATCATCATCATCATCATCATCATCATCATCATCATCATCGTCATCAATTTATTTAACGTAGGCTACTAAAGGAACATAGCTAAATTACTGCTAATTTAGGCCTGCTGCACTGTTGATGTCTAATTTCCGTTAAGGCTAAATCTAATTTTCAGACAGTCTGAAACTGATTCGTACCCGCAAAGGACCCTGGGTGATGAAGGCTATTTAAATGGAACTGATATATTCAAATAAGAGACGTCTAACCTAATAATGCAATCTTTTCAGGTATGCCTCTGATTCGTTCTCAATGTATGAAAGCGAGGTTGCCACTGTGAAGGCGATTGACAGTACAGTGAATTTTGAAAGCAAAGTAGCATTGAACAGTGACTGCATGAAAGTAGATGGAAACAATTTGCCATGTTCTCAAGGAAAGCAGAAAGCAGTGAAGCAATTCCATGATTTGAAATGTTTCCAAGCTTGCATTGGAGATGTGGATAAATGCCAAGCATCTGACGAGAAACTTAGCACATTGATTGAAGGAGCTGTGAAAGCGTTTAATGATAAGATCATTAAGGTGGCTGGATGAATATTCTGATAACTGAAAGAACCCTCTGATAATTAGAATCTTCAGTTGATGAACTCTATCAGGAACGAAATCCTATAATCTATGAGTATTTGATTAGATGTGATGGAACAATTGATTCTTATGTCTTACTAGCTCTGAAGTGCTTTTCAGATATTCATGGTTGGGAAATCTCCGTTCCCTGAAACGCCTCTAGCGTCTGAAAATCAAGACCCCTTCTTCTCTCAATTCATGTTCAGTTGGCTTACAGTATGGCTAAAATGACAACAAATCGATGCCAAATTCGAAAGCAGCCAGGACCCTGTTTCAAGCTCTCAAACAAATTTGTCTTTGGGTTCGTGCTGTAGACTTTCATTGCGCTCCCGTCTTCAAATGGCCATGACACTTGACCATTTTATTCTCATGATTGCATTCGTAAGACCCTCTTTTTATCTGATTAATAAGCAGGGTGATCCCGGGCGTCCATAACAATCACTCTAAAATTGATCATGCTCGTTGAGGTATCTTAAGTTTTTCTATTCAGCTTCAGTTATCACTGCCTGTAAAGTAAATATTACATTTGTCCTTATTTGAGCTGCAAAAAACTTCATCGAAAAATTATTTTAATCGTTTACACGATACCGATAAGAACGAACTGGAAAGATAAATTCATATAGATGAATTCACATCCTGATCTCTACTCGAAGTTTTCAAAGTCTTGAAGTTTCGAAGATTGCAAAGTGTTTCAATGGCAAGCATAAAGTCAATCGCATCAATTTTGGTCCTTCTAGCTTGGTATCGAAGTGGAAAGCGGTTTAGGAATACCAATGTATAATAGTGTCCTTTTATACGGAGCAAAATTTCTTAGTCGATGAAAACCAATTTTGGGGAAAAAAGCTTTGAAGGGGAAATGTCACATACGCGAAAAGAGAACAGTACATGGAGAGAAAAGGGTAACAGAAAGAGAAACAAAACGGGGCGAAATTACATGAATGAAACTCTAAGGGAAGATCAAAGGCGTAAGAGAAAACGGTACCAAATGAGAGACTTTATGAGGGGTCTAAAGAAAAGAAAATAGTAACCTTTCATTGATTTCTTTCAACAACAATGCAGATACAAAAATACGATAAATTATTTTTAAAGAACTGCGGCTTGATACAGTAAAATGGTAAGCTTCGTACGGCTTTGTACAGAATTTTTCACTTTGCCAAGTGACGGCCAATTGTGACCGTCCAAGTAAAAGGCTTGCAGGAATATCTATCCCTGGTTATAATGTTCTCTAGCAGCATCACATTAATTCTAGCATACTTTTTCTTCCACCTTTGGTTTCGAGAAGGAAAGAAGATGACACGAAGGATGCTCTGGAATCCATTTTTTGACGAGTAGTTAATTAATATGCGAAGTTGGGAGTGACAAGTGCAAACATGATGGGAAGATCGCTGGGAAAAACTGAAGTTTCGAAAATAACAGAAGAATATAAATTTAGTGCAATGAGATAAAGTTACATTCACTCCTGAGTTGGGGCAGGTTGGTCAAGGAAGAAAGAACGCTGCTGACAGAGACAAGTGGAGAGCGAATTGAGTTTATTGAGGAGGTAAAACATTTTGGATCTTTATGTCACATATTTATCAAAATGCCGAACTTGCAAAAGGGAATTATGCAATAACAAAATGATTTTAAATATTTTGTTGTGTAAACTTGTTTCAGCCAAACCTTGCTAAAACACGTTGGCACCATTCAAAACTAGGATTCTTGATGTATTGATGGCAATCTTCACAGTCTATTTTGTCTATTCGCTAGAAGACCTCGTTTAGTTGGTTAGAAATCAAATTCGAAATTGAACTCTTTACGGCCTGAGAAATGATAGTTGTAGTCAAAGCTTTCTTTTCCTAAATATTTGAGTCTCCTCCCGGCTGTGACTTAAAACATGGTGTTTCATCTTCAAAGGAAGAACCAGTTTGCAGACGATGAGTGCAACTAAAATCGTGTCGCTTTTGTCAGCCTTCCTGCTTATAACAACAGCAACGGCACATCAGATTCGGGATAACGATGACGACTTTACAGATATTGAAGAATTGGACGAGAATGAATTTGCAAGCAGAAACATGGATCAAAATGACGAGGTGCGTCGATAAGTCACTACCTTTATCTCTTAATTAATCACTGAGCTTCCTGTGTAGGCTTGAGCAAAACAATGTACATCCGGTCCATCTACCAGTTTTGCCCATGTTCCATGTACTTGCTCTGGCTCTAGATTTAAATGCATGATGAGTAAGGCTCTTTAGTTTCTTTCGAATCTCCTCTGAAACAATCCTCAACAAATGTAGATTATTTGGGACCTTCCGATTGGCTAAAAAGAACTGGCTGGCAAAATAACGAAAACATATGAAGAAGTATGCCAAACGAAATCATGATGAAGCGTACTGCCAGCAATGAAGTGTACTGATGGGACTATTGCCTAGGTTTAAGCAGGTTTAAGCATCTCTGCCAACAGAATTTGAACATATCCATTCTTACAACCCCATCGAAGCCATAAAGCAGCTAATAAGGTATTAAGTAAATACGTAAATATCACTTTCAATTCAAGATTGGTAAAAATACATATTTTTAATTTTACAACCACTTTCTAAACAATGCGGCTCATGAGCTCTCTGCAAGTGGAATACATATTCTTTACGATTATGCTAACCAAACCTCTTCATAGCAATTCTCGGCCTTAAAATCTACCGAATGCATTCTTTTGTCAAAACCTGTAGCGCATATGTTTCAACTAAGCGCACAATGCGCAGAGCACACAACACCCTGAGGAAGGAGAACAGAAGGTACATAGCCAAATCAACGTTTATCTCGAGTTAAAATTCAGGTAAAATACTGCGAATGAAACCACAAAAGATATTTACATGATTTGTAATATCGCTGATCTCACCTAATATCTAATGTGAGATGGACTATTCTATCACATTATTGTTCAAGGGTATGTGCAGCTTGCGTGCCGACTTCCCCAGCCTATGGGGGATGTACCGCTCTTATGGTTGGGCTTAGCTAGCAGCTAATGCCCTCAAAAATGATTCGCCCATAGGTGGATTTCATAAAACTTGAACATTTTTCACCGAGAATAGAGGCCGACCTCCACTTCAGTAGTTTTGGTCGGTGACGTGCGCGTTTGCCTAGCGCGCATGTTCATTAACAACAAAGCATGCGCACAAGGCAAGCGCCTGGTCGCCGACCAAAACTACTGGAAGTCGAGGATGGCCTTAACGAAAATCTGCATAAAGCGGTTAGTTTTCAACATAAATTCGTCATGAATCTGGGTATCAAGGCAAATTTTAACAATTGGAAGTGGATGGCATTAGTCATCCTTCACAGTGGCATGATGACGTTGGTCATCATTAGTTTCAAATTCAAGTTGGCTATGTGATTGTGTACCGGGGTTTCTTTCTAGGACACCAATGAAGAGAGCAAATTGCTACTGCCGAATAATGCAGGATACGTCAACGAACCGCGATACAAACAAGATCCATGGGGCGGGAGAAGAAGACGTTCTTGGATTAGAGTGCCAAGAGTGAGATTCAGGGTGCCTCGCATCAGAATTAGAACGCCTCGACTGAGATTCAGAGTGCCTCGACTGAGATTCAGAGTTCCCCGATTCAGATTCAGAGTGCCTCGGTTCAGATTCCGAGTGCCTCGGCTGAGAGTCCGAGTGCCTCGATTGAGAGTCAGAGTGCCTCGACTGAGAGTGAGACTTCCTCGGTTAAGAGCACTGGTTAAGAGTTAGACTCCCTAGGATTCGATTTCGCCGAATCCGATTGGGAAGACTGAGACTGAGACGTATAAGAGTACGCACGGGTTTCAGGTTTCGGGTTGCAGAACGCATCAAACAAAAAGTTAACAGATGGATTAACAAACAAATCAGTAAACTTAAATCTTCGCTGAGAAAGTGCAACAGACGAAATGGTGGCAACTGTGGAGATCGGCAACAACCCGGGCAAACAAGACCTAACAATGGCAACCAAGATGGATTACCAAGGACGTACATCAAAAATATCCTTTCTGGGCTGAGAAATTTGACAGAATCATACTGTACATTCTTCACGGCAGGAAAGATACCTGGGACAGCGTATGTAACGAATCTGTCTGCAGATCTAAGAAGGTAATTTTCATGTTAACAAATATTCCGTCGGCGAAAAACCAAAGTATACAATATGATAAAAATATAAGTATATATAGTAAATAAATATACAAGTATGTAAAAAGTATACAGACTACGACTGTGGGTGTAGAAACAACCAGATACAACTTACGATAAAGATTTATATGTGGAGTTAACAATGCAAGGGTGAGGCTGGTCTTCCTGGGAGTTGTTCGATTAATTCGACGTGACGTGCCTGTGTTGACGTGAGGTCCAGTTTATGTTGAAATGTTTACGTTAGAAAAGAGAGAATTACAAATCATGGAAAGAAATCAGAACGAAGTATCGAAACTGATTATTCTGAATGCCATCGATGAAATAAGAAATATTAGAAAGAAAAGACCAGGGAAAGCAAACATCATCAAATACGCGTGCAGTGAGTATGGCCTAAGTGAGGGAGACGCAGCGGAAACATTGAGTCTCTTGGAATCGAAAAAGGCGGTACGAGTTGAAATAACCAAAAGTGGAAACGACTCTTACTTCATATGCGAAGAATTTCAAACTGAGAATTCATGTAAACCCAAGAATCAAGATGCTGCGAGCAGCCTGGAAACTTCTGGCGATGATGATGATTATAGTAATGGTGAGGTTGATGATAGTGATGATTATAGTGATCAAGATGATGGTGATCGCAGTGATAGTGGTGGAGATAATGGGGGTGATAATGATAATAATAAGAAATGTGATAAAAGGAAAGACGAAGACGGAGATGTAAGTGATATTGTTAATAACAGTAATAACAAATCTGATGGTGGTTATGATCCATCCACTCCCTGCCTGAATAACTTCCATTTCAATACCCCAATTCTTGAAAAAAGTGATGTTGCAAAAGCTACAAATGAGAGAAATCCAGAATCTGTACTTACAATAGCAAACTCCATGGCAAAATTAGTGGACACAATCAGTGGATTACATCAAACGCTGAGCACCGAACGAGCCAAATCCGAATCTTTGATGTCGGAAAATTTCTCTCTCAAATTAAGAAATCAGGAGCTGGAAACCCTGATGGAAAACATCCTTGGATCACAAGCTAAACAAAACAAGGTCCCACAGACGCCGACACAAAAAGCCTTAGAAATCCGTTCAAATTTAATCAGTAAAGCTGAACAAAGCAAGCCTGAAAACAACGCTCCTACGCAAGGATTATCAAACCGCAAGGAGGCATCTGCACCTGTACAGCCCACCTTTCAATCCCAGTGGGATTCGTATGTAAATGAAAAAAGTAGACAATATGAAAAGTATCGCATTTCAAGGAAAGTCGACGAATTGAAGACCTCTAACAATCCCAAGGGTAAGGATCAGACGATTGCAAATCGTGCTGAGACAAACAACAAAGCCAATTTTGATTCGTCTACAACGCCAAAGAAGAAAGAAAATACCCAAAGTCAAAAACAAAAGTCTGTGAAGGCCCATAAGCCGAATAAAGCTAGCAACCCCGTCTCCAAGCCAGAAACCAATCAAGCAAAAACACAACAACAGAGCAACAAATCTGATAATACGAACGAAACACAACCCTGGAGAAAAGGTACAACTCTAATTGCTGGTGACAGCATCCTTTATGGCATCGATGAAAGAAAGATATGTCAGAATGGCTCGGTAAAAGTAAGAGTATTTTCAGGCACTACGATCGAAGATTTAAGAGATTATTACATCAAACCACTATTGCGTAAAAAGCCAAGCAAAGTAATTTTGCATGTGGGTACCAATAATGCTAGTTTGAAAAATGCAAATCCCGATCAAATTGTAGATGCACTACTTGATTTTAAAAAGGACATAGAAGAGCAATTACCAGGATGCGTGGTTGTGTTGTCAATGCCCACGAAAAGGTTCGACAACGAGGAATATGGAAAGATCATAGAATCCCTAAACAAAAAGATTATTGATCTTGGAATCGATTCTATCAACAACAACAACATTTTCAGGGGTGACATTGGAAGGAAAGGGTTACATTTAAATGCTAAAGGTACAAGCAAGCTCACGTCGAAACTAGTATCTAAATTACGTTGTCTTTAACATTTATGATACAACTGATGGACAGGCATCAAACTTAGATTCTTCATTTGATGTCTGTAGCTGGTCTACAGGGGTGGATGTAGTTGATCTATCTTCACCCCAAATCACAAACAGGGAAAATGCCTGCTTTACTGGTGAGCGATCTGACTCGTGTCGTCAGCATCTTGGGTTTAAAAAAGGTATGGCAATTGCATCTCTAAATATCAATGGTCTCCGCAGTCACCTTGACGAGGTTCAATTACTTATTAGAAGTCTAGGTATTCATATTCTTGCACTTAATGAGACCAAACTTGATCCCAATTACCCTAAAGAGTTGACCAGTCTTTTTGGCTACCAACAAGAACGCCTAGACAGGACAAGCAGCGGAGGAGGTGTTTCTATTTATATTAGGGACTCCATTAAATACAAGTTGCGTTCTGATGTTCCTGTTGATGATTTGGAAATCATTTGCATTGATGTCGAACCACCAAAGAGCAAACCTTTTCTTGTTCTTGCGTGGTACAGGCCACCTAGTGACCCTGTTGCTTCTTTCGATAAGCTAGAAAAGGTCCTTTCCTATTTGGACAAGGAAGGGAAAGAAATAATCCTTCTTGGTGACACGAATTGTGATCTCACCACAAGACAAGCTGATCAGCCCATTGACAATGACACTAGACATGTGACTAGTCTGTATGAGCTGTTCAGCTTCAATCAGCTCATCAAAGAGCCAACCAGGGTCACTTTAGACACCTCTTCCATAATCGATCATGTAGCTACAACTCGTGCCAGAAACATCGTCAAATCTGGAGTGCATGAAGTTTCCATGAGTGATCATTATATGGTATACTGCATCCGTAAGTTTAATGGAGCAGTAGAAAAAAGCCATAAAATGATCAAAACTCGTAAGATGAAAAATTTTAATGAGCAGGCATTCCTGTCTGATGTTGCTGGCATAAACTGGGAACAAATGCTTAACGACACTGATGATATCAATGTGCTTGTCAACCATTGGACTAGCATATTCTCTCTCATCATTGACAAGCATGCCCCATTATGTGAAATGCGCGTCTCCGAAAAGTACTGTCCTTGGATTGATAGAGAGTTAAGGGATCTTATGCGGACAAGAGATAAACTAAAAAAATCTGCTGTCAAGAGTAAGTCTGCACTTATGTGGGACTCATATAGGCAAGTTCGCAATAAGGTCAACTCTCTAAACACCCAGCAGAAGAAGGAGTACTACAATAACAAGATCTCTGCATGCAAGGGTAACATGAAAGAATCATGGAAAACAATCAATGAACTTCTCAATAAGAGGTCGAAGTCAAGTAACATTGTTAGCCTAAAGGAGTCTGGCTCAGAAACTGTTCACAGGAACGACATTCCTGATGCAATGAACAGTTACTTCTGCTCAGTAGGTAAGGATCTAGCAGATAAAATCAGTCCAGTTCCTAACCCCCTCCTATCAGGTGACTTTGAAATGAATAAAACCAAAGCAAAGTTCCACTTCAGGACTATTGAGGTGCAGGAAATCAGAGATGCGTTTGCCAAGGTTAAAACAGCAAAGAGCTTTGGAACTGACGATATTTCCAGCTACTTCTTGAAGCTTGCTTTTTTTTTTTTTTTTTTTTTTATACTCAATATAAAAATTGTTACAAGGACGAATTACCTAAAACACTACTTACAATATACTTAACTACACTACGAAGACGATACCCCGAGGAGCATAATACCCTGTCTACCCCGACGCCATTCCATAAAAACACAGAACTAAACTAAAATTAAATATACGATTACAAAAAGCTACATACAACAATTTACCGATGACTGCTGGGTGGCTTATGAATGAATAGGGTAAATGATAGATCTTCATTCAAATCGACCAGTTTCATGGATAAACTGTAGCGTAAGCTCAAGAATATGTCGATTTAATGAATTGGGAAAATCATCATCGCCATACAATAAGATTTGCAATAGAGCATCATTTTTAAGATTTACATATCCAAGTGGTCGTAATAATGCATAGATTCCAGCGAGAAGGTTTTGTCTTTGTAAATCGAAGTAAGGGCAGAGCAACAAGAAGTGTTCCGTATCTTCAATACCATCATTCGTCGGACACATAGGGTTCGTGGTATCTTTAAAATTGTGTTTAAATTTATGAAAATTTAGCTTGCTGAGGCCGACTCTTAGTTGAGTTAGATAGGACAGACCTTTTGGGTCATGAATCCCATAGACGGGTTTTCCAGAAGCGCGAATTTTCAATAGCATCTTCTTCTTGAAGATGGCAACAGATGGCGCAAGCCTAGTCTCAGTTTCAAGTGCATTCCATTCGGACAGACAATGTGGATAAAACGTAGATTTGAATCTTTCAGTTCTTGTCCTTATTTGCCCGATTACATCATGCTTTCGGAGAGAGTATTGAGACTGCTGATGAGGTGGAATTGGATCCCTTGTATAGTTGGGTGTTAGGTTATTTACAATTTTATAGAACAAAGTAAGGCGTCTACTCCACCTACGAAGACTAAGAGATTCCCATCCAAGCTCAGCGTACAACTTCTCTCTAGATGTTCCCCTCCATGTACCTGAGACGGCCAAAGCAGCAGAGTATTGGACAGATTCTAGCTTTTCCATAAGATTGGACAAGGTGACATTTCCACTGAACTCGCATATTTTTGGTGGATCATGGTATATGACATCTCCATAGTCTAAGTGAGGTCGAACATAGAGCTTGTATAGCTCGTTAAGGGTGTTTCTAGGTAGATATCTTGAAAGAAACCTCAACATACCAATACTCTTTCTTGCTTTAGAAATAGCTACTTTAATATGGGAAGAAAAGGTCAACTTTGAGTCTAGAACTATTCCTAAATGCTTGTGTTCGACAACTTGCATCACGGGTGTGTTATTGAAAAGAATTTCGGGATGATTGGTTTCAGTTTTTTTCTTCGAAAATATTAATTCGACTGCTTGCTTTTGTGGATCAGGATTAAAGGACATCCTCCAGTCATGAGCCCATTTACTGATCAACTCCAGGTCATGATTCATGTCACTTGCAGCTGTGTCTGAGTCTTGCACAACTGTAAAAAGTGACGTATCATCAGCAAAAAGCTTAACGTTGCACTTCAAGTCTGCAGTTAGATCATTAATGTAGACTAGAAAAAATAAGGGACCTAGAATGGAACCCTGGGGCACTCCTGCTGATACATCTCCCCAACTAGAGCTCTGTCCATTCAGTACAGTTCTCTGTTTTCGATTTTTTAAAAAATCTTTGATAAGACTTAGAAGTTGCCCGGAGACACCGCATCGCTTTAATTTATATATTAACCCATCATGCCATACCCTGTCAAATGCTTTAGAAATATCAAGGTACACGGAGCGAACATCAAGAGGAGGATTGCAATCAAACGCCGCAAATATTGTATGTGTTATCGAGATTAGCTGATTAATTGTTGAGTCACCGGGACGGAAACCTGATTGGTTGGGATTCAGTAATTCCGATGAAACAAGATGAGAATAAAGAGAATCAAATATGAGTTTTTCGAGAATTTTGCCAAAAATTGGAAGCAGAGAGATTGGACGATAGTTTGTCTTTACATTTTTCTCATTCTTTTTATGCACAGGCACCACGTTTGCGTGTTTCCATATATCAGGGAAAGTACCGTCTCTCAAACAGCTCATGAATATCATTTTTAATGGTACAACCAACGCAGAATCACACAATTTTATCATCCTTACGGATATTTCATCCCAGCCATGCGCTTTGTTTGGATTGAGTGATCTAATAATTTTCAATATGTTTTCATCGGACACGTGAAAATCGGTCAGTAGTGTAGCATTTACTGGAATATTTTGTGATATGGTACTACCTGTATCGATCGTTGTGCATTGAAGAATGAAGTAATCATTAAATATTTGTGCCTTTTCAGTAAAATCCATCACGAATATCCCATTTTCTAAAAGAGGTGGTATTATAGGAATCTTGGCCTTGTTTAGAACAGTGTTAATTAATGACCAATATGTTTTACGGCCCGTCGCAGGATTTGCTAAGGTTTTACCAGCTTTTAGAAAGTACTGTCGCTTTGCATCCTCAATCATTTCCGAACATTTTGATATCATGTTTTGTATTTCCGCGAGCTTATCACCTGGCCGGCCTCTCCTAACAAAGGTTTTATACGCATGATTCTTTTTCCGCAGAAAATTCTTAACATGTTTCGTTATCCATGGTGCTTCACTGGGCTTGATTATTTTAACTTTATTGGGTATGAAATTTGAGAAAATATTCAGAAGAACTTCGTTCAGTAATTTAACTTGCTCATTGGGACATACGTTTTCCAGATTCTCCATCCATCGAAACATTTCAACGCTCTTCTTAATGGCGACCCCATCTGCCTTATCATAATACCAAATTCTGCGAGTGTATGGGGGTGGGGCTAAATTTGACACAGCTAATTTTCCATAAATGATCTGGTGATGACATTGATCATGTAGCGAGGAGTGGACACCAGATTCGATAAAAAGGTTGGGTTGATCCGTAAAAATTAAGTCAATGCAAGATTTAGAATCGCCCATCAAATGAGTTTGTTCAGAAATCAATTGGTAAAGACCAAGGTCAGATGCTAGTGGTTCAAAATGTTTTCCCTCATTATTTTCTATTTCATTTTCCCACCACTGAGAAGATCGGCAATTAAAATCACCGGTGATAACGACACAGAAAGGATTCTCGGCAGCCAGTTTAGATAACAACAATTCAAAATTCATGGTGAAATCATCAAACTCAGTTGGATTTTGGCTTGGGCTTCTGTAAATTACGGCAAAGAAATACTTTTTTCTATTGACTTGGACTTCACGCACAATGCATTCCGGAAAAGTCACGAGGTCTGAGCGATCTCTCGAAGGGAGGGAATCTTTGACATAGAGACCAACACCCCCCCTTTTCACATTTTGTGGATGGTTACTTTTAATAAAAGTATAACCATCTAATGCAAGTCTATCTTCATTGCTCGTGCTATCAAGGTGAGTCTCAACGATACCAATGAGGTCATAGTTATAAACCGAATTATATGCTTCAATTAAGGAAACTCGCAGAAAATCATGTGCTGTGATGCTGTTTAGATTCCAACAACAAAAATCAAGAGTATCTGGGCCAGGGTTTGTCTCGACGTCGCCACTAAGCAGGATTCGCCTTAAAGCCCATTGTGTATAGAGTGTGTAACATGTCATGCAAACCATGTAAACATAGGCATAGGCAAATATGAATTTCCGGATAGTGCAATATCGGTAACGAGCAAGTCTGACAAAATAAATGAAACCTAGGGGCATTCGCTTAGAGAGTTCGACAGTTATATATATGATTACCCTGCTGATGTAATATGTGCGGGAAAATGTGGGCAAAAAGCTGGACTGTCCTTCGAAAGAGTGCACTGCAAGAAACTGTACTATCATTGCCAGAGGCAGGACCAGAAGTGAAAATGCAACGAAACAGCAACAAAGCCAGTATAGCTTTATAATTTGATAAAGTAATGAAAACGGCCTGACAAGTTTGCTCAGACAAAACGATTTTTGTGTGGATATTCGAAACGTACCTATTGCTGCCCGCCATTGATTTACTTCAACCGGCATCACGGAAAAGAAACCCTCCCGCTAGTTGACCATATGCAAAAATCTTGACCATGTTGATGCAAAGCCCTTCAATCATAAGCCGCAGCGTAGACAGTAACACATAAACTAAACAAAAGGCATTACAGGCACAACTAAAACTAAAAAAATAAATCGGAACACTCATCGTCTCTCAGAAAAGTAAAAAAAAAATAAAAAGAACACAAACTTGGATACAAACAAGGCAATGTGGGATAACAGCCAAAGAAACCAGAAGTAGTGTAATGGTGGCGCATGGTCTCACTAGGGAATATTAAACTCGTCTGCTTATTCACACAATTTATCACTGTAAAAATTTAACCCACACGATAAAAGTGGCAAGGGATTTCCATTAACATTTAAAAGCATGTCGATTTTTGTTCTTTATAGAAAATTTTCACAAGGGAATGTGGTTGTACTTTTCAAAGAAAAAGAAAAAACGAACCCTATCTTTTCGTTTAGAATGTAAACCTCAAGAGACTTTTTGGAAAAACAAGTGTGGTTTGTCGTGTTTTCAGGATTGAGATCTAGGCCTTTAAAAATTTTACACCAAATGTCATGAATATCAGGGCGAAAGAAAGAAAAAAAAAAACAAAAACAGAAACAGGCGGTGCTATCCACTGGTGAAAAATACCATTTAGATACCTGGGAGAGGACGAATGATATAGAATCATTCGTCCTTGGAATTCTGGGTCCCATCTTCTCATATAGAGCATCGACGAGGTCTAAAGGGGGTCTAAATAGTTTGCATCGAGGGGCGCATCACTCCATTAAACAAAAAACAATGAACGAGATTTCAAAGAACGTCAATAATTTTTTTTTCTGGGGAATTTCAGGGATTTTTTCCAAACTAGGGAGCGACTCGCCCCTCGAATTAATCATTTCATGCTTAGACTTCTAATAAAGAGCTACAATTGAATCAGGACCCTGAAAAATCTAAAGCAAAGAAGAAAATACAGGAAGGAGAGTACCTAACTCACTCTTCATCGTCCAAAAAGGCATCAATGTCCTCAATGTCGTTAAAAAATTTGAATTCACCCTCTGTGGTCTTTATACCAACGCGACAATTGACGTCGACAAATGCGAATTCTGCGATTTCGGGAACTTCCTTTACTCTTTCTCTTGCATGAGCCAATAACTTTGCCCTTCGTGGCGTTAGATCCAGGTGAACAACTTTACTCTCCAGGTTTTTCCGGCCTTTATACACAGCTGTTCTATCATTCCAGCGAGCAAACTTCACAATAATCGCTTGATCTACACGACCTTTACTTTTTGATTTTTTCCCAATACGGTGAGCCCTATCAATTCTATCGGCAGGTACTGAAACTTTCATTTCCTTGAACACCTCCTTAACCCTGCTCAGACAGTCCTTATTGGATTCTTCACCGCTTTGTGGAAGGGGAACGCCATATATTCGTAGACAAGCTCTGCGGCTATATTGCTCGGCATCATCAATCAACTGCTCAGCTCTGCACAGTCTTTTCTCGAGGCCAGCGAAATGTGCGTCGTAAACATCAATTTTCCTCTCCAACAATTCAATCTTGTTATTGAGGGGACGCACCGCATTTTCAATTGCAGCACTGATAGTACCATTAAGGTTTTCTTCGAGCTTCTTCACAAGTGCATCGAAATAATTCTTGTCAGGCAATTCTGAAATTGAAATTGCGTCAGAAACAGCTTTCTTTACCTCCTCTGGATCCATGACATGTGCGGTTCTTGTCTTCGCTCTTTACTTGGCCTAGGCCTTTTGCGGTATTTCAATTTGAAATGCGAATTAAATCAATTTTAACGATCTCCAGATGAATTAATGTGTTGGATCAGTGTCACATATCTATTCTGTAAATGTGAACTAATATATAAACTAGCATTTCAACATCCCAGTATGCGAGACGACGGAAAACAGCGCTACCTCATAGCTCCGGCGGCCACCTCCATGCTCTTTGAAGCTTGCTTTACCCTTCATTGAAAATTCCCTTGCTTTCGTGTTTAATACATCAATTGAAACAAGTATTTTTCCTGACTCATGGAAAGTTGCTAGGGTTACTCCTATTTACAAAAATGGAGATAGGGCCGAAAAGTCAAACTATCGCCCTATATCAGTCTTACCTGTCATTTCAAGGCTCTTTGAAAAACTTGTAACCAATCAGGTGTACCAGCATATGGAAGATAATGGTTTGTTTTCATCTGGCCAATCTGCCTACTTACGCCTCCATTCTACTGTAACTCATTTAATTAAAAATACAGATGACTGGTACAATGGGCTGGATCTTGGTAAGCTTGTAGGCCTTGTTTTCATTGATCTTAAAAAAGCTTTTGACACTGTTGACCATGAGATTCTCTGCCAGAAATTGGTGCACTACGGTGTCCAACAGCGGGAACTCGCATGGTTCAGATCTTACCTGTGCAATCGAAAACAATTCTGCCGGGTCAACGGTGTCAGCTCAAAAATTGAGAGTATAGATGTGGGTGTTCCCCAAGGCTCATGTCTGGGTCCCCTTCTTTTCCTTATCTATATCAATGATCTGCCGCAAGCTGTCCAAAATTCAGCTGTTTCCATGTATGCTGATGACACAAGTCTGTGCTACCAGTCTTCGGACATAAATGTGTTGAACGAGGCCATTAATAACGACCTCAAACAACTGGATAGTTGGCTTCAAGGCAACAAGCTCTCCTTAAACGTTGCAAAAACAAATTCCATGCTTGTCTCCACCAAGCAAAAGCATAATATCCTCAAAAGTCGAAATGAAGACTTGGATTTGAAAATTCGCAACAATGAGCTCGAAATAATCCAAAAAACAAAATACCTTGGTGTTCAGATCGACAACTCTCTTAACTGGAAGGAACACATCAAGACTGTCTCTACCAAAGTTTCTAGAGCTATTGGCTTTTTAAAACATGCCAAGACGTTCCTACCGAAGGAAACATTGAAGACTCTTTACACAGCTATTGTCGAGCCACACCTTCGATATTGTTGCTCTGTTTGGGGTTGTGCCGGTTCGACTGAGCTTAATCAGTTGCAAAAACTTCAAAATCGAGCTGCAAGAATTATAACCAACAGCAGCTTTGATACCCCAAGCAGACCACTTATCGACCAGCTGGGCTGGAAGACCATTGAACAACTCATCGCTAGTGAATCTAAGATAATGGTCTTCAAGTCCCTGCATGAACTGGCTCCCCAATACTTGTGTGACCTTTTCACCCGAAACTCAAAGTGCTCTTCGTATGTCCTGCGCAATTCTGAGACAGATTTAAGATTACCCATGAAAAAGTCAAGTAATGGGCAAAAATGCTTCTCCTATCGTGGAGCAAAAGTGTGGAATGAACTTCCTGCCGATACCAAACAGGCATCTTCCCTGAATAGTTTTAAAAAATCTATTTAGGAACATTTCCTTTTCCCTTTCTTTTATGTTAGATTTTGTATATATTGTATTAGGTTTTTATATTATGGTTTTTATATTGTAATTATTCTTTTTAGTATGTAATTGTATATTAAAGTTTTTAAGTGGAGGGCCCCTTGTAAAACAACTCTGGTTGAAGGGCTACCCTCCTTAATAAAATGAAAATGAAAAAATGAAAAATGAAAATGAAATTGTGTTTGAGTTAAATTCAGCTTCTCAAATGTATTTTGAAGTGTTGAGTATCCTTTTGTAACACGAAATGATTTGCAGTGCGAAATGATTGAGGAACCCCTGCATTGGAGAGTATCAGTGTAGAGAAGTCCCTGAATGTGGTACGAACATCTTTCCAAGCTTTTAGACCCAAATTGTGAAAGCCTTTCTTTCAGTACTCAAGATTGTATCCCGGAATTTGAATACCCGTGCACTGACTTGCTCTATAACTTGAGTACGAATTTCTTGTTTTATATCTATCCCGAAGTCTTTAAAGGCATATAGGCTTTATTCATCATCTTATAGGTCATCACCGATCGATCAAAGTTTCTTAGTTGTTCCACGATCAACGAATCACTGGACTATTAGCCTTTACCTTTTAGCCTTTACCTTTGCCCTTTCAGTAATATAATGGACTCTGTTTTGAAGATGCTGAAAGGCTTCCACTCTGTGTCGGAGAGAGAGAACCCCATAAAACATTTGCAGATCGCAAGTGACTCTCGGCAAGGGCACAGTAAATATTTATCAACTGGGATTGTAGGTCAATTTGTGTTAACTATTTCTAGGATCATAATCGTCCAGAGTCCTTTTCTTTAACTTTCAAGTTTCACCCGATCCATGCCGTTAAATTTGCTAAAAGTACCATTTTCCCCGGAGCTCGGATTCGCCACTGTTCCATGCAGTGTCAACGATTTTGCAAATTAGGCTAGTCTGCAAAGGTGTGATTACTATTGATTAATCTTGTCGCATCTGCTATCACACATAGCCTTACTCCACAAAACGCTCAACTTATGCTCATCTCAATTAGCTGAAATTATGTTGTTGTTGTCGCATTGATCATGTTAACTTCAAATCATGAAGGCTTCATTTCATTCAGGATGATCCTGATTGCCTATACACAAAACTGCATTGTTAATCACATTCATTACATCACAGGTAATCCATACTACAGTCACATTCCAAAGTTTTGTTGACAAAATTCTAATATTCCAGAGAAATGTAACATTGACATATTTTCCTTTACCATGGCTCTAGGTTGCAAAGGGCATCATGGCAAGCATATAAAGCAAACAAGATGGAGATAACCAAAAACGCACAAATAATGAAAGCATTGAAAGCAGACAAACCCAAAGTTCAAATGACAGAGAGCCAGATCAAACGTCAGTGCAATTCTGGGAAGATATTATCATGCAGAAAAGCAAGGCCAATAGATGCAAGATTAAAGGCCCTGTATGATCTCAAGTGCTTCTGCAAAAAGTCAATAACAAAGTGCAGCTCTTGCAAAAAGATAAATCAATTGATGGCTTCACAGTGCACTGAAACAGCGGTAGTGGGTGAAGCCGGAAAGATGGCCACCGTTGCTTTCAAGGCTATGAAAATGGGGTAATTTGCAAGAAGGTATCTTGCTTGAATTATAGATACTGTAAGTTTAAAGGTTAGAGCTTCTTGGCCTCATATTATACCAGAATTTTTTGTAGGGAATCTTGTATTTTATTTAATTAAATCTTTAATCTTAAATTATTCTTACTGTATCTGTGACACAATTCAAAATTCTCCTTTTAGCCATATAAATTAGGCATCCTTTCACCAAGACTGCTGCAAAGAAAACCTAACATCATATGGATGAAAATCGTCTCAAAAAAGACATTTAAGAATAATTCCTGTAAAATTCTTGGAGCTTCTTTTGTTTCTCGGTTTCAGGTACTTTCGTTGCATGAGTGTAGCAACTATGGTCCGATTTCCCCCTATCAAATTTGAATATGATTTTAGAAAAATAACCTCAACAATGGCTCATGGCTTCTAGACAAAATATTATGTCATCTTTTCTCCACTTTCTGGATCCAGATTCCGAACCAGCAGATACTCGCTTTCGCAAACTATAAGTCTGGTTTTGCGAGGTCTAAACCAAGAGCCTCAAATGATGGATAAGAGGCTGACACATCCCATCTTGTGACCAAACTTTCACACATCTGGAGCTACCTTCGTACTTTGAAAAACTATATGGAAAAATATAATCTTGCTACGAAAATACGTTTCTTCACCAAAGCACTGCTCCCTGCCAAATCTCGAGCTGTTTCCAATCATGAACTAACATCAATTTATCGATTATCCAAGGGGCAGTGGTACGACAGCCTTCATATTTCTAGTATCCAACTGGTTTGGAAAATGAGAACTGTTTAGTTTTTATTGGTTAATTTCAAACTGATCTTTTACTTACTGAAATTTCACAATGAAAAATATATGTTTGTTAAACATTTTTATGGCAATAAATTCACTCGCTAGAGAAGATGATACTCTTTCTTTGTCAGTCTACGTTTTTGCATGATGTGGTACTCTTCAATAAAACTCGGGAAATTTCAAGCAGTCTACTTTCCTTCTTATCTGTTTCATAAAGTTAAATTTTGCAAATTTTTCACCGGTTTCTATTGTCTTGCCCTAGCAATCGATCCTTGCCCGGCACACAGCTTTTTACTTCTTAAAAAAGAGGTTTGGATCGAGCGTCCAAATCTGGTAAATTTGTGAAGGGAATCAAAGAGAATTTCAATCTGCAAGAAATTCCTTCGGATCTCAGAATACTTTCAGAAAGTTTATCATCGACAAATTTGCGCAAAGTGAGTTAGGAATGGTTCATTTTACAAAAAGACAAGTGTTATTGATCTTTTGCTTTGTTTCTGGTTATTTTCAATCATTGTTAGCTGACTTATTGTCCACTTTCAATTGAATGAGATCGGTGCAAAATAGTAAGCTTCAATTTACAACCCAAAAAGGAAACCCTTGCATGCTCGCATTCTTGAGGTGTAACTATTGCACCATAAAATCGGTAAACAATGAGCAAAAATAACGAAAAACATGGCTAGAAGGCAAATAACACTTGCCAGTATATAGACTGAATCATTCTTAAATCATTTAGCGCGGAGATAGTGTTAATCAACGCTACAGTGTTCTGAAGTCTGAAGCAACTTCGCCGCATCTAGCAATGTTTATGACATTGTCAATACGGTATGCCATTGACATTGACATCTACCATTGACAATACGGTATGCCTGTTGTATGTTCTTTCAACGTCACGCTACAGTGTTCTGAAGTCTGAAGCAACTTCGCCGCATCTAGCAATGTTTATGCTTTGAAAGGGGATCATGCTTCTGTTATCCTTCATCAATTTACGAGATTTGGACGCTCGATCCAAACCTTTTTCAAGACGTGAAAAGTTCTGTTCCTGAAAAGTCTCGATTGCTAGCAAAAAGACAATAGAAATCGGTAAAAATTTTGCAAAATTTTACTTCATAGCAGGCAACTGATGGTCGAACGTGTGCCAGAACAGTTCCATTTACAATCAATCACAAATTGGATGATCACTGAATCATAAAATAATAGCAATGTAGGCTGTAGGCTGCAAGCTTAGCTATCAAACAATTTTCAAATCAATCTTTTTGGTCCATCAGCTTCTTTTATATAACACATTTTGCGGTTCATATTTTTCTGGGTCACTGGTAGATAACGCGCAAAAGCTTTCCCAAATACCTTTTGCATTTAAACCTTCTTGAATAACAGTGGACTCTCTTACAAGGTCTTTTAGCTGTTCTAAAAAGAATCTAAATCGAACGACATTTTGATGCATCTTGTAAAATTTTCGAATGTGCACAAAAACGATAGAAGATCACTCGACTGAGCTTCTCGTATAACAATGCATAGAACGATTGGCTCGATCCAGACTCTTTTGTAGAAGAGCTAAAAGGTATATCATCAAAGAAAGGGAAGTTAATTACATTGCGTGACTATAATTATTTGCCATTTTTCGTTTTTAAAACTAACACAACGAAAATTACAAATTTCATACCATTATCATACCATACAAATTTCATACGGTATGCTTGTTGTATGTTCTTTCAACGTCACGAGAATTTCGTTCTTAAAGTGAGCAGTCATCATGTCGTTTTCTCTAGATATTTCCCATTATGAACATGGAATTTGTATGGTGAAATATCTTAAACAAAACGAAGTTCGTTATTGGTAATAGCTTTGACAAATAACAACTCACAATGACAGGCAAATTGTTTTCATTTCTTCTGGATAAAAAATTCATTTTTGATGATATGACGCACTGCTTGTAATATGATGTTGCGTTCATGTCGAATGTCATTTGCAAGCAGCTGAAAAATGAAAAAGTCAAAAGTCAAAAAACGTTGGATGCAGAAAACATACCTACGGCAGTGTCCAAATGAAAACTGCAATATTTAAGAGAAATGCAAGAATGAGAATATAGACTTTGAATTGCCTAAATTACAATTTTATAAAGATGGGATTTAGGACTAACAAAGCTTAAAAATATTATCAGCATTAATAATTTTCTGACAGAAATCTATTTTTACATGGTATAATATTCTGCAGAAGAATGTAACATTACATCAAATAACCTCTTTTTAAGGAAACCAAGAAATAGTTATAAAAACTAAATTCTAATGTGTTCTTGATACAGGAAATCTTATTTAAGCATTACTAATATTCTAATCTATCTTAAACAAGAGAAACTTTAAGATTTATATCAATATACAAAGCCGAGCTGGCATTCAGTTACAACTTCATATTTTGCCTAGGGATTTGTTGCGCAAATTACATGATATTTCAAGTACAGGGTAAAAAGACAAAAAGGAACACAAAACAGTATAATAATTTGTTCAACTGGCTGATTCTTTCATATTCAGAATGTAAGCAGCCATTTTGGTCAACTAACTTACCATTTCTAAGAGGGTTGGTTTACTTTGCCTTGGTCTCTTTCTTTGTGAGTTTAACTCCTTCCCCTACAAGGAAAATATAAACGTTTAAATATTAACACAGTTTAAATTGGCTAAATGTAACATATTTTTAGAAACAAAGCTGCTACTGCCTTGTACAAATGGCGATAGGGCCTTGTACCTCAATATCTTTCCAGCTTGTATGTCAAAAATTTGACTGGAAATCTTTCGCTACCTTTAACGGAAAGCTAACAATAGGCACATGGTCATATGCTCTCTTGGACGGCAGCTTCGGCGTCACCTTCATCTCAGCCTGCATACAAACTCTTGGAAAGAACTCTAGGACAGATTTCTTAGAGAGTCTGTACACATGCTACCTGAATTTGATGTTAAACAGACATTCTCTCTTGCCATCAAAGAATCAATTACAAGCAATCAAAGCAATGCTTATTCTACGTTATCATTATGCAATATTTTCTTGAAAATGAAGAATTTTTAGGCCATCTGAAAAGCAGTTCTGATGAACCGACTTGGCTAGCGTGCATATATGATAGAAAATAGAAACTGAGTGTAGAAATAGAAGGTCTATAGATAACAAGAGTCCATTTTGAATAAATACTTACATTGTGGCTCATTCTTTCTCGTTTCCTCGTGTTATTGTTTTGAATTCTATTTTCATTGTTCTTTAAATTTCTGTCATAATTCATATTATTTCCTTTGACATCCATATCATTATCAGTTCCACTGCCTTTAAATCGTGTATTGATTGCTTCCAACTTAACACAGGAATCCCGTGTCATTCCATTTGCTATCAAATAATGCTCAGTGTTTACCCCTTCTAATTTTACATCATTTTGTCCCATACTGATTACTTCTTTCTGTTCGGGAAGAGCATCTTTTGACATGTTGCTTGCAACTGCTTTCTTTTCATTTGAATCTAAAACGAAAAGAGGGACTCTTTAGGACTGCACAAGGCAAATTTGAGATTTCAATGTTAATATGTATTAGGGGATCTCGAACAGTTTTTAGAGAGCATATTTCAATTGGACTTTGACCTTTTCAGTAGAGTTTTCAAGCAGTAATTTCTTATACCTCTTTGCTTATAATTCTGCAAGGTGTTGCTGCAAATATTTCGGAGAATGAATGCCGAAAGAACGTCAAAATCAATTTTAAATTTCCAAGGGCTTTGCTACTGAGATCTGTCCGAAATAAGCTTTAGTGAACTCTGACATAACATCGATAAGAAAATTTGTATGTATCATTTGCCATAAAATATTTGCAAGTTTTACAAAAAAATATATACAAAAGACAATATAGGAGGTTAAAAATATAAAAACGCCCTAAATAAAATGGAAAAGATAGCATCAACAGGTCAAGTCAACCCTATTTCCATAATGGCTCCTCGGATATATCTGTATGGTAGACGACAATGTAGGGGAGGAAAAATATCGATCTTTACGCGTTTTTGGATAAAAAAAGAGTTTTGTAAGACCAAAGCAAGATCCGGAATATGTTATGAATTTGTAAAAGATTATGAAATAAATCGATGAGAAATCTTACCACCATCAATTCCATTATCATCTTCATCTTCACTATCACTGGATGATTGATAGCAAAAGCTCAAACTTGCTAAGGCGCTAGTTTTCATTGAAGAGTTTAAATCCATATCATTTGCTTGCAATTTATTGGATTCATTTTCTAGAAAGATCAGAGCAAAAGAAATCGTACATCCATACAGTAAAAGCCAGCGCACAACAACCTACAAATTGTCTCAAAAATTCTTTCGACGTTTGATTAAATATTGAAAAATAACGATAAGATGAACCGGCTCATGGAAAGGTAACCCTGTCCCTAAGACTTTCAAATAAATTCAGAGACCAGAATCTTGCAAATCGGTTAGAAATTGATTAAGCTGCGAGCTCCCAAAGATAAAAAATATGCGACAGCTGAAACCAGAGACCCTTAGATTACTTGTAGTGAAAAAAACTCGAAGCTCGAGGTAAAAGCAGGTTATACAATGTCATACTTCTCATTGATGTCAGAGCAAACCAAAAAAACTTCCAAAGTAATCTAATCCTTACAATCATCGCCAAAATTTGCTTAAGACTGCATGTCCGCAAAAACAGTTGTTTAAAAATGATCGACGGCAGACTGAATCTTTTCCTCAGAGCAGCTACTCGCTTGAAAGTTACGTTATCGAAAACCTGTTCAAATCCCATTTAGTTTGCCCTGAAACAATTGAGAGACAACAGAAATGATCAGCAATGGGACTTTTACAAAAATGCCATTTACATGCATCTTGTTTCAGTTTTTGCACAAAATTGAACTTCAGAGGCTTATAACTCCATGAATTTTTAGTGGATTTGCAAGATTCTGTCGCCAAAAGTCAATCTAAAATATCGGGAGATGGGTTACTTGACTAAGTTCCCATTCAGCATATTGTTATTTCTAGCATTTGATCAAATGACGAACAATTTTTTTTGAGACACCCTGTCGTGATTAAGAACCCAAAGGCTGAACTTTTCCAATTAGGCAACCATTTTATGAGAATCTACTGTATTCATTGTCTAACATCACAGGCTGTGTTGCAAAATCGTACGCTCTTATTTGCCGGTTTCATTCTGTAATGAATATACGACTATGAGCAGGTATCCGTTAGTTTAAAGGCAAACCAGTTGTTTTAAGTACGCATTTAAAGACTTCTGTAAACTTTATAAATAGAAAGGGCAAGAGTCTTTGAAAGTATGGGATCCTTGTAAGAAAATGTTCATTGCTTTACATTTAACTAAACGCAAATAAGTTACCAAAATTTCAAAACGAGGAGGATTTGGAGACTCCAACGATATTTATCAAATAAGCTATGGAAATAAATTAATTTTCTGATGCAAAATGGAAGTGATAGGAATTTTCTAAATGTATTCTAAGTTTATTTTAGCAATTGATGTAGGCAAAATAGATTTCTATATGAAGGTTTTCATATTATCAGAATCAAGGTTGTTGGCCTCAGTACAAACACACAAATTGATAAATTAAGATTATTAAAAGGATCAATAACATAATGGTACCTTTGCTTTTACCAGAAGAACAATCAGTGAAGCCATGATTCATCTCTTTTGATGGAGACATTTCAAGTTGGTTTGCTTCATCATTCCTTTCTTGTTTTGTAAATTTGTTCTGTTGTATATTGTTGTTTTGCTCTTTCAGCTGCCATGAACTGCTTCGATTCTCATTTCTGTTTCGAAACTTATTTCTATTTGTTCTCTCATACCAGACACCTCTTCCTTGATATCTAAAGAGATTGTTGTTGCAGTATCATGAAATAATTTCACTCATTAAATATGACGAGAATGGCACAGGATAGAGTGAAAATATTCAGATGAAAAACTGGAATGTAATCTTTTAACTTTGAACACGTGAAATTAATTAACAACAAACTCATAGACAACTCATGGCCTTATCAAATAATAGACACCATAAATAAATCGTTTTTGACAGGGATGTGTGACAATTTTTTTACTTTATGTATTCATAAATCTTTCTTGAAACATACAGGTTGCTTCCATATTAGCACAATGTCTTTGAATCGACTCATTTCTTGAATTTTCCATTTCACTTCAGCACTATGCAACTGGCTATAACATAAACTGTTTCTTTCATGACCAATGCCTTTAAATATTGCATTTGTTTTGTTTGTTAAATAGCACTTTCATTTGAAAATATCTTCAATTTCCAAAGAGATCAATCAAAATCAAATAGTCTCAAAATTCAAATATAGCATCTTAATGAAATATAGATAATATATAAAATAGAAACATACCTGAATTCCTTTGTGCTTAAAACATTTCCATCTTCGTTTCTTCTGTTTTGTTTCTCAATTAAATCAGTTTGCCTTGAGATCCTTGGATAATTTCTATGGCAAAGATGAAATATCAACAAAATCTATACCTTGCATATTTGATAGTAATCAATAACTAAAAATTAAATACTGACACAAGTTGTGAGATACTTTTCAACCAAATTTATGCCAGGTGTCCAAACAAAATTTTCCAATTTGAAAAAGCAACACCATTTGATTACAAAATGAATCTTCCAAGCTTGCCCTCTTGCAAGTAAATAAAAGACCAAATCATTTTCCTAGCAGCCAGTTTTGGTTGATTTAAAGTTTCATTGTTGCCAAATCTAGCTCTTTTAGGGTTGCCTGGTATTGAAAAATAGCTCAAAACACTAAGATTACCATATTTGTAGACAATTTAATTCAGTCCTAGACATTTAGCTTCCACCATGGATTTAAATGTCAGAAAGAAGAAAAACATGCACAGGCATCAAAACCTTGAACTACAATGAAAAATCTCACATTTTGTCTCTTTGGGAAGATTTACATTGTTGCCTTTAACATATCATTAGATCATTCAGAAAATAGACAAACAAAGTTGCACAAATATACATAGCTTTAGCAATCAAGTTTTTTGGTAATCTTTTTACCACTGGTAGATGGACACATTTTTCATTGATGATATAAACTTGCAAACTTCAGCCAATCAGCCAGCCTGCGGGTGCACACTGGCTATACATCAGCCACAGAGAAGAAGAATTCTTGTATAAAATAATCAAAGTAGTAACTTACTTTTTTCTTTCCTCCCTCCACTTTTTTATGTCTTCATCATTTCTCAGGACAATTTTAAACATGCCTTCCTCATGATTCTATGAAAGGATTTTTAACATGTTTTCACAATCATTTTCTTGAATCCTTGCATGAGTCACGTAATTGAGGGTACTAGGCCCACAACGTTGAGGAAAATTGTAAAACTTTGCCACAGTTGGCCAAACTATCTGGCTCAATTCATGCAAAAAATTTGTTAACTATGGATGCTTTCATTTGATAGTTCCACTTCAGGATCCATCTTCCAGCACACTTTCAGTATGAATCCTAATGATGAACTGATTGCCCCAGTAGCCCGTTTCCAAAAGATTTTGCAACAAAACTTAATCTAAATTGACAAAAAATATGATGCTAAAGAGTTTGGACGCAAAATACTTTGAAAATTTTACCTGAATGAAATGTAGCTTGAGAGTTTTCCTTGAAGCCACAAAATTACAACTTTCTACTTCGCACTGAAGAGAAATAATGTGATCTTCAATTAACATGAATCTTTAAACATCAAAACATCTATCAGTCAATATCTATAAAAAAGCAGTATATCTTAATTTCATCAAGGACAAACTTTTTCATATCTATTAAATGATGAGGGAAGGCTGGTAGGTTACATACCAATGTGATTAGCATTAAGTGACAATACAAGGTGTGCCAAAAAAAGTTGTGCCCTATGTATGGCTGCTGTGGGGGAGCTGTATATTCAATTGTCTCATTGGTTTCCACACAGTTGCATAGGTCAGGGTTCAACTTAGAGTTTGAGACCTTGTATGAGTCAATCTGACAAGTGGTTGCTGATTTAAGGTGGAGAGTAGGCAAAATAAAGTAAGTGGTTGCTTCAAAACAGAGCTTCTATTGTTCTCTAGTATTGTCAAAATCAAGTAAGTTTCCAAGAAATAGTTCTGACAGTGTATCAAAATTTTTGCTAATGGTTAGCAGTGTTGTCTGTTCATAAGAAAGCAATTTCTATCTTTTAAAAAATGTGGTGAAAATTCTAATGCAATGCAAGAGTCCTTTTCTTCAAAAGTTTATTTGATTTTGACATTGCTGGAGAACAACAACAGTGCTGTTGTGAAGCAACCACTAAATTTGCATTTTCTCTGCCATAAATCAGCAACCACTTGTCAGATTGGCCCATAAAAGGTTTCAAACTCTAAGCTGAAGCTTGACGTATGAAACTGTTTAGAAACCAAGATGATTGAATCTACAGCTCCTCCACATTGGCCACACAGTTCTTTCGGGACACAATTTTTGGGGCCACCCTGTAGACCAATTAGCTATTCTGAAAAAATCTTAATCAAACCATGTTTTATACATGTTGAAAAATTTCTAATTGTGGATAATAATGACAGAATCTCTAAGGCCACTCCAACCAAGCTCGTGTTTCAAAATGTATAAAACATCATTCAATCTTGGCATCAAACTCTACGCTTCTTAGGCTGGGTAGAAATTTGCATGCTATAAAATTGTTCAAATAAAAATTAGTTGGAGGGAAGAGTGATGTTTCTCAACAATTTGAATTGATTCTGTGTAAAATCTACATTTTCCTTAAAATTGGAACTTAAATTTTGTGAATTTGGGCAGATCTCCTTGAACTTTGAAATAACTGAAATACAATACCTTGACATGCCCTTTTAAATGTGCTGCTTTGTCACCTTCTGTTTTGAATTCCTTCTCACATGGTTCACAAAAATAGCACATCCTTTCTTCCTAAAAAGAATGTCAGTTAAAGAAGAAATCAATTAAAAATGCATTTGTTTGATTAGAAATTTTGCAAGGACTGATCATAAATGAAAGCAGAAATCTCTAATGATAAAGAAATAATACTTTGGCAAATCACAATGCACCAAATGCAAAATGTGTATGCAGCAGATCACGGTATATACAGTATTTTCTCTTATCCTGCTGCATAAGGTGAGTCTTTGCAGCTGCAGGGAGTGCTAAATAGTCATTAAAAATGGATATACTTGGCAGAAACTGTTTTGGTTGGTAGGGTTGGTAAAATGGGTTGGTAGGGGTAAAAAGGTAAATATCAATTTCTAGAGAATATCCGTTCATGAAGATTTTTACAACTGTTATTATTTGCTTACTGGCTTTACCCCAAGTTACCCATTTTTGCCCCAGTAAACCAATGCAACAATCTCACACATACAGTACACTTTTCATAGTTGATTCAAATTAGCCCACAAAGATCTCTGCCGTGGAAGCCAGGGTAATCTGTACCAGGACGAACTTCATACATTTTCAATACTAATCTTGAGCATGGAAGGCTGTTTAAAGACCACTTGCACCTCAGCAGTGACATGTATATCAATTTTTGGGTGTTAATTTTAGAGATTTAACAGAAACTATGAGTAAAGATTTTGCAAAAATTTGGAAAAGATATTATATTGGTTTGGAAGTAGATCTTTACCAACAACCCAGTCATCCACACACAGGACCAGTTACCAGGGGGCCTCAGGCCTTTAGGGGCCTGGAAAGATATATATCATGCATTTTGCCTTTATTTTCAATTTTCCTTGAGGAATGTTCCTAGCCCTGCAGGCCCACTGGCATTCTAAACTTTGTATTAGGATTCATGGTGTTTCCACCTCAAAGCAGTGTTTCACTTAGTGAATTTGAGGGCATAGTCTGAGGGAAAAAGGGTGTGGATGAGGAAAATTTCTGGCACCTTCGGCACTGGAGACCCTCATCTATTTTCAGCCATGGGGCCTAGTCCACCCCCCAACTGCCCTGTCCACACCCCAAGGCAGCCAGTATCATTGACTTGACAGGCTTCCACACAATTTTCCAATGATTCTTTGGTTTTTGTTCTCAAATGCACACTTCTCATCTCAAGAAGCAATAATTGATGTTAAGGCTGGCTTTAGAGGTCAGCCATATATTGATTTTGCCCTTGCTTAGCATCATTTTGGCGTTAATGGGTGGGGGGAGGGGGAGGTAAACAGCCTTCAGCAACAATAATACTAAGAACAAAAATTATATAAAATCAATTTTCATAGAGATATATTTCTGTAATATTGTGAAGATTGTGATGATTCATGTTTTATTTTCCTTCCTGTGCCCATTTTCATGCGATCTTCTTGGTCGGAGAATGTTGCTGAAGCTTTGTTTAGGAATGCTGGTACCTCCTGTGCCTTTCATCCTGTAAAGTCTACTGAAGCCCATTATTGGCCCTTTGGTGTGGAGTGGGGGGGGGGTCTGAAAGTTAGTATCAAAATGACGCTAAGTGGGGACAAAGACTCACTAACCTGGCTGCTGTTATCAATTTCAGGATTTCTGTTTGCATTACTTGAACTAGAAGTAACATGACATCCTCTCATATCTGATCTATTATTCTGTTTATCGTTGTGAATTCCATTAAACTTCTGTCGCCATTGTCCTCCATTCATAAAATGATTCCTTGCCCTTGGCTGCCTGTGAGGGGGCTCAAACCCTCCTTTCGGAGGGAGCGTAAAGAAGGGAGGACCACCATTGAAATTGTTGTGAAATCGGTTATTGTTGACAAAACGATGTGGCCATGACGGTGTCGAAGGACAACCACCATAGTTCTGGAACTGTGGTGGCGTATTCAGATTATCATTAAAACGAATACGATGGATGTTCTGCATTGGAGAACTTAGAAAAGTTTGCGTGCAAAAATTAGGCCCATTCGGCGGCGGCTGCAGGCTTTGTCCCATTCTTGTTGCTTGTTGTCGACTACCTTGCATGAATGACTTTGGTGGTGGGAAAATATATCCATTTCGAGCGCCAGCCATCTTTAATTCAGCTCCTTGAGTGAACTTTTCCTTGGATATTCTTGTCTTTCTCGGCACAACTAAGATGAACTTCAGCACGCCATTTTCTCACGTGTGCATTTGGTTCTGTTGCAGATAACGAATTGAGTTGGATGGATGAGCACAGGGCATCAATGATCATGGTGATTCCCACAACAATGCTCGCTGGCCAATGTTTGCCTGAGAGTACAAGACAAATATAAATACATTTGCAGATTAAGATAAAATGTACATTGCTCTTTTGTAGGTTTCCAAGATCTAAGTTTCATGTCCAGTTTTATATTTCCGAAGTACTCTCTTCTTTTCGTTCCTAAAACGAAACAATTTCGCCCCAAAGTTTTCCCAAAATTTTGCGGTAATAAACTTGAGTCGGTGCAGCTCAAAAGAAGAGCTGTTCTTGGTTAGGGCATCCTAAGTTTAGCAGAGCATTTTCGAGAGCATTTGTATCTCAATCAAAGAAACACAACACATTACCTTTGAAGGTGTTGTGGCGCAGTGGTGTAATCCTCTGACTTTGAAGCCAGAACAGTCAGGCGGAGTGGGTTCGAGACGCGATAGGGCCTCACCACTTGAGCGTCATGACAAGGGGTCGCGGACTCGATTAGCGCTTAGCTACTTCGGCGATCCCAGCGCTTGGGGCTAAAAACCGCAACTTCACCTTCACTACACATGCTCAGTCCTCAGTTTACCTATTTAGGGAGCTCCTCACTTAAAAAATTCGCCCATGGAAAATCTTGCTGCTTTGCAAAACATCTGCTAAAGACCCATATCTCATTCTTTCATTCTGTCTTTTCATAAAATTTCTAAACATCTTGATTCTTATTTTCTGTATGCTGAGCGGAATTTTAAAATGCTAAATCTGAACCTTGGCACAAGAAAGATGTGATGTAACTGTTCTTGTTGCTAAATAATTAGACTTGCTCCAAGTCTATTCCGAGGTATATCAGCACCAAGGAACATAGTTGCTTCTGCGGGGGCGTAAACCACGAATAGGACGCTGCGAAGGAAAAATGAATGCAGCGTCCTTTCCGTGGTATACGCCCCCGCAGAAGTAACTACGTTCCTTAGCGCTGATATTCCTCCGAACAGACTTGAAGCAAGTCTACTAAATAATTGAAGGTGATTCTAATTTTTTCAAGAACGTAAGCTTTATTCTATTGAACACCCCCCAGTAACGAACCCGCTGAAACATTGCCCCGCCAAGGTTGAAGGATGGCCCGCCAGGAAAACTCGTTTCCCCGCAAATTTTTGAGTTAAAAGAGTCACCCCGTCTTGTTTTGTTGTTTGCTGAAATTTCTGCTTCCCCGTCAACATCATGCAAGTTCCATCATAGGTAATAGCCTAAAATTTCATCTCCCCGTTACGATATTTCTAATCCCCGCTGAAAATGCTTATTTTCGTAATTTCCCCGCTGTATTTACAAGGTCCGGCGGGGTCCTTACTGAGGGGTGTTATTGAATTCTATGTCAAGAAGTTTTTGCTGCTTTTTTCTGTAGAAATAACAAACCGTCCTCCTTAGAGATAAACAAGTATTCATTCGTTATATTCATTTTAAATAAATTCAATAAAGTTAAGTCTGTTTCTGGTCATCCTTATGAACAACGAGTCCCTTCTCGATTAGATCTGGAATCTCCACAGCAAGCCATGGTCCAAGCTAGAATTGAGAAAGAAATAAAAACCATTTTCACTTCACAGAAAGGAAATAACATGAGAGATTTGTGAAAATGTTTACATCGTCAACAAACGTTCCGTCATAGCACCTTCTGTGAAGTTCTTCAACTTCTACCGTATGGATAAGAAAAATGTATCAACAATTTGAAACTGTTTCATCTATTCAACCACTTTGTAAAATTTCAATCCAACGATCTTACTGAAACTCCCATTGACTTTTCTAGATTCTCCCCACAATTTTAAGAGAACTATTTTCTCCTGAACTCGCCATTTAGCAAAGAGTCATGTGTCTCCATTTGTCAAAAAGACAGCACAAAATGGGTTGTTCACTAGCCTACCATGTAGATTTTGAATCAAATTCTCAGGACTGACGAGAGTACATTTTGCATCAATAAATGGCAATGAATGAGCTTAAGAAACTCGCTTTACGACTTTGATGGTCGAAAATTGAATCGAACCAAACCAAATACGTTTGGTTTCAGCCAAACAAGAATTTTTCATGTGAGATTTTGCATTATAGATTAGAAATAAATCCGCAAATTATCCTCAAACCCTCTGCAAGACAACGGGTTAGCAATTTTTCAAGTGAATCTTATAGGTAATTTTTCGTACGAAGTTTGAAATGGTGCATACATTTCTTGATACACGTAGTACTTCGCAAATTCCTCTCAATATCACAGCTTGTGAATCTTCTATTTACGTAGATTTCTAGCTTTCTTCAGGATATTTGATCAATGGGTGTTATAGGCGTGTATGTCTTTAAGATTTACCAAACATAACATATGACATCATCGAGACTGAAACTGTCCCTAAAATTATTCAGCAGGTTGAGCGCACGGGATCACAGAATCTAATCATGTTAAATCCTCTAAAAACGAAAGGTCTGGATGTCTGAAAATGTCAGCAAGAAGATTCTTTCCCGCGGTATTCATGAAATATGTAGCCTCTTTAACCGCTTAAGTGTAAAAAGAATAGTGTTTTCATGTTCTGGAGTGACGCAAGCTACTGTTAAAATTGATGCGAGGGAAGAATACTGTTGTAATCCCCTTCCAAATCTATTATTCATCGAGGATAAGCTTTATGGAAATAAAAAATTAGCTGAAACCATAAAAGAGGTTTTCAGTAATCACCAAGAAAATCCTCCTTTATCCTTCACTGTCCATGCTGATCTTCCGTGGCCATGAAATTTACGGTTAATAGTGTAAAGCCCTGTTAATGTTCAGTTTCTTTTGAATTAGCGGTTCGAAAACGCTGTAAACGCAAGGAGTTGGGGTAACAAAATAGACACATTTTTGTCCCTTTTATCGTGTAGACGCGTCTAAGCATTATCTTGTTATCATAGTTTGTGTTCACATCAACAAAAGGATTTACACAAGGCGATCCAAAAAGTGTTCTTCTAAGTTAAATTAAGTACAAAAATATAATGATGGAATGAAAGAACTCTATGGTAAGATAGCTCTGTTCCTTTGATCTTGAATCAATTTTTGACACCAGAATCTTGCAAATCTGCTGAATATTCACGAAGTTGCGAGCACTTAAAGCTCAAATTCGCGCGAAAGCTGAAACCAGAGGCTTCTCAATAGCATTGGCAGTGAAATGAGCATTGGGTAATTATTTCTTGTTTATAAGGGTCTCTGGTTTTGCAGGGTCTCTGATTTCAGCTTTCGCAAGAGTGTGATCTTTAAAAGTTCATAGCTCAGTGAAATTTCCATTGGTCTTGCGAAAACCTGGTATCTAAAGTTAAGATCTTAAAAACTGGTTTATGATTTTACCATGGGGCCCGTTCATTTTATTTTATCGTTTTTTGTCAATATCCATTCAATTATCGAGTAAACTTTGGGTAGCACTGTAGAAGCATAGAAATAAGGTGTAATCCAGGAAGGACAAAAGAGAAAAGAGCTTACCCCTAGTGCCATAGCGTGAGCTATTCCAAATTTAGGTACATTGCGTGCCCACAGTGGCTTAAAATGATCTGTAAGACAAATTTTTCCACCCCTAAAATGAAACATTTATTCATGAAAATCTGATCAAAGAAATAGATTTGATTTAGGCTTCAAGCGAAATTAAGTGCAAAGATAAAAGGAAGTAAATTTTTCACAAGGCGTCACAAAAAGTACTCCTGTTTGAAAAAAATACTAAAATACGACAACATGGCGGCCAATCTCTTCAAATTTCTTTTTCTGGAAAGTAGATAATCAAGGGCCTTATTATTTTCCAACGTAGCTATCGCTTTTCTTATTTTTAGTCTTTACAATGAGCCAATTTAGTTGTCTTTAGGGCTGATTGGTTTGAAGCATTCTGCAAAAAAGCACTGGTGATTACCAGATTAAGTTCTCCCTTTATTGCGGCTTGTCGCAAACTAAACGAAAAGAATTAGAACTTCGCGATATTCTTCTCTCGATCTGTCAGTGTAAGTATGGAAATATGGCCACACAATTACGAATACGTCAGAGGCGGTATCAACAAAGCCTTCTTAACCTGTCTCTTATTCTATGGAATACAATGGAATAAGTGGCATTGATTTTGTGATGTAATGCCAATAGACCTGAAGTGACTATGAAAATGAGTGGTCGCGAGACGGTTGGGGGGACGGGGGTAAGGCATCTTGTAATGTCAACGGAACCAGAGATTACCTTCCTTCAATTTTATGTTGCTTCCATTTCTCAAAACGCTGCACTAACTGATTAATGTCACAGCTAGTCTCAGGCTTCTGGTTTGGTCACAAATGACAGAAGAAATGCAAACTATCATTGTAGACTTGAAGCATGATGAAAAAAATAAAGCTCATAATAAGGATGTTCCAAGTATCTTAAAACAAGTACCGAAAACAGACATTTTCTCATCTTTGAATAAACTGAGATCATGGAAAAATAGATTCACAAAATGTTCATGATTTGGTGATTAAATCAGTCCTCAAAAGGTGATTTGTTGATTATAAATGGGAGTACTGTCTTGGGGGCACCCGGTTAAAATCTAGCTATTTCAAGTTACTTTTCAATATGTGGCTCTTGAAAAGCTAGTTTTAGCACGAGATTCCTCATGATAGGATGAAACAGGTCTCAATCTTCCTTCAATTCAAGGGCTGGGTTACATAATGTAAACCAACTTCTTTTGAAATGACGATTTTACAGCATTTTTGGTAGGCCAAATCACAGAGATTTTCCAATATTTTTCTCAAAATGAAGGATTTATTTTGACGATGGATTCTTGAGCTTCGAGAGCAAAAAAGAAAACACTCATGTGTTCCACGATTGCAGAGATATGGATGAATTATGGAATTAACTTTCTTCTGGATTCACCCCATCCACCAAAATCTCTGTAGAACACAATGCCTACATGTGAGCACCAACAAAGATTATCAAGATAACAGATTTGTTTACGGTTACGTGACCCTCTGCCTCTTTAATCAAAGATAGGCCTTTTAGCTATTCTAGAAAAGAGCCTACTTTTATACATTTTTATAAGTGAAGTTCGATTGAGTGGCGTTGAGGCTTCTATCACTATTGTGCACATTCGAAAATTCTACCGAATGTAGCAAACTATCATTCGATTCTGATTCTTTTCAGAATAGCTAAAAAGTTTTTTGCAGCATACTGCTACCTCGTCTGTGATTTAATTTAAAAATTGTTTTATACCTATACATTTTTGCAGTTTTCCCATCAAGTTCAGGTATCGCGATTTCTGGAGCTGTTGTTGGGTATGTCACTGGTATCTACAATGAATATAAAAAATCACAAGAATGTACAAGTCAAAATTTTTAGATTACATTTGGCACTTGTTTTCAAATGCCTGTTTCGCATCATAAGTTGTTTTTCACACTGGAAATAATACCTTGCACAACGTAATGTTACAGAAATAATGGCATGAAGCAAAAAATACAGTGTTCACTTTGATTTACGAACGATGGTTGCTGCAAATAAACAAACCCATTTATCTTGCTATAAATTTGTTGTTTCAAGGACAGCAAATTATTGGCAGAATTTTCACACAGAAATCCATAGATCCTGCATGCAAGACAGCAGGCAACGCAGTCTGCAATCACCAGCTAATGCGACAATTGGGCTAGACCACTTGAGAGCTACTCTGGAGAGTTTCAAGGATCCAATTCATTACAATATCAAGAATCGAAATTCGTTACAAAATATTCAGTATAGTATTTTTGAGAAACAAAGAATTAAAGGGATTAAAGGAAGGACTCAACTTCGATGTCATATTTTAGTCTCTAACAAAACAAAAATTTTGTCTAATGATTTGAATGAAGACGATTGGAGAACAGGCAAATGCGATTTGAATTCTTGATCAGGATCTTCGGCTTTCTATTCCCCAACCAAGAAATCAACGAACAGAACATTTTGGAGACAGCATTGAGCATCTTTCCGGGCCTAGGACATAATCTCCTTCAAGCAAACGCTAGTCGCAGTTGGAATCATTTGAAATATGCAAGAAAAACAAGGAAACATCCATTTGGAGAATCAGAAGGAAATTCGTAAAGCAACAGGCCATGGTTTCTGACTGTGAAAGAATTCTATTCTTGAGATTAAATGATATCCCATCGGTTGTAAAATAACGAAAGGACAGGATAACACAAACGAGACCATTTTTTCAATTGGTTTTTGGTTTCACAACACAACAACAGATTTAAGATTCCATGGTAACAGCAGGAACAGAGACGTTGTTCATAAAACATGTATTGGACTCGCTGTTGCTCTTTATCGATAGGAAACGAAGCTTGGTTGGTGACGGGACATCTTCAAATAACAACATCATGTTCGTCGAGAAGGAATATTTTAGAAAAGTTTGTAAGACACAGGGAACATCACGCATATTAGAACCTAAAATTGTCAAATTAGATCCCCATTTCACAAAAACCAAAGCATTGTATTAATTGTAGAAGAGCCAACGCTGATTTTCAGGACTGTAGGTTCTAAAATGCGAGTACTGTAGGGAGAAAATAAATATGCATGCATTGAGACTAAAATAGATGACAATACAACGATTCTTGGAAATCATAAACAAAGTTAAAGTTGAGAAATATCAAAACAGCAACCTTCCTTGCTTGCTAAACACATAGCACAAAACAGTTTGATCAAACTTCGTTAAAAGTGAACTTTTAGAACGACGAAGAGTTTTTTGAGTCACCAGGTGATAAAGCTTATTAGCTCTAAAACAAAGCAATAGTTCTATTTATGAACTGTTTGAATAATTCCCTCGATTTTAATCGCTTTCTCTCGGTTTCAGTTTCCTCTCTCTGCTGTGTGGCGAATTGTCAATTTCTTGTTTTTTCAAAATATAAATGGCAATTTACATGGCATACTGAAACTACAAATAAAAAAAATAAATCCCAGGGTAGATGAAAAACTAAATATCTTAGAGAAAACGGAGATGAGGAGATGACAACCCCGTCGCTTCTGTCATTGCTAATCAATCATAAACATGCCTGGAACAAACCGCATAATATCCACACATGAAATCAATTCGGAAATGGGTTGTGGTCTCCTTGGTTTCAAAGATCTTTTCATGATAATGCGCAATATTTCTTAACGATTCCATTCTCGTTAAATTTGCGCAAATGTTTGATGTTGTCGTAATAAAATGTCGTAAATATCTTTATGGATATGAAATATTAAATTGTAAATATTTAAAATTGTGATTCACGAACTTCAAACTATTTTAGAACTAGAACTATTTCACAATGTTCTATCGTGTAGTGGGCTTTGTTAGGCAAAATCGTCAAAAATATTTAAACTATCTTGGTGCAGTGTAGAACTCGAAAATTACAGAGAATACCAGAACCATTGAAGAAACTGGTCCGAAAAATTCACTCAGATAGATTCACTCAGTTGGACGATGTTTGAGAATCACTAAGAAATTTTCACAAATTCAAGTTAAAAAATACATTATCAAATTCTAGCTTTTCCTCAAATAAGTGTTTGTCGTATTTGAACATATTCAAGAAATTATTTAGCCATTTAAGACAGGCAGCACTGAATTATAGAAAATATTACTTGTTGCAGAAATAGAGGTGATATGTAAATTTTGAAGGAGATTTCCATGAATTAAAATCATGCTAAATATTGTTCTTCATCCTGAAGGAAAACTGAAACCAAGAATGAAAAGAGATTCTTCTTTTCAACAAGAAAACCCTCCTACGGACAACTTCAAAGTTGAAAGATCATTTCAGCAAAACAGACTTAAAGTTGTCTATCACCTTCCGGTTCGTTGACTAACACGGACTGATCCATCTATGCCTGAGTGAGCGTACACATCACCAAACAATTTTGGCTACAAACAGAGACAATTTCCAAAGAACACAAATAGATTCAATCAAAGCACTAAGTTCATTTCATTTCATGTGACCAACAGCATACAACGAAGCTGATAGAAGCTAAAACACAACGGATCTTTGTTGTTCATGTTCAGACGATCATTAATATCTAATTGAATTGAAGTCCATATTTGGACTGAAGTCAGAGATATTGCACAGTTGAGTGAATGCCATGAAAAAGTCGTTACTTTCACTGCAAACGCAAACGAGAAAGATAAAAAGCCAAAGGAAGGCATACAATATCCTTTTAATATCGAAAGCCGCAAAATAGACGGGAATTAATATCTTTTCAGGAATGCACTGATCGATCATTTCAAAACATTCGATCTCCACCTCCTCTAACACTTGGCCACCACTGACGAAGAATGGTTTCGAATGCATTGTGACGTAGAAGAAAGGTGTTGACAAACTTCGAAGCTTGAAATAGAATCAAATTTCGTCTAGTTGTATTTGACCTGTGATTTGATATCAAATGACAATGTCTGGAAGCAGAAACTTGAAAGTAACTTCGGCTCAGGGCAGAGCAACTTAGGCCCGGCTTACAAGTTTAGATCCGCCAACACATTCTTGGCTATCGATGATCTTATTTCGGAACAGTGTAAAGGGGGGTACTTGACCTAAATTTGTACGGGAACGTAGCCACGAAAAAAATTTTTTCACCCTGCTCCAGAATTTTTGCCTTCAAATGATACCCTGTCCTAGAAAAAATCTGTGAAATCATGCTATCAAAAACACAAATCAATCAAAAACACAAAAATTTGACTAAATAATAACCCGTTGTGACAAAATTTCCTCTTTTGACATGTTTTGACAACCTGCTCCAGAAAATTTGCCTTCTTTTGATACCCTGTTCTAGAAAAAATGGGCGAAAACGATACCCTGAAAAACGGCACATCCCCGCCGGACAAATATACTAAGTACCCCCCCCCGGGAGTGTAAACCGGTGTAAACGCTCTTCAAACCTAAAAACTTTGCATCGGATCAAACTTTTACTGATACACTATGAACGGGGTGTAACAGCTTTGGCCCGACCAGGCGGCGCTAGCCGTCAGGAACTGGCGAAGTAGAACTGGGGTAGACAACCGGTGGGTGCAATGTAGATGAAGATATGGGTCATATTTGAAGCAAAGTCTTAGGACATAGAATCTGAAAATAAGAGAATATTCGCATAACAGTCGAATAACGATGGAATTAACTATAAAATTCTCCTACATCAAAGACACCATATTGGTACTTTGCATTGGTCTGCATCCTGTGAAACAAACGTAACTTCTCTTGCTTTCAGTGAATTTTGTCCCATTCATTTTCTTTGGCAGATTTTCAAGGCAATTCCAAACTATTCTATCGATCAATCTTTGAATTCTTGGCAATCTTTTGTTCTCATAGAAATCTTATCAAAAGAATGATTAAACAATGGGACAATAAGCAATGCTGGGGCCCCATGGGTTTCTTAGCTCTAGGGATTTCCCCTTCCAACAAAACGCACTCTTGCATTGCCAACAAACTTGATGTCAGGGACTGTCCCTTCCTTTCAAATGAAGAAACCAACTTGAGACTTTCCCTCTTTCCACCGCTTTACCATTTGACCTTGTTTGTGTGTATTTGTGTATTTGTAATTGGCACAGTGGACAACAAGAAATCTATGGGAGGGGGCACATATTTACAAGGTAATTGTATTTTTAATTTGGGGGAAATCTAACATCTTTAACAAATCATACTGGTATAACTTATCAGGAACTTAATTAATTGCCTTCAATCAATTATGAGGAGCAAGCAGCTTGTAGAAAATCAAGCAAAATTTGCTATTTTTAAACTCGAAACTTTTGAGCTAGAATGTCTGCCAAACATTCATGGAACATCAAGGCAATTTCTTGATAAAGATATATACCCTTCCATATTTTGATCCACAGGGATTAGTTAGAGTACCCCCTTCCCCCAAACAATGACAATTTGTCCACCAATCAATTAGATTTGGGGCCGGGAAATTGAAAAATGGGATTACCTTGCCAAAGTGAGCTAAACTTTTGGCAGCCATGGCAAGCATTGTAAACTCAATTGTCATCAAAGTATTCAAATGGGAAGATTGCACCTGAAGTATTTATTTCTTGAATTTACTTAAAAAAATTCTAAAAGATGTATAGCATTCAAGGAAAGATTTCATTGGAAGCCTGGCTGGCGGGGAATAAACCGGGGGTGTTTTTATGCTAGATTTTCATATCAGATCTTAGTTTGTTTTTCTTTTTATTATTTTTGTACACAATATGTAACTAGTTTTCAGTTTCTTTTCCAGTAAATTTTATAGCATATAAATCTAATTTCAATCTTTGGCATAGATATAAATACATACATTGCATGAAGTACAGCACAGACCTTGAAAAAATGAGGATGATGAGAATTCTCAAGAATTCTTTAGGATTTGCAAGAATCCTCCAAATTATGATAAGAACCCTTCAGCCTGGCGAAACACTGTAAAGTTTTATGAACTATGTATGTATGTATGTATGTATGTATGTATGTATGTATGTATGTATGTATGTATGTATGTATGTATGTATGTATGTATGTATGTATGTATGTATGTATGTATGTATGTATGTATGTATGTATGTATGTATGTATGTATGTATGTATGTATGTATGTATGTATGTATGTATGTATGTATGTATGTATGTATGTATGTATGTATGTATGTATGTATGTAGAGTTTACATAAATAAGTACAGTCTGTTGTAATGATGCACAATTCACTGTTTTGAAGAGTCAGCAAAGCCAGTCCTGCATGCATCTGCAGGTAAAGGAACAATGCTTTTGCAGATGCAGAAACAATCAATTATGCAGAGGCACATTTGCATTCTGCTAAGCAATGCTTTTGAGGAATGCAAAACATATTTTCATTGGCTCTAGGACAATAATAAGAGTCAGGGGGCACACAAGAGCATCATTCAAAAGAAAAAAACAGTAAATCAGTCGAATCAGTCATTCCACAGACTTTACCTACAGTATCTCTGTATCTGTAAAGTCTGCACAGAGGCTGTTAATAACAAGAATCCTTAAAGGGACTGGTTCATGTGGCCATAAACAACCCGTTATCTCTTAAATTTACATTGCTGCCCAACTGTGGCTATTGTGTTCTGCACATGGTTTTGGTTGGTGGTGTGAATCCAGAATAAAGTTACTCCTAAGAATTCACCAATATTTATACAATCGTACAACAAATGAGTGTTTTGTTTGGTGCTCTACAAAATACAAGAGTCCATCTTCAGAATAACACCTTCATTTTGAGAAATATTGGACATCTCTGCGATATGGCCAATAAAAAACTATGAAAAACTGTTGTCTCAAAAGAAGTTTGTTTACATCATGTGATCTAGCCCCTTTACGAAACTAGAAACACCCTTAAGGGTTCTTGAGAATTATTAGAGAGGGAAGAAAAAAATGTTAATATGTGCAAGGCATGTAATGTGTGGCCTTTTCAATGATAAGAACAAATCTGTAGGATGGTACTCACATCAAACTCAACAGCAAATTCATATTTCAGAAGATTACTAATGTACCAACATTTGCCCCACCACCTGAAATATAAATGAAAATCACAAGCGATTAAAGAACAGATTCCTGGAATACCTGGTAATATAAAACCTCACAAAGTATCAAATTACATGTGGAAGATAAATGAGAATTGGTTTGTGAGAGAGTGCTCCTTTATCTGGGGATGTAGAAGCTTGTAAAGGTTCTGCAAATATCTAGATCATTTAAAACAAGATTTACAGGGCATTCCACAATAATGTCACTTGTCGCTTATGCAGATGTAACAAGAAATAATTGACCATTATGTTAAAGATGGCAGCAAGGAACTCTTTATCAAGATGCATTGCATATCAATTGCAAATCTTTAACAGTTCTACAGAAATTTGTATAAAGAAAAAAATGCGTCTTGGCAAAAAGTTTCCTGTGTCATCTCATCATTAGTGTAATCATCCATTAAAAACAGCAATGATTGCCACAAATCTGCAGGTAATAGGATGATGCCAGCTTCCTGATAGAAGACACCACAGCCAAAGCAGTGTCCCAAATATCTTATGCAACATGAGTAGCCAATGGCAGATGAAATCAAAGCGAAAGCAGTGGAAGCAGTCCAACACAATCAGCAGTAAAATTTTCAATAACTTGAAAGTAAATTGTGACTCTTCATGGGAATAACTGTGTTGATAATCCAGCGTTACAACTGTACCACTAACCTTGTGCCTTCTTTATTTGATTCTAGTCGAAACCAATCATTGTCTTGCTCTTTGTTGTTACTGACATACTATTGGAAGAAATTCAGGGAACCTTTAAAACTCATAACGTATTCAGGGGGAATATTTTCAGCATGGATAAATTGTTTAAAACTCATAACGTATTCAGGGGGAATATTTTCAGCATGGATAAATTGGCAAATATGTGTACGGCAACTCTGTTTTAGCTACTGACTGCAGTTTTGAGTTACTCTGGTTCGTTTTTCCTGTAAAAAATAAATATAAAGAAGAAAACCTAAAAATCTAAAAAGAAATCAGCTTGAATAGATAATTTATTTAGCTATTCTGAAAAGGGTATCAATCAAATTGCAGTGAGCATCTATCTAATGGTAATGTACAAAACGTGTCAAATAGGTATTATACACAGGTTGGGTAGATGGTTGAGTAAATTTACGTATAATGGCAATGGTGATGATACTAATGTATAGAAATTGAATTAATACAAAGTATTCCTAAATTTGTGCTAGATATCAATGTAAGTTGACCTTTTACTCTAGATCAAAGCTGATCAAAGGTATCCTACAACAGTTGAGGCAGGGCCTTAAGATGGAGCAAAAATGGAGTAAACTATATGTTTCTGTCAATTTCTGAACTGAAAATCTAAGCAACTAAACATGAAGATTACTGGAACTTGTAAGAAACTTGTAAGAAACTCTGGGTACTCAAATCTGAAAACCTTAGGGGTCAGTCATATATTGATTTCATCCCTGTTTAGCATAATTTAGACGCTAACTTTCAGACCCCCCACCCCTTCCCTTAGCGTCAGTCCATTCAAAACTGACAAAGGGCTGAAAAGGGCAGCAGTAGACCTTACGGGAAAGGCATGGGAAGTACAGAGCCTAAACTCTTCTGGCATTTCCAACGAAGCTGCAGCAAACATTCCCCGACTGACAAGATCGCATGAAAATGGGCTCAGGTAAAAAAGTAAAACATAAATTATCGCAATCTTCAAAATATTACAGAAATATATGTCTTTATGAAAATCAATGTAAATAATTTTTGTTCTTAGCATCATTGTTGCTGAGGGATGTAGACCCCCCCTCCCATTAATGTCAAAATGGAGCTAAGCGACAACAAAATTGATATATTTCAGGACACACGTTGATAACAGCATTACATGTTGCAGTGTCAATTCCTGTATAAAGATTCGTATTATTATTATTATTGTCATTCCAAATACACTTCCAATACATTTTACTGAGTTATGGAAGGAGTTCTTCTTCCTTGAAACAAGCACATTGCGTGCCTCAGACATCAAGGGTTTTCCTCAGGATATTGGCATCTTGTTGCTGAGGGCTGTAGACCCCCCCCCTACCCATTAATGTCAAAATGGAGCTAAGCGACAACAAAATTGAAATATTTCAGGACACACGTTGATAACAGCATTACATGTTGAAGTGTCAATTCCTGTATAAAGATTCGTATTATTATTATTATTATTATTATTATTATTATTATTATTATTATTATTATTATTATTATTATTATTGTTATTATTATTATTATATTATATGACTGACCCCTTAAGTTTAGCAATGGATGCAATTCTTTTGGTTTCTTATAGAAAAAATAATATCCCCTGAAACTAAAAGTAACTATTGACACCAGACTGAAAAGTTTGTATAGCATGCACAGTATCTTGGGCACACAGGAACATCATTGGTGGTTTTCAGATCTGAGCCATACAGTTTAAGTTGGCCATAAAAAAAGATCAATCTATAAGCTCAACTTATACGAAATTACGTAGTCTACGAAATTTTTTGACATACACAGTCTTCCAGCCACAAGCAAGATACAAACTTTTCATCCAGGTAATGTGCCTGCACGAAATCAACTAATCATTTGTTTGGATTGGAACAATACGGACCGCAGCTTGATGTGTGCCTTGTTCTCATTCATACTGTACAAAAAGATGGCCCCTAACTAAGCGAGAGGCTACCTAAACGCGCTGAGCTGAGAGGGCCGGCCGAAAATCATTGTGCGTGCAGAATGATTTTTCATTTCAACCAAAATGTACCTTTATAAGTGACTGATATTCTTCTTTTAATCTTGTAATCCAAACATCTCCGTCTCTTGGTCCTGCTTTTGTCTTCAATAACGGAATTGCGGCAAGGGTCTTTTTTGTTGCTTCGTCCACCATTTTGTTTTTGAAAAGAATGATTCCAAAGGAGGCTGACTATTAAGGTGGTAGCTTCAAAGTAAATAAACAAAGGAAAGTCATGGGTAAAAGATGACGTTAAATAGACTAATTTGGAAAATTGCTGACAAAAACTTTACCTTTTTGATAAAGAACTGCTCCCTCCGGGACGCCGGAGTGAAGGTAGGGCAAGGGGGTTGAAGGGGAATGCAAGGGCACTCCAGACCAATGACGGGGGAAGCAAACCGAAAATTGGGTGGATCTTGCCTCCACCCACGGAAAATTTTTTGTGGCCACACCCTTTAGATTGGCTTAAAATACTATCAAAAATATTTTAACTGATGTAAATGATGTTCTCTTTTGCATATTTTGGTATGACCAATGCAAGCTGTCATGATTATTCCACTTAAGGGTTAAATTCATGGGTTTTCATACGATTGAATTGAAAGTTGTTAGAGAAGTGTATTGTTCCATTAAAAGGGCCCTCTTGCCCCCCTTGCCCCTCTTAGAAAAAAGCCCATCCCCCTCTTTGGTGTTCCTGTGCTCCCCAAACTGCTAAATATCCCTGTATGATCCCATATTCCAGTGACAGATTCCCCTTATCCATTTCATAGTCATCTAAAACTGGGAAGGTCTGGTGGTTTTAGGTTGGTTGCCAAATCAAGATCTGCACACTATGCAGAATCTATGCTGAGACAACAATCAAGAACTCTCAAAAATACTTCTTGGTGTTTTAATGTTTTGTGCCCCAGGTGAGCAAATGATGTGAATCTGTGCCATGGACCATGAAATGATTATGAAAGCTTGGTAAAGTGAAAGTCATTTTGCCATGCTTATGGGGACAGTCCCTTAGTGAAGTAAATCCCCTTTTGCAATTTTTTGTGTTAGCATTTCTAGTCCAGCTGCACCAGACAGCAAGCTGCACCAGACAGCACTCACTGTTTCTTGTGCAGAAAAGTGCGTTGGTAAAAACAATTACTTAAGTTATTAACTCAACATTAAACTATGTTATTCAAGCCAAAGCGGCATGGGAAAGATCTTCAGAGAAACAGCAAGATACAGACTGGCAGCTGTACTCGAGAAATATTACAATTGCATCTACAGTATACTGCTCACATCACTGTAGCTGCAAATGGACACTCAAACTTTGCAAATAAAGCAGCTGACTATATTTAGCCTCTCTGCATGCAGATGAGCACCTGCACAATGGAAACCACTTTTTTCAAAACAGTATATTAGTTTCCCTTGAAGTTTTTTGAAGTTTATTATGTTTGGGCACCATTTTTTAACAAAATCAAGTACAGGACGCCTTTATTACAGATTATTATAAAAATATTCTGTTTGAGAAATCATTTTCCCTTCACATATCAGTGTGTGTTGTTCTCCTTCCCTTCACATTCACAGCAAATGTGTGTTATTGTGAAATAAAGCCAATGTGTTATTTGTGAAATAAAAATCTTGAAAGGAGCACAAGGAAACATAGGAGCGCAAAAGCGAAGACTGTCAAAGAGGGAACTTCTTCTTTTTCCTTGCTCTTATGCTCGTCACTTTCCTTTTCACTCCGTTGTATCCTTGTGCTTCCCTTCAAAAATCTTTATTTCGCAAATAACATGCACTGGCTGTGGATGTAAATGAAACGTGAACAACACACAATGATTTGTGAAAGAAAGTAAAATAACTTCTTGAAGAAAATGTTTTTCTAATAATCTGTAATATGGACTTCCTCTGAATTAAGCCAAGGTTTCTAAAAGGAGAAAGCTGCTACAAATAGGTTGAAGCAATGTCCACAACCCATTTTTCCCTTCACCTGGCCTCCAAAGTTGATGAATACATCAAATTTACTGGCCAGTTTTTAACAACACTGATTCCCTCTAAAAAGTGGGTTCTATTTAGTAAATTCTTACTGTATATTACTGTATACAATACCATATTTTTTCAAATTTGGATAATACAGAAACCTTTCAATGATGGAACCGAGGACATCTGCATCTATTTTAAGAAAACTGAGGCCACCTTTCCTTGATTATCCAAAGTACACCTCATTATTTCAGGAAACAACTTTACAGGTTCACCAAATTTGTTGTCCTGCTTTCACTCTCAGACAGAACTTAGTTTGCCTCAATTTGCATGTTAGGACCAGTTTCTAAATTCTTTATAAAAGTGCTAAGTTGCTTACAAGTAGCCTAAACACAGGCCTACATTCCAAAGAAGAAAAATCTCATTTTTCCCCTTCAGAATATTTGGTTTGTTTGGAGGCTACTTGCAAGTGGTTGCTGAAAAAATACCTGTTCAATTAACACCAACTTGTGCAAAGCCCCTCAGTGAAAACAAATAAACTGCATCTTTAACAACTCAAAGTTCTATTTTAAAAACAACACATCTTATCCCCCCAAATCCCCAAAATTTTACAATATATGCAAAGCTCACATTATGCATGAACGATCTATCTCAATTTACTTCTCTAAAAATTGTCTCATCTCTCAGTTTACTGTACAAATTCAGTATTCTTACAACATTTACAATTTTGCGTCAAGAGAAATAAAATTTCAAAACTATTCATAAGATATATAAATATACACAAAATTTGAAAGCTCACCTAATAAACATCACAGGTCACACTAAATTTTTAACCCTTAAAATTGACAGGTTGGCTGAAGGCGAGAGTGCTTGCGTTTGGGGGTATTTTGCTCTTTGGAACAGTTTTGTATAAACGGGTGAGAATATCTTTTCAAAGTTCTGCTATAAGCTAAACTTTAGAAGTCCTCTGAAGTCCTTTGGTCCAAGTAGCAACTTGCAATAGGAAATTTTTCACTCTAAATCAAATAATACAAGCAGTGTAATTATGAAAGAGAATTGATTTGGAATCAACTGCGTACTGCATGGTTTATCGGGAATAAACTTGAACCTGTAGGACATACGGGATGGAAACAAAAGCAGTAGGAAATTTTAGGCTACAGTAATTCCTGAAAGTATTTAGGGATGCAGCAAAACAGCAAGCCCTAACATGTTCGTAGGAAACATTGTGAAAAGTAATGTCGATCAAAAACGACAAAAATTGATATGTACTTACAACAGCACCCTTACCTAAATTCCATTAAAGTTTATAAAAGTTCGTGCATGAGCAAAGCCACTTAGTAAGCTTCTTGTGCGACAGTACGAAATTCAAATCCTCGGCCAGAAAGTTTCTTCTCCTGAGCAGGCTGTTGTTGATGATCTTCACGGTGCCAGTGATATCGATTGTAAACTTTTTGATCAGAATTGCGTTGGAAATATGAGTAGTATTCTTGATTGGATGGTTGCTGCCATCTTTGCTGCTGTGTGTTTTGAAAATTCTTCGACCAGATTTGTGAAAGATCTTGGCTGACTTTGGTGGTTGATTGATTCTGGATTGTTGGGGCAAAGATTGACGACTGTTGTGTTGTTGGCATGAAGTTTGATGACTGTTGTGTTGTTGGGATGAAGCTTGGAGCAGCCGTGTTTAGTTTGCTTTTCGACACCAATTCATTGACGTTGTTTGGACGCTGGCCAGCAGCCCCCATTTTAGAAAATTGATGTTGATTCTGCACCCCAATTGTCTTCCTTTGATGACTTTGAGGTGGGGCTTTGTATGGGTTGTGTCTTTTGAAGATCGGGCAGATTGCGGCTTTCCTGCCAGTTCCAAGGCGATACGACACATCATAAGGATCGACCCACAAAGCTAGGCCATCGGGAAAGACCACTCGCAGATCGTCAAGGTCGATGAAACTTTCGATGGCTGCTTGCTTCAGCATTGGATCAAGAACACATTCTTCATGATTGATATTTAGACATCTGTATGCATTTCCTTTAAGGGGTTTTTCGGGATGCCAGTGGTTGTTGAATCTTTGAAGCATGAGTTCTTCGAGGGTTGTTTTGAAGAGTTCGCATTGTTCATCGCTCAGGAAATCTTTCTCCTTCAGTTTGTCGCAAACAAATTGAGCAGCGGATTTCACTTCGTCTTTCATGATTGTGTTATGGACAGATCAGCTGTTGTGTGTGAGATGATGTGTTTGGGTTTTCAGTGGTCGTTTAGTTCTGTTCCTTTCTCGTTGTTTCTATCTGATCATAAGCGAAAATTTGACATGAATCACGCTTTATAGAACATCGAAACAATCCACTTCCTGTCTCCTATTTTTAGCATAATCGTTATCATTAGCCAATCAGAATGCGCTTGTATATAAACAATAGGAATTCTAACAAATCACAGACATCGATGCATTGGTTTCCATAACAACATAGCTAAGCTGCTAATTTATTCCATTTACGTTTGGGCAAGCCCGTATTGAGTAATAACCACAGAATTGACAGCTTTAAAAAATATCGACCAATCAGAATCGCAAATTGTGATTGACAGTATAAATAAGCCAATCAGAATGTTTGACGCAATAACGAGCAATGTTTTAGCGAATATAATTACTTTCTGTAAAATAGACAAAAGAAAGTTGACGTGCATGTGGCCTCATGCAAACATTTCAATGCTAACATTCAATATCGCTTCAAAGCGGTGTGGTTTTGCATTGTTCAGCACGATTGCCCTTAGGAGATCGTGTTTGATGGTTTGTGACGTCATTTATGAATAATTTGCTCCAGGGGGGATGCAAGTTTTCGATATTTTTAGCCATTTTAAGACGTTTTTCTCAATCGAGATGGGTTTTATCTTTTCATGACGTATTTTGTGCCCTGGCATGCAAAGTTTGAGGAAAAAATTTAGAAACTGGAATTTTCTCATTGAAAGGGTCATGTTTGTCTTTAAGAAGATGGGAATTCAGGAGTTCAAAAATTTCGAAAATTTGCCCAAAACCCCAAACTTCTTCAGTATATCTTTGTTATTTCGAACAGTCATCTGAGAATTATTTGGACTGAATGTTAACGTAATATCAACAAATCTAACAAAATACGTCAAGTTTTCCATAACCCAGTGGGAAGTCATTTTCATCAGGCATTCATGAGTTGCAAAAATTTGCAATTCACATACAATTAAATTCTTATCTTTCACATTTGATTTTGAGCACCCTGAGTTTCACGCTTGATGTTTACTTCCTGTGCCCTCGTAAAAATTTCAAAAAAGCTTCTTTTCCCAACAAGAGTTTCTTAATTTTTTGGTGGCCTGAGAGTTTCTTTGACAATAAAGCTTTCTTGGATGATTCTTGGACTTTTATTCTGAAAGACAATAATTTTTTAAGTTGACCTTTCTCTTAGACAAAAAAGGATTCGTGTTCTCCTTTTACAACATTTAATGCTCTTTTCTTTTTCCAAATGAATTCAAAGTATCAGTGAGCTCCCCCGTCCCTCCCCCGTCCTTAAGATTTACATCAAACAAGGAAAGAATGTTTTGAACATATGTGCTCTCTGTTATTTTGTGACGTATCACAGCCTTCTCTGGGCTTTCATTGACAATATTGTTGTGGTTTTTACCGATACCCAGACAAAGGCAATGCCTAGGCAAGAAACAGACGAAGTCTTTCGATCATAAACAATAAATGTAATCCTCATTCATTGCGCTTCAACTTGTTGCCTTCACATCCCACTCAAGGTTTTATGAGCTTCATCAAGCCTCCTACACTGTCCCTGAAACGCAAAGAAAACAAGAACGAATGCGTGTGCGGTGAGGAAAAAGTCACGAATTGAATTGCTCACCACCACCGAGATTGTTGTGTTGTTTGGATCTTTCGTAAACATTCAGACTAATCTCATCCCCAGGGCGTTTTCAATACCCTTGTTACCTCGGCAAGTTGGCAAACGACTCATGTGAATTAGAATCTGTTCAGTTCAACACACAAAGGGGATTTTATGTCGTAAATTTTGATTTGTGTTCGTCTTTTGATATTGCGAAATGTAACACCTTTACATCCTGATAATGTTTTCACAATAACAGCTATTGTCACTATTGTCATTACACCTGTCCTTATCTTTGATTGTCTCAAAAAGGTGTCAAATCATCATCAGTTCATAATACTAATATAGTGCGAGCTCTCTGGGGAAAAATGTTTTTTCGCAACTCAACTGTGCAAACTACTGTATCTTCTGTTGAAATGTCCGTTGTTTAATTTTGTAGCAACTGATATGGTGCAAAGCAAAACACAGATACAGCCGCGATGCCTTAGAGGAAAAATTGGTTTCGCCTCTATGTGTCACATAAGGCAATTTCACTGAGCAATTTTCTGGTGAATTGCACAGACTCAACCTCGTCCTCATGGCCTTTTGTCATTTCCGTCTCATTCTCAGGAGGGCCTTTTGAAAACCAACTTGTTAAAGAGCAACAAGGCCCTGGGGACGAGGTTAGTACAGACTAGCAAAAAGTGTCAAATTTTCATTAACTTATTGTTGATGGTGTAAATTAAGCCCCCTTTCATTAAGCCCCTTTTCCATCAGGCGACAATTGTCGAGCATAAGCTCTCTGGGAGGAATGGGGGTAAATGTTGTTTATTTGCCGTGAGAAATTGTTGCTGTCGAAATTTCAACGGTTAGGTCAAGGAAAGGTCAAAGAATGACCAGAAATAGGTCAAAGTCAAACTTCTCCGGATGCCTAGCCTACGAGTAGAACGGGTCAACGCGTAGGCTACGGATGCCAGAACCTTCTTCGTTTTATCAAGATAAAATCTTGGTTTTACCAAGTCAAAATGATCAGACTTTCAGCTCCGTGTATCCTTGTTAGTAGAGAGGCAAGACAAAAAGTGGAAGGGGTCCTAGTACCCTTTTTTCCTTCGGATAGACGCAAAGCATTGCAAGTACCTTACTTCTCACATGACCAGATCTTCGGCACCAAGATTTCAGCTCTTCGGTCTTTTAAAAGCTGTTTCTTACTTTTTTGGTTCATTCAATATTTTTAAGATGATTTCGAGGATGATTTTCTGAGAGTGACAGAGATTTTGTAGATTTTAAGGCTTCTTATACACATACTTTTTATAAGAGGCGAAGAATTTTTATCAGTACTGAAAGTTTCTCAGAATTATCGAATTTCAAGTACTCAGAGTTTCTTACGAGTTTCTTAAATGTTCAAAACGCGGTTCAAAAACAAGCTTCATATGAAGAACAGTTGCCTTCGAGACTCAAAACAATGTTTGTTTTTTGAAGCCTTTCAAATGTGAGACTCAAAACAATGTTTGTTTTTTGAAGCCTTTCAAATGTGAGACTCAAAACAATGTTTGTTTTTTGAAGCCTTTCAAATGTGAGACTCAAAACAATGTTTGTTTTTTGAAGCCTTTCAAATGTGAGACTCAAAACAATGTTTGTTTTTTGAAGCCTTTCAAATGTGAGACTCAAAACAATGTTTGTTTTTTGAAGCCTTTCAAATGTGAGACTCAAAACAATGTTTGTTTTTTGAAGCCTTTCAAATGTTTGGACGTTACTGAAGTACCTTTTGAGTAGTGCGAGGCAGAAAAACAAGTGAAATACAGTAGAAACCCACATTAGGATCTTTCAAACCCCCTAAATAAGAACCCCCTTAAGTTAATAGACCAAAGGGCTGGCAAAAATGACTTAAGAAACTTTTTCTAAATTTGTTGTCTTGGATATTGATATTTTGGTTTAATGAAGGGCAATAGTTTGGCCATATTCCATTTCTACAAATGAACTTTCTCTGAAGGTTAAGCATCGAAAAGGCTTCAGAAACTTTGTTTGGAAATGTTCACATGAGGCACTAAACATGAAGATTGCTACATTACTGTACGATTGAGCGAGAACTGTTAGAACTAAGTCTTAATATAGTTTATATTTGACCTATTTCCACTGTTTCTATTAAAGTTAGATATATATAAAATCAGGGTTTTCCATTCCTTTGGTAAATGACATGGCGTTCATCTTCTTTCGTTCATATTTAAGACGTTCTTTTAAGAAACTGTTGAGTGTTGAGTGGGCGAGAATAAATTTCTTTGGTTTGAAAATGTTAAGGCAAAAAATTCAGTTTTTTTGCCACTCTTCCAACAGTCCCAACTAAACATGCATTCTATCACAGAGGAAATGTTCGCTGGACATGGACAATGTTAGTCGTTTTGTCATGTCATGCTCTGTGCAAATGTCCAGTCGTTTAGCCAGGGCTTGATAATTCTAAGGATCTTTCAGTACAGGCAGGAAAACTTTTAGTTTCTTATCTGGAAAGCTACCAATGGGTAGTGGCTATGCTGATTAGTGAGCGTGTGGCCGAGTGGTTAAGGCGTCTGACTCGTAAGCCAAAGGTCAGAACGGCCGTAGGTTCGAATCCCACGCTGGACAGTTTGGTCGCTGTCCGGTACACTAGCCCGGGTCGACCAGAGCCATGTGAGGGAAATCTGGTAGCTGTGGCGGGTAGCTGCGGCGGAGTGATGGTAAGACATCCGTGGCCCCTGCTGGAAATAAGTCTCTCAGACTTTCGCGGGCTAGCCACGTTAAATATAAATACCTTCCTACCTATCTTAGAAAGAAATCAGAATGACGTCATCCGGAGAACTGAGGCTGGACACTGGACAGAGGCTGTTGTTTTTTTGTTGCCAAGAAAGCCGCATTGCAGTGAAATGTCAAACCCATTGGATGATAAGGTTTGTTTTCTTTCTTTATTTTCATTCCCTAAGGACGACAATGTGTTCTTTGATTGTATATGTATGTCAGAAATAAATCCAGGCTTTCGCTTGGTCAGTAGAATATGTATTTTTTGTGGTGTAATGGCGAAATCCCCCGCCTCTCTTGTAAAGACATGATGGCCTAAATAAGCCTAAGCCCTAGTCAGCAGCACTCATATCAGAGATCCTTTGCATTGAAATATTCAAGAACTTGAGTCATTTGAAATCACCATTACTGAATTACATCCTTGAAATTATTCACCAAGAATACAAATAACCTAGCCCACTTTTTTAGTCTGCTAGCTAGTTCCACTGACTGAGGAGAACAATGGTTCTATTCAAAATTAATAATAGGAAACAAAAGAAAGTTGGTTCTGCACACCCAAGATCTCGTTCAAAACTGCCAAATTCTGCACTCAGGGTTGCAAGTCATCCTTTATGATTAGGAGGGTCTCAAACCCAATGGAAATTTCCGTAGTATGTCTATAGGCCAGTTGGTGACAGTCTGTGACTACCCATAGTTTTTGATGAATTATTTTGTGTCACATACATTACCATGGTTTGCGGTGGCTTTCCATTGTTGTTTTGTTTTTTTTTGTGATTATTTTTATGATGGTATCAAATGACAGTTGAGGAATTTCATTCCATTCGACTTTCACACCAATGTCCCGAAAACATCCTTGAATTTTTTAGTTATGTAGCAATGCATAGAAACTTGAATGCCCATGGTTTAATTGATGTCTGTGGTGATTTCTGTGGACATTTGCCGTGGTTTTAAGGACCCATTGTCAACCAACAAAACCAACAAAAGGACCCATTGTCAACAACAACCAACAAAAGTGTTGTCAAATTAGTGTTTACAAACAGTAACCTCTTTTGTGTGAGAAGCATTCAGTCACCATTTTGTTTGAACCAAGCAGTGACAAAAGAATAAGCCTTGCAATCGTTCAATAGCCTTGCAAAAACTCAATGCTTACATTGCATGCACCATCATCATTTAGTGTTCTGTTTGTTACAAGATATATATGTATCAGCGCTAGGTAGCCTGGCTTAGCGTTCCTGGCGAGTAAGCAAAACTAGGTCAGACAGACAACCTTTCTTTATCAAAGTTTGTGATCCCCTGCAAGTAGGACAACTGGGAGGTATGTTCTACCTGGTGAACTAAGATAAAGCAATCATCAAACCTGATTTTTCCACAGGCTTGGTAAACCTAGCCTGTGTGCAGACTCTTGATAATAAAAAAATTGAAAATATCTTTTCAATTTCTTATTAAGAGTCTGCAGGCAGGTGAGGTAAACCATGAAACTGGTCACGTTTTCTTGGAGCTGATGTGCTGAACTCTCGTTGCTCTGTTGCAAAAATCTATGTAGCTGTGCAATTTGTATTTTTCTGATGCAGAAAAACATGTAACTACGCTGGAGCAATGTTGACAAACGAGAGAGAAGATTGTTGAAGTCTTCAGCTCCTTTGAAATAGATTTATTAAGCAAGTGTATCCAACAGGGCTAGCGTATCTAACCGAACTTAGGGTCGGTCTCAGTAAGTTGAATTTTCACAAATTCAAACACAATTTCAGAGATTAATCCAATGTGCCCCTCCAACGATGGCATCAAGGACAAGAAACTCTTCTTGTTGCTCTGCCCTTCTTTTGAAGCACCACGTATAGATCTTCCCGCTGGAGTTTCTTCCTTGTTACAACCACTTGGACATACCAATCTTTCAAATAAGTTTCTAATGCAGATTTTATTGTATGGTGATAAAGATTTACTGATGACCTCAATAGAGATATACTTCTGTTAACTCTCTGCTTTATCCATAAAAGTGGTCGGTTTGATTAGGAATTAAAAACCTTGCCATTCAACCACCAAAGTCCCTTTTAAGTAAATGGTTTATTTTTCATCTTTGTTAGCAGTCACGTGTAGTTTATGTGCTATCTATATCTTTGACCTTGTTGCGTGTAGTCCTACAGTATGTTTCCTGTTTTGCGTTGTCATTTTTTAGTTATTAGTTTTTGGCTCTAAATGGTATGGTATTAGTAGTAGGGTAAGGTATTTTGTAAGTAGTGTCATTAAGTAATTTGTATTGTAACTTTTTGTATGAATGTATTAAAAAAATTAACAAGCTAATCTTAGATCCAATGTTGACACAGCAGCTCTGTGATTAATTGAGGCCCCTTCCTTTTCCCTCTTTCCAGACAAGATTAGTAAACAATCAGTTATATGATGAAACATTGTCTGTTCATGATGATGAAGAAATAGCTAGTACATTTACACCAAGCCCAAGACCAGCAAAAATTAAAGGAAATAGGACTGCAGGTAATTTACCAACCATATTCATTCATTCATCCATTTCCTGTTTTCTTCAATGTTTTGGTATCCATACACTTCTTCAAATTCATTTGATAAGTTCATTTACTGATTGACTTTATCAGGAATATATTGGGTGACTGGTGGAAGTGGCCCCCCTGTTTGAAGAAACATTACAGCAAAACTAGTTGCACTATTATAGGGACTGATTTACATGTAGCCAAGACATAGGGATATTTTTTTATATTTGTTTTCTGTAATTTTTGAAGTGAGTCTTGTAGAACAGCCAGAAATATCCTAAATGCAGTGGCGGATTTAGGGGGTGCAGTTGGGGGTAACTGCCCCCCTTCATGATGAAAACTCAGCTTGGCACCCCATTTTCGGCAAGAAGGGCGCCCCTAATCCTGACCCAAATGCACTGTTGTTTTCGTGTTTCATTCTGAATGTGGGAAACATATGAATTAAGGTGTTATTCAATTGACAAAACCAGATAATTTCTCCTGAATAAAGGCCCAAAAATTTTTGCGCGCCTTCGGCGCGCTTACACTTTTCCGTACATTTTTAGCGCCCACTCTGCAAATTGCCCCCCTTCAACTTTGGGCTGGATCTGCCCCTGCCTAAATGCATGTCAGAATCTTTAATCAGCCTTTTGAATTCTGTTTGAAGTTATTCTACGAATCAGCATAAATGACAGAATGATTCATTGAAATGAAATGGAAACTGAAATTCAAAGCTTAATGTTTGCTCTGAAAAGGTGTATTAAAAGTTGTAAGCTGACAAGTTGCATCCTTTTATTTCCAAGTGATTTATTTGAGATGTTTCATATTACTCCTTCATCTGTTGTGTTTCTCATGATACATGCAATATGATATATGTAAATTTTCAGTCCCAAAATCCTTCAGTATTTACCCATTTCTAAAATTCCAGCCCTGTGATACTGAAAAAAGAAGAATTGTCTAAAAGAGGCTCTCACAAACATCTAAAAATTTCTTACTAATTTTGAATAAAAATGCTTTTCTTTTTAGGTGGAATGGGTGATCATGAATTATTGGTGGGCAGTGATGATGAATTTGAACATGATAATTTGGTTGAAACGAGTGCACCTCCAAAGGTTTATTCATACTTCTGATTTATATAGTAAACAGTATATGAACAGTACTCTTGAGACAATTTTTCATGCTTGATACAGTGTTTAGTGATAAAGGCTCTGTTATTTGTTGTTGTAGCGACTTGGTGCTTCCCCGTTATTGAGGACACCAGATTTTCCATAATCTGCTAACCCTTGGCCATTTCTTTGCACGTAGACAAAAACCTATTGGGTTGACAAATAAACAGATACAGCTAAAGAAGAACTTTTCAGCCATATATGTTTCAACCTTGACAGCTGCGTGGGCCAAGAGTTGCCTTTTTTGAGGCTTGATTTCAACCCCCTTCTGTGAGTTTGAATTTTGAAAATGCTGCTGAAGGATATTACGCTTCTCCTCCTCTTTCAAAAGAGACCTTAACTTTTACTATTAAGCAAATAGAGCCAAAATGGCATCGAAAAACGTTTTATCTCTACATAGTTTTTGGTCGTACTTTAGGACCTACTGGGTGACCCAAAAAAATGACCTGGCTGAATCTGTAATAGAATAATGAGTAAGAAGCCAATTGAAATGCTTCAAACGTTGTTCTGTCACCAAAAGACTACCCTGTATTAGGATCATTTTTTGCAATTTTTTTTGACACAATAAATTTTCCAAATGAAGGACTTTGTGAAAAATGGCATGCCTGAAATCCTCAAAAAGTCAGCAAAAGCAAGGGATCAATTTACAATTTCAGATCTTCAAAACAATGAGGAGCATGTTTTATTTCAGGCTGGGAAAAGGCAACTCAGTCGAAAGATTTTAGAGCAAGTTTACTGTCCCTAGATACCTCAAATATTCTTGTCTCAAGGGACAAGGATACTTCTATTTTTCTGTAAAGAATTCTTGAATTGCATGAAAAGTTGAATTCCTTTGAAATTCAATGAGTTTACAGGGAAAATTTGTTCCTAATTCTGAACTGGGGACTATAAACTTTATCTGGAAACTTTTGACTGAGTTGCCTACTCCCAGCCTGAGGTAAAAAAACGCTCCACATTGTTTTGAAGATCTGAAATGGCAGTAAATTGATCCCCTGTTTTTGATGACTTTTTCATGATTTCTGGTATAGGCTTTTCCTCAAATTTCTTAATTTGCAAATTTTACCAAGCCGAAAACAGTTACACAAAATACTCATAATATAGGCAAATCTTTTACAGACAGAACATCGTTTGAAGCATTCCCAGCTTCTTACTTATTTTTCTATGACAGATTGCATCAGGTACCTTTTTTTGGGCTACCAAATACATCACTTTTTATGGGTTGGCACTGCTCCTGAATTGGCATGCCATATTGGCACAAGGCTTCTTAGGATAATTCAATGTTCATGCTAATTTTATTTCTTTCCCTTCATTCAGCCACAAGTGAAAAGAGGTCAAGCACTACCACCTACCAAGGGAGGGCCACCAGCTGGAAAAGGAAGCAGTGAGGGGGGAGGAAGAACAATTCAGGCAAGTGATGATGATGAAGATGATGAAGATGATGATGAGAATGATTCTAGTGATGAAGATGATGATGAAGAAGATGAAGAAGCTACCAAAGGAACACTTGAAGGGTGATTCATTTTATCTGTGATTAATATTGATTGTGACTGATATTTCAACTGTGATTAAGAATGATCAGAGCTGATTGTTATAAGGACTGCTTTAAGGGTGATTGATTCATTTGATTTATATGATTCCTAAGTGATTATGACTGATATTTCAACAGTGATTAAGTGACCAGGCAATGATGATGATAGAGATAAGAAATAAATAAGGGCACTGTTGATTGATGATTAATGTGATCAGCAATGGTTGTGGTTGCTATGATTATCATTGATAAAGGTCAATCAATAGTTTTGTGCCTTCTGTCAGCATTTATGATGCTGATGAATTATTTAGGCAAATAAAGAAAACGATTTGAAGAATAATTGATCTAATTCATATTGCTAGCATTACGTAGCACTGTCTAAATTGTGTAAAGTTGCAAAGTCTTTGAGGGAACTTGGTCAATGAAAATTAAAAAATTGGTGTAAAATTGATGGAATTATATAAGGGAATGAAGCAGTCCTTTCTTAGTTTGTATATTTCACATTTTTTCAGATGTCACTGAAGCAGCTATTTGTGCCCAAATGCATTCAGAAGTATCACTGGAATCGCAACTGAGTTATGCTCAAACTATTTGGCATCAGTAACTCAAGATATATGCAAGCAACAAAGGCAATCTTGAATTTAGCAGATAGAAATTTTGATGAACCATCTGCCATAATTGCAAATCCTTCTACCTAAATAGCAAATCCATAATAAATGCTACTACTTCGGTCCATTGTTGCTACTTTTTAATTTTGTGTCATATATGTCATATTTTTATCATTTCCAACAGAGCATACGATCCAACAGAATATGAACACCTTCCAGTCAGTCAAGAAATCAAGGATCTTTTTCAAAATATCACAAGGTGATGTCTTTGATAGTTTTTAATTTTTAAGATCAATCATTTTCTTCGTTAACAGGACATATTTTTAAGTGATAACCTTATGAGAAATACCACAAAATTCAGTGTCTCTTGATAATATTCTCTTTTATGTTACCAGAAAGATTAGTGATTTTCATGAGTTTATTTTGTGTGCTAAGTCTTTGTTAATTTGGTTAATTTTCTGCCCATATCGTCCGTCAGAAGATGTTAAAATTGAATTGAAACACACGACTATTTATTCAATTTTGACCACGATCTCAGGTAAAAGACTGTGCAGTTAGATGGGTACATAACGTCAGCAATGACTTATAATCTTGAATTTCTCGTTTTGCTGTGTTTTCGTGCGCTAGTTTTTGAAAATGACTCCATGAATATGCCAATTTTTGTCGACAAGCACGTTTCTCAGGCATCTGCTCACTATCCTGTACTTCTTACATGTACCCACAAGGCGTCAAAGGAATCCTTTGTTTTGGGGAAAAGAACAAAAAGAAAGAACTTGGAAGGGTTTTAAGAATAATCTTTGGTACAAGAGTCAAGCACTATAAATCTGTTTTAATTGAATAATGAAACTCCACTGTCATTTTGCTAAAACGATTAAAATCTTCGTCAGTTTACTTTACAAATGCGGACAGCTTTAAAGTTCTGATTTAATAGATTATCAGTGTTGCTAAATTTCTTCGTGAAGTGAATTAAATCAGACTTTTGTTGATACGTTTCACTAAATCAAAGGAGAAAGAAATCTATCGTGATATGTTATATACACTTTTCAGTACCATAGAATCGGTTTCAAAAAATCTTCACATCGATGTAAAAAAATAGATCTAAATTCTATGCCCTATTTCTTTTCTTTGAATGACTTATGACAATGACAATGACAATGACAATGACTTTTGGCTACTTATCTTTAATGCTACCGTTGGACTTTTCTGACATCTTGAGCTCTTTTGCAAAATTACAGCATATTTTGTATTTCAGCTCATGTGACGATGTGACGTCATCAGACTTCTAAGTGTAAACCAGAAGAATGAGGAACTTTTGATTGATGCCATGTTGTAGGCAGCCATGAATTATGATGTTCTTTAAAATTGTTTCATATTTCTTCAAAAAGTTTAGAAATAACGATGGCTTCAAGTTTTCTTTAAAATTTTTTGAATTCTTGAAAAAGAAGGAAACACTCCAATTCTGAAAGCATTCAAGATTTCAGAAATTTCGATGGTATAGTGATAGTGAAATCGCAAAAGTTTTTTTGAAGCCATTCAATTCAGAGAAAAATGTCATTGAATTTTGCGCCAATCTTTTCAAAGAGTTTGAAACCTATATTGAATATGACTCAGTAAAAAAACTAAAGCCAAATTTCATTTGTTGCAAGAGCTGTTATCATCATAAAACTTTGCACCATCACATCACAGGATTTTCAGAATAATAACAGTTTGTACTTCTTCATCTCTAGATACACACCACAAAACATCGAATTGGAGCATAAATTGAGACCATTTATACCGGATTATATTCCAGCAGTTGGTGATATCGATGCTTTCTTGAAGGTAACTTAAACACATTTATTGTGTTTCGTTATGAGCCCTTTTCTCCTACCTCGTTGATAACATATCAATCAGATTAGTTCTCCATCAATCCTGTTTCATGAGCAAGTGGGCAGAAGAGGCGCTTACTTAAAGGAATGACCGTCAATTCTGATAAAAGATTCGACTATCTTCTCTGCTCCTTATGGCTTCCCTTTTTCTGCTCTTTTGAGAACAGAATCGACCAGGTTCTTGTCTCCATCAACAGCGTTGTTTCGAGCAGGTGATTAGATGAATTTTATGTTTTAACGTCAAGTGTTCAGTCTTCAACAGCTATGTTTGAATGTGACCTTTTGCAAGGACAGCTAATTACTTGATTGATTGATTGATTGATTAGTTGATTTGCCAGTTGATTGCTGATCAGTTGATTGATTGCTCTAAGGCCTAAACTGCATGTAACACTGAATTATATGACCGTACATATAAAGTGAACTTTACCTATAGTTTTGCTTCTAGAACCTTCTAAATATTTTTCAAAACAAACCAAATGTTCGTCGAAATTGTGATTTTGTAGTTTTTGAAAGGCAATATCGAACGGACTGCTCGTCTTTCCTTCACTATAAAGGTGTTTTTTTGAAGATAAATCTTTGTACTTCCCAGAGGAACAAAGCAAACATCCATATCTCCTACTTGCGCGGGATACTTCGAATCCCCCTTTTATAAATCACAAAGGAAATGAAGTTAACTCTGATTGGCTCGCTAATCAATGGGACAAGCGAAGCGGTTTGGGGCATGCGCAATATCACAAAGGAAGGAGGAAGGGACAAAGGAAGCATGAGATAGATAATACGCAAACTCCGAAGTGCTTCGACGGGCGTCTGGCTCTTCTGGAGAAAATCCGAAAGACTTCCACTGATAGTATCCCCAACAATTACGATTTCCTGGAAGTGGATTTTTGCCGGTTTCTTTTCGATGGCTTGGATGAAACTAAACAAACTGCAGAAGAAAATTTCAATGTGCTTAAAACAATGGTGTTTACACATTTGTTTTACTGTTTGCGGACAGAGCCCCTCCAAGACTTGCTAACATAGGGATCGCCTTTGCTATGTAAGTTGCCAACATTAAACAAAATGATAATAATAATAAATCGCCAGTTGATTAATAGATTGATAGTAAGATCGATTTTGGTCAAATTCATAAACTTCATGTGAACTGCGCACGCTATGTACAGGCGAAATTAAGTCAGTCCACATTTTCTTCTTGAATTTTTTCTTACTCAATCGAAACTCGCGACATAAAAACACCTGCCTTACACTTCATTCATCGACAGTGAATTAAGACTTAATCATGTTCAAAAAACTTCACATCCACGCTTCCATGGTTTTTGTTAATTGACAGGAAGTCGCCAAATCTCTCAGGTGGGCTTATCTTTTATCGCCAGTTTGCTCGGTTTGTGAAATATTTTAGATTTTAAACTGTTTTATGGAAATTTAGAGGGCAAATTGAGGTCATTTTGAAATGATGTGGCCCGACTTCGCCTTAACCGATGAGGGCCCTCATCAATGAAACCCTCGAGGGTTTCAAGAACTTCAGTATCTTTTGGATGCCTTGGGTGGTAGGTGGCATGAAGTGCTAAAATATGCATGTTTATGCTAACCTGATTTTGGTCCGGTTTGTTGGATCTTTTGTCATGAAATTGTGGAAGCAAATTTATATTTCATCTGTCAAATTATCGAAAATATTGTCAAATTTTGATGATTTTTGTAGAGAAAGGCTTCTTAAATCTAGCCGCATCAGAGAAGCTTTGCGGGCTACAGAAGATTTGAAATTTTCATTCCCACAAAATTTTTGGATCTATGTTTGCTGCAGTATGAGAAAACCTGTTATTATAAATCGCACATGTATCTTGTAAGAAGTGTTTAAAGATGAGATATTTAAAAGAAGGACTTTTTCTCGATGTTTTTACATCTAAAGCTGTTCAGGAAATATTTTGCAGAATGGTAATGCTGGTTAGCAGAACACAAGTTCCATTAGCAGTGTACTGTCCTAAACAGCAAAGCCTAGGGTTCAATCTTTGAGCTTCTTTCTTTCTCGTATACATAAATGATTTAACTGAAAATCTGAGGTGCAATGTCAAACTCTCAATTTTCAAAAACTCTTCGCTGATCATACATCACTTTTTTCTCTCTTTCATGATCCTGATGCAGCTGCCCTAAACATAAACCATGACCTGAATCTCATCAGGCTTTGGGCTCATAACTGGCGCACGTCTTTCAATTCCGATCCTGCACAACAAGCAGTTGAAGTAACCATCTCAACGAAGAGAATCTGTGTAGACCATCCACAAATTCTATTTAACGATGTTCCTGTCTTAAAAGATGATGAACGCAAGCATCTTGGGATTGTTCTAGATTCAAGGTTGTCCGTTGCCTGTCATATCCAGGCGGCTATCACTAAATGCAGACAAGGAATAGGAATGTTACGGCTCCTTTCGAAATATTGGCCACGACAGACGTTGAATTAATTATATAAACTATATGTCCAACCCCATCTGGAATACGGTGACGTCATATATTATACCCCACAACATATATGTGAATTTAGTCAGAACATCACGCTCTCAGACCAAATGGAAAAATTAGAATCTACTCAATATCCTGCAGCACTAGCAGTTACAGGTGCTTGGAAGGGCACATCACCTGTGAAATTGTACGATGAGCGCGGTTGGGAATCACTCAATCTCCGTTGTTGTTAAAGGCGTCTCGTTCTTTGTTATAAAATTGTCTATAATCTCACTCCTGATACCAATGCCACCATTACGACAATCCTCTTTTTCTCTTCGTTATCTTGCTACGATTGGCCAAATCAATGCACGAAAGGCATGTTTTAAGGCAAGCTTTACCCCAGTTGTTTGCTTGAATGGAATAAGCCTCCCTATGAAGTAAGAGAATCACTTACAATCGGCATTTTCAAAAACAAGCTGTTATCTCTTATTCGCCCTCCTCCTAAGCCAGTTTATAGCATTCACGACCCAAACAGTTTTGCGATATTCACACAGTTACGCGTTGGTCTCATTATGCTAAGTCTACACAGATTCAGACACAGTTTTAGAGACACATTGAACCCACTGTGCCCCTCAAACGGCTTTGTTGAGGACAAGGAATACTTTTTGCTGCACAGCCATTCTTACGATACATACAGGAGAGATCTTCTCGACAGTGTAAATTCAACATGATGAAAGATTGTCCGTTGATTCTAATTCTGAAATCCTTAAAGCAACTTTAAGATACACATACGCAGCACAACTTTTTGAATAAAATGATGCTACTGCAACTTCCGGGATTTAGGTGTATTTTTTGTTTTGTTTTCTTTTTCTTTCTCTTTCTTTCTTTTTTTTGTTTTCTTTTCCTTTTTCTTTTTCTTAGCTTGTACTTTTCATCCTTATTTCAAATTGCCGCAGGGTAGACAGAGCCTTGTGCTCCTTTCGGTGTCGTTTTAATAGGTAGTGTAGTAGAGTAATTTTGTTAGTAGTGTAACTGGTAGAGTGATTTTGTAAGTAATGTAGTAAGTAATATGTTATGTAACTGATGATTGAGTATAAAAAAGTCCCGTTTGACTCCGCAGTGAGGTTGAATTCACACACGAAGGACTAATCATGAAAGTGTAGGAGTGGGATATTTAATTGGAACATCTGTCACAAACACCCACTGCCCTCATCGAAACCTTTTGACAAATTAATTATTGATCATCGACCAACAGCTAGATGCTATCAAAATCGACATCTAACGTCAGAAATCCTGGTTATTTTAAGCTTTTCATTAGATATGCAAGGGCGAACCAAGGAAAGTTTAGCTGTGATAAATTTTTTGCAGAGAGTTTACAGTAACTTTCGGAGGTCAGAAATATATTCTTCTTTTCACAGAACTTCAATACAAGATTACGCTAAAGATGGCGCGAGAAACTTTTTACCACGATACATTACGTTCGAATTATTCATCGTGAACTATTCTATAGGAATTCGATTACAGAACGAGATGCATCTTGGTAAAATATTCCTTGCCGCCTTTAGCGTGCGTTTCTATGCCTGATTACGCTAAAGATGGCTACGAGGAACTTTTTACCAAGATCCATTGCACTCTGTAATCACATCAGTATAGCCAGGAAGTTTTGTTGCATTGATTGCTAGCCGAGCTAACGAATTTCAGTTCAGCTAAACTTCCTTCGGCGTAACCATTGGAGTCTGCGCACAAGTTAAATCAGTATGGAATCGGCTAGGATTCGTAATCAAAACGCAATGCATGCTTACAAACACATTTCCTCAAATCCATTCTATCTTTAGCGTTATGTTCTATTCAGTTCAATTTTTATCTATAAAAGCAAGTTACTATAAAAGAAAAACCTCTTAATAAACTTACATTGGAGAGCCTGAAATATAACTTGAGATTCCAAGTTAAAGTTTCCGATAACGGAGTACACACAATGTAATGCAACGATCTGTTGAGTAAAGAAAAACTTTTCCCGTTGAAAAGACTAATGCCCCCTTGATTTCCTTGGAATTATATCGGCAAAATATCAAAGATTTTATTTATACTGTTTAGGTAACAAGACCTGAAAACAAGGTTGAGATTCTTGGATTGCAAATTCTTGATGAACCATGTGCAAAACAATCAGATCCAACAGGTAAGATTCTTTCATTTTTCGTTGTTTTGATTCTTTGTTGGTTTTCTTTTTGGAAGTTGTGCGCCTTAATTTGTAAGTTCCATCTGCAGTTGACTGCGTGTCTTTTCCCGCTGTGGATGGGACAAATAATGTATTTTTTTAGTTCAGGGTTTACTTGATAAAAAAGGTAAGATGTTTATGACTTAATTAGTTGTGAAGCATTGTCTTCAAATTATGTGATTATGAGATTTATTAGTTCGTACTTGAATATCATTGAGTAATTTCGAATTCAGATTTTGTTTTGTTTTGATTCTCACTTCAACAAGCCCGTTTTTGCATTCAAATGAATTTGATTTCGCGAAAAAAGGTCTCCTCGATTTCGATATTTTTGTGTTTCAGTTTTGGATTTGCAGCTTCGATCAATATCAAAACAAACAACAGCAAAGCAAATGGTGAGTTCTAATTTCTCCATTTCTTAAATATGAAGAGGGGTTGACTTCTTTTGGCAATGAGCCGTGAGCTGTTCTTGGAAAAGACATCAATTGAGCCGAAAAATTATCTGTTCTTTCAGCAAACATACCAGTTGAGCTAGAAAAATGTAAATACTCTTGGAAAAGCCATAAAGCAACAACCATACCAGTGACTTGAAAAATTACAACTGCGTTGCCTGACTGAGAGTTAACTTGATTTTGGAATTTGATCGTAAATCATTCCTAAAATGAACATTTATATATTCGGCAATATATACCGGATGTCTCAAGAAACGTACTCCCTTTTGACTGAACAAGGGAACAAAACGATAAGACATCGGGACATTTTGATTTCATAGCTACATTTGTTGATCTTCAACTTAAATGCGCCTACTTTGCATCTTAAAATCGTCCTCCAAACCCCGGAGATACGAGTCCAGTAAGTCAACAATTAGAGTGCACTCGAAGCAAGTGGCTTTGCGAAAGGCCCTGGCCATGAGTTGATACTACAGGCGTTTTGCAAAAGGATTTTCAACTTTGACATTTAGTTCTTACTGTTGGAATGAGTTGTACCTTGATTTGCTTCCATTGTTCTTGAAATGATTTTTTTTCTTGTGAGGGATCGATCCTTGCACGCATTTTATCCCAAGTGTTATTTGTGTCAAAGAAGAGGAAAATGGGCACATTCACGTTTATTTTCGGAGATATGGCACGAATTTATTGTTCTTGCCACATTTTTTTCCTATCAGTTTAGTCAAGGTGATGTTCATGTGTCTTTAGTTCTTTTCAAAAGTGAAAACTTGAAAATTGAAGTTGACAGGCACTTAGGAAAACATCCATGATACAAATCCTGGCTAGGCCTTTTGTCAAAACGTCTGGTTTCGGTGCACTGTAAATTTAAATTTGGCAAGTTTGTATCTCCGGTGTTTGGTGGATGATTTTTAAATGCAAGGTATATCATCTAAGTTGAAGATTGATAATTTTAGCTGTACACTCAGAGAGTTGTGATATCTTATCATTTTGTTCCTGTTTCCAAGCAAACAGGGGGTACTGTTTGAGACAGCCACTATATTCATTAAATCTTTACTCATTCGCTGTTGTTTTTCATTGTTTTGCGGTGTTTCTACCAACAGACTTATTCTTTATTCGTCATCACAAAAACCTCCGGATCCGACGAGCGACGTTGATATCATGGCCTTTTCTTTTTCGATTTAATGATTCTTTCCCGTCATCGATGGAATAAAATTCAAAATCTGCTTTATCATGAACATGCAATCTTTAACTGTTTTTCTTTTTGGGAACATCGAATCGAGAAATCGGAAATTTGTAGTATTCCTCATTTCAGAAGGAAATAATGCTCCTAAAACCTCGAGAAAAGTCTCAAAAACCATGTAAAAGTCTTGGTGAGATGATGGAATTATAATTTTACAAATTTGTTGTATAGCATTCCCTGTACGATTTTGAAAATGATGGATAAAATTTTTCATTCAGTCTATAATATAGAGATAAACTGCTCATTAACAGAATTCTGTTCAACTCTCAAACGTTAATTATTACCTAATTTATTTGATATTGATCTAAAATTTCAGGTTGTGAGAAGTTTAGAAGATGCTGAAAAGAATCCGAAATCTGTTGATAATTGGATTGATAGTATCTCAGATTTACATCGACAAAAACCACCACAAAATGTTCATTATAACAAAACTATGCCCGATATTGAATCCTTGATGCAGGAATGGCCTCCTGAATTCGAAGAAATGCTCAAAACTGTAAGTACTTTGTTACTTTATTTACCCTTTTTAAAGGCCCTTGAGCAACCAGCATTCATTGCGGTCGTACCGGGTGACTTGAATTGATGTACAATCGATTGCGGAGCTGTATGATAATGAATTATGATACGATTTCAGTGAGTCAGTCCTCATTTCGAGGACCAAAGGCAAACTTACTTGCAGAAACTTATTTCGCAAAAATCGGTCATAAGGTTCTGAAGTTCTGGAAAATTTTACCTGGAAGCTATTTTTGATAATTCGTGAGAAAAGCTAAATAGTTGCAGTCAAATTTTATCCCAGTTGCAGCTTTTATAAGAAGAAAACTGCATGAATGATCTGTTAAGAAACTTATACATGCAACCCATGTACATTGAAGTGTAAGAAATACAAATTAGCTATCACATTTTACTTCTTGGAAGATTAGCATGCTCACTTCGATTGTTTGGAGCTGAAATTTTGAACAAATGTTATTGAAATTTATAGTTCCATTTGAGCTATCTTCAAAAACATCTCTCAAGCAAAATAACCCATAGCTCTGATTCGTTATGGCTGATTTTAGTGAAATGATCTCCTACATCTAAACTAATCTTTCTGCTGCAAAATGATTGGTGTTTAATCCAAATTGTACGATAAATTGAGGGTAGCTTATTTTGGCAAACAGCAATACATCATTTAAGGACACCCGTTATGTTTTGTCTTTTATGGATTTTATGGTTTTATTCTATTCAAGTCCAACTTTTATTAACACACGAATGGGGAAAATGTGACGTCATTTGTTCCTTTGGAGTTGTGACAAGATGCTTCTAACTTGAGTGGCATAACAAAAATTTTTTCATGCAGCATGATTTCAGGCCGTCATTGCAAATAGGGCCGCAATGCGTGCTAGTTGCTTAAGAGCTGTTAAGGCCACACTGTCGTGGATTTGTTTGGCTAGTGGGTATGACGAAATCTCTGACAAGAGATCTGATGTTTGAGTGTTTATTAAGTCTTGATATCTTTAGATCATAGCTAGAAATGGGAATAGTCTGATTATTGCCGTCCCCGTCAATTTCGATGTACACAAAAGTCACTAAGGATGCCCAACTCTGTTCAGTTTATTTATTCAATCAATGCCACGACAGTGAGCGTTGAATAGGAGGCCGCCTTTCAAGAACGGTATTAGAGTTCATTGTAATAGAGCTCATGTGACATGTAATAGACAATAGTTTTGGAACCTAACTTGTGAGAAACAAAGAGTCATAAGTAATCGCTATATCGAGGTTGATGGTTTATATGGGTATTTAATTCAACCAAGTAAATCGTTAATCTAGCCGAGATGAGCTCATGAAAGCGAAGACTTTTATGACCGCTAGCAGCAAGTGATCGCTTCTTATTCTAGGAAATAAATAACTTTTAAAGTAAGAATGAATTGGCTCTTGATAATTAGATATTTTTATGATTGGATGTTTCTATTTCTCCTCCTCTGTTATGGAAGTTTTCCGCTCATTTGTGTAAGTGTCTTCAGCTAAATGTCCCTTCCGTTTCTATTTCATCTTTGAACTAGTTAGGCATCTCATTTCTCATATTACCAAATATCTTTTTATTCACAGACTGGTCTACCTACAGCTGATCTCGAATGTGATTTGCCAACTTATATCGATACAATTTGTTGTAAGTAAATTTATTGATATTTACAATAAAAAGCTCTGAAGGCCATTTTATTCGGTGAAGAGCCAATATTTTTATTTTCTATGCCTCTGGATAGACCGAGCAGAAACTGTGCCCGCATTCGCGAAAATTCGTGCCTTTGAGTCCCCCTAGCTCCTTGCAACAGATCCCGAAATAAGGCAACACTTGATATTTTCTTCCTAGGGCCTTAAACTGTTGATTTATGATTTCAAAAAGCCTATCTGTCTCTGCTCTATCTTCTGGATACAATATTGTCCCGTATATACGAAAGAACTTTTTCAAATTTCAGGTTTTTTTCTTTTCTCATAACATGAGGTAAACTTACCACTCAGGGTAAAATTTCTTGTAACAAATATCGTGTATTTTCGATCAACCACAACAGGGTGTCCCAAAAAATTGTGCCCCGTTTGTGTGGCTAATGCGGAGGAGCTGTAAATTCAATCATCTTGGTTTCTGCACAATCAGAAGTGAAATGAGTCAATTTGACAAGTGGTTGCTAATTTATGGCAGAGAAAAGACACAATAAGTGGTTACTTCAAACCAGCATTTCTTTTGTTCTCCAGCTATGTCGAAATAAAGCAAGTTTTCAAAGAAACGGTTCTGGCATCTCATTGAGATTTATGCGACATTTATTAAAGGTAGAAGGTACTGTCTTATGAATAGACAACATTGCTAACCCTTTAAAATTTTAGTAAAAATTTCAATGTGACGCTAGAACTCTTTCTTTGAAAACTTTCTTTATTTTGATATTGCTGATAAGCAACAGAAGTGCTGTTTTTAAGCAACCACTTATTTTGCCATTTCTCTGCCATAAATCAGCAACCGCTTGTCAGATTGACTCAAACAAGGTCTCAAACTTTAAGTTGAAGCTTGACCTTTGCAACTGTATGAAAACCGAGAAAATTTAATCAGGAGCTCCTCCACTGTAGCCACACGAACCGGGCACAATATCTTTGGGACACCCTGTACTCAGACGTGGGCTGTATGACTGTGATGAGCTATTTTCAATTATATTTGTAAATTTTCACATCCAGGGAATGTTACAATTATTCAAGGAAAGTACTTTTTGCTCAGGTTGCATACAAAATTCTTTTTTTTTTCATTTGAGAATAGGTACAGGTAAATTCAAATGTAAAACTAAGAAATTCAAAGGTTTCAATACACTGTTTTAAATAAGAAGAAGGTTTTTCAGACTGGAACCTGTTTCGTTTGAACTGGCGCATTACTTTAAGAATCAGGGTCTGTATTTCTTAAATCTGCATTCTTATATGCGGGACACTACTGTACTCAGCTTTTTTCAGCGTTTATCATACGCAGTCACTCACTCAAATCCTGTGTTCTAAAGTGGAGAATTTTCTTTCATGGAGATTTTCTGGACGAGTCAAAATAGTTAACAGGTTGGACAGGCTGTAGAATTGCAAGTGGTCGACATTCAAAGCTGTAATTGTAATCTATCTGTCGAGGCTAACTTGGATGTGAAGTTTGTTTAGCAAGATCATTCATCTTTTATAGCCAAAAGTCAGGGCAACGGAACAAAAATTTCACGTTCACTTTTGGTTCATGATTTACTGGCTATTGAAATTTTGATTGATACAGTTGTCACTTTCAGAGAATGAATTAATTTAGAAGTGTAACATTTAAGGTAAAATTTTGCTGACGCACAAAAAATGTTCACTGTTGCACTTCGAAAACGTTAAAAACGCTTTCGTTTGCTTTCCTTGTTTGTTTTCATAAAATTTTCGCATTAGCATCCCAGAATTACATCTGACCAACAACAATGATTCTAAAATCACTTTAAGCTGTCTGTTTCATTTTAAGATTAGATTTCTGTCTTCTCTTTAAACAGCATTAATTCTTTTCATTAGAAATATGAATGTTTATTCTTGTTCTATTTTAGCTATATTGGATATTCCAGTTCATAAAAGTCGTGTTCAGTCTCTTCATGTACTTTTCACTTTATATTCTGAATTCAAAAATTCACAGGTATGTTTTCAATCTTTATTTTCAGAGTTACTCAACTGATGATTATCTTTTTCCAGCGTTTCCTTGTTTGATTAAGTGTTCGAATTTATCTCCGAGGCTTCGCAGTAGCAACTAGAATTTTCTTGCTGTTAGTTGGAATTCTGTAAAACTCTACTCAGCCCCCGCATCCCCCTGAACCAGAATTTTGAAACCCCTTATATCATATGCCAGAGGTTACTGAAGATTTGCCATTTGTTTAGGTAAACAAGTTTGCTTGTTAGTTTTGATGTGGTGTTGGATACAAGCTGTGCCGAATTTATTTATTCAATTTGCAGAATTATCTGTTGAATTCCCAGAATATTGGAATAAAAAACTAAAACCTACCATTTAAAGTCTGGTTATTGGGTTTTTTTGAATGAGCCCCCTCTCCAATATGCCCCGCATCTTTTAAACCCCATCTGGAGTGTCTCGAATTGACAAAGTCCTCCTGGAGGCATAATTGAATTTTTAAGCTCTGTACTAAAACAGAGGAAAGCGTTTGAAGTTCGGTCTTTTGAAGTCATGATTTCAATAATTTATTTCTCAGCATTTCAATCAGTTGGCACGTGACAATATATTATCCAATGATCTGAAGCAAAATGGCAGCCAACAGAGCACCAACACTGACTTTCAAACGATGACTTTCGAATGAGAGAGAGAGAACATAGTGTACAAATTTATGTAAATAAAGTCGAGAAGTATCACAATATATTTAAAGATAAGGTAACGCACAAATTTTTGCTCTTGTTTTTTCCATCTTACTTGATATTTAATAGCCTGCATGCATACCTCACTTTTGTCAAGGAGCACAGAAAGGGAAGTCTGCAAGCAGGCTAGATATTTAAGGACAATTGACCTTACTTACATCTACCATTCGGGTAAAGCAAATTGCAACGATGACAAGAACCACCCAAGGATATTTTATGCTTAAGACTTTTGCATAAATTGAACGCCTTCGAAATTCTACTATTTTTGGCAACATCATTTCTTGCAGAAAAGGAGGGCCTCCATCAGAAAATTGCCTCAGAAACTGTATATTATTGGAGGCATTGGTATGTAGATAAACAATCGATTTTCCTCTACAAGGCTCCAGCCTTTTATTGAATGCCTCCAAAAATTGTCATTTGATTCTTCTCAAAAACAAGGGATTCTGGAAAATCCCAATGTGTTGGCAGAAAGTAAAGGGAATATGGTATAATTTCTGGCAAAAATATGATATGTTCAAAGATTGTTAATTTTCAAAGAGGGGTGGAAATCCATATATTTTCAAGTATATAGCCTGGCATTTTAGGGCAAAATCAGTTCCTCCAAAAATAGTCATTTTCCAAGCCTTGCATTTTTGGACGTTTTTGGGAATAATTCTACACTACAACCTTGGAAATTAATTATTTTTGGACGCATTGATCCCGCCAGAAAATGCAGTTTTTGGAGGTTCGTAAAACTACCTTTGAAATCTCGAAAAACGGTCGAAAAACTTAAGAATATAGATTTATATTGGATGAATCCAATTTTTACCAAAATTCAAATGATACACAAGGGCAAATTATGACGGTTGGTGAAGGAAGAAATATGATTTTAGACAAGAAACAAGAAAAACAAAGGATGTTAACATTTTTACAGAAACAAATAGAAACCAACACGAAATTACAATTCTATATAAATATATACAAGTAATGTGATAAGTACAGTTTAATTTTCACCATTTAAACATCAGAAAAGCTCTTTATCTCACTGCTAGTATGTACGTAATTTGAATGTCAATGAATTTATCCTAAACTACAAATGATATATCAGACATTTTTAACACAGTCTAAACTAGGTAAAAAAGCAACGACCCCTAAAAAGTAGATTCTGCCTTTGAAAATAGAAAAATCACTCAAAGCAATCTAAATAACGTGATTGATTGACTCTACATGTTTACTCCAATGATATTCTTGCGATAAAAAGTCCTCTCTGTGACAGAAGTCTGTTTGCGAAGTGGAATTCTATGGTCTGTTTAAAAAAAGATGTCACATGAAAATACCAGAATACGCGAAAATACGCGAATAACAACAATTTCAATATTTAATATTAGTCATTTGAGTCATCGTAAATCTCATGTAACAAACAAGGATAGATTTTGTAACAACATAGCATTGACCCTTAAAGGCGGTTAGCAATTGTAGGTAACGGATATTCCCTTAATAACGGATATTCCAAAACAAACAAAGCCGCAAAAGATACTCCGAAATCAGTACGGCAGACTCTCGCCTTGTGCACGCGAAAGTTGGATTTCAATAAAAGTTATGTGCTCGTAACGAAAGAAGGAGGGTAAATCTAATGTTCTATCCCGCAGATTTTGTCTATGATTTAGGAGCAATGAGCTATTTCATTTAAGCCATCAATACGCGAGAATTACAATACCCGCTGCTCGGCTTCGGAATCAAATAAACAAAATCCGCGAGACATAACTTAAGATTTAACCTCCTTCTTTCGTTATAGGTACATAACTTCTCTTAAAAACTACTTTTCGTGTGCACAAGGCGAGAGTTTGCCACACTGGTTTCAGGCAACTTTTGTGGGTGTTTATTTTGAATTACTGGTTGACACTCGCTAATTCCTTTGTCGGCACTCGCTAATCGCATTGAATTGAGGTGTCAATTACGTAAAGCAACTGATACTATTGTATTACAAAATCAGCCTTTGTTCATGTGACATCTATCATGAACGGATTTTAGCCAACAAGGGCAAAGTTTGCAAACAAAAGATTCAGGTAACAATAATTGATAAAGGTTCGTCTTCCTGTAGAATACATTCCAGACCTCTGAGTGCACTCAATTAAGGGAGATGTCATATACAATGAAACAGGGGAGGGAGGTGGAAGGGATTCAAAATTCGCCGTAAAATTTTATAGCCCAAGAAAGGAGCAGAAACTGTTCACATAGCCCCTTAAACATCTGCAAAAGTGATTTGATGATCCAAGGGCTTGAAAATGAACACTGTGGTTCAGAACTTCTTCAAGAAAAACTTTCTTCACTGCACAGTTCAGTTTTTGCCATGCATTGTGCTGTTAATACCGCATTTGTGGGATTCGGGTCAACATTTTAAGAAAGCAGGGAAGAACCTACAGATACCACTGTATAGAAACTGTGATAGAGAGCAATATCAATGGTCAAGAGAACAGCAAGAATGACGCTGACATTGTTTAAAAACAATTGTAAAATAATGAGAGCAAACCCTGAAACAAATATAGCTTCATGGCCCATGTTAATCACTTGTAGTAGTTAATTATCGGAACATTTTCCATCCAATAATTTGGTGACCCTGTCAAATCCCTTCCGCCCCTTCTGTTCCATACTTTATGGCAGCTCCCTAAATCAAAATGAATAGAGAAAGCAAAACATTATACAATAGAGAAAGCAAAACATTATACAAACTCGATTTGTCTTAACGAGAAGCAAATTCTTTGTTTTACAAAATCCACCCTTGCTATGTTATCCTTACTGCTGCTTGAGCCAGTCAGTTTTTATTCTATACGATGAACAAAAACAGGTTTCCTATGACGTGAAATAGTCCTAATGATTGGTTTAAATAAATTCGAAGTCAGCTGCTCTTCAGAAGTAATGAACAATGACCTACGTGTCCTTGACTTTGAAAAACAGTTTACATCACAACTTGCCGCTTTGATTTCAGTGGAAGGGAAACACAAGCGAACTTGACATTTTATATTACTTCCGGGTTTGCGTAACTTCTTGAAGCGAATTCCGGGAATTTGGATGACAATTCTGGTATCTGTAAATGATTTGACTTTGACATTCGATTCTGTTGGACATCTGAATAAAAGAGAGTAAATAAATTGTGAATGAAAAGACAGTTACATAATTTGTCTCATCCACAGCGGGAAAAGACACGTGGTCACCTAGTTCCCACTGCAGATGGGAAATACTAAATGTCCCTGTTACTATAAGAGAAACACATTTACCCAAGATCTAAAGAAATTGCAAAATTTCTGATATTGGCTGGAAACATTACTTACACAGTAACGGGAACAGTGTATACTAAATGTGCATGCAGTGTTCCTGTTACTGCATTAGAAGCATGTTTTCCTTTGACATTGAGACAAGCTTCAAATTTTCCCTTATTGGCTCGAAATCTTACTCGGTAACGGCGTAGAGGGTGTGTATTAAATGTGTAAACGCCGTTCCCGGTACTACCCAGGAAGTATCCATTACGTCATATTCTCTTTGATTACTCATTGTCGAGCATCATCAAATCAAAACCCCCAAAATGTATGGTAGGTACCGGGGTAACAACTAACTGGCCGCCAATTGTTACGCTGAGTTCGAAGTTGACACTTCTTTGAACGTCTTTTAACTTTAAATCAATCAAGTCGATATTACGATCCGGAATGTCTGTCCTTTTCCTATAAAAAACAGTGTCCGTTTCAAATAAGATGTCACGTCACAGGGCCCATGAATAAAAATACACGATTACGCTTCAGATCGCTGCAAGAAAATTTTACCGATAATCGAATCCCTATACAATGGTTGAGGATTCATAATTCGAATTCAGTGTTAAGTTAGTTAGGTCCTACCCCGGGCTGGGCACGCCCATGGACATTATAGAGAGAGAGATATGTGTTTTTCGTTAGTTGTGAATTCTACCGAGGCTGAGAGCCTTCTTTATGAGTTCGAGCCTTGAAGTTAATTCACTGTCCTCCTACCTACCTGTACCTGTAGATTCCTCCAGCAACTTCTTCGTTTGTACATATTTGTAAATAGTTTTGTCGATTTGAGTCTTTACACATCTAATTTGGAGTTTTCACTGTTGTGGAACTCGAGGAGCGGCGCGAGAGGGAACACTTGGGAATATTTCCCACCTTTCTTAACGTTCAATGTATCTTGGTTAAAAAAAGTTCGTCCCCCTCATCTGTAGCGTAATCGTCTATTGAGGTGTTTATAAACGTGAGGTTCGATAAAATTTTACAAAATACAATGAAATATCATGCGATCTAGACTCTTTTTTAGAATAGCTAAAAGGTATATATGCGTTATCATACATCTCACGCACGTCACATCTCAGTTGAGACAGATTTTGATATGGTGAAGATAAAAATGAAGTAATCTTAATAAGGCAAAACCCTTTAATACTCACCCTTTACTGATGATGGTAAATTTGGCATTTTTGAATCCCCTTTGTAATGTGTTGCATAACAATAAACTGGCAATAATTTTACATTAAGTCCTTTATATCTCGACGTCCCCAATACAACTGTATAATTTCTCAATGTATCCACCTCTACAAACATTCCATTTCCAATATTTTTTGTGTATTTTCCTGGTTGTATTGATTTTTCGATCGATGGCCTAATTTGCGTAAATCGCACCCCATTTTTAGTCCTTCCACGTAAAACATATTCACAATGAAATGGGATGTCAACTTTCTTCCCTCTGCTAATTAACGCACTTCTCCTTGGAGGCAATGTCCTTAGTATATTGGAATAAATTACAGATGTGGCGGTATAACGTGTCTTTGTTCCACAACCAATAAGAAGCGTCGATGCAATCACGTGTGTTCTATTTACAAACGGCCTGCATGATGGATCATTTAGTGCCAGTCTTCTCGGATATGAACGGCCAAATATTTTTCGAGATAACGTCAGCTCCATTTTTGAATCAGTACAGGAAACACGAGCCAAGCTTGAGCCTGAAGAAGAAGAATCGTATGCTATTACGAACCCATACAAGGTGACCCAAAAAAATTCTCGGGATAAAGCGCGCCTAGCTTCCTGAAAGCAGATGTTATGAACAGAAAACAGGTATCCGCATGTAACTGAAGGGTCTAGCTATCTTTCACGTTAAGCTGTCGTTGCCCTTCGAAAAAGCAATTTCAAAAATATGGTAATTCATTCATTCCTTGAAGTTTACCGTTCATCTCCAGCTTATATTTTAGACGAAATGAGAAATGCCATATTTCAACTATGCTCAAAAGCTCCAAATTTCAATAGCTGAAACAACCGAGTCGACGAAAAAGAACAAACCTTGTTTGAAAGGCTACTGCTTCATTGGTATAAAGGCAGCAACATCGGCTTCCTTTTTAAGATTCACCCGACTTCAATCAGCCACTTTCTTCTGAATTCATGATACATTTTCACTCCAAAGCCCCTTCAAGATACCTTCAAACAGACTTTATATTTTGACCAAATTTGTAGCCTTGCAGTCATGGCTTTTACAGCTTTTAGCATGTGTTATCCTGGACTTGCCCAAGTCGTCATATAAGAAAGAAAATGACACTTTCTTTCGCATATGACGACTTGGGCAAGTCCAGTGATATCCCTTTGGGAAGATGAAAGCATCATCCCTGGGAGGGTAATAAGATTATTCCAGCGATTTAATTCTCTCAAGAGAGTAGCATGTCATAAGACGTGTTGAAGTCATCGTTGTAAGGCAGAAATAAGGTAAAAGCCTTATTACGCCCCCTCACTAATAAGTCCATCCCGTCTAAGCCAAAATTTTAAACGAGTTCCCTCTCTATTAACCTCCCCCCACTTATACGAAAATTCCAGCAATTAACAAGGAGTTTCCATCTATTTAGCTGTTAAAAAACTTGCATGTTAGTTTTGAAATTGTTTGGGAAAAAGGATGTGTCGAATTTATTTATTCGACTCGTAAAAAATTTTTCATTGAATCCGCAAGATATGGGGTAGAAGAACTGAAAAGCTATCATATATAACCTTGTCATTTGATTTTGCGAATAAGCCTTCCTCTCTAATAATGAACCCCCTCTCTAATAAGCCCCCCTTTGAAGTGTCAAAAATCAAATAACCCCATCAGGGGCTTAATTGAGCTTTTATGGTATTGGGTAGATTTGTTTGTCATTTTATGCACGTTTTGAAGCTTAATGTAGTTTCAGGAGGGAGAGGCAGATTTGAGTCAGGTAAATTCTAAAATGGATTTTAAAATGCCCATCAGTAGATAAAATATTTCCCAATGTTATCGTCTTGACATCCAGGCGGCAGTCACCTCCCAAGCGGGCATTGTCTTTTTCTACTCTCCCCCTAACACTCATTGGCAACAATGCAGAAAGAATAAAAGCTGCCTGGTATTAACCTGGACAAGGTGAAATCGAGATTCCAATTCTTTTGCCAGTTCGACACTCTTCTTTTCTTAATTCACATTCATTCTTGTAGTACTTCATGTTAGTTTCACCACAAACTGGCTCTTCTACCATTCCAGAACAATTGATATCACAATTACAATGCGTGTATCCTTCTTTGATCGAGCAACTTTGACCAAATGGACATCTTTCATATGCGCAGGAATCTGAAAGTAAAGTACGAAATATTGTAAAGTCGAATGAAAAATGAAAAATCAATGTCAATTCCAAGAATGAAAACATGGCATTTGAAGGGAACAGCTATATATACCTTTGTACTTCTTAAAAAAGAGGTTTGGATCTAGCGTCCAAATCTGCAATTTGTGAGAGAAAACAAAAGCATGGCCCTCGTTCTCGGTATACAACGCTAGCTGTGGCAAGAAGTTGCTTCGGATTTCAGAACACACTTCAGCGAGTTAATCAACTTTAACTTTACTCAAAGCGAGTTAGGAAGGATCCAAGTCATACACAGGGCAGTTTTATTTCCCCTTTGGCCTTGTTAGCTGATTTTGTGCCGTAACAGTTACAAGCTCAAAAGAGCGAACATGCAAGGGTTTCCTTTTGCGAGTTGTAAATACAAAATTGCCGTTTTCATTCGTTATCATTCAGTTAAAAGAAAAGTCAGCTAAAAATGAATGAAAATCTTGGGTATCAAAACAAAAACACCACTGACACTTGCTTTTGTGTAAAATGAACCATTGCAAAGTCACTTTGCGGAAATTTGTTGATGATAAACTCTTTGAGGTGTTCTGAAATCGGACGCATATTCTTGCCACAGCTAGCAGTGTCTTTACCGAGAACGGGGGCTATACTTTTGATTTTCTTTACAAATTTACCAGATTTGGACACTCCATGCAAACCACTTTTGGAAGAAGTAAAAATGTCTATAGACTGGCCGCTTTATAGATAGGCTAAAGAAAGCGCCTAAGAACCAAACTGTTTCTTTAGCTACCTAATGAAAAGGCACATGTCAATTCTATCAAATATAACAGCATACTTTCGACTTTATGACAAACTTCTTGAAGTCGCAAATCTCCACAAATTAAACAGAAAGTGAATCAGCATTTCTTTGTCTTTCAATCGAAGATTTGCGGCAATAGCCTTTCTTCTTTCGATATGAAAAGTAAGAGACAAGATCGACCACTAATGAATTTAGTTTTAAAAATTGTGTGCAGTCGCGACAATTTCAAAATAATTCTTTATCACTCGTCACAGATGACTTTTCAGATATCATCTCAAGAATATAAGGTATGTCGCTCGAAAATATTTGAAGTTATTCATTGATGACTGCTACCACTTCTGTTCTGCTACAAGTACACTACGAGGCGACAAGTAACAAAGAGGTGGATTGTGGCATAGTGCTTGGTGCTCCTTGCCTTCATTGCAGAGGATCGCAGGTGCTACGTGTAGACCCGTTATTCAAAAGAAGAAAGGGTCTACACGAGACAATGAGGAACAGGTTGCAACAGTGAGTTCCAGATTTCTATAACTTAATTTATGCGGCCTTTGTTGAGACGCGTTTCAGACATTACGTGAATAGCGAATTTGGATAATTAAAGATAATTACTGGAGTGGCCGTAGCAACCTTTCATTCGTAGTTTCGTAGACCCTTTCTTCTTTTGAATAACGGGTCTACTCGTAGGCTATGAAAGACGCATATTCCTGATAATTTTGAAACCAATGCAAGAAAAGAAATCAAATAAAACTCACATGGTTCGCATCTTCCAATCATCTCATCGTGTTTTTTAAATCTATTCAAGTAATTTCTTCTATTTCGAACAATACATTCTTGCCATTTACCACACTCTCCAAACATATAATTCTTCCCACCACAAACCTCACCCTCACGTTTTGCGCAAATTCGACAGCAATAACAGTGATCCCAAACGAGGCCATGAGTACAATTCACGGGGGTAACGCAGGTTGATTTACTGCAATGACAATTCGTGCTCGACAGGACCAAATTCCACATGGTTGATACGAGCAGCAGGAAGAATGTCGTTTCCATTTCATGCGATGTCGTCTGCTAAAGATAACAATGAATCGAAGATAAGAGATGATTAAAGGGTCTAGACAACCGGAAAATAAAATCAGAAATCAATTCATGTTTGGAACGCAAAGGAACTTTCAATGATGAATATTAACAACAAGAATGCCTTCAAAATGGCTACAACGAAGGCCAACCGAGAGCTGGCACATTCAAGGCATGCTACTTGAAACTGATCCTGTAATGCAAATAAAGAGAGAAGCTTTTTCAATAGCGTAGTAGATGCATTTTTTTTGTAAGAATCTTTTTTACCTCTTGGCTCACCAAACATTAAGAAACTCGAGTACTGCAAAACTGTGCTCAAAAACGTTTCTATATTATCCTGGAATCTAAAACATAGGACACTGCTGCTCGCTTTTCATACTGTACTTCTTAAGTAATTTCCACAAAAAGACATGGCCTCATAAACTAGTCTGCGAATTGTTCAGGAAGACAAAGGAGAATTTCGACGAAAAAAAAACTGCGATAAGTTGATGAAACTGCTAAGAGATTATCAATAACTTCAATACTCGAAATCTATAAATCTCATGAAACTTTCAGTGCAAGGTTAATTTCATAGTTTCTGCATATGTGAAGAATTTGCACAAGACAGTTTGGATCTACTACGAACACCTGTGGGCAAACGAAGTCTAAAATGCAATTCCAAACACCAATCATTTCACAGATTTCAGCTTCAAGATCTCTGCCGTGAAAAAGTGAAGAAATGTCATAGTTCAACACGAGATGCATCATTGTAATATAGTGCAAAAATGATGAAATTATTTCAATCTTGAAAATCTCTTCAGGTTGACATGGAATTTCTATCTCTTATTCAGTTTTTCCACATTGCAAGATTCATCAACTGCCATTTGAAATGAATGGATAAAACTTACATAAATCGTAACATTCAGCAAGCCCTCCTTTTTCTCTCCAGTGAGTTGAACTGAAAAAGAAAAGAAATGTATTAATTCTGGTTCACGGATAGACTGTTACTTGTAAACATCGTCGGCCAACTTGGGCACGAATACCATCACTATATCGGTGAACACTCATAAACATAAATTGAAACTATGCATGAAACTCCAGTCGACTGTAAAGATAAAAAGCTTAAGATACTGACCTATAAAATTCTTGGAGAAATAAGGTGAATTTAGAATGAGCCTTACCAATTACTCTCGTGTGTAGATCAGAGTGGCTCACTCACTAAAGCCCTTCCTTGCTCAGATATTCAATTGATAGAATAAATGAAAGACCAGAGATCACAATATTCTTCTATTTTTCTTATCTCGTAATGCCTGGGAAACTTTGGTAATCGCTTTTCCGTTACAAAGCATCCTCTAATACGTAGGTAAACTTTAATTATAATATAAGGAAATAAATACCACATCAATCATGATCTATTGAATGGACTGTCATGGTTTATCAGGGATTAGTAAACTTAAGAAATATATATGGTCGCCCAAGGAAGAAATGAAATTGATAAAATGAAAGGACAGACATGTTGGTATACCACACAGATAAAATGGCATCCACCTTTCATGGATTATACCTCATCTTTTGACTTCTTTTAGTTCTGGTGAGGTTCACGAGAATCCCTCTGATGTTAAGCTCCTGCTCAGGGTTGGATTGTTCTATCACAGTCACTTTCTTTTGTTTCAATTGCCTGCATAATTCTTTGCCTCAAATGTGCTGCTACACAATTTTTTTCTCTTATAAGAAACTGGAGTATAAGAAACTAGGACTTTGGCAGACAAAAATTCAAGAAACTCTAGTGCTACTTAAGTGAGAGCAACGAAATATTTGAAAGCCAAATCCAAGAAAATCATGGGAAAATTGCAATGAGCCTTTATTTTTGAGTGATATCCATCATGATTACATATTTTGAGCCCAAAAGAAGTGTGCTATTTCTCTTTCTAAGAAGTGTGCTGTATGTCAGTAAGGCCCCGCATTTAAGAAACCATCTAAAAGAAACTTTTAGGCTACTAAAAATTATTAGGCCCCCTGCCTATGAGAAACTCTTGCGGCTCGCACCCAAAATAAAGTTTCTTGTATTTTGAGTAACATTAATTGCTGGTCTGATAGAGTGAGAGCATTGCACTTCATAAATGATTCATTAAGAAATTACTAGCGAGATATTTTGGATTTGACAGATTTTTTGCCTAAATTTTAATTCATGTCCTTGACAATCATTGTTGACATACATATATGGCTGAATATGGATGATATACCCATGGACGGTCCCATTTTGGTTTAGCTTATTTGCCTAGGACTTCAAAGAAATTAAATTAGCAACTTAAGAAACTTGAGCCTAAAACATGAGAAGTATCAGAGATATAAGAAACATTTTAGGCTACGGTGTAATAAAATAGTTTCTTAAATGCGGGGCCTTACTGTATGTCAAGAAACAAATGTGATGCTGTGGAAGAACACTACATGCATCCAAAATATAAGAAACAAGCTAAGAAAATTTTGGTACAAGTGGATTATGCAAGTTTCTTACAAAAAAGATCGCGTAACAAGGGAAGACAAATTTTGTAAAAGAAAGGATACAATTCTGTTAAAGAAAAAGTGATTTGACAGCCTAAAGAACAGATTTCACACCTACAGCCAGCCATAATGTGTTGTTTTTACCTAGTTATTTTGATTTGATTATGTGCTGACCTGGGCATCGGACTCACTCAATAAGAAACCAATTTTTAGAGTCTGATGGTATCCAGGGTAATTGGTTGCACTCACTCAGGGGAGCGAAATCTATTCTTCAGAAAGGCAAATTATTGTCTTCTCGGAAACGTGAACAGGAACGCCGGAGAGGGGATGCAGGGGGGCAAGCGTTCCTCCTACCCTTTTGTAAGACGGGCAAGGGGCAAGGGGGCAAAAGTGCCCTTTCAATAAAACTACATGTTTCTTTAAAATTTTCAACAAAAAACTGCTCTTCTGGGCATTCCGGGTTAATAAGGTATCATTTTAAGTATTGAATTCGGTTTTACTAATCCTTGCTCAACCTTGTCGGTGTTCTACAAAAGAGTCTGGATCGAGCCCTATCTTTATACATTGTTACACGCATGGTTCGATTAAGTGGCGTTAACAGTTCTATCGCCATCATTCTCATTTGAATATTCTACAAAATTTATTGAAATATCGTTCGCTTTGGATTCTGTTTTTAGAATAACTAAAAGACTGTCTATTCATGCAAAGCACCTTGTGAGTGAAATTTTAAAATGACTCATACATCACAAATGACTCTAAAATCACATTCTCACCTACTTTTATCTGGTTAAGTCTATCAAAATACGTAATTGAAAAAAAGTCTCATGCAAGCTCATTACGTTTTGCTCCTTCAGTGCTCATTTTTGTGATTTTTCAACTTTCAAAATGGCAGATTTTCTGCCAGTCAAGAAAAAGCATGTCCTAGTTTATAGAAACCATGTTCGTGATTCGTGGTTTACACACAGCAAACCTTTTCGCTGTTCTACAAAAGAGTCTGGATCGAACCCTATCTTTATACATTGTTACACGAACGGTTCGATTAAGTGGCGTTAACAGTTCGATCGCCATCGTTCTCATTCGAATATTCTACAAAATTTATTGAAATATCGTTCGATTTGGATTTGTTTTCAGAATAGCTACAAGAACGTCTTTTCATGCAAAATAATTCTAATGTTATTTTCTGTTGCATTTCTAATACATTTCTAATGCGTTTTACTTAAGGGTGAAGCTTTGAATTCTTTCTCACAGCTGTTTACCAACGAAATGAAATAACATTTAAACATTTAGAAACACCTATAACCAAAAGTAAACGCACTGAAATTTCTGAAAAGTGAATTAAATTTGGAAGTATTGCCAACATTTCTGAGTAGGTCTGTTTCACTTCACTTTTCGCTTGGGTAAGTAGCAAGCATGAGTTCCTTAAAACGGGCCCTGTCGTGGTTCCTATCTCAACGCTCTGTTATCTAGATGAGGTGATAAAACCTGGCTCTAAATTTCTAATTAATGGAAGAGATTAGACAGCCCAAATTGGGCCCAAGAAAGATAAGCAGAATAGAGCTTTTTCGAATAAAACGTCGGAAGAAAATGGTGCCACTTGTGGCTAGAAATTTGGTACTGTTCTGGCTGCACTGTTTATGGGTCGTCCATTGCTCATCCTATGTAAAGAAGTTCTGGGGTAAACATTAGGAAATCGACCCATTATCGATCTTACACTGCACTGGGAGAGAAAAATCTGCGGACAAATCTTTTAGAGAACAGTTGAAAATTTGTCAAGACCTAAACCTGAATCAAAATATATTTTTGTTGCATTTTGTGGAATTTTTTGAACGTGCACAAAAGCAACAGAAGCTCCAACAGTACTAAATGACGTAAGCAAATATCGTTCGATCCAGACTCCTTTTCCAAATAGCAAAAGGGTTAATTGGCCTTAACGTTTAACCGTTCACCATCTTCAAATTTCTCCAGCGGCAAAGGAAATTGAACTTTAAAATTATTCCTGCAGCTGAATTCCCCAAAAACTTGGTTGCCAAAAAAATTTTGAATAAGTTTTCCCCCTCAACTTTCCCATCGATGTTCGATCAAATTTTCTCCTTTTCAACATGAGATAAATCTTTTTCTAAATCCTATAATGTCACTGTATCTCACTGATAAACCATGTCCGTGGTCCATGTTTTAGTATTTCCATGGTCCATGTTTTAGTATCTGTAATTGCACATTTTTCCTCAGCTCATATTTCGGTTAACTTCGGTTAGGTAAATATGGATTCACAAAACAAAACATAAGTTGGCAATATGTTGAAAACGGGATGAAAGAATTTTATTGTGAAGGAAATGGCAATCCATTCATTCTGTTTGGCCTCGTGCCCTCGCGTGACGTTGTCACTTCCTTCTCGTACCCAGACTTCTTGCAGTGCCGCTGTAACTGGCAGTTAGAGTTTAGAGCACGTAAGGTGCAGACGAAAAAGTGATCATTCGACACTGAGGTCGAAGAGTTTTTGGTAACAGATAAAAGATCGCATTAAGGCGTTCAACACAAATTCACTGCCTCTTAATTTTAATACATTTTTTGTTTATAGTCGTTACTGTTCAGTTGCTGTTGATATATAAAGAGAAAACGTCAAACTGTGGTATTTACTTCGACTCATCGGCTCGGCCCAACCAACACATCAAATTTTGTTCGCTTTAGATTACGTGTACAAATGATTTTTGAATGCAACTTTGTTCACACATTGTAACGGTTATTATTTTATGTTTGATGTTTGAATGTGAGTACCTCAAATAGCAGCCAGAATGAATGAAAATTAGCTCTAAAGATACAGAGAAAGTCCTGTTATCTTTCTAATATATAGGGTGTTCCTAACAATTGTGCCCCAGCTGTGTGGCTGCTGCAAAAGTGCTGTACGCTCTCCCATCTCGTTCTTCAAATGTTTAGAAAAAGAGAAATGAATGTTTTTAACTGTGAAATTTCAGGAATGATTCTTGCAGCTTACATCAAGGTTACTTCAAAATCTCCATTTTAGACGTCAAACCGCAGGAAGTCCCCTGAAAAATAGGAAAAACCAGGGGGAAATGCGTCTTTCCGAGTAAGGCCGGCGAAACGCGGCATCTGCTCTCTCCTTTGCAAAAGTCACATCGTTCATTCCTCATTGCTCCCTCGCAGATGCCGAATTTTGCTGTGTCTCACTTGCAGAAAACGCATTTACTCTGGGTTTTCCTACTTTGTAAGGGGGCTCCCTGTGGTCAAAACTCCAGTTGAGATTTGTACATCACACGCCCCAGGCTTGAGTAAACATTTTTCTCACTACGCCACAAATTCAATATTGAGGTGATCAAAAAGCTTATCAGAAGAAATTGGATTTTGTTGAACTTGATGACTGGAAATTGAGTGTTGAAATTTAAACCGCGAAAAATTTGATGTTGTAAGTAATATCTGAACTTCATGACGGGGTGTCAAATATTTTTGACATTTGATTATGATATGATCGTATGCTTATCAAATTTCTCTTTCCAAAAACATTTTCAAAACAAGATTTGTATAGCTACAATAAATAGGTTTTTCGATGAAATAATTCGAGATTCGAAATGGACACTAAAATTCTGAATTTGGTTAAATTAAAAATGACTCTTTGTACAAAACAGACGTTTCTCGAGCGTTTTACTGAATGCTTTACGGTTTCACGGGATTGTTCAAGATTGGTGAAGACTGATTAAGAAAGACAACGAAAGGTAGCACAGAAACAGGTGAAATACGTAAAGCTTCAGTTACCTTCCCCTAGCATCAAGCTTAAATAAGGAAATCTAGTTCCTTACTAAGTTCTATCTTCTTACGGCCAAAATGCTTTTTCTTATCGCGGTGCACAACTGTGGAACAGTCTCGAAAGAACGACAAAATTGGCACCCTCCCTAAAAAACCTTCAAAGAACAGCTATAGACTGGAAAAATCTATTTCATCTTCTACGTTCTCCGTTTATGGACTTCGTTTTGTATAATATTGTAAATTAGGCAAGTAAATTTCTTTTGCTATTAGTGTGAGTGCTTTATTTTAATTCTTTAAACAGGTTAGGTTGAAATAACATACATACTATGAAGCTATGTTAACCTGCATGAATATTATAAAATGAAATGAACATGAAATAACATTCATAACAAGAAAAATTAAAAATATTAACTACACTGAAGAGGGGTTGTCGTTGATATTTCTTTATATGAACCATGATAAACTACATGCATTATTTACTATGTTAAACCTTATCACTATGATTAAACTCATGTACTAACAAGGAGGAGTTACACGAAATTTTTCATAAGAAACTAAGAATTTGTGCTATTACTGAAAGTTTCTTAAAGTATCGGGTTTTCGGTACTGAGAATTAAAGGTTCCACAACGAATATGCCCTCGTGAAAATTTCAAAACTAGGTTTTATTCAAACCTTTTCATTGCTAAGACATTATTCTAGTACTTTTGGAGTAATACAGCTTATGGAAAAGAACGAATTTAAATGGAAAATACTCAGACATAAAGGATTCTAGCAGAGCTATACATACCTCTAAGCACGACCTCGACTTGTGCTCGTTTCTTGCAACTACACGAGCAGTCTCACTGATTGAATGGCAGTATAAAATCCATGTGATCTGCGGTTAAATAAAACAAAATATGGTCATTTACTTCATGCATTATTTGATATCAACCTTAATTTACCTTTATCTGACTAATCACGCAAATACATTCTTTCTTTTGATACAAGTATATGCCATCACGTAACCAATTCCACGAGGTCGCTCACTAGGATCAAAGAACTGCAAATAAATACAGTATCAGTATAGGTGCAGTCGAAAATGCGGACTATGAAACCTAAAAATCTGGGAGTCGATGTCATTTTAATAAGGTCCATCATAAAGTCATGTGAAATTTGTGACGAAGCAGAATTACTCAAGCAAACACTTCAATTGCTTTTATTCGCAATACATTTTCACCAGGGACAGACTTTGGCTTTGCAAAATAAGGTTTACCTGAATATAAATCTCTGCACATCACACCACCATGAGAATTTTCAATGAAAATTCTTGTGTTTTCCCAGGAAATTACTGAAATCCGACTGAAATCTTGCGTAAATCTCTTGATTATTAAAGAAATTTCGCACGCATTTTGGGGTAGCAGTACGCTCCTCAAAAGAGTCATTAAATAGGAAAGTGACATCGCACATGTTGGGTTATCCGCAAAGAGCTAGGGGCAAGACAAGAGGGGTGAGCCCTTCTTGGAGGGGTACAACTTATTTACTGTTAGAATGAATAAGGCCTGCATTCAGAGAATGATGAATTTCTTTATGCAAAATTGTCTGATACCAAATCAACATAACATCATTAATTCAACGTGTCAAGGAGAAGACAAATCTGATAACAAAAGTTGATTACAAAGGGGTGCTACAAAATTGGATAGTTTGTCATTCCATCATCTATCGAGCCTTCTGTGAAATAGGTCTTGTTGCCTTCTTCAATCTACACTAATGGTATTCTAAAGACATTTATCACTGCAAGCGGCATTTCATTGAAGGGAAAATAAGCATGACAGATGGGGATATCGAAGAGCTGGTGCGGAACTTCTCCACCACTTTGTATATCAAAAGATGCCCTTCCTGCATTTATTCAAGATTCACAGTGACGTTCTGCTGGTCCGTAGTTTTGCTGGTCCGTAATTCAGAAGAGGCAGCAGCAAGCAGCTTAAATTTTAAACCCAAAGATCTGGGTATTGAAAGCGGATTTCTTCAACCTTATTAGCGTTAACTCGTAATCAGAAAGTTCAATCATTTTTCTTATATGGTCAGAATGAGCTGATGCAATGAAGAGAAGGTATAGTTGCAGTTTTTAGCGCCAAACGCTGGGATCGCAGAAATAGCTAAGCGCTAATCGAGTCTGTAACCCCTTGTCATGACGCTCAAGTAATGGGGTCCTACCGGGCATCGGACCCACTCCGCGTGACAGTTGTGATTGCAAAGTCAGAGGATTACACCACTGCGCCACAATATCTTCAAAGAAACAGTAGGAATAGAAATAAAAACCCAGTGGCCTAACTAGGTCTAAAGAATCCCGCTTTCGGGAAAGTCACTGAAGTGGTGACCAAAAATAACTTATCTCCAGTTAGAAATACATTTCTAAGTAAATTCGATGGTAAATTCGACCCAGAAACGAAGAAATCATAAACTTTTTCCTGATAGAGTAGATCTTGGCGAAGCTTTATAGTTGCTTCTTGACACCCGTCATGTCACAAAATTCTCTTGATTCTCCTTTCGATGCTGAAAATAACATCTAGAAGCCGCTTTATCCCTTTATTGTGCCGTCCGTATGTTTGGAAATTTGAAGCATGAGAATATGATGAGAAATCGAACGAAACAGAACTCCGTTAATGTAATCTTTGTTAAAGGGATTTCTGGTGAGCAGCGACCAATGAAGCGATCGAGTTCACATTTTAAGAGGGTTAACAGCTAATTCAAAATGGATTAGAAACAAAAATGGCAAAACCCCGAAATAATGTCCGACATATCCTTAGGATTCATTTCAAAATAAATAAAATTCCATGCTCGTATGCAAATCAGAGACCTTGAACAAAACATGCAATCGTAACGGTTAACATCTTTTAGGAGTGGCCAAAGTGTGCGAAAAGTTAGGAAGTGAGTTAGAAACAAATGCAATATGTAAAGAAGAAATCTGCTGCAAAACAAATATTAGTAACCTAAAGGGGACCTTGTAATCGGCATACTTTGTTAATACATCCTTTCGTGGTGTCTTTGTTGGTGGCCATTTTTGTGGTTCATGAACCGTGTCAGGTATGCTGGTTGCAAAGGCCCTTATAATTCAATTCGCGTTCGCGATCCACATTCCATTATTGATTCAATTTAGTAGAATTCAAAGTTAAGAAAATTTACATAAAAAATTTGCCATCTTAGTTCAAGAGAAAGCTTTCCCGCTACGAAGTTACCCTCATTTGCATGAAGGGGTGAAACAAAGTAACGGGATGACTGAACATCAAAACGGCTTGTTTTAAGCTAACTTAGCTTAAACAAGCCGTTTTGATGTTAGCTAACCGCTTTATCACACGGTACAAGGAGGGATCCTGAAAAACATAAAGATAATAGTTAAATCAACTGCAGGTCACAGATAACTAATTTTTCATTGTGACAAAACTTGTGAAAGAGTCGTCTTGAAATACTGCTAGCTTTAAACCTGGCAACGTTATGAAACCGGCAAAGACCTAAAATGAGACATGGCATCTACTTGTATGACCTATAATTTATTGCCTCTATCATCCGAGCAACGAATACGTTGGCCCCAAATTTATCTCAAAGTCACAACAGAGCCTCTATCAAACCTTTTTATCTCCTTGCTATTCTACAAGACAGCCTGAATCGAGTAATATTATGTGTAATAACTTGTATGCATTAATCTGAAGACTGATTCGAAGAGGCGTACTAATCAAATCGCAGAGTGATCTTCAGTAAAAAGACTGTTGTACTAAATCTCGAAAATCATCACAAAATCAGAGACTGCGCTCCTACTCTCACGAAGTCTCGTTAACTCTCTAACTCAAAATTATAACTCATGTCAATAAATGCTCAATACAATAGTAAATTTTAGCCAATCAGATCCAAGAATAACAGGATACAGTATAATGTTCAATACATGTTAATAGCTGGATACCTTTCCTGTGTAAACTTGTAAATGTCTCATTTTAATCTACTCTGGAGCTACATTAATGAACATAATGACAAATTCCTAATGGGCACATAGGGCCCCGCAATTCTAATTTAGGAGAATGCGTCTGCTGCGGAAACATAAGACCGCCTAATGATAATGGATGCAATGTAAAAAAGAACAGATGTGTCACGAACTATGAGCGCGCCCACGCAGGGTTCCCCACATTCCCCCCTCCTTGAGCCTGGCTAGGGGTCAAGCATGAGTTGGGTCTTCCAGCGCGCGTCCCTAGCTGCTGCCCTCAGCAACTGACTCCTCCGACCATTCTCAGATTCCGTTCCAATTTTCTCTTCAGTCACCTCTTGACTTCCATTTTCCATCCTCATTTCTCCCTTTTCTTCTATAATCTCAGCATTTCTCACTTCTTTGCCATTGTCTTTACTGGAAGAAATTTCTAAGGGAACAAGTTTTTGTAAAGGTCTTGTAATAAATTCAGACTTACCCTTACCAGCTTTACGCACAGTTGCCCCACGTGTCTTACCATCTTTTCCTGTAATGAGTTCCTCAATAACTCCCATTTTCCAAAGACCACGCTTTACATTGTCTTCATGTATCAGAACTAAGTCACCTTTTGCTACACAGACTGATTTATTGCTGCTCTCCTTGTGATATTCTCTCAGATCCGTGATGTACTCTTTCCTCCACCTGTTCCAAAAATGAGAAAGTCTATTAGTCAAGTATAAAAACCTCTTTGTAAGCTTATCATGATCTTCATCATACTCAATGTTGGAAGTTATACTTTCTGGAAGGTTGGACATCCTGTAACCACACAATAAATAAGAAGGTGTTAATGCATCTCCAAGTTCATCATATAAATATGTGAGGGGTCTCGAATTCAATGTGCTTTCCACTTCTGTCAACACAGTGCTAAGCTCATCCTGACTCAATTTAGCTGTTCCAAGTACCTTTCTGAGACAACGCTTGACACACCCAACCATCCGCTCAAAGTACCCGCCCCACCAGCTGGCACGAGGTAAATTGAATTTCCAAATTATCCTGCGGGTCTCTAAAAAATTGCCGAATGTCTCATCATTGAACAGCTTTGTCAACAGTTTAGCTGCAGCCTTAAAAGTTTTAGCATTATCTGAATTGACAAGTCTAGGAGTACCTCTTCTAGCACAAAATTTCCTGAAACAATTCATAAAAGTGGAAGTATTCAAGTCTTGAACAAGTTCCAAGTGTATTGCCCTTGTAGAACTGCATGTAAATAAGGCAATGTATGTCTTCTTCATCTTACCTTCATCACTCTTGACAAACAATGGACCTGCAAAATCAACCCCTACATTAGCAAAGGGTTTTGATTCAGTTACTCTAAAGTCTGGTAGTGGCGCTGCTGGTGGTGCCTTGAACAGAGGTCCTTCTAATTTTCTGCAAATATGGCATCTGTTTATGACTCGTTTCACCTGTTGTCTACCTTGCAACACCCAAAATCTAGACCTAAGTTCTGCAAGTGTAGATCTAAGCTTGTTGTGATGAACTCTAACATGACAATCATCGATGATAAGATCTGTAAAGGGACTTTCTCTGGGAAGTAAGATGGGGTACTTGGCCTGAAATTCTAAATCTGAGTTAGCAAGTCTTCCCTTGCAGACCAATAATCCATTCTCATTCTCTATACCTAGTTGTCTTGACAACTTTTCAAAATCTGCTCTCCCCTTCAAAGTTTTCTGTGCATCTTCTATCCACACTCTCTCTGCTTCTTCAATTTCTTCAACCTTAAGTTTTCCTATGTCTGTTTCTCTCTTTGCTTTCTTCTCCTTCAAGTTCTTGATAAATCTCATGACATAAGCTGTAACTCTCAGTACCTTCACTAAGCTTCCATATCTCTCTATTTGCACAATATTGCTAACACCATGTTTCTCCTTTTGCACTGCTATCATAACATTCATCTTTCTTCTTTCACTTCCCACATCTGGGGAATCTTCTAGGGGGAAAAATTTAGGCCATTTCTCTTCATCTTCCTGCAACCAATTGGGCCCTTCCCACCATAACCTACTGTCCTTCAAGTGACTAGCAGATACCCCCCGGGAACCTAGATCTGCTGGATTCTCTACACCTGGTACATGTCCCCAGTCTTCCTTTCTAGTTAGGCCTAAGATTTCATTCACCCTGTGTTGTACGAACTGCTTCCATTCCCCATTGTTTTGAATCCAATAAAGGGCAGTTTTGCTGTCCAGCCAGAACTTGATACAATCTACTTTTACCTGTTGACCTAAGGCTTCTATGACTGTGTTCATCAAGTTAGCTAGAATTCTTGCAGACATAAGTTCTAGCCTGGGAATGCTAAGTCGTTTAAGGGGTGCTACCCTAGTCTTTGCACTCAAGAGCCTAACATAGGTTCCTGTTGTGGTCTTGAAAACAATAAAGATCATTGCGCAGTATGCTGCCTTACTGGCATCAGCAAATCCATGAAGCTCTGTGCTCAAAATCTCACCTTTGGATTCATCAATTATGCACCTGGGAACAGAAATGATGTTAGTTTCCTGCAAATCCTGAATCCAAGCCCTCCATCTCTCATATTTGTCTGCAGGGAGGGGATCATCCCATCCTAAGTTCTCCACACACAGCTCTTGAAAAAGAATTTTTGCTGACACAGCTACTGGGCTCACTAATCCATGAGGGTCAAAAACTGAGGCCAAAGTACTAAGGATACCCCTCTTAGTGGCTGTGGAACTCTTGCCAATTTCCTTGCCCACCTTTCCTAAGTTGAACTCTAGGGTGTCTCTTTTGTTATCCCAAGTAATGCCTAATACCTTTGGCTTGCCCCCCTCATTAACTTCTGGGCTAAGGGTTTCTTGTGCAAATGATTGTTCTTCATTGGATGTGTTCTCTTCCTTTCTTATTTCACATTCTCTATGGGCTATTTCCTTAGCTAATTCTTCCTTGTTGGTTTTCCATTTTCTCAGGGTGAATCCGCCATCTTTCAGCCTAGTCTTAGCTTTCTCATAAAGGGTCAAGGCCTCTTGTATATCCCTGCTACCCGTTACAAGGTCATCAACAAAGAATCCTCCTAGTAACTTATCAACGAATTCTGGGTCTTCTTCCTTGTACCGCTCAATGTGGTGCCTGAGAACACAGTTTAAAAGGAATGGACTGGAGGTACAGCCAAAACAGACTCTCCGGAATTTATACGCTACAATTCCAGGGTTCTCAGCATGAATGTTGTCTAACCAAAGAAATCTAAGGCAATCCCTATCCTGTGGATGAATTTCAATATTTAGGAAAGCCTTCTCAATGTCACCTACAAGTACAACAGGATTAGTTCTGAATCTAAGAAGAACATCAAATATCATAGGCGTAAGAGATGGGCCTACATGCAAGCAGTCGTTCAAAGACACTCCTGATTTCCTTTCCTTGCATGAAGCATCATATACGACTCTAACCTTTGTACTTTCCGCATTTTCTCTTACGACTGCTCTGTGCGGAAGGTAATGTGTCTTATCTGCAGGCTCCATTTCAGAAACCTGTTCTATTATGCCATCCTGTACCTGCTGGGAGATAATTTCATCATATTTCTCAAAAATTTCAGGATTCTGCCTCAGTTTCTTAACCTGACTTTTCAAACGCAACAAACTAACATTGTAATTAGGAGGCAGAGGCTTGTGGCCTATCTTCCATGGTAGGCCGACTGAATACCGTTCTCCTGTAAAAGAAATGTCATCAAGAACATTTTCATGGACTTTATCAGGTTCTCTAATACCAATGCTATCCAGGTCCCAAAGTTTCTGCAATTTCCTGTCAGTTTCTTGTTTCTCTTCAATGTTATTAGACCTGGGATCCACACAAACATTCGCATTACAAAAGGTATTAGAATCAAGAGTCTTACCTTTAAGAGGTCCGGACAAAACCCAGCCTAGACTGGTTTTCACCGCGACTGGCTCTTTTGGCCCCCCTCGTATTGTCTCCCCTTCTTGGAAAGACCAGAGCCAATCAGAGCCAACAAGGCAATCCACTTGTAGCATGTCATCTTCCCTAGAAACATCTGAAAACCATACATTGGTTAAGTGCAAGAAATCTTTTTTAACTCCTTCTACATGAACATTGGGGATAGTAGAGATATCCTTAACAACAAAAGCTTCAATTTTGACACTTTTTTCATCATTCAAGGCACTTAAAGAAATTTCTACTACATCTCTCATCTCAGTAACAGCTTCCTTGCCTCCAAAAACCTTAATCCCGAGCTCCTGTCTCCTCACCGGCCTTAAACCAAGTTTGCCCACAGCCTCAGCAGTGATAAACGATTTATGGCTTCCAGTATCAAACAATACTCTTACCTTGCACTCTTTTTTGCCATTAATCACTGCTAAGGCTGTTTGCAAGGCCACTTTTCCTTCTGAAGAGTCAGTACTTCCCACCCAGGAGGTCGCACTAGGATTTAGGGATGACGCAGGGTTTAGGGGTGGTGCACTAGGATTGGGTTGAACTTGCTGCACCGCACTAGGGGCACTTAAGCTGGGACAAATAGACACATGATGGCCTGGCTTCTTGCAAAGCTTGCAATCAACGCGTGACCTACATTTAAACACCCTATGCCCAGATCTTAAACAAGAGAAACATTTAGCATGGCGTAAAAGAACATTCTTACGTTCAGTGATGTCCTTTACTTCCTGACAGTTCTCTTCTTCATGATCTTTTGAACAGTAAGTGCACTTCCTGTCTTGTTTCTTTCCTATCAACAATGCTGAAGCTGTTCCTGTAGTCTGGGTCTGCCTAGGCCGATTCTGGGTATTCTGCTCGAACTTGTTTGGCTGTTTTACCATTTGCAAAATGGGCACATGTCCCTCCAACACCGCCAGCTCTTTTTCCAAGGCAGCTAGGAATTCATCTAGGAGCCATTCCATGTGGTTCTCGTTGAATCTTATCATGTTGTTCCTCAGGGCCTCCGGTATCTTTGACATAAGCATGGGCACAACGACGCTTGAATATGTTTGTTTATCCACTCCCTGAGCCTCCATTGCGCGGAAATGAGTCTCGGTTTCGTCGTGAAATGCTCGAAGACGTTGCACATTTCTTTCGCTGTACACTGGGGCAAGGTTGATGAGTTCATTGATGTGTGTTATCCTTATCACCTCTGGTCGGGCAAATCGTTTTCTCAGTAAGGCTACCGCTTCATCGTAATCGACATCAGTGAGTGAGAACCCTTTTATTGCATTTCTCGCTGGCCCTTCCAGGTAGCTGCGAAGGTATTTAAATTTATCTACCTTAGCCAATTGGTCATCGTTGTGTATGGCACTACAAAAACTGTCCCAAAATTCAGGCCAGTCTTCAACCTTTCCACTAAACTTCCTGAGCTCAAGTTTTGGCAGTTTAACCTTCCGTGATGACGCTTGGGGCTGTCCGTTGTCTGAGGTCACAGAGATCAAACTGTCCTTCGAGTCGCTTCGATGTAAACTCCCTGATGCTCTTGATTCCGCTGATCTCTCTGATTTCCTAGTCGACGCTTTTGAGTGTCCTGAAGCAATCGATTCATTTTCTTCCTTCAGCGTGTCTTCCAGAGTTAAAATGCTGTACGCGACCTTTTCCTTATATTCTTCTGATTCTTCGGCTTCCTTTTCGCATGCTTCGTCATCTCCATGATCAATCGTTAACGCGAAGATTTCTTCGTCTAAACTCTTTAAAGTTGTTGCTTTCTGTTTTAAGTCCGTCTCGAATAAACGTAGTCTTCTATGATCAACGTCATCTGGTTCCTTCTCAAGTTCGGCTTGTATCTTATTCAACAATCTTGTAGTAACTCCGCGGTGATACTTTCTTGTTTTCTTTCTTTTGTCGAGATCTTCCATCTTAGTCAAACTCGTGCGATTTTACTCTCATCCTCGGCTGCGGTGGACCAGCATGTAATAACTTGTATGCATTAATCTGAAGACTGATTCGAAGAGGCGTACTAATCAAATCGCAGAGTGATCTTCAGTAAAAAGACTGTTGTACTAAATCTCGAAAATCATCACAAAATCAGAGACTGCGCTCCTACTCTCACGAAGTCTCGTTAACTCTCTAACTCAAAATTATAACTCATGTCAATAAATGCTCAATACAATAGTAAATTTTAGCCAATCAGATCCAAGAATAACAGGATACAGTATAATGTTCAATACATGTTAATAGCTGGATACCTTTCCTGTGTAAACTTGTAAATGTCTCATTTTAATCTACTCTGGAGCTACATTAATGAACATAATGACAAATTCCTAATGGGCACATAGGGCCCCGCAATTCTAATTTAGGAGAATGCGTCTGCTGCGGAAACATAAGACCGCCTAATGATAATGGATGCAATGTAAAAAAGAACAGATGTGTCACGAACTATGAGCGCGCCCACGCAGGGTTCCCCACATTATGTGCATTCGTTTTGTGTGGCGTTTGAGTTTCTATCACTATTGTCCACATTCGAAAATTCTTCAAAATGTATAAAACATCGTTCGATTCAGACTCTTTTTTAGAATAGCTGAATGAAAAGTTTATTATCAAATGATACAATAAAAGTAGTGGACTTGCCTGAGACTGCCAAATCAAGATACCTCAATTTTTTCATTCAGTCTACCAGCATCGATCGGCATGCATTGGCCTGCGTCTTTGACCCTTCAACTGCAATGCAACGGTATTTTCTTTTTAAAATTAGCAAAATACCTTATACAAAAACAAATCCAAACAAACCATAAAAATAATGAACAATAAGTTTACACCCCTGAAATAGATGACAGATTGCCGAAATGATTTTATGGATCTGGGAAGAAAAGTGAGGTATTTACATTAAGCTCAATGAATTAACAAAACAAAAGGGTGTCCACAATAACTAAGTTACTAATGCTTATCTACATTCATCGAAATAAAACACATCAAATTGAAAAATTCTTGCTTGCCCTAAAGTAGCGGTATACTGCTGATTAATCAAATACAGACAGAGGCTGACCCATAGAAATGGACTGACCTAGCATGTGTGTACCCCTCTTTTGAACCGATCATGACAAGGCAAAGCAATTCCTATTTCAAACCAAACTGCCAGCACCCACGAGCACCGCTAGCCCTGTGAAGGTGGAAATAGAGAACAAAATGAAGTCCTGCAAGGCAAGGTATACCCAGCCAATTCTACACCATTTTTGATGATGAATGAATACCATTCTGAAAAACGAAGGGTGGACAAATCAATTCATGTCAAGCTCTTGTCCACACCACTGCTAGCATTCGTTTTTAAACTACATCGTAAAGAAGAAAAAGTTGTTCCTTGCCATTTTCAGTACTGCCCCAGTTTTCAATTACTGCAGCTCTTTTATCGTAACGTTAGTCATTTAGAAAATGCTGAGAAGGTTGACAAAATCTGGTTAAAGTTGAAGGATTTCAGAATACGTTAACACGATACCAGCCCAGTTTAAAAGCGGGGAAAATTTAACGGATAGGCTAGCAACGAAAACGGCACATTTTGCCTGCAGATTTTGAAAACGGTAGAGTTTTAAAACAAACTCTAACGGGCAAATTTTTTAAAAGGCATCATATGAACACTCGAAAAACAATGAAAACAGATAACTTTTGGATACTTTCAAAACAGGGCTCATCTATTCTTAAGGTCCCGATACAATTCTTTGGCATCAAAATTTTTGGAAAAATTGCAATGAGTTTGTTACGTCAAATTCCTCGTTTGAGCATAACCTGAAAGCAGTTCGAAAAATAGAAACAGAATTAAGAAAATCATATTCACCTCACCTCAGAATAATCGTTGAAACTTCTCGTTAATGTAGTTTGCATAGTAAAGTACTCCTTGCATCTGATAATCTATCAAGGAAACACCACTTTGCGGGAAATCAACGATTAAGCTTTCAAAAACAAAACAATTAAACAACTCATGAGGGGGTCATCCTATCAACTACAAGTGTGGATTTCCATCCAGGAAATTACGGAAAACAACAAAGGACGCAGATGCTGGAAGAAAAACAACTATGTGATAACTGGTAGAAGCTTAGAGCCCTGTAAATATTCATAGTGCCATCTGAGGCAAGGAGCTGTGCCCAAATCCTACACCAATTAGAATTACTTGTACCTAACAAAGGGAACTGTTTCTGCCAGATTCCTTTCAGCTAATAATTCCTTGCTAATCCTTCTTTTTCTTCGACCTAACTGCTTGTACTTTGGCGGACCTCCTAAGGGTTTTGGAGAACAGGGGATATTCAGAATTCTTAAGCGGGGAACAAGGGAACATTGTTGAAAATAGCCTGAGAACAACGGGACAAATTCGTGAAAAATTTTTAAGGAATAAATTGATGAATCTTCTTATTTTTCTTAGAGAGAAATATGGGAACAAACAGAAAAATTATTGGGGAATGAGGAAACATTGAATTTCCAGGGATAGCCTTGCTTTGATGATTATGATACAAAAATTTACGAATTACAACAACATGTAAAAAGTACCTTGCAATCCCAAGCCAGAATGTCCTTCCCTCCTTCATGTCAAAGTCTTCACTGCCAAAATCATCTGAGTTAACAATATCATCTTCTCTGTCACTGTTTCATTGTTTGTTTCAAATTTCTTGCTAGGTCAATACTTTGCTTCTCAAAAAGTCTTAAGCCTGCCTCCTTAGAAATTCCTACTTTGCAAGATTCAGTCATTCTGGGCTTTAAATGTGAATTGTTCATCACCACAAATGACATTCATTGCAAAATATGGCACAACTTCCTGACTCAGATGTCAAGCAATATAGCTTCTTGAAGGTCAACTATCATTTTCAGCCCATGCACCAAAGATCCCAGTGGGGAAATTCCCCAATTAAACCTCTATGCTATATTGATACACAGCTAGCATTATCCTTTGGCCTTTAATCATTTACATTTCATATAATATGATCATTGATAAAACATGGCATGAGGTTAATGAAGTTTTAGTGGAAGTCTTTGAGCCTTAGTAGATATTGCTTGAACACCTACTTTGAAGTGTCTCAATGAAATTTTCAGCTTAACATACCAGCAAGCTTTAAAAGACAACTGGCTTGATAAAAAACAATGAAAATAAACAAACCATTTTATAAAGAAAGCAAATCAAAATATGTACAATGATCCATCAGCTGGTCCCACATACCCTACTGCAATAAGAACAATATCTACAAGTGTCCATACACCCAGTCCTCCAAAACTAAATACTTTACCAAGTCCTTCTTTCCAATGTCCAAGATAGAATCTGTCTACTCCAAAACCACCCAGTGTCACACTGCAATGAAATAACCCTGATGAAAAATCTAAAAGCTCAGAGGGTATGGCAAAACATTCAATTTTGAGTTTTCAAAAAGACATCATTTAAGTTTTGTGCACCTCCTACTGTGCAAACTACCAGAAGCAATTTACACCCACCTCAATTTTATGAGAAAATAGTAGTGTACAAAATCAAAGAGAAAAATGTATGTCTGTTGTTTGAAAAAGGAATGAAGAATCAATAAATGGACAATGAAACTCAATAACATTATTCAAACAAATTTTTTTATATCTAGTAACACTAAACATAAATGGTCACAGCCATATTCAGCCATGAATTGTAATTTCTATACCTCAACAACATTGCAGTTGACCATCTATATCCTGATGTCCAATTACATGGTAAAGACTTCCTGAAATTTCTGGTTCCTATGAATGAGGATAATATGTGTACCAGAACTAGCCTTTAATAGCCACAGCAAATGGTTGAAGCAAAAAACCGAGTTCATGCATCTGCACCAGTCTTGATCACCACCAAACACATCAATCAATTATCTTAATCATGGCAAAATAAAGAAAACATCGATAGTGTCAATTGCTCTTCTCAAAGACATATTGACTCTAAAAATAGTGCACAGCATGCAAGAAACAATAAAGTGTAAATAAACCTTACCCATGCAATATATATTGTCTTTTATTGTACAATTAACAATCATTCTTTCTTGAGGGCTTACAGGAACCTAAGGCAAATGATTTCAGAAATTCACATGAGGGTACTAAAATGATGTACATCATTGGAATTTGAAAGTTAGCACTTTCAATAAATATGCTTTGAGACTAAGGTTAGGACAGATACAGCAGCACCTCACTGTCTTCAATTACTTCAGCTTGCTGAAAGGAGTTGCTTTGCACATTTAATGACATGTATAATACAATCTCCATAAAAGCAATACCATCAAGCATGGAAGAATTAAAATTATTACCTTGCAAAATTTTTTGGCATTTCCTTTACAAATGTGTAACTCTTTTGGCAGTTGATAGCAGTAACTGCATCTGATATTTTTGGTGAAACTTCTGTCTCCCTGAAAGAAAAGCTTGCAAATCATACAGTGAATCCTGTATGAAAGTGTCTACATTAGGGACAACATCAAAGCTATGCCAAGCAGAGATTCCTATGGAATAAAATCATCAAGCAAATCTAGGGTTATTTTCTGAGGTTATGATGAGCAAAAACATTCACTAAAGAACCGAGAACATATTTTATACAAAGAACACATCTTCATGTGCAAGTTTGCCCACAAAACATGTTCCAGAAAGTTAATAACATCCTGGGTGGAAACCATGCAAATTCCACACTGGAGATTTTTGCCAAAATTATGGAAGAACAATCTAGATTATCACAACTTCACAACGGAGATCTCTGGCCTAGGCAGCATGGATTCCACTCTGGAATAACGTAGAGAAAAGTTTGTTTCCAGAAGAGCTAGCAAAAAAAAATTATAATCAATTTCATTCTAGCAACAACAAACTTTCTCAGTACCTAACCTAGTAGTTTGCCTTGTTTTGCAGATTTCTTTATTTTCATTTCATTTCATATATTTATCTATAGGAAGGGTATACATATCTATGAGAATCTGCTTATATGAAACTTGAATTTCAGATCACCAAAACATTGAAACTCCAGCGATGGGAAAATATTACATAAGAAACTATTCATTTTTGACAAAGGAAATCCTCAACATATTTTCCCTTTATTCTACTTCATTCCTCCTGTATCATAATATTACTCAGAATGTACACGAGTAATGTCTAAACACTGAGGTTTCAAAATACTTGTTTCAACATTTCCATGAGAGAACAGGCAGTGAACATAAAGATTGTTATGGAATCATTAAGAAACTCATCAGAAACTTAAAATTCTCAAAATCTGCTATTTTAAGAAACTTTCAGCACTGACCAAATTCATGGTTTCTTATAAAAATTCGTGCAACGCACTGCATGCACTATTCAAATCTTAGCAGCCACAGGCAAAATTGTAGCTGTAAAATTTTCATAAAGCACCAACTAAATGGAACAATAAGGTCTTTGACTTTGTTTGGTGTAACAACAACCACAGCTGCACAAAGAGATGCTACTTTTCAAATAAATCTCCAGTATGCAAGGAGGAATTTTTTCTCTTTCCCATCTTCTATTCTGAATAGTCTATTGAAAAGTTAATACCCTGCATTTAACTGACGACTTGACAGTGCAATTTATACTTGTTTGTTCTCCATAATTGCATGATGCGTTGTATGTGCATGTCGCACAAATTTGTGGCAGTTTATCGCAATCTGCATTCGATTCACAGGCTGCATCGACAAGAAGTGGTGTTAATGTTGTAGGTATGCTTTGTGCTGTGATGCAAATGATTATAGTTGTGATCAAACAAAATATTTGAAAATAAACAAGCTTCCAAATACTTTTCAACTTCATTTCATCCGCCATTTGCAATTGCAAAACAAATCTCCGGTTGAAACAGAGGCAAAATCCTCCGCATCTTCAAAGCCCTGTGACGTCACTGCAATACGTTCCTGTTCAATGAGATCAAAGTCTGTTACATTTCATGCTGCACTCATCTTCCTTCACCGAATTTTTGGATTCAGAACCAAAGATATTTTGCAATTAAACATAAACAGCAAACCAGAAGAATTATATAGTTGAAATTTAGAGAAGCGGGTTGAGTACAGAAGTTTGTAGCATCACATTTGCTGCTTGTCCGTTACAGTCACGTGATAAATGCAACGTTCTATTCGCAACGGTGAAAAATAAATCGATCCAGTTCTTCCATTAATTTCTACTTTTGTATCAAACATCTATGAGCCGAGATAAAGCTCTGCGCTCGGCAAAGGATAAAAGATCGAAAACAAACTCCACAAGAAGCACATATCGAAAATAAAGCTCTGCGAGAAGTATACATAGAAATTAAAGCTCCTCAGGGCAAGTACAAGAAAATCGAATCAAGATGTCTGATGATGAAACATTTGAAGATGATGAAGAAGATTATGATCTCGGGGTGAGTTTCAGTTTATTTTGATCATAACAAAATAACTGTCAAACATTCTTAGTGGTGTTTTTAAATAAAGATCTAATATTAGCCTTCCTTGTATCTTTATGTCGCAAAACTTCAGCTGTTTGCTCTGAAACATGATGAACAGTTCTTTGAAAAATTTAGGTAGACTAAGGACCTACACCAAACAAAGCAACAATTAGACCTTCTACCAAGAAGAAAACTTTCATAAAAGCTACATACCACCGCTTTTTATAACAATTTTCTTTATGAAAAACTTTACCATCTGAAACACACAAGTATGGCATGGCAGCAGACAAGTTTGTTTCTTTGACGAGTCTTGAAGGTGAGAAATTTTCTTGACATCATTATCTTGAAACTTGAGATGAGTGCTTTCTTCCAAGAGCCAAGGAACACAATTTTGAAATCTTCTTGAAAAACGCCATGTATCAACCTTTGCCATATCTTCATGCAGTTCAGGGGAAACTGTGAAATTCTAAAGTGAGCTCAAAAGCATCAAACAAAACAAAAAAGTTTGGATTTGGTTTTCATCTCTCTTTGAAAATCATCGCCATAGGCTTTTGTGAGATAGGCAGATAGGAGCTTAATGTTTCACCGTGTCAAAATTTTGCGAAAAAATTCCACACAAATCAATCTGATTACACTTTTTACCGTCTTCTGAGAACATTTTGAGAACTAGGTACCCGTATTCTACAAACGAACCCAATTCGAATTCGAACGATACTTTGATGCAAACATTTTGTAGAATTTTCGAATGTGGACAATGATAGAAGCTTCGATGAATTTTCGAATGTCGCTTGATCCGAAATCTTTTGTATATCGATTATTTCGATGCAAAATTGCAGTTACAAAAGCATTTTGCAGCGCAGGTAAATTTTGAATATTCCATCACCTTTTGGCATCATCGGACAAGTTTGATTTGCAGTTTTCTTTGATTGCAGTATTATGAAGGTGATAGAAATGATTTAGGAGAAAGACATGGTGTTGGAAAAGCTCATTTACCAAATGGAGACACTTATGAAGGAGAATATTCTCATGGAAAAAGACATGGACAGGTTAGAAATATGTCATATTATTTTGGTACCAGTCCTCGAGGCACGATCACCTGTTCATTAAATCAAGGGAACTCGAAGCAAATTTGGGACAAAATAGCTTGGGAAGTTCTTTCTCATGAACTTTGTTGCATTATTAGGCCTTTTTAGGAAAATTTTCGAAATTTTGTCATGGTCGATAAATTTGTGGAAAGGACAAAGCCTTGCAGGTGGCTAAATTTTGGAACGATTCATTCGTAGCAAAATATTACTATACTATATAAAACATGTCAAAACCCTGTCTTCTATCCCGTTTGATCAGTCAGATGATAAAATGAAAGAAAATTTGAGTTTGAGCTTCGTCGCATGAACCACTACCATGGTAAGTAAAACTTCCTATTGGCTTCTCCTATGTGCTCCCCTTCATAAGCCTCCTATCTTTGGATATTTTTCTAAAGAAGCAGAGGGTTGAATAGTTCTCTAAAAAATTCTCTGGATCCAAACTTAATCGACCACACGTTTCTTTATAAGAAACTGGTTTACAAGAAACTAGTACTAAGATGGCCAAAACTTTAAGAAACTCTAGTACTATGTCTGAGAAGTACTAAGAAACTTTTCAAAGTTAGAAGCATGGATATTATAGCAAATAGATCGTTGAACCTCTATTCTTTTGCAGCATCAACTAACCATTTGTGTTTTCATCATGACAGAACACTGTTTATTCCTACATGATGTTTTAAATGTCAAGAAACATTTCTGCAGCAGTGTTAGCGATGACCACATTGACAATTCTGCATTCAAAATATAAGAAAACCAATTAAGAAACTTTTAGTACTAAAATGGAAAAAATTTCATGTTAAATTAAGAAAATTTTAGAACTATGGCCCGATCCAAGTCTCTTATAAACAAAACGTGTAATCATAGCTTATTTTTTACATGACTTTTGTTGACAGGGATTCTACAAATTTCAATCAGGAGCAAGATACACTGGTCAATATTTTGACGGTCAAAAACATGGAGTTGGAACTATGCTTTATCCTGATGGATCCAAATATGAAGGTCTTCTTAGTTTTAATCTTTGCATTTTCTCAGCTCCAAAAAGAACTTGCCCGCCTATTTCTGACAATTGTCAAAACTTATGGCATACATCGGGAGAATTTTAGGCTTTAAAGTCGAGCTAACTCATCCATTAAACTATTTGGAAAAAGTGCAACAGTACAACTTTAACAATAGGATTTCAAGATAATACAGACACGTTTCAAAACTTGAACAAATTATCTTGAACTCAGTGGGTTTACTTGATAGATTGAGCATCAAGGCAATGAAGGTCCGTCCCCATTTCAGCAAAATTCCGGGATTGGATTATACCTTTGTTATTTTGGTTCCAAGGCAGGAATATCAATAAAATAAACTATTCCAGGGCAGGTCGAAGAAACTAAGACCTCGTTTCTTTACACTGTGACGGGATAATGCTGGATGCATAAGAAAATTGTAAACGAACAGCCTCTCGTTATACTTGCCCGGCTTAATCTGAAACACTGCTGCTCCTTCTACATACGGAGTAAGGTGGTTCTGAAGAAGTGTATAGGCTCTAGGACCGTAACAACTTTGTAACAGATCAAAACAAAACCGGCTCTGTACAAACGGGGTTCAACAGAACACTGATTTTGTAGGTATTTAACATGATTCATTCCAGGATAGTTACAGTGTTTCCAAAATTATTTTCTTACTGACCATAAATTTTAGCTAGAGGTCTTATGAGATTCAAATGACAAAATTTTTGGTCCTTTAAACCTATAAATCTTCAAAGTCAAGTAATTCTTTAAATCTTAGGAACATGGACGAAAAACAAAAAGCAAGGCCAAGGAATCTACACATATGTTAACGGAGACATATATGACGGGTTTTGGGTTGAAGATGTGAGGCATGGACCTGGAAATTATAAATTTCAAGACACTGGACTGACAGTAAGTCCTTTCGGTTCTTTTCCGAAGGTGATGGTTTGTCTGATCTATGTTTTGGTCCACATTTTGTAGTCTTGAAGAAGATGGGACTGCTGCTTATTCAATACAACTTGCTCGCATTTACCGTATATATTCACTCTCTTTCATAGTTCGCCTGTACACTGATTTAGTTAGATTTTCAGACGACACTATCTTCTTATACACGACACTTCTGTAGTCCATGTGTATTTCTCTTAGTAAACGTGGATAGGGATTCGATGCGCATTGAAACCAACGACAAAGCTTAGAAAATGGAAAAGAAATTAATGAAGAAAGTTGTTGGAAAGTCTATTTGCACAATTTTAGAATGGCGTGGTCACAACAGTTCTTTCTTGAAATCTCCGCCCCCTGATTTAGTCAGGTTGCTGACTCATTTGCCTCTTATCGTTTACACCTTGGTATAAAAATATTCTATCATCGATAGATTATTGGGAAATTCGTGGAGGGAAAATGGAATGGACCAGTGAGGGTATTGTATGAAGATCACACTTTTAAAGGAAGATATGAACAGGCAACTGTAAGTGCATTTTCTTTTTGACAAATTGAAGAATAAGTCATCAAACAACATTGCAGAATGCATTTGTGATATTTGTTTGAATCTGATATGCAAACTCGAAACATTCTTATCTTTAACATGCTTGAAAGGGAGCTGTATCATTTTTTCGATTCAATCAAAAACAAACAAGCTTCATAGGGTCATAAAAATGGCAGATTTCTACAACAAGAGCACAAGTTGCTTCTGATTGGCACAGAGCTTGAAATGATTAGCGACTGCAAACGAAGTGAATTCTTTCAAGCAAACAGCAACACAACGAAGCCAAAAGAGATGAACTGGCACCAGGATAGCTAATTATCGCGTTGTGCACGCGAAAGCGGGCTTTTAAGAGCGGCGAAGCAAATTTCGAAGAGATATTTCATTTTGCACCTTGCCCTCTGTGTCTATCCACTAACGTGTCTTTCCAGAACTTGTTGCATCGAAAGGAAGAAATGAAATTTTCTAATAAATCTCGTATTCTGATCTTTTGCAGCTCAAAGGTCCTGGCAAGTTCATATTTCCGAAGCTAGAAATTCAACAAATTGGAAACTATGTCATTGCTCAAGTTGTAAGTTACTTTGTATAGCTATGGTAATAAAAGTTGTACTGGATGAGGGAGAAAGATGTATACACTATTTGAAAATGGTCGAATGGAGACACCATGCATCCAAACTGCAGCTATCATTCTAGCTATCATTAGAACTGATAGAATGTTTTACTTTAGTTGAACTGTTCCTTCAGTTCATCTTCTTCACAGTGCATCTGTTGGCTGTTGCTTACTTGAAAAATTGTAGAGTTTGTTGGGGAGATGAAGTGCTGATCTTATTGTTCTGACCGATTGTGATTCAGCTTTGTTGAGGACGAATCAACGGAGGTGCTAACAGTGTCATGCAAATCGTTCCCACTGATGTTTTCTTCTCTTGTTCTCAACGGTCAAGCTAATTTGAATTGACATGAATCACTACCACACATGAGATCTGGACCCTTATTATGGGGATTCCTCGAGGTTAGCAACTTATCAACTGTTCGTATCCCAACAAGAGTGTCCACAAAAGACCCAAGGTGACAATGGATCTTTACTTAGGACATATAACATAAACATAAATCAGAATATGCAAGTCATAAATTAACGCGAATAATTCATGCATCACTTCCCAAAACCCATAGCTGATAACGTAACTGACAACAAAAAATACTTCTTCAAACAGGTCGAGAAAAAAGACCAGGATAACGATGATGACTATTTCATGCCAGTCGACCAAATTTCAGTGTGGAAACCGATGGGAATACAACCAATTATTGATCTTGCGGATGACGAAGAAGAACAGGAAACATCATTACAGAAAATTGAGGGAGTGGAAAATGAGCAAGCAGTTGAACCGGGCGAAGAAGCGGGCGAAAAAGAAGAAGAACCGGAAGAGGAAAGACCATTTGAACCGCAAGCTGAAAGACCTGATGAACCGCAAACTGAATTGTATGCTCCGTCTTCTGAACCAAATAGTGTGGAAGTTGTTGAGTGAACGTTTAAACCGGCTGGCTACATAGGGAGGGAGTTAGCAGTGGAGATGGCTGATATTATGTTAAAACTAAGCTTTGATGAAGTTTTACCCCCGGGGGGTCTCCTCAACTTTCAATACCAGGAGTGGGTCATGCTGGCATCTCTTTGTTGACCCCTAAATATTGAGTCTGATGTTTTGAAGAACCCAAACATTGATGTTCGTCTCTGGTATTGGGACTTGCGGATACCCTAAATATTATCATTCATTTCTGGCTCTGGGACCTGGAGACCCAAATATTGATATTCGAGGAATTAAGGCTGGTTTACATGAGCATATTCACATAAAATTTGCTTCACATTTTTCATGTGATCATAGAATGTGATAGGGTCGACGGGCTTCATAAGTTGCTTGAAGTTATGTGAAGCGACGAAAATTAATCCAATTTACTCTGCGATCACAGATTTTTCATTTGACCAGCCTTAAAATGCAAAATCTGTGATGGCAAATAAAAGGGGATCAACGAGGGTCACTTCACATAACTTCAGACAACTTTATAAGGTCGTTTATACGATCACATCATGTGATCACACAAAAATGTGTTCAGACCCCAAGTATTTATTTCTTATTCAAATACAAAAACTAACAGCCCATTTTACATTTAACTATATACCATTCTAATTACTATGCGACACTACAGGTATGATACCATGGGGAGCGAAAGACAATGACTATCCCATGGCCAATATAAAAAGACACGCAACGTTCAACTAACTACGACTAGAATACAAATGATTGAACTAATGGATAATGTACTAGATTCTGTTCCACATCAGATGTCACGTCAGGGTTGAGATGACTTGAATGATACAGTTTTCTGCCTCAACGAACGAGTTGCGCTTTCGGCCCCATGTATTGTCACGGTCACCCCCTCCCTCAGTATTGAAAGTTGGGGAGCATCCCTCGAGATTTTAGCGACAACAACAGAGAACTGCGTTAACGAAAGTGTCTACGGATTTTTTAATGTGATCCTTTGCGTTTCAAGGAATTTCGATTGATTTAATCGGTTGATTTACCATTGAACCCAAAGGATCATGGACAAAATCCCCAAAGTGATTTCGACATTTCTGTTGAGACCAGAAAATCACATCTGTAAAATGAAATACCATCTCTATTCTTATTCAAACACTAAGATATATCGTTCATCTAAATTTATAAATTGTTAGATTCATCTATGTATATATGTTTGCGTTATAAAATGAATGTTCAATATTTGTGAATGTGTAACAAATATACGAAGTTGTTCAAAATCATATTTATGCATGAGAACGAGTTTCTATCTGTTATGATATCTATCTGCATATGTCGCTACTCGCTAAATACACTGTTACTATGTATCTAGCCTAAATGAAAAAGTGGACAGTAGGCCTTTCTCTCTACTATTTCGAAAATGGTCTAGAATGAGCAATGATGTTGGTTGAGCTGAATGATAGAATTTGTACAGCAATAAGATATCGAATGCAAAACATCGACCATTCGAGCTTTTCGAATCAGACATGAATCCTTGTCATTGAATAGCTACAACTGTAATATCATTTGGACAACGAGAACCAACTAGTCTAAGCTAAAGTCTAAGCTAAACTATACCAAATTACAACAACTAAAACTGAATCAATCTAAGAACTTGTAACTAAAACGAATCCAACTATAAAGCTACAAAAAAGCATTACAAACGCATCTAAACATTGATACACGAGCACATATTTTCACAAGAACTCGTCTGTTCTTCCCATTTGAATTCTCCTTCTCCTCTCCCTTTCATATAGGCTGAAGTATCCAAAAAATCAGCAAAATTTACTTTCTTTCCTCAATAGAAAATCATGGCATCGTGAAGTACATCTGCTCCTACAATGATGTTCTTTACTATCAAATGCATTTAAGACTTTGTTGTTTTCCCTTTCGTAACAAAGCGTCTTCTTGCAAACGAAACAATCTGCCACATCCAGATATAACCGATCGACTGAAATAAACATCCTCCTATTTTTATCCACAAAACTGTCTTTCCTGATGACAAAACCAAAACACACATGTATGTTCCGATTCCTATTCTCACAACTGCAAATAAGGTAAAAAATATGAAATCATTTATCTTTGCAAAAGTTGATGCATATTCTTTGATCTCTCTTAAAAACCATCGTGTTTGTAAAAATGGATTGGTTAACTCTGATCCCCATATCACTGCCGTAACTTCTGATCCACAGTTTTGATTAATCAATCCACCAATCAATGAAATCAAACTGATCACGTGATGCATCAACATAATCACTCCTTCAGTTCGCATTACAATACACCATATAATCTCAAATATGAAATATCCAGCACTTATAACCATTATTACATTTTGCAACAATGTGTTTCGGTCACCAAATGTATCAAATTGCCATGGGCCAATGATTAGCAAGACTTCTACCAATTTTGTCACTAACAATGCATGTAACATAGCAATAACGCGACAATTCCACTCATGGCTGCGTTTAGGATTTGTCTTGCATATAAACGAATAAAGAGAAGTCCAAATAAACGTAGTTACAGGGACAAACCATAGACACGATGTTGTCATTTTTGCCTTCGGAAGTTTATTCTTGTATGTGTGTGTGGGTGCGTTTCTAAAATCAAATAACAGTGGAAGTTTGTTTCAGAATTCGGTTCATATAGTTGAGAATTATAGGGAGTTAAATGTACAGGTGTCTTTGAATAAAAACTATGCTTTCCACAAAAGTTTGAAAGCAGCAAGAAATATTCTTGTAGTACACTTATCATATTGAGTCCTAGTAATTGTTATCCTACTTGCTCATACCAATGAATTTTTAGCTGCAAAAGCTGGGAAAGGGTTGGGTCCTAGAATGAGTGTGTATGGAGTATGGTGGATGGGTGGTAGTGATGAATAGGACCCAACATTATAATAAGTCTAGTTTGCATTCTAATCACTTTAAACAAACACTTGAAAAAGTCTGCCAGGAGAGTTCCTTTGTCTTTTGCAAGAAATGTTACAAGGAGCAGAGAAATGTTAAAGCAAAGAAAATTTCAATGATCAGTAACGACTGGAGATCTGATGCAAAATAAATTCCAAAACGTGATCTCTACAACTGAGCTCATTTGTATGAATGGGTAACAGATGATTATATCGTTTGATCATAGTCTTGTGACTATGATTTGACAGAGCTACAAAAAAATAAACAAATCTGGTTGATGATTGATGCATGAATTGCCAAATACCTACTATCGTACAATAAACTTTTATTAGTAATATTATTACAACTAAGTGCTTTCAATAAATCAATATGTACAATTTACGTGTCTAGAAGTGCATCAGAAATTATTACATCAAATTATTAAATTATTAAATCAATAATACAGAATCCTTCCAAAAGTAACTGAAAACTGTAGCTTGAGCTAGGAGTTCACTTTTTAAAAGAACAGATTCTTTTGCTCAATTTCTGCCGCATGGTTTCTTACAGCAGGTGCCATTTACATAGAAATATCAAGCCCTTCCTGTTGAGCTCAACACAAGAATTTAAGCTTGGTTTCAACTGTGTTCATATTATATGACCTAATTTCAGCCTGTGTTGAGATTTGATGCACACACAAAGCAAACTCATCCTGTGCTCAACTCAGGATGTGCTTAAATTTCCCAATTTAAAGGGCTTCTTGCAATTCTTATGAATACTGCTTAAGCAGCTGTTCAAATTTAAGACATTCTAAATGCATACAGATGAACTAGGCACTATGTGGGACCCAAATCCCCAGGTTATGACATTAAAACAGCTACAAAAGTCAATCATGCAGTCCCTTAACCAACAAAGAAGTTCATTGTTCCTTCTTGTTTGAAACTAAGTCTTTCTTTGTGAAATATCTCCTCTTCACAAATTTCCAAATTTGCCAAAACCAGAGAATGCTAATGAGCCAAAAGAAAAATCCACCCACTTTAATTGCAATGATTGTTTTCTCCGCCTTAAAGAACAAATACGCAAGCCCAGTCCCAATACCCATTCTTGTGAATGAAAAGATCCCAAAAAATGTAAAATCATTGAAGGTTCCAAAACTTGTGTCATACTGTTTTGTCTCTCGGAGGAACCAACGTGTCTGCAAGAATGTGTTTGTGAGCTCTGATCCCCAAAGAGTGATACAAATTTCAGATCCAGAATGATTCAAATGTAATCCACCAATCAGAGAAAAGATACTGATCACATGATGCATAAGCATCATAATGCCTTCAGTTCCCATGATGATACACCAAATAAAGTCAAAAATGAAATAACCACCACTTGAAATGAGGACAAAATTTTGAAAATGACTGTTCCTCTCTCCTATGGTTTTGAAAGGATTTTCACCATCAGTAATGAAAGATGCTTCAGACAATCTTGATGCAACCAGTGAATGAATCATGGCGACAATCCTACAGTTCCATTCTGATGATCGCAAATGATTTATTTTCAACATAAAGACATAAAGGAGACTCCAACATGCAATGGACATGAGAACATACCAGTGATTTGAAAAGACTTGGTTGTCACCTGATTCTTGGATTTTGTCAAACATTGTATCTTGTGATTCTGGGAACATGTTGATCTGAAAATGAATTTTAGCATCAGTTTTGCAAACCATTAATATCATATGCATATGAGCAATCTTCTTGTGTGTGTCTTGCAAAATATTTCATTACAAACAGTATGCAACACCCAGCTTTAATCCCATCATCAGGTAAATGATACTGCAATCTTGGTCAAAATACTTGGGACATGTCACAAATTGCACTTCTTCAGTCTTTGATTACGTGCCCCTGGCTCCCCCCGTTTCAATGTTGCTTGAATCAAAAGCCATTCAACTATCTCAAGCCACAAATTTACAGAACAGAATGAAACGTCACATTTCTGAATGCAGGACTGGCAAATCGTCATGCAATTTTGCAAAGCACGTCTTTGAATGCGGAAAGGCAAATACTGTAATTCGCTTAAAGAACCCTTTTTCAAAATATTTGTTTTTATGACTCTTACAGACCCTAAACTTTTATTACACTACGAAAGAAAGCTATTCAAAGCTGGACATGCAACCCTCAACTCATGACTCATTTCAATGTGATTTCATGTTTTCGTCACAGGACAACAAATTTAATCCTTCAACACATGCCAATGTCAAAAAGTCATACTACAGTTTATATAAGTAACATCTTTGTCTTGTAAGTCAGTCACACTCTAATGATAACTTAAGTTTGAAAGGCCTTAGTGTGCTAAGGAAAGTTTTTGTTTTTTGCATCTGCCTCTTGTAGTATCCATACAACCATCTCAACATTGAATTCGGGGGGAAGGGGGATTAGAAGTTCCTAAATGTAAGTTTGTGCGTCGATACTTTAGATAACATCATGAAAACACCAAAATTTGCCTGTGTCCCAGCTTATTTTGACCATGATTGTGCGTTTAAGCTCAAAATGTGACACAAGCTTGAAATGTCACACACAACAAATCTGTTCAAAGAACAATCATTCAAGTGTTCTGTTTCTTTGTCTTTGGTGATATAACGTCAAGACAGAGATTTTGAAGACACCATTCAATTGAAATGGTTTAGGTGGGAAAATCGCGTATCATATTTGTAACGTGTTGTAGCTCAGCTTTGTGTTGCAAGGGCAGGGCTTTTACCCTCAGAAATAAAGGCGCAATACCAAAAACTTGTGTGAACTGTGTGGGGTCGACAAAAGAAATATGAAATGGCTACAAACATAATGTGTCACATTTTTTGAGACCTTACTGGTAATCCCCCACTCCTACTTTTCTAAAACCTTTAATGCTGTGGCATATTTACATTTAGTATCAGGTTGTGTAAATCATTTTCAATTTTGTGTGAAATTAAGACACATTTAAACAAAAACACAACCTGCTTGAGAAGTCTGATATTTGCAGTCATGGCCAAGTTTAAAGGGGCATTCCGTGAAAATCAAATGCATGCAGAGGATTATATCATTATCCCCATCGAAAATCAGATCTTATCAGCCCTCAGAAATCGTTTTCCTTTCCTCGATCGCACTTCTCAACGGCAAGATATGGAGAAAAACATTGGACCAATTTCAATTTTAATACCCTACTATTTTTGTGCTTCGTTTTTGGCGAACAAAGGTTGCAAATTTTCGTTTTTGTCCGCCGGTTAGTCGTTGGCGAGCATTGATGGGTTTGTTGCGCGTCGCTCTTAGAATTGAGTTAGAAAATCCTGTTGTATTGGTTCATTCATGTGTCCATGATCGACTTTGACCAAGAGAAATGATCGGCTTTAACGACAATTCTCGGTATCTGTCTCGGATTCAAATGTGAGGTTATGGCTGAGTTCTCGGTCTGTCGTTTGTGGCCGGTTTGAGCTTTATTTAAGGTGGAGAAATATCAGGAAATGTTGATAATGATATGAATGTTCGTTTTATATGCAAACGACGGGACCCTCCGATATCCAGTTTTTTCCCGCGGAATGCCCCTTTAAGATTACATTTTTTTCAACAACGTTTCTTGATGTAAAGAAATAGAACCCTACAGATTACCTATTCTATCTATTTTACTAGTCTGCTTAGGTCAACTTTCCATGTAGATCCAAATTTCAAGGCTTCTTTTTCAATTTCGGCACCATTTTGCTATGACATCACAATGAAATATAAAGAAATTCTCAGAAATTGTAATATGGTTCTGCCAACAAGGGGTGAGACCTGAAAATTGTGTTTACTAAGCTAGATTCTTCATCAATCTATGCACAGTTCATTTCTATGATCTGTCTGCAAAAACCTTATGCACAATGTTGCTTCAGGGAAAGTGGTAGTAGAGAGCCTTTGGTCCAAAGCTTTGGCCAACACTTCCTTTGCCTCTGACAAGGGTATGCATATTTTTATCCTTTACACGTGCGCTATGGATGAAATTTTGATTACCATCTAATTGCTCAGATCATAGTTGCTCAAATGGTAGACAGGCTTAACAATGGCATCATGGAATCCTTCAACCACAAACATTTGCACCCAATGGTGAATCATCTACTGTAACAGTGTTTGTTGGAATTTTATAGGATACAAGCAACCTTTTCTGGCACTATCTTCAGAACATTATCTATTTAAACATGGTCCCCCCATAGTCCATATTAGCAGCCTTTTCTCTACTTAAATCAAGTCTGAAAAACAAATTCCAATACATTCAATATGTGCAGGTGTTGTTTATTCACCAAGAGTATGGCAATTTGCAGGTACCAAATTCATTCAGATCAAACAATTTATGGCTATCTGTCTTACCACATCACAAATAAATAGATAAACAGACAACTTGGACTGATAACCGTTACTTTATTCAAGTTTGTGATAGTTGAATTTTATCAAAAATCAGTATTCCTAGAGTTAAAATGGCACATCAGCTGGCCAAGACAGGACTTTTCTGCTGCTACCATTTCTTCTTACTAATTGCTTTTGAAATCTGAATATGTATTTACACCAAACAGATCTGTATGTTAATCATAACTGAGAAGGATTAGATGCTAACATCCGTGGCACAAACTACTGTATGGATTCCCTTTTCCCTACCCCTTCTTTTTGCTAATAGTACTTTGCAACTTGAGATAAAAGCTTTAACAGAAAATTTCTGTTATTTTCGGCGTCAAAATTTCTGTGCAATCTTTTCGAGGCTCACCACGGGCTCAGCCAAATAATGTACTACCAGCGAGAAAATTCTAGCAACAGTTTCAGTTAGCTCAAAACATCGAAGTCTTGTTACCTGACAGCTGGCAATTTGCTGCTTAAACCGAAACAACCGACAGGACATGCTTAGGCTAGCTTAGGCCCATGAGGAAATGAAGCACAAATGAAGGCAATAAAACTAAAGCACCAAGCAGAAATATAATGACTGATGAAATCAAGAAGTATTCTTACGATTGAATCTTTTATCTTGCCAAGGAGATTGATTCAAAATAGCAGATCGTCCAAGTTATTCACGAATTCCAAAGTTGAGATCTTTCACTTTCAGTCCTTTGTAGTGTCTCTGTGAAAGTTCGAAGTCCAATGCAACTGACTTGCCTCTGCGTCTCCGCCCTCGCAGCTACAACCGTTCTATTCTATGGTTCATTCTATTGAGCTTCGTTGTCGTTCTGCCCTCGTGCTTCACACCTTTGCTCACACCAATGAGGCGACTTGCACAAAGAAGGGCAGTGAATCCTTACTGGCTTACGAAACAATAGGACAAAACAAAAGAAAGTACAGGGAAGCTAGACTTTCAGTCGTTTTCCAATGTAAATTTACAGATGGAATTATGGTCAAAGAAGAATATCCAAGTTTAACAGTGCAACAATTGACTACAACCGGTACATTGAAACTTTCATGTGTTCCACAAATAGGACTTTCGCAAAAAAAACATGCAAAATTTTGAAAAGCAATGAAAAAAGCAGTGTATTTCTTAATTCTGCAAGCATTCCGCAAGATAATCATCTCAATAGTTTAAAATGGAAGTTTTTCTACAACCGTTTCTTCCCGCTTTTCAACACGAAGTGTCCTTATTTTTTCTTTCTCTAAACTGACTTCTTCCGCGGTCACGCAAAATTTTCCTGTTCAGGCTAAATTTGATTTTTAGAAGGTCTGAAACGTCAGTGTGCCTGCAAAGGATCATGGATCACAAATGACTCTTTAATGCGCCTTGATAGAAATGTAGATTGGGATATGACAAAAATTGAGACAGCTTACATGGTCTGGTCTACAAATCAATAAATGACCTTGCTCCAGATTACCTGTCAGACAGAAATGCTTATAAAAATCTAATTGAAATTTGAGAAACACAGCAACTGATCTCCAAGTCCAACCAATGAAAACACACAATGGTCAGCGGGCATTCTCATATCGCAGGACTGGAGTTTGGAGTCTCTTGGATTGTAAAGTCAAGCAGGCGTCCTCATTCGAAGTATCTGAAGACGCTTTGAAATTACATATTTTGTTATATACTTCTTTATCATTTATTCATTATTGTAACGAGAATAGGGTTTTAATATTTATGAAATATTTTTAAAATTTTACGCACGACCTCCCTGAAAAGCACTCTTTCTTTATCTACAGGGGACCGTGATTGAAACCTTAGAATGAAAAAAAGAGAGAAAAATGAATGCTTGACAGAATTTCATAGAAGATTTGAAAAAGAAAAAGACATTCTTGAAACGTTGAAATCATAACAAACTCATATAATGACCTGCATTTTTGTAAAATTCAACTTTTCTACTTCCGTGCTAAATGAACTCTTTTCTATAAATTCAGGAATATTACTCAAAGTTTTTTACATAGAATATTTACACAGTTATACGCAAGAATTTTGTTTACATCCGTCCTTATTCTTTGGTCTCGCTTTCACCTTTGGTCTCGTCTTCAGCTTTAGTATCGTTTTCATTAGTGTCCTTGGTAACAGATGGAGTTTCCACGCTCATATCAGAACGAGTTTTGTACCCTCGATACGTTGCCTGAATTTTCGTTGCAGCTTTCTCCATTTCTTCGTCATCTTGGAAATAAAAACACAGAGCTTGAATTACCACGAGTTCTGAAAACCAGAGGGCGAACAAGCTCCCTCACAACACGCACACCCTTCGCAAACATTCTTCTGCTTTCGCAGAATATTCTTGAATATCTACAAAACCTTCAGTTCTTAGAAACGTTAGCTTTGATAAATGGTTGATCGATTCAAAAATATTCCTCGGTAGTTAACTTGAACATGGATACCTTATTTGTTGATGTTGGTCCTTAGAGAGATGAAATATCTATGTACTGGGTGAACCAGACAAAATTTTCCACTTTTGAAAATTCATAACACCAACACTACTTCACGGATTTGAATCATTCAAATTCTAGTTAAAAGTCAAAAGATCAAAGTATTTTTGTGATTTTTCTCGCTGTCCTACCAGCACTACAAAGATAGGTTAATTCAGCTTTACAAAAATTTCATGGTCGCAAAATGACTGAAAAGGGCCTAAAATATAGATCGAATTGTAAGGACTCTATTCACATCGAAAAATAGGCAATGGCCGTTTCACCTCCCTCAACAGTTACACGTTTTTTTTATAAGAAACTAGGATCAGGCCATAGAACTAAAAGTTTCTTAATTTCACATGAAATTTTGTCGACTTTAGTACTAAAAGTTTCTTAATTGGTTTCTTATTTTTCTGAATGCAGAATTAGCAATGTGGTCGCTAACACTGCGGCAGATATGTTTCTTGATATTTAAAACATCATAAAGGAATAAGCAGTGTTCTGTTATGTTGAAAACACAAATGGTTAGATAATATTGCTCAAGAATGAAGGTTCAATGATCTATTCGCTATAAAATCCATGCTTTTAACTTTGAAAAGTTTCTTAGTACTTCTCAGACATAGTACTAGAGTTTCTTAAAATTTTGGCCTTCTTAGTACTAGTTTCTCATAAACCAGTTTCTTATAAGAAAACGTGTATGAGACATCGATTTTGAAACAAATACGAAAGATTTTCAATCGCATGGCAATTAATGTGCGGGGGATATTTCTCACCCATGAGAAGCTGCGGAGGATATCTCTCACCCATGAGAAGCTGCGGAGGATATTTCTCACCCATGAGAAGCTGCATTTTCTTCATTATTCTGTGCAAAGAGTCCTTTATGCTTTGATCAATGTTTTGGCCCTATTTTCACTCATCTTGCAACCATGAAATTTTTGTAAAGTTGAATTTAACAATATTCCTAGTGCTCGTGAGATATCGAAAAAAATCACATGAATACTTTGATCTTTCAAATTTTGATTAAAATAGAATCATTAAAATCGGTGAAGTACCCTTAGTATTGTGAATTTTCAAAAGTGGGAACTTTTTTCTGGCTCACCCGGAACCGGAAGATAGTTCAAACTTGCTGTCATTTCCAATCCAGAACTGTCGCATTTTGGCCCAAGCAAATTCTTGAAGGAAAGGAAAAGAAACAACAATTTGAACAAAAACTTCAGGAATTTGCTAGGGCCAAGAAGGGCAAAGCTCTGGTTTGAAAGTTGACGCAATTTGAACTTTCATGATTAACATTTCTGCTCTCCAATCAACAATATCAACAAAAAGGGTATCTATATTTAGGCTGACTATCGAATGTCATTTTGAAATTGATCGCTGTAACCAAGCAAATCTGCATAGTTTGCTTGGAAAACCCGATTGTCAATTGTAATATGGCTTTCTTAGAGGCATTTGCTTGTGGAAAGTGTTAAAACAAACCAACTGAACCGAGTTGAACTGAATTGAACGATGCAGAAGAAATGAATTGAATTGAATGAAATGTAATACCTTTACTTTTAACGGTATCTTGACTATTTGCTGCTTTCATAGCTTCGACTTCTTTTCTTGCAGCAAATCCACGATAACTTGACTGTATTTTGATGGCTGCTTCTTCGCTCTTCTTTGCTTCCATGTCAGCTGTTGATAGCAAACATTTTAAAACAAAGTTTGAAATATGCTTGCAAAATCTTATTTACCACCAGATTAACCCACTTTATCTCAGATATACTAGTTAACCAGTGATAAACCCAGATTATCGGCAGGTAAACCCAGTTCAATTGAAAACATTTGTATCTATGTATGTAGATTTAACCCACTTTATATCATATAAGCCTGATATGATATGATATGAATAAATATTTATACACGAAAATTAAACCCTTCAGCATCTAATAATACTTATATACAATCTTAAAACCAACGAAAAATTTCCAAATGTTAATATTGCTGTTCTTCCAGGGGGTCGTGTTTTGAAGTTAAGGTTTTTGATCAGCCAGTAGGTGTGCTTTCAATTGTTTTTTAAAGCAACCGAGAGTTGGGGCCTCTCGTATATCAACAGGCGTGTCATTCCACATTTTTAGAGCCGAATATTTAAAGCCCTTTTTTGCATGTTCTGTATTTAGCCTTGGGATCTGAAGATCATGGCAGTTTCTTGTTATATAGCTTGAGTGCATTGATCTTTGCTCAAATTTGTCCCAAAGGCTTTCAGGGCTTAGTTTATTCATAATCTTATAGGTCATAACTGACCGATCAAAGGAAATAAGATTATTGACGTTCAGCCAATCACAGGACCAGTTGTCTTTTAATCTGGCATTTTCGATTATCGACTGGGCTCTATTTTGTAATCGTTGGAGAGCTTCGAGTTTTCTCGTTGGAAGACTGCCCCAGATTACATCTGCGTAGCGTAGGTGACTTTCAACAATAGCGTAATATACACTACATAGCTTCGACTGAGGGAGGATATTTTTCAGTTTCTTCAGTGAAGCAAGTCCCCCACAAATCTTGTTCTTAACAGTTTTAAATTGCTCGTCCCATTTCAGATTTTCATCAACCATTACTCCTAACGATTTGGTTTTGGAAACTCGTTTGATTTCAGAGTCATTCAACTTTAACCCATTCGGTATATTTACATCTTTTGTTTTCCGAGGGTGGCCTATAATCAAGTACTCTGTTTTTGAGGGGTTAGGACTAAGCTTATTTACTCTCAGCCATTCAGAAATGTTAAGTAACTCCTCTTGCGCATCCGCTACTAATTTCTCGATGTCATTTGATGCTATTGTCACATTAGTATCATCAGCATAGATATTTGCCTAGTCTCTCTTTCGTGTTGATAAACCCAGTTTAGCTGTTGATAAACACACCCTATCTCAGATAAACCCATTTTATCGCTGACAAACTGGATTTAAAAAGCAATGTTTAAAAATGACGCTACTAAAATCTGAAACGGAAAGATATGAAGAGGATAAGCATGTTTTCCAACGGGCTGTAGGGAACGCAGCATTTTGAAAATGATATATGTATGATACATCGAGTCATTCCTTTCCTAATTTATCACTTCGTAATGTATCGACTTGTTTTTTTCCCTCCCTGTTTGAACTTCTTCTGCGAAGGCGCCATTTTAATCCCCACATGTGGTGGCAGATTAACATGATGTCAAGGGCCCTGGAGAAATTATGCAACTCAAACGTAAACTCTTCGGGAAACCAGATTAAATGTTAACCATTGCATTTTTTGCTTGATAATCTATATTATTTTTCATTAACTTTGTTATTTGGTAATTTCTTCTATTTTCTATGAAGCTCCATTTCTTATTCATTTCCCGTGACCTCTCATGTACCGAGTTAGCTGCACGGCACATTAGATGTCACGTAAATGAATAAGAAATGGAGATACTAGAAAATAGAAGAAATTACCAAATAACAAAGTTAATGAAAAATAATATAGATTATCAAACAAAAAATGCAACAATTAACATTTAATGTGGTTTCCCTGTGGTAAAATCCTCATAGACTTGGATGGCATAATTTCTCAAGGGCACTTGAGGCCATGTCAATCTGCTGCCACGAGCGGGAACTAAAATGGTGCCTTGGCAGGATAAGTACAAACAGAAAGAAGCAAGTCGTTATATCACGCACGAAATTAGGACAGGAATAACTCGACTTATAACAGGTAAATTTTTCTTCTAAATTCAGCATTTCCTATAGCCGGTGGTTTGCCCATAGATTTAACTGTGGGTAGACACTACCAGTTCAATTTTAGTCGACAACTATTTGCTGTGGGTAATATCTGGTGCGTTGAAATGGTGTGATTACTCAAAATCGCTGTTCATTTTTGCCAGATGTTGCTAAAAAAATTTGCTACTCGGCCGATATGTTATGTCATATGATGACACCAAAGCAACAGTTCCTCTCAATTTATGCGTGCGTTATTTTTTTTCGACATCTTGTTAAAGTGTATTTGTAAGTGTCCCCATAGTGGGGACCACATTATATTTTGCAGTTATTGCAATTTTCCGATCACCAGAGAACAACTGCAATAGACCCCTTTCACAATAACATTCAATTCGAGGCAAAAGATGTGATTCCCTGTGCAGCGAGAAATCTACATCGTATCATTATGTTGCAACTACACGTACAAAACAATTTCATGCGTTGCTGAGAGCAATGTACGCTTTTGAGATTTCGATCCACCTTAAATCGAGGCAAGTGATGTTCCCGGAAGAATTTCAAAAGAAATGACGTCATTGCGAAAGGGGTCTATTCAAATTGGGGGCATCAAAGTGCCTCTGGAAGAAGCTGTTACGTTGGCATCACTTGAATTATGTGTAACAAATCCATCTAGATCTGAAGTTTTTGTAGACGTTAAAAAATATTCATGGCGTCATATTTTCCTGAATTGGAGGCTGTTTTCAAACGGCTTGATCAAAGATAAGTTTTTTAAGCTGACAAGAAATCTATTAGCAGGATTTAACCCTCAAAAGACTTGCTCTTTTATGTCATCTCGAATTCTAGTCTCTTATCACCCAAAATCTTATTTGAGTTGAGTCATCTTATGACTGTTGTTATTATGTTTCCACGTTGCAAAAGTTAATAAATCTCGAATTTCACAAACCTGAAAGTTATAAAATTTTGTATATTTCACCAATCTGAATGTTGTCAAATTTGAAATATTTTTCCAACCTTACAAAATCAAATTTTGTGAAGAACCGAAACTGTTTCAAAATGATATGATGCATGATAGTAAAACCTAAATCAACGAAACAAATTTTCTACGTATACGCGTTTTTTATAAGATACTACGATCAGGCCATAGTACTAAAAGTTTCTTAATTTCACACGAACTTTTGTCCATTTTAGTACTAAAAGTTTCTTAACTGGTTTTTTATTTTTTGAATGCAGAATTGTCAATGTGGTCATCGCTAACACTGCGGCAGATATGATTCTTGACATTTAAAACATCATAAAGGAATAAACAATGTTCTGTTATGTCGAAAACACAAATGTTTAGATGATATTGCTCAAGAATAAAGGTTCAACAATCTATTTGCCATAATGTCCATGCTTTTAAAATTTGAAAAATTTCTTAGTACTTCTCAGACATAGTACTAGAGTTTCTTAAAATTTTGGCCATCTTAGTAGTACTAGTTTCTTATAAACCAGTTTCTTATAAAAAACAACGTGTATTTGATTGAGATCTAATTAGCAGAGAGATGCATTGAGCTATAAGTCGTAGGACCCGTAGGAGGCACTTTGGGCACGAGGAGACACTTCAATGGAGAGACGTAGGACCCGAGGAGGCACTTTGGGCACGTACCTACAAGACTGTGCAATTATAAAGATAAAATGCACTTTTCAATTTGAAAAAACCCTTTTAGCTTATGGAGAAAGTGCCTTTCAATGGTTCTCCGCCTAGGTTGAAGATGCTTCCTATTGTATAGCGCCCCTTTGCACCAACTTTTTTGTTAACAGATTTGCCTCCTCGTTTTGCTACAGTTTGGGTTGATAGTAAGCATTTGAAGATTAATTTTCTTTGAAGATTCATTATCGTGAATGTGTTTTCTAAACTGATGATGTATTTATCACAGGATAGGAGCTCAAGCAGAAGGCTACAGCGGCTGATTATCTTGAGGGAAGAAAGAAGATTTATGCAGCTGTTCGACTTGATTTTGTAAAATGCCTCATTAAGCTATGTTGAGGTGCCCTAATAAAGGGGCAGGGTCATGTAATGTAAACAAACGTCCTTCGATACGATAATTTTGCAGTATTTTTGATAGGCCATATGACAGTGATTTTCCACTACTTTTCCCAAAATGAAAGTGTTGTTCGGAAGATGGACTCTTGTACTTCGCAGAGAAAGAACCGAAACACTCGTATGTTGTACGATTGAAGAAATATTGGTGGATTTTTAGAAGTAACTTTAGTGTGGATCCACACCATCCACCAAAATCTGTACAGAACACAATGGTTACGTGTGGGCAACAATATAGATTCTAGAGATAACTGGTTTGTTTATGATTACGCGACCCTGCCCCTCTAATAAACCCCCATTAGTAAAAAGGCTTCATAAGATGCCAGATGTTGTCATTATAAGATTCCTTAAGAATAAGACAGCTCCAAATTCAATCACATACCATCATGTTCAGGAGCCTTTTCATCACTTTTTGATGCCTTCATAGCCTCTACTTCTTTTCTTGCCACGTAGCCACGGTAACCAGATTGTATTTTTACTGCTGCCTCTTCGCTTTTCTTCGCATCAATATCAACTGAAAAATCAAATAACAAACATGTCAAGAATGGACAGCAAAATATACACGTGTCTTTTATATATGAAACTAAGAATTGGAGAAGTAATGGAAGTTTCTTAAACTATCAGATTTTGAGTACTCGGAGCTTTTTTACAATCTTCTTAAAGGTTCCATAACAAACTTCATGCTCATTACCTGCCCTCGCTAGCATTTCAAAAGAACGTCTTTAAAGCCTTTCCAATGTTTAAACATTACTCAAGTACGTTCTGAGTAATATGACACAGGAAACAAGCAAACATGAAGCATGTCCAGGATTTCTTTCATCCAAAACAGCGTTTCTTTAATCAGCAGTAAGCGATGACTAACTAATTGATTGATTGATTAGTCGATTGAAAGGAAACCAAACGATTATGGAGAGATTTGAGACGATGACAAGCCTCACCATTATTCGTTTCAACTGTATCCGTACTTCCAGCTAATTTCATAGCTTCAACTTCTTTCCTTGCTTGATGTCCTCTGAAACTTGATTGTATTTTCACAGCAGCTATTTCCTCTTCATTGCTCGCAGACTTCAATGCTCCTCCAGAACGCTTCTCTTTGACTTCTTCTCTCGCTTTATAACCCCTGAAACCTGCTTGTATTTTGGTTGCAGCTCCATCGAATTTTGGATCATCAAAATCTCGTATTTCTTGCGAGTGTGTCACATATTCTTTCTCATCTCCTCCTTTCTCTTGTCGTTCAGCTTCCTCTCCATCACCCATTTCAGATGCAGATTTCATTTCTTTCACACTTTTCCTCGCTTGATGTCCTCTAAATCCGGCTTGTATTTTGGTTGCAGCTTCTTCTTCATCTTTCTGCTCTATCTTCTCCGGTTCTTTCTTCTCCGGTTCTTTCTTCTCCGGTTCTTTCTTCACTGGTTCTTTATTCTCCGGGTCCTTTTTCTCTGGAAGGCTTTTCTTAACCTTCTTCCCTCTGAATACAGATTGTATCTTTAATGCAGCATCAGCCGTTGCAGGATCGTCTAAATCAATATCAATCTCTTCATCTTGTTGAAGTTTCTCCATCTTTTCACCTTTCTTTGCATCGTCTTCGCCAGTCTCTGCAATTTGAGCAAAAATGCTATGTCAGTGGGCATTTCTATTTCAATAATAAATGACTATGACAATATGTGTGCTGGAAGAATTCAGCTTTGGTCCTATAATATTTGGTCCTATAGAAGGTTGCAGCTGATTTGGAAATAAGGACAAGATGATGGATTATTGCATCAGCTGCTTTTACTTTTGAGGTTGCAAAAGTAGGTGATTGAAATGTTCATTTTCGATCGTAACCTTTGGGTACGCAATTTGGTGCATAATCGGTATATTTTTGGGTTGCTGATGAGAAAATTTGACAAGGTGAGTGCTAGACTGAGTTTTTCACCAAAATATTGCAGGGCAGTTAATAAACATGCTATAAACATTTAGTTTTCATGTACTAGGAAGCTATGAGTATATTTTTGTGGTCTAAAATGTCCTAAATTTAGTATATTTGGGATTTTCAAAAATATCCTGTGTCTGACCCCCCATCACATACCAATGGAAGCCCCCCCTGGGGATCATAATAACTTCAAACACAAAAATAAGATTACAAATCAATCATGCTGAAGATAAAAATGATGTAATACATTTCTAACTTAACAAAAACCCTATTCCTAACAATTGTTGAACATTCTTGCGAATTCATTTTAAGACGTGAGAGATCAGCTTTTTAAGTGGCACTTTCATGCTCTTATACTGCATCAGAAGTATATACTAATCTTATAAGAGGATACAATTGCACAATACTGAATAACAGTCATGGCATTTCAGCAAAGCATTGTGCAACAACGGTTCTATTGAAATACTTCTCTATCCACAAAGTTCTTGAATACAGAGAATGATGACTAACGCTTCAAAAACTGATAATTATACCCTTCTTTCCCGTAGTTTATCACATCGTAGTATTCATGCTAACTTATGGAACTGAAAAATCCGTCATTCTGCACAGCATAACAAACTTTCTTTGCTAGATTTTAATGATGATCAAAGTTGTAAACACCAATCATTACAGGCTCTTTCCTGTAGTTTAACATACCATATGCTTGCTAACCAACACTGCTGAAAAATCCACCATTCTGCATATCATAACAAACTTTCTTTGCTTTATTTTAATGGTGTTCAAAGCTTCAAATGCAAATCTGTTTGCTTACTTCCATAAATTAATTTTTTTCCATCAGATAGTTTCACATAATATTGTATTTATGCTAACAAAATGTTTCTGAAAAATCTTGCTTTCTGCAGAACAAAATTTCCTCACTTGATAGCAAAGAATTTTAAGTGTGTTTGGGAATTCAAACCTGGCCACTTTCTGGTCACAGAAATGCCATCAGGTTGTAAAATCTAATGAGGCCATATTCCATTAGTGGCTAAGGTGTTAATTGGCTGATATTTACTAAAGCAAAAGGAGTACATTCTAATTTCTCTCCAGATGATTAACACCCTAATTACCACATATAAAGAAATTTACCAGTGGACTCTGCTGGTTCTGTATATGCTGTATTCAGTAACTGTGAAATATGTCCTCCCATTATTGAAACAAACAATCAGCTCCTTGAATCCAAGCAAGCCAACTTAATGATTCCAAATCTGTCTGTTATGTGAACCTTAAGTTGGGTAATGATTCGCAGCCTGCACACCACAAAGGTTTAAAACTGTGTGGAAGAGTGATGCTAAATATAAGAGCAAAGGTTTTCCACTAATCTGCTCCATGACAAAACAGCTATTTTTTATCCTAGACTAATCTACAAATCAAAAGTTTTAGCTCAACACTCAAACACATTGTATCTCCGGATTAAGAAGTTATTTCTTTGTTATGCTAAATTTAAATCTTGCCTTTGTTCTACACAATATATCTTTCAAACTTGGAAAGTGCAAACTCAAACTCAATGATGTCATAACGAAACTAATGAAAAACTCGTTGAAAGCAGTGTATTTCTTCCAAAGTTATCCTAAAATGAGCTCTTTTCTAAGACAAGTCAATATATTTTTTAAGTGACAATGAGAAGATGCCCACTTTGTATGCTCATTGTTGGTTAATGCTTGACCCGTAAGGGTCAAATACAGTACCAGACAGTTTTGAATTGAATATGGTTGATGCACACATTTGTCATTTGGAAAAGAAAATCTCTGTGTGCATTTTACAAAAATAAGTTTGGTGTTACATTACACGGATTTTGTTGTGTGGTAACAATAAGAATTCCACATGGCCTGGACAGCTTGTGTGAGTCCTCTGTAGAAGCAAAGCAAACTTTCCAATCCAAACTTCCACTTTTCAAGACAGGAATGTTTGCAAAATGTGTTATGTGTGCCTTGCTAATATTTTATCCAATGCTTCCATTGTTTATCATTTTGTTACAACTGAAATTGCATATGGAAGACCTTCCATGTGTGTGATTCTGGTGTGCTGGTTATCTACTATTCCTTTGCAGGGATCTTTAACCTAAGCCACACAGTTAGCAATAGCGTAAACAAAGGATCTATTGTTTTAATCTATTGCTCTCAACCAGCAACTTTCAGCACAGTCTTACCAAGGCTATCTCAATTTGCAAGAACAAGATACAAACTTTCCAGTCTGGGGTTCTCTCCCTGGACCCCTTTGCGGAGTGCAAAGGTTGTCTTTCCTTCAGTCAGGACGATATTGATAAAGCGATACCAAAAAGGTATCCGAAAACCGATACCTTTTACCTCATGTAAATTATCGCAATTTCAGTAGGAAATGCAGTAAATGCCCCTAAAATCATAAATAAAAGCATTGAATAACCAATATGATAAGATATTCAAATTCTGGGGCCTTTTCACTACAAATTGGTACTTTTTCTTGTTCACAACGTAATTTTATGCGAAGTGCGGTCAACTGGAGTTGGAGTGACTCGCAGGAAGGCCACACGATGTATGAAAAGATGTTGGTGGAGGTTGCAAAGAATTTTCTTAGGTAAGTGATTAATTTTCTCATATTGACAAGGCATTGAGGAATCTAATGATATGTTTTTTGTTTTGGTGTCGCGTTTTTTTTCAAAAGTGACACGTTTTAGTAATGGGAAAAGTTGCTTGATGTTTACTTTTTCATGGATCGAAAGCGAGTTTTCTCAAAGGGTACGGAAAACCGATACCTTTTATATTGATGTTGAGATCTGAAAATGTCTTTTGTCTGTATTTCTATCATTTTATTGGGAAGACAATAGGGGTATCTGTTTTCCGATATCATCCTGACTGTCCTTTGCTGTCAGTAAACAAATGCATGGCTGTTAATACTAGCAACTGCCTGAATGCTTGTTAGATAAAATCTTTGGCTGCACATTCTAGCTAAAGTTTGATTCTTGTTGAAATGTACACCCATCATCAACATCATTATTTCAAAGGATTTTCATGTGCATGCAAGATTTTGAAGCATGTGCCAAATTTCATCTGTGTGAGAGCGAATGATAACATCCTCTGGGTCTCTCCTTAAAGACAAATGATGGAGATATTGCATTCCATCCAGACTGCACTTACTATTTCTTGTACGGGATGTGCACGGGTGAAAACAATCGCTCAACAATAGACTCTATTGTTTTAACCAAAGTGGCGTGGGGAAGATCTTCCGGAGAAACAGCCAGAAATGCAGACTGGCATTCCATTAAATTTGATGATCTTGATCTCGAGAGATTATCAAAACAATTGGACAAATGATGGCGGGCGCCCATCGTTTGTTCTATTTTTAAACTGGACGCTATATATCCGTCATTTGTCTTTAAAGACTTTGGTTCTAGTTAATATTTTTACTAACCATTCCGAATTGCTAATCTGTTCTTGAAATAATTAGCAGCAAAATCGATGATGTTTTCAGGTTGTTCTCTCAAAACTTCTCTTGCTAATCCTTCAAGCAAATTCTGGAAACCTGGTGGGACTCGTAGCTTTGATGGCGCATACTGAACAGCCATCTTCCCGCCTCCACTAACTTGACTTGTCGTTGATTGAGTGTTCTGCAGGCAAAATTTAGGCCCTTTTTGGTCCAATCCACAGCTTCGCTTCTTTTCGCTGATTTGCACTCTTCTGCGGTACAAAATATACCTCTGCGTGCCCACAAACGATTCTTTAACAGTCTTAGACTCCAGTTATCGGCTTTTCCATCAAATTTCCTTCGAAAATCCGGAGATCCGTTGCCCCACTGCCCCAAGCCTACAAGTTGACGTTCACCATAGAAACTGCAAGATGATGGAAGGAACTGCTGTCATAGAAACGGGAGCTGAAATTGATATCGAGGTAAGAATCCAAAGTGAGGCTAGCACATAATGACGCATTGAAAGGTAAACAAAAGATGAACAATAACAGGTCACAAAGATGCGAAACCACGAGACAAGCCTAGGGGAAGAACTTTGATCATAAACAGAACCAACATTTCGATGAACATGGACACCGTTTGTGTACCAAAAGCTGTTGAAGATGCGCATGGAGATGGGCGATGGATGAGCATGGTAAGGAAGTAAGGGGCGTGGCAACTAATCAGTCCCCCTTCTTTTCTCTCTAATCAAGGCTCTCCTGTCTCTCAAATTTTATTTTTGGTGGAGGCCCTTTCTCTTGCTCATCTTACACTGTGGGCAGATTCTTGCAAATTGCCTGCTATGTATCGGTTCTTAATCATGATCAGTTTACATGTTTTTCCTAGCATAAAAGATTTATCGAAGATGGAAAGCTCCTGAGACCAGAAGTTGTATTTACAGGAGATTCATTGATTCATCGAATGCAGGATACAGAGGTTTTCTTTTTTAACTTCATGCAGAGAGGTTTCTTTTTTCACTTAATGCAGGATGCCCAGGTTTACCTTCACAAATCACACATAATGGATTTTGCTGTACTTCAGGATTAGGTTTCGTTGGGTTTCGTTGGTTTTCATAGGTTCAAGGCGGAAATTCCAAGGTTTTCTTTATTGGTGTTCTATGTTATGAACCATGCGATACTTCACCACAATTTGAAAACAAAAAACTGAATAAAAGAACCATAAGATAAGAAAGAAAGTCACAAATAATTACGCTTTGTTTTAATGCAGCAAGTGTTGAAGAGCAAACATGATTTGTCTCTTAAAACGACTCACTTTTTCGAGTATGAACAGCAGCGTCTCACTCAATGTCTATTTTCTGTAGGATAGGACAGCAAGTCCCGCTATATTGACGTTAGTCGTCGGTGTTTCTTCATCACTGCATGTACCTGTAACAATTGTTGATCTTACCACTCCAGCAGGTAAAAGACAGTTAGCTACCAGCACATTTTTCACAACAATGTTTCCACTTGTCGACCTCACCATACTGTCTGCACAATATCAGTATATCTCATTGTCCTGGTCCTTCCACAGTCGAAAATTCAATTAATGTATAAATTTGTCAAATATTCGACTTTGAGAAAAGATAATAGGTTAGTTACAGCGTTTCGAGCCTCACCTTCTGCCTTGTTCTTTACATATTCATCCTAATACCTCTTTCTTCTTTTCAGACATGGGAAAAGATGTTCAAACCTCTGAAGGCTGTAAACTTCGGAATTGGTGGAGACAGAATAGAGAACGTCTTATGGCGTCTTCAAAATGGAGAATTGGAAAGTGTGAAACCGAAAGTATGAAGCAAAAAGTTACAAGATCCTCAAATCTAAGATCATGCTTTACCTTTCTGTCATGAGATGCTTCCAATTTCTTCAAACCAACCTTCATTCATAGTTTTTTTCCATAATTTAAACTGCATTAATCAAGGCAATTCCTCAATTAGACTTGTTATTCTGATCGAAGAATTCCCACAAAAAACTTGAACATAGAGAGTTTCAAATTTGCAGAGAAAAAGAACCAACCGTCTTCCCGATGCTAGTTTAGTTACTTAAACCTTCCTGCAAGTCAAAATTAACTCCAAAAAACCAGACCTCTCGCTCTCGCAACCACTTGCTGTTGCTAAAATAACCCAAAGCTTTCCACGGTTACTTGTGGTGATATATGAACTTTGCATCAAATATGATATCATCAAGAAAAACTGCGTCCTCCTCACAGTTGTAGAGCCGTGACTTTACCGGACTCTGCATATTTACTAATGTCGAAATGATAGGCATCTTAATATGTTTGTATCTGCTAATGTTGTTGCATGAAACTTGCATCATTACAAATTCGTTCGTTCGTTCAAAGAATTCCCAGCAGACCGAGCCTCTATGCCCATAATGATTGGCTTACATGCGCATCCTGCTACCAATTTAAATAAAGTTTGGGTCTTTTCAGCTCTTCGTGGTTCTCGTTGGAGCGAACAACGTCGAAAACACATGTGATGAAATCGTAGAGGGCCTGGAAACAATTGCTTGGACAATTAATCAAGGGCATCCTCAAGCAAAAATTCTTATTTTGGTAAATATTTCATTTAGTGATAGTTTTAATTTTTATAGCTGTATCAGGTTCATTCCATTTCGAGTTATCTTTTAGGGCGAACAAAGAAGCCCTGTCATCGAGTTTATTGCAATCAAATTTCTAGTTAAGCAATCAAAGGAACCCCGTGGTAGCTCACAGGAATAACGAAAGGAATCCTTTAGTCCTAGAAATTAAGTATCCTTGTTTATGAACAACTTGAGCTCAACTACATCAACTCTAAAAGCACTGGGGCAAGTATATGAACTAAGGGTTATTCAGAAACTTTACAAAGTTAGACTCAAACACACAATCAAAGGAGACTTGCTCTGCATTTTCTGCATCAACCTTGCCTTGCATTTTCAACCTTAAATTCTCTCTATTTGTAGGGTCTCCTACCACGAGGAGAAAAGCCAAACAAACTACGAGACAAGCATTATGAAATAAATCAGGTTTTAGAGAGGAGTTTGCAGGCGATTCCAAACACATGGTTTTTGAACGCAGATCCGGGCTTGGTAAACTCAAATGGTTTCATAAAAATGAGTGACATGAATGATTATTTACATTTAACGAGAACAGCCTACGCTAAATTTGGCAGATTAGTTCGCAGTTTTATTCTCAAACTGTTGGATTGACAATTTTGTTGATCCTAAGAGGCAGTGGACGGTGATGGGGAAAGTTGGGGGAACCGTGTACTGATTACAATTTGTCGTAAATTTCTTTAAATTTAATGCAAACCTGCTCAACAGATTCGTAGGCAAAAATTGTTCGAACATGTGACCGAAAACTGGATCAACTGTCAACATATTTTAGGAAAATCTTCTTCTGCAACTGATTGCCAAAAGGGTATACAGAATTATTTCTTCCCTATTTCTATTCCATTCTTGAATCACGATACAGACTCATGGACTTAAGGGTTGATATGTTTTGTCCATCCTCTTGCAGGACCTATACTGTTCACGTTTCAGGAGTATTTTCATTGGTAAATGCAATTGAGATGGCAAACACAATTGGCAAATCGCGCCAAGAAAATAAAAGAGTAGCAAAAGGTGGCATATCAAAAATCAAATCCTTTTTTCTAATTTTCATATAAAAACAAGGAATGATATATTCTTTACCAAAATATTTGTCGTACATATACATATAAAAATTGTTTTTATAAAAATGCTCTTTTGACTTTGATAATATAAACTAAATGGAAACCAAACATCTTTAAAATAACTACGGATACTGAACGTAAATACGTTAAACAAACTAAGTTTCTAAAAGATGTCCCCCAAAAGTAGACCTCCGTTTATGTGGCTGCTGCGGAGGAGCTGTATATTCAATCATCTCCGTTTTCACACAGTTGAACTGGTCAAGCTTCAACTTAAAGTTTGAGACCTTGTTTGGGTCAATCTGACAAGTGGTTGCTGATTTATGGCAGAGAAAAGGCAAAATATGTGGTTGCTTAAAAACAGTACTTCTATTGTTCTCCAGCAGCAATATCAAATCAAATAAGTTTCCAAAGTAAGAGTTCTAGCGTCGTATTAAAATTTTGCTAAATTTTTCAACGGTGTGCAGTGTTTTCTATCCATAGGACAGCACTTTCTTCCTTTAAATCAAGGGTTCTCAAGATCGTCGAAAACATTTATTCATCATTGAGACTTCAATCGAGTTGCCTATTACAATGAAGCAGAGAAAACTAATAGCAAAATTGGATGTTAGAGGTAAAATTGGACATTAGAGGCAAAATTGCATTTCCCGAAGGGCATTTTTGATCGTCCTAAATTGTGAAAGACACAAAATCAGTACTTCTTGGAATGAAATGCTGTCACTTCACAAGAGTTTGTGCTGATGCATTTTCTTACGAATTTCAAGAAACTTTTGACGTTTGTTTGTTTGTTTTCAATTTATTTTGAGTGGGCTTGTCAGGATTTCTAGCTACTGACAGCTAATTTGGGCCCGCTGTGCATGCCGCATCCAGGCATGGCCAAACATGATTCTAGAGTATTCTGCCGCCTTTTAGTTTACACGTGAATTCCTCCATGCCTCATCAGTTACCATTTGTATCATATCTAACATGTTGACTGGAAAAGTAGGCCGTTCTTATCTCATGCCATCTAAGGCTTGAATTTGAGAAGGTTTATCGATCCTCGTTTCGACGTGAAAACATCGTCGTAAAACCACAAGCAACATCTTCGAATACAATCTAACTTTTCGGAAATCGGATAAAACAAAGTTTTTGAAAATCGGCTCATTGGTAATGGACATATAAGTAATCAAACGGCAATACCTCATTTTGAGACATCCGGTATATATTCTTGAAACATAATCAGGACAGATTTCACTGTGGTTCATTCTCAGAAGCTTCGCAAAATTTCGAAGAACTTCTCAGGAGAGTCAGCGAATACCTCGTAGATGAAAGACTCTTGGTAAAATTTTGAATTGTTTTGCAACCTTCTACATTTCGCTTAGTGATGCTTTGACAACACCCTTGTTTACCGTCGAACTAAAGAATCGATTTACATGATGCCTAAGGACACAAACCACATACAAAATATTTACTTCTTGATATACAAACCTTTAAAATACAATACAATAAAATGTCTAAGAAAAGAAAAGAGCAGAATCATAAGATAAAAATGTACTCATCTGATTTCCATACCTGGAAAGTTTTGAGCATATAACATCTTCCTACGTCCCACGTGATACCTGTCAGTTAACATGTGACCACTTGATTCTATCGACCTAAGAACCATTTTGAGTCTGCTTGTTTACACGTGAGCACTTGAAGTAATCCCTAAGAGGAGCCAATAAATGACGTAGAACGGGAATACTCCATGCACTACCAAGCAATTTTTGTCGATGAGATTTTCCCATATTTGCTACATCGGTGTAATGTTCTGGAAAGCCAAATAACCTAAGCATGAAGAAAATCATCATGTAACATTTTCAGCTGAAATTTAAAAAGAATTACGTGAAGCGCAAAAAGATAAAGTAAAAAAAGACGATTGCAAGGGAATCTGAGAGGACTGCAGGTTTGCTTAGACTTATTACGTTGAGTCCTAGTAATCGCTATCACCCACCCAACCTCCGCTCAGACTACATAGTATCAGCGGGGGGGGGGAGGTGGGAGGGTGGTAGCAATTACTAGGACTCAAAGTAATAAGTCTAAGGTTTGCTTATTTGCCGGAAAGATTTCCAAATTCACGAATTAGTCCAACACTGGTAATGATTATAGGCTTCGTCAATGATATGAGTTTTGGTTATTTGAGAACCATTAAAGGGATTTAGGACATGAAACTGGTAAAACAGACTGACCGGGTAGGGTATGAAGGGATGTTAGAAGATACAAAGAAAAGAATTGGTAATTTAGCAGATAAGCAAACAAATAGTAAATGAATAGGAAGCCGTAAATAAACCATAACTGATGAGGCAGAAGGCAAGGAAAATGAATTGGTAACTGGACTAACCTCTCAACTTCAGTGCACCATAGAACATCTTCTTCACCCTTCCCATCATCTTTCAAGATTTCCACAGGCATGACTGCCTCCTTCGTTTGTTTCAAACTATTTGATCGTGTTGTGATTGTGCGAACTTTGTTGAACTAAAATTGAAGAAAAACAAAGGAATTAGTTAATAAACGTTTGAATAATACCATCCTCCCAAAGAGATAAAACGTGCTAAAAACATGTAGATGTCATCGTTATAAAGCAGGTAATTTGGGCGTGATTTTATGCCTGCTTTAAAGATTTCTTGGAGGTGCTTTCTTAAGGAAATCCCTCATAACTTCAGAAAGGAGTGACCGATTTCAGTCCGATGAAATTCAAAACCTACAAAACTTCTGAAAAAGCTGACCCTATTCAAGCCGAAATTCTGAACTTCCTAGAGTATCAATCAGATTGAGAGATTTGTGAATAACTATGGTCACAGCAAATATGATTTTCGATTCGATTGAAGAACTGATAACACTTCCCACGGGATTTGAGATTCGAAGCCGTGATTCCATCATATGACTGCAGAATATAGGGTCAGCTTTTTCACTATTTCATTACGAGTCCCTGTTGAGCAAGGTTAACCGCAGGGATAAAAGGGACCCATTGTAATAAATCTCAAGTTCAAGTCTCAAGCTCAAAGAAATCACTGTTTTCTTTTTATTTATTCATTAAAAACAAACAGACTATGAAGAACAACAAACTAATTAACTGAGTGCCATGGATTGCGGAGAAGGACTTATTGTCTGCCAGTTCTCATTATGTATGACACTTTACAATTAAACATAGACTTTTCTTATCATAGCCGTAGGCGAAGGAAACCCCAGGAGCAAACAATTCGCCATTATGTGCGGCATTGTAATATGTTTGCATCACCGTAATGAAGTAAGGAAACAAACCAAGTTGGCTGTTACAAGTCCACACCCGACAACCCATCATTCGATTTCCGTAGCCTCGTTCTGATAGTAATAGTGTTTCTGTAGGAGCATAATTTTTCTCGAGCTGTGGCTCCATCTTTGCCAAAGCTAAATATAACCTGTGTCAACCAACTTAGGAAAAACTTTTAGAAAATTCACCAGAGATTTTATCTGCCAAAAACTTGTATTTATTCAGGAAGTTTTAAAGGTCGAGTTTTCAAGTGTTTTTGAAGACCGGTCATAAATTTTCTGGCTAGCCCCATGTACGGTATGGTATTGAAGTCTGACAAGGAATGGAGAATCTCGAACTTATGAACCAACCAAATATGAAACAAATGTTTAAAATCAGCAAAAATAGTGATCTTTTAGAAGTAAACTGATAAACGAAACACAAACCCTTGCTAATCGTCCACTACAAGGCTCTAAAACATCTTGAAGTTCAAGCTTATCACCAGGTAAAGGATATGCAGGCCTACGACAAGAAAGGTAAATATTGTATTCAATCTCAAGTTTAAAATGTAAGCATCATAACCACCAAGGGGGGCCATCAGCAAATGCACATACGGGCAGTAAAGTCCAATATTTCTGGGTCACAATATTGCCAAGAAAGGAACGTTTCAAAATACAAATAAACTGAAATGGCGGTGATAAAAGCTTTTGGTACCAAATATAGTTCCACTGATATATTTGAGTCATTCAATGGCAGTTCTGATTTCAATTTGCATTTGCATGCAAGTGTCGACCAGAACACGGGCTGATATTTTTTAATAAGTTTTTGATTGTAAGTTGCTAAGTTGTACAGTATACGTTTTTGTAAGATCATATATTTCTATAACATGGCCCTTATTGATAACACTATCTTTGTTGCTGCAAAGGCACCTCTGTATATGATTTTTTATAGCTGATATGTTTACGTTGGCTGAACATTTCTTCAACTGACCCCCTCAGTGAATGTGTTTGTCTTGAGTGCCCCCCTCCGCTAAAATAAGTGCAATGCCAGAAAATCAAGGAATGCGTTGGTGCCAGCTACAACGAAAGATGATAGAAAAAGGTGTCAACGACATACCTGTTCATACCAGGAATATTTCCCCAGAAATACCTAGCACGATGTTGTGCGGATACATCTTTAGCATCAATCATTGTAGGATTACACTGGAGGAACCGTGAAATCACACGCTTGTCTTCATGTCGCATTCCAACGACGTTTTCAAATAACCAGAAGAATGGCCTAGTTGAACCCTTAGGTGGTCTGCAGTACATCAAGATTCGGAAGAATTCGAAGAATAATCGACCTGTTCCCTCTGCGATGAAAATTTGTGAAAATTATTAAAGGGTCTGTTTCATCCAGCATTCCTTGCACGTGTCGTCTCTTAGTTGACCTTTTTGTCCCCATTTTCTTGGACCATTAAAATAGCGAAAACTAAGGCAAACCAAGAGACGAAACTTGCAGGGCATGCTGGATGAAACAGACCCTTTAAAGTGAACGAAAACAAGGTCCGTGGAAACAATACTTTAGTAACATAAATTTGATGAGGTGAAGAGCTGATGAGTTTTCAAATCATGAAAGGACTTTTAGATATGTAATGTGATCTCATACAAAGACCTAACATAGAGTTGTTCCATGGGACTATAGATAAAATCTTAATTCTCCGTCGGCAAAAAACGTGACATCTTTTTTACCCCCTTACCTCTTACCCAAAACATTAAGATTTTCCTTCATTTCTTGTTTCGTATTAAACTAATGTTTACATACTTAAGACACTACACATGAATTACTGTATTCATTCATTCATTCATTCATTAATTCATTCATTAATTAATTCATTAATTCATATATTTATTTGAAGTTGGTATCTACATAGTTTTACAAAAATAAAGCTAATTTACACAAACTATTTACAACAAACCTAAAGAAATGCACATTAAGATCAAAGAAATACAGCACTAGTGGGGGAATACAGCACTAGTGGGGAAATACAGCACTAGTGGGGAAATACAATGGGGAAGGAAAAGACAACGCCCATGGCCATGCCAATGACCAGCTCACTTCTTTCCAAAATTCTGAAAAAATTTCTGTTCAAGGACATAGCGGTCAACTATTTTTTGGAACCCTTTCCAAGGTTCTAACAAGGGTGTTAGGACACGGATGTTTTGATTGATTATTTATTTACCTTGTTTTGATCCGTGTGTCTTGTTTTGTTGTCTTGTTTTCTGTTCTGTTTCGTCTTCAACTGAGCGTGGTTAGGCCCAACCGCTCTCAAGTTGTTCGAATAGAGCTCCCTTGTATTTCTGTGTCTTAGTGCGCCTTCGCACAAGAATGGTTTAAAACCATTAAGTCAACAGTAGCACCATAGAGGATCATGGTCACCAATGGGTTTTCATACAAAATTTATCAATCAATAGATGATCTTTAAAATGACACAAACCATAAATTCCTTTTCTCAATGGATTTGCAATTGATAAATCATTACATGGGCTTCCACCAAGAACAACGTCAAAAGGTCCCAATTCATCAATCTATTGAAAGCGAGAAAGAAAATGAAACTTATTTTTCAGCAAACCCAGACATTTCTGGAAGGATAAAAAAGAAGGAAATCAGTCGAATCTGCTTATTCTAAAGGCAACTAGACTTTGAACTAAAATGCATTTGATAAGCCTTAAAGTGTATCTATCAATAACGTGGACAAATGGTAATTACTTGAGAAAACATTCACAGTATCATGTATATGTTTCGAGTAAATCGTGTAAAAAATTACTCTCATATTTTTCTAACATGAAATTATGTTTGAAAGACGCTTAACGCTTTTACCATTTTTTCAGTAACATGCTGAATATTCCCCAACTGTTTAATATAGCCATCGTGCTTCACTTTCGCGACCTAGAATACGAAATGTTAACGGTCAAGCTGCGTCTTTATTGCAAAGAAATTTGATTTCAAACAGATTATTTCAATAACAGAAAAGAAAGAAATCATTGGAAACAACTTTCTTCATAAAATCTAAGGATCTAATTTGAGAAACTACAGTCCAATTCACGACCTATTACTCATTACATAAGAATCAAAACAATTTGGAAAGTGCAGGTTCTCCTGGGCGGCATTTACTGTACTTTCATAAATCTGAGTCTGGTTGTTGACACAAAATTCTGTCACCATTAAGGTGTTGTCTATGATATGCTCGACAATTCTTATAATTTTTCATGAAATGTTCTTGAGAACTTTTAGAGATGTTCAATATTTTACATAAACAATGTTTAAAAATGATCTTCTAAACAATTTTTTTACCATCATAGCATTTTCGTCAATTTCTGATGCAATGTAAAAATCAATTTCCAGTTCAAGCTCCTTCAGCACGACCAACCCTGAGAAAATAATTGTATTCTTTCAAAAATGAATGACGAGTCATAACATTTATATTAAATTAATTTTGAAATCCATAGATGATGCTAAGCAACAGCTACAGAATGAAAAGGAACGAAGGGTAGGTGAGCAAAAACAATTCCTGTTTGAAAGAGTGAAACAATGACCGAAGCGCTATCATCAAGTCAAACGAGCACAGGGAAACAAGGGACTCCAGGTCAAAAGTCTAGTTTTCGCTCGAGTAGAAAGTTTCACACATTTTGCTTTTCCATATCATGAACATATGCATAATTTGAACTAATGAATAATTGTAGATATCAAGAAATCCACTATTTTCCGTACATGGTTTTTTCTAAAATGCGTAAAATTGTAACTTCATGTTGAAGCCAAGTTTTCAGGTTTTGTTTGACAGGGAATAAAGGATTCTTTACAAGGACGTTTGTATCCCTGAAACTTTTTTGATCATACCAGATAGAATCCAGGAACTAATTGCTGCTAGAACTAAAAATTCTCTTTCCTTGTCCCTTGTGTGCGTAGTTATATTTGCACTTTCTCAATTAGAATACATTGGACCAAAGTACCAACATGAACAACCGCACTGGGGACAAATAACCACGATCTATCGAGCCGGGAACGAGAAACACAAGTTTCATTTTTAGCAACAATTATCGCCAGTTAATTAAGGATCCTACTAGAGAGACTCTGGATACCGCTACATTAATTGATCATGTAGCATCGACCCACCCCGAAAACATTCCCGAATCTGGAGTTCTAAGGGTAGCTCTTAGCGATCATTATGCGGTCTACTGCATTAGAAAATATATGGGCACATTTAAGCGACAGCAGAAAATTATCACCACGAGGAAAATGAAAAATTTCGACCAAAATAATTTCTTGTTTGACCTCAGTCAAGTTGATTGGGACCTGTTAGTCGAGTCTAGTGCTGACGTAAATGAGGCTGTAGAAAAGTGGTCGTCTTTACTATCTTTGATTATTGAAAAACATGCCCCAATGCGAACTATCAAAGTTTCAGATAAGCTGACCCCTTGGTTGACTACTGATTTCAGAAAACTTGCACGTTCCAGAGACAAGCTCAAGACTTCTGCCATTAAAAACAAGTCTTCCATTCTTATGAATTCTTATAAATACGTGCGGAATAAGGTAAACAATCTAGGTAAAAAGCTCAAGCGAGACTACTTTACCAAAAAGATTGCTCTTTATAAGGGGAATTTGAAAGAGACATGGAAAACGATCAACCTTCTGTTGAATAAGAGATCAAAGACGACGAATGTCAGCTGTCTTGATGTTGAAGGTCGCAATGTAACCGACAACGAGATCGCACATTCGATGAATGATTTCTTTTGTAGCATAGGTAAAAAGCTTAGTGACGATATACCGCAGCAGCCTAACCCCTTACTTTCGAATGAATATAACATCAATGAAGAAGGTACGAGTTTCCAGTTCAAGACCGTCTATTCTGTTTCTGTAGAAAAGGCTCTCAAGAAAATGAAGACTTCGTTCGGCTTCGGATCTGATGGTATTGCAAGCCATTTCATCAAAATTGCGTTTCCAGTTATCTCATATTCTCTATGTAGTATCTATAATATGTAAATTGAGTCAGGAATATTCCCCGATAGCTGGAAAATAGCACGTGTTTCTCCCATCTTTAAAAGTGGATCAACCGAGGATAGATCGAATTATAGACCAATTTCTGTCCTACCAGTAGTTTCAAGGTTATTCGAAAAGCTCATTTATGATCAGTTGTACGAGTATCTTGATTCTAACATGCACTTATTTAAAGATCAGTATGGTTTCCGTAACTTGCATTCGGTTCTCTTGTTTACTGAACTGTACTAATGACTGGTACGTAAATATTGACAGAGGGAAATTTACCGTCATGATTTTCATTGATCTAAAGAAAGACTTTGATACAGTCAACCATCAAATTCTTTTGAATAAGATGCGTAATAGACCTTTTAGCTATTCTGGGAAAGAATCTAAATCGAACGATGTTATGATACAATTTGTAGAATTTTCGAATGTGCACAATAGTGATAGAACCTCTAACGCCACTCGATCGAACCTCGCGTATAAAATTGTATAAAAATAACGCTCGATCCAGACTCTTTTGTTGAATAGCTAAAAGGTCTATTACGGAATCGACGGTCTTGAACACCAGTGGTTTAGCTCATACTTAGATAATCGCAGGCCGTTCTGCAAGGTCAACGGTGTCAGCTCCGATCTTGCTGAAATCAATATAAAGGTACCTCAAGGTTCTTGCCTTGGACCGCTTCTATTCTTGATTTACATTAATGACCTACCTTTGGCATTAAAACGTGCAAAAGCAACGATGTATGCGGATGACACAGCAATTTCGTTCTCTTCAGATAATATAGAAGAGATTGACGCTGTTGTCAATGCTGAACTTGCCTGCCTTGAGAAATGGTTACAGGGAAACAAGCTTTCCTTGAATGTTGTCAAGACTCAGGCCATGATCATAGGATCGTCGCAAAAGTTGAGGAAGATTGATACACCAATGGTACCGATTCCTCACTTTCAAGTAAATGGAAATGATATCGACCTTGTAAAGGAAACTAAATATCTTGGTCTCATGATTGACGATAATCTTAAATGGGAAAGCAATGTTATAAGTACACAGAAGAAGATCTCTAGAGCTATAAGACTTTTGAAGTATGCAAAACACTATGTGCAAGAGGATACATTAAGGAACATGTATCTTAGTATTGTTCAACCACATTTCAGTTATTGTTGCTCTGTTTGGGGATGTTGCGGGGCAACTAAACTGAAAACTTTGCAGAAATTACAGAACAGAGCTGCTAGAATTGTTACAGGCAGCCTGTTTGACACTCCAGCCGCTCCTCTATTGCAGAGGCTTGGCTGGCCGTCAATTGATAAACTAATCAATCGAGAAACTTGTACAATGGTGTTTAAATCTTTGAATGACCTCGCACCTGAAAGCCTAGGTAACATTTTCTCCAAGTTGTCTGATGTTCATACCGGGGTTCTACGTAATACCAAATGCAATCTTGCTGTACCAAAAATGAGAACAGCTTATGGCCAAAAATCATTTGCGTTTCGTGGAGCCAACGCATGGAATAAACTCGACTCTGAAATTAAATTAGCCCCTTCGATTCAGTCATTTAAAAGTAAACTAAAAGCTTTGAAGTGAGAACATTCAAGGAAAGCTGATCGAATGAGTTACCTTTTTTTTCCTTTTTCACGTTTTTGTAACTATTTAAGTAGAAATTATTGTAAATAGGCTTATATATATCTTATTAATTTTTTTTCCTTTGCTGGGACAATTGGAAAGCAGTTGCTATTTTTTAACTGAATTGTATCCCAGGATAAATATTTTTAAAATGAAAGAACAAATGAAAATTCCCTGTGGCCATACCTGAAGCAATCCCATCAAACAATGCGAGCACTCTCACTGGTTTCCTTTCTTCCAAGGGCACGGGAGGAACAAAGTCTAAAGGTGGCTGAAAATGAAAGTACTTAAAATATACTGAGAGTGAGAATGGGACGACTGCATTTTAGCGGACCAGCTTTAAGTCATATCTCTCAGGAACTAACCCTAACCCAACCGTACTAACCCTAACCCTTACACCATGACACATAGTGTGCCGATTTTGAAAGGTGGTCCGCCAAAGTGCAGGCTAGCCCGGAGAATAAGTAACAAGGGACTTTTCAAACAAAGCAACCAAATTACACAATTTGAAAGTGGAGCAGCTTGAGTGAGGAACTTTTACATCAACAAAAATGATTAGAAATGAAAACGTGTGAACGAAGAAAAAAACAGTGAATACAAACTTACATACTCGTCCTCATCGTCTGATAAAAACATTTCCCGCAATCTTTCTTGCCAATCTGGTCTTCTTTTCAACAATCTGATAGATTCACCAGAACACATGAAACATTTCCAATTTTCTCGAGACGCAATCTATGATTAATGAAAAATTGATGAAACATCGAAATGGTAGCCATTCTGACAACAGACCTTTATGCTATTATAAGAAAGAATCTGGGTCGAACGATATCTCATCACATTTTGTAGAATCTTCGAATGTGCACAATAGTGATAGAGGCTGAAACGCTACTTAGTCAAACCTCGCGTATAAAATTGTATAAAAATAATGCGCGATCCAGACTCTTTTGTTGGATAGCTAAAAGGTCTAACTTCGTTGAGATAGCTGCAGGGTAAAGGCTACAAAGAACCATCTCTTCAAACAGAAATTTCTTCTCAGGTAGGTTTTATTTATTTACTTATGTTGAATTTAGTTACTTATGTGAGCAGTCAAGGTTGTATGTCGGTCCCTTTGTAACCTCACACGTATAAATTTCAACTCATAATAGTGATGATGCGGACGATCACCTCAAAATTACAGAAGGAACGAGAAAAATCAAACCTTAACGGCTGTACCAACTCCACACAGCATATCAATGCAAACTCCACAATATGATCTAAGATAAAACATAACTTGTCTTAACATCGAAAGGTCTTATTCATAAATGATGCTAACAAAAAACGAAAAACAATCCCTGTATAAGAGACCAACCCTCCCAGGATAAGAAGATGATAAGATAGCCAATCTCCAAGCCCACAGTGAGTTCGTTTCTCTCCCTCTACTCTGGCATAAAGGAGGCCGTTCTGCAATTGGATTGGCTACTTGAAAACAATAGCACACATAATAGATTTATTAAAAACGTCCTAATTATTTGAATAACAACAATGTAATCTAGTCACCAAGAAACAGCCATTACAATGTTGCATCGTTGTTTCGAATTGAGGTCGCATAATTTGCGTCGTCTAGCAAACAGCAAATCCATAGTGGCTGCTAATGTGCCCATTTTCTGGACAGATTTAATCAAAGCCTACCTGGTTGCTCTCATTCGCCTTCGTGGTCAGTGTATGACGTAAGAATACCCTAGGAAAGAGGCTGTAAGATGGGCCTTTTTTGCATTCAATGGTGGGCAAATCCATCATCATTCCTATCTGATACCAATATAAAGCAAAAAAACTTGTCAATTTGTACACAATGAAATTTACCTACAACAGCCGGGAGAGTCACACATTAAAACTTCTTTTCCATCACTGCAAATACTGCAATACATCTAGAAAATTGGAAACGACAGATAATAGTTGATGCAAATTATTAAATAACTTACTAAAGTAGAATGCAAAATGCTGACGTAGAATTCAAGAGCAGGAAGTTAAAGTCCTATTTGAGACAAATGAAATGACTGTGCGAGAAAGAGGATTATAACAGCACACTGCAAAGTGATGAAACATGAACATAACCACACAAAAACTGAAAATCTTTTCTTCAGATAAATACCATCTTATAAATAGTTCCTTTTTGAACAATATCTCACCTGAGATCCATCTTCATCGAACAAGTAACTTCCCTCACAAAATGAATCCTACAAGAGAAAAAAAAATAGTATTTGCTTTCTCAAATCACAAATCAAGTGTGCAACACGACTCATGCGTCACTTACGGCCCAAGACTAAAAACATGGTACATAAAAATGAGAAACTCAAGACTAGTAACTGGGTAAGAAAGCAAGGCTTCAAATGGAAAGACAAAGGCTTTGATCTTTTGGAAGCTTTTGTTTGAGTTCAGCCAATCATTGGCTTGAGTGTCACTGCCACGTGGTTTTGGACTTCCTCCTATTCGTCTTGTATTAAAAATGCTTGTTTGTATAGAAAAAGATAAGCTTACCTTAAAAAAGATATGCTTACCTTAAAAAAGATATGTTTACCTTAAAAAAGATATGTTTACCTTGCACTCTTCGCACAAACCACCTTCAAATAACGGATGTCCGATCGCAATCTTTGTGTCACCGCAACCAAGACAAAGATCTACGGTAAATATTCAAATACATACATATCGAAAGAAATTTAAGGGTCTGTCTGATTGGTGATTCCAAACCTACCAACTTCTGATAACGGCAGACTTCCCAGAAACGGAAACATGTTCCCAATCAAACACAAAATTCTTCAAAACAGCAGGCTCAAATTCATCCTGGTGAAAACGAGGTTTCCAGTTGAAAAACATGAACACGCGTCTGGTGCTTGGCAACAGCGTAGCAACGCAAGCAAATTGGCTTCGTTCTCAGAGTTTTCAAATGAAAAGGAGAATCTCTCCAAAGTCTGCCAAACCTTCTGCCGTTTGGAGCAGAATGCTAAGCAGGCCTTCCAACCCTGCCAAACCTTCCGTTTTCAGAATCGGTACCAATCAAACACGCCCTAAGCATTGTTCCCCAAGATACCAACACATTTGAATTTTTACTATAAGATGACATTTGACTGCATGCAAAGCTGTAACTTGCTTTAATTGTCACAAATCTTGAAATAGAAATTTAGCAGGCTACTCAGTGGGTTGTTCCCCTTCATAAAAATGTGCACTGATCTAGCGTCTTAGGCAAAATAAACTCAGTATTTAATTCCATTTGTTAAACTTGATTACACTGAAATGTAAGCAAAGGTTTAACCAACAGAAAGCTACGAGGGAGCAACAAGATGAAAATGTAATACTTCAAAATCCTCTCGTTTTCCCACGCAGCGTCCTCTTTGTACCTTAAGCCCTCAGAGACCTAATTATATTCTCTCAGCGTTGAAAGACCATGGAATAAACATAAAGTATGTCTACAGGACTTCTTACGTTGAAATCTTGTTCTTTAAAGATAGCCTCCATGTCAGTTCAAGGGAAATAGAGGAACATAAGAGAGAAAACGAAACAACTGAATGAAAATAAGAGTTGTAAAAAGCTGCCTACTTTCAATGCTTCTTTTGCCTTCAGCAGCTTCGTCAAAAAGACCTGCGAGAAAACTAATAAGTTAGAATAAAGTCAAAGATATAAAAATGGCGATGGATCTTTAAACACATCAACGCGATGAAGATCATGCCTCGATTCTAGATCACTGGCTTCTCCATTCTCAAATGATGATATCTGTCTAAAGAACTTAAGAACAACATTGGAAATCTTTGCCGCCGCTATTTTGACTCCATAATTTCAAAACTGGCGAATCAAGCTATCAGGCCGGGATGACTCAGTGGTGGCACACTTGAATGTGGCACACTTGAATATTAATTTTAAGGCTGCTGGTTCGAGTTCCTATCCTCTCTGCTACGCAGGGTGAGAAGAATCGTCAAGTCTCTGTAATTCTAGACTTATGACGATGAGTCCCTTGTATTCCTGCCGTAAACCTTGCACAACTGGGACTCATGATGAAACAGAGAAAAAGCTGACCCTACTTTCTGCAAAAATCAATTGAATCATGATGGAATCTCAAAGAGCGCAGGGAAACAAGAGACTTATCGTCATAAGTCTAGCTTGGAACGCATAGTCCCTTTCTTTTCTTTTAACAACTTCAATGATATTTCTTTTTTTGTTTTGCTTCGTATTGTTCCCTGTATCGCTGTTTTTTCTCTAGTTTTGAGATGGTATTTGTAAAATTGTTAAATGTCGTTCTTGGTGTAGGCCAGATGACCTTATGTCTTCTTACATCAAGAGCTGTTCAGTTTTAATGTTCTTAGATAAGTTTAATTTTGATTTGTTATGAACAGGAAAAATTACCTTCAGAAGCTAGGTAGAAAAGTAAAAAAGATGGCTTACCTTTTACATCCTCCGCGAGGGTAGGGTTGGTCATTGGTTTTCCAAATCTATCTTTATTGTTATTGCGATAATGTCTTATAGGATGATGCTTATGATGATCCAGTTTAAGTCTATTATCAGGTTCGTCTTCTTCGTCAGAAGATGATGAGTCATCATTTTCTGTTGAGAAGAAAAAGCTGTGAAGTTTAAGTTTAATTCCGTAGTTTATTGTAAGTGTTACTCATTGTGGGAACTTGCTGACTTCGTATCCTTTCCTGCAATGAGTGCCATAGTAGTTGTATTTGTTGTATGCAGTAATGTTTTATTGATATAAAAAAGAAAAGTTACCTCTGCTCTGAGCTAAGCATATAAGCACAAAAATACTTCAATCTTTCGGCTTCTAGCTAGAAGTTTTATCATTCAAATCTGTGAAGTACTCTTGATGCTGTATATTTTCAAAAATGGAAACTTTTTTCTGGCTCACCCGGTAGTTTTTGATCAATTTTTATCTTACCACGGGGTTGAAATGATAATTGATTCTTGATGGTATCATTTTTGTCATATTTAGAGTACCGTAATATGAAGTCCCCCTTTCTACCAAGCCCCTCCCCTCTGAGTCAAAATTTGAAATAAGCCCCCCTCTCTATTATGCCCCCTCCACTTATATGAAATCCTAGAATTTACCAAACATTTCCAGTTATTTAGCTACACAACCTTGCATGTTAATATTGGCATGGTTTGGAATAAAAACTCTGTCGAATTTACGTATTTGAGCCGTAAAATTGTATGTTGGTTCCGTGAAATATGGGATAAAAGAATCGAAAAAGCTGCCAAGTATATCCTTGTCACTTGATTTTGTGCGTAAGCCCCCTTTTCTCTTAAGCCCCCTTTGGAAGGTCCGAAATCAAATAAGCCCCTCATAAGCCTCTTTCATGGTATTTTATAGGTAGCGTCACATGTGTCATGAATAGCAAATTTGTCATTGGTGATATATGAAGAAAAATTTACTTACCAACATATTTAGGTTTGAGGCCATCCATTCCAAGTGGTGGAAATGAATCATTGGCCCACTGAAGAAGTGATTCTAATCTTCTGTCTTCTGCTTCCTTTGTTCCACCAATTGGTAATCCAATTTTTGAAGATCGCTTCGCAGCTAACTGCAACGGAAATATAAAATTTCCAATGCCCAAAGGCCAGAAAACATCATCTCATTCAACTTATAAATAATGAGTGAGCCAAAAGGAACTGCACACGTTTCCTTTTATTTTCATTTCACCAATTAAAACCGAATCTAAGACTGTGTTTACACGATGCCGGTACATTCTGAAAACGCTGAAAATGTAACGGATTTTGAAAAAAGGTAGGTTTTGAAAATGGAACTTTAACCGGCATATTTTGAAAACGGCACCATGGTCACGGCACCATGGTCACGGCACCATGGTCACGGCACCATGGTCACGGCACCAACGTGTGAACACACAAAAATGATAAAAATGGAGCATTTTCCAACGCTTTCAAAATGAGGCTGATCGATTCTTTAAGTATAGGTACATTTCTATGCCATCAAATCATTTGGGAAAATTCGGGAAACTCAAATTATTCGAGTTTGTAACTGTCAAATTTCCTAACTTTTTCAAATTGTTGCGTTATTGTGAGAACGCTAGGTCAAATCTTGCTACCGTCACACTTATCACCGTTTTCAGAATGACTTCACCGGGAATCAAACCCACTCCATCTGACTGTTCTGGCTGCAATGTCTGAGGATTATGCCACTGCGCCACAGCACTTTCAACGCCTTTGAGCCATATATGAAAGTTCCATGCAAGAATTCTTCGACAGTAAAACGGGTTTTGATGTGCACAAGGCCTCAGTACTTTACTTTGATCCTTGGTCAAATAATATTATTATTAATCATTGCAAAAAGACTCCAAGTTTAATAATTTGCCGAAGACGTCACAAAGGACGTAGAAATAACTGCCTAAGGTAATGCTACAGAGCATCAAACGGTTCTTAGGCAGACATGTGTGGCCAAGAATCTACATCAAAAAGAGCGTAAAGGCCACTTCCTAGCGTTTCTAATCAACTTATGGTTTCCTGGTGAATTAAATTTTTTTTGAGGCTGGCCAGTTTGGTTTTTACGCCAGGAGAAGAAACAACCCCCTGACTTGAGAAGTCTTAAGAAAGCCCACAGCCATACGCCAAAGGGGAACTTCTGACAAAAAGATCAGAAACTATTTTAGCAAATTTTGCTATGTGAATTTGATAGTGAATATGTGTTTTGATCCCATAGTTAAAATTAAGGTGATTTTACTCGGAACTAAGGTGATTGAATTTCCCAACTAACCAGAAAATACGGAGCAGAAACTGCGCCCTCATGCGAAAAAGCTCATAAATTTGAGCCCATTTGGCTCCCTGCAACAGATTCCGAAAGCAGGCAACACTTGAAATGTTCTTCCTTGGGCTTTAAACTCTTGATTTTTCATTTCAAAAAGGCTTACGCATCCAAAAATTTCTATTTCTCAGATTGCTCCATGATGTCATTTTACACAGTATCTGCTCTGTGACCAGAACGCATATTCATCAAACATTACTCACAGTATGGAGCCACTGACATTAGACGTAATTCGTATGACATGCCTACCTCTAGGGCTTCTTTTATTCCCTTCTTGTAAATACCTCTCATTCGATTTGAAGTGTACCTTGATTTGAAGTTGAACAGGGATGACAAATTTGAACTCAGAACCTGCAAGGAAAAAGAAATGTAATATAAAAAGCAAATGTGCCAATATTTCTTTGGAGTATTTGAATTCATCACAGTCATTAATTTATTATCTTAGAATAGTGCGGGGGGGGTCTCTCCTCGATTAATTTACCTATTGAGAGATCTCCTCCCTTAAGTAATTCCCTTCATACATTTTATTTGTCCCTGTTTTATATATTTTATACATTGTATTAATTTTCTGTATCATTCTATTAATTTTGATGTTTACTGTTTAGTTATTTGTTATACTTGTAGTTAGAACTTAAATTGTATGTTGTGGAATTTAAAACATGAAACTGAAACTGCAGTGCTCGAACATTGATGTCAAAGCACTTGACAAGGGCTTGACCTTAATCCTCCAGCTAAGTCACACATGAATCCTAGTAAAAGAAATTCTTGCAAGAATTGTAAGAATGTGTCCCTTTGGTTGAAAATCTACATTCGACATCTCAAACTTTGAAAGTAACAGCACGATTGAAACATGCAGGGCAGAGTAGTCTCCTGAGAAATCTGGGCAACCTCAGTTGAGCGACAACAATAACATGTATGCAAATCAATGAGATGAGCGTAACTTGAGGGCCCTGAGGCTAAAAGAGAAGTGCAAAGATAAAGGATTATTACCTCTGATACTTTATGATCACCAAACCATCGTACCCAGAAACAACCTTCCAACGCTGGTCTTTGTCTTGCTTCTCTGTTTGTAATGATAAGACCTGGCCACCAGTCATAACCTTTCAACTTTCCAAATACTAAATCTCGAACTCCGAATGTACTCTGTTGAAGAAAGCAATGTTATTAATCACATACTGTTTGGACTTCTTGGACCTCTTAGCTATTCAACAACAGCCTGGATCGAGCTATATTTTTCACTCAAATTTAAGTCTCATTCAATTCTTACTTTTACCCACAGAAAATATTCCCCAGCCCCCGGGCATCTGATTGCCAATTTTCCCCTAGCCCCTGGAACATTTGACAACACTAAGAACTCTTACTTTAAAGTTACTGTGAATGTGAACTTTTTCAGTGCCAGGCCCCTGGGCATTTGCCGAAAAATTTTGCCCAACATTGAGCAAGAAATTTTTGCAGACTCCCAGGCTGCCTGTGGGTTGGTCAGAGCAGGAATCGAACTAGACATTGTACGCGGTTCAATTGAGTGGCGGCAGAGCTTCTATAGTTATTGTACATGTTCAAAAATTCTACAAAATGAGTAAAGCCATTGTTCAATTAGGATTCTTTTTTAGAATAACTAAAGGTCTTGTTCCATTCCACAGTTCTATTCTTGATGCAAATTTTCTGAAAGAATACAGAATTTATATAAGTCAGGCTATGAATTTCGTACTACGAAATATCCATCGCTGACTGAGCTCAGAGAGCGCTTATAAAGAAGGCCTAATTCAATAAGGGAAGTTCATGAGGGATTACTTTAGTCTCCACGTATGGGCTTGTCCAATTCAGGACCCAAAAGTGCCCCCCCATACATTTGGAAAACATTTTGAAAAGCATATCCATTAGACCTGGAAAAAGCTGAAAAAACATACCCATAAATTGCGGAAAAGCTGTAAAAGTACACCCATAAATCCAGAGAAAGTGAACAAGCATACCCTCAAAATTTCTACCCAGGAATCCAGCAATCACATTATATACCCTTAAAAATCAAACCCATAAATTTGGATTCTATTGCAAAAAGGTATCCTAACAATGGCACAATCCTATACCACGAAGAGGTTAAGTTTAACCCCCCTCCCCAAAATGGGAAATTGATAACAAACTGTCAAATGACAGAAGGAAGAGGATCAAAGATTGGGGATAATTCAACATGAGAAACACATACATTTTCATTGCACTCCAAATAGAAAAATGGAGGCCCCAAAGGGGGAGGGGTCGCTGGAGCCCACCATTTTGAAAGCTTGGAGCCCTGGAACCCAAACAATTCCCATGGTGGTTTTCTCGAAATATGAGAGATGGAGCCCGTGGAGCCCTGAAAAGGAAGCAAAGGAGCCCTGGAGCAAGGAACCTTTGCCTATGGGTGCCTGGAACCCATTAAAATATGACCTGGGGACTTGGAGCCCAAGCTCCCTTTGGTGGCCTCAAAGTGGAATTTTCCATGTTTCTAACTGATATCAAGCTGGGGTATATTTTCTATCATGAGTCATAAGTGGTGAGCAAGAAGAACAGTTTTAAAGAGCAGTAACAGTTTTAGCATATCCTAACCTTGTCTCCACCGTTCTCTGATCCTACGACTACTTTTGCTATTGTTGTTGCTGATGTTTTCTCTGAATCCTCAGTTCCACTACCATTTGCTGGTGAGACGTAACTGCTTTTTGCGACTGGCGGTGTCATCTCATTATCATTCAATGGAGAACTAATTTCTTGTTTGCACGTCTCATCACTCTCCAAGAGATCAGGCCTACCATTTGCTTTTGGTGAAGTTGTTAGCAGACTGACTTCCTGTTTGTCATTGTCCATGGCAGGGGTTGAACCATTAACTTTAGATAAACTAACTTCAGCCTCCAAGGTGGTAATTCTTCCATTTGAAATGGTTTCTTTTTTAGTAACTGCTTTTTTAAACTCCAGTTTTCGTTTGCATAGGGCTTCATTATTTTTGGCAATGTCCTTGTGTTTCCTAAAAGAGATTGGGTCTTCAAAACACAACTTCATAAAAGTTAACTTGAAGTTTTTGACAAATGCACTCATCCTAATAAGAAACCTTGTGGGGCTGGTATGGGGGGCTGGCACCCAATTTCTTAATTTCTAGGGCATATATGCTGCAGAAAGTTGAATACGAGTTTCCTTAATCCAAGATACATTACATGATGAATGAATCTCATCGTTGAAAGGGCTTCCAAAGTATCAACTAAAATATCAACAGAAGTAGTAACAGAAATGGTATTCAGAACAATGGCAAAACACATCAATTGTATCTACACAGTCTAGCATTTTCAACTGACCCAAGAGGATCAAACCTGCAACTTGCAAAGTTCCCTTGTTTTTCTAATCTAGCAGTTTCTTGGTTTTTGCAGAATTGAGCCTATATTTCTTATCAGCAGATTTCTATACAAAATATAGTCTTGAAAAGCTTACGACACAGTGAGTGAAAAGATGAAATAGAAAATTTGCAATTAACCTGACTTAATCAGAATTTCATGACAGAGCTTTCCTGTAAATCAATTGCAGGCTAAGATATTACTTCATCTTACAACTTTGTCACAAGACTCTGTGTAAGGTAAGAGGAAATTACTAAAACAGTGTAAAGCCCAATATTTCATTCCTACATACTTAATATCTATTAGAATATGAAGATCACAAATACCCTTTGATTTTCTTGTCTTTCTTGCATAGTTCAGAAGCAATTGAATCCTTTGATTCAGCTTTTGGCTTCTTGTTGGCAGGTTTCTAAAATGATCAAAGCAAATTGAATTGATAAAATAAACCTAAAAATTCAGGTGGAAAGCGCAGTTTTACGAGAAATCTCAGGATGAGGCAAGCGACGACAATCATTGTGAATTTTTTAATCATCATTAATGAGTTGAAATCATGTTTGACAAATCCAGTAAATTGAGACAAATCCATGGTAAATTATGAAATTAAGAAAGTTAAGAATAAGACATAATCAGTACGTTTCGAACCATACTTGGTTCATCTTCAGCAAATAATTAGGCGTTAAACGGTAAATTTATGCCCTAAGACAAACAAGTAATTTGAGGTAAACAAGTGTGAGTAACATTTCCTACGCGAGGGGGAACCCGGGGCCTAAGTCCCAAGTGAATAAAAAGGCACATCAAAAGAGAACTAAAGGGATAGAGGACTGCTGGGAATTGAGTTCAGGTCGATCTCATAAAATCAAAAGGCATTTTGTGAATAAGCAAGTCAAATTCATTATTGGCTCTGTCCAAAATAGAGAAATCATTAACCGATGGGGCGTGTCCTGATTGGTTAATATGATCCCTGATGGCAGAGGAACTCCCTTGTATTTGAATACCAGCTTTGTTGATTCCCAAGTGCTCTCTGCATCGAGTAATCAAATTACGTGATGTTTTTCCATAGCACGAGGCATGGCAGCCAGGACACTGAAACTTGTAAACAACTTGTGAAACTTGTAAATTTACCGTTTAACGCCTAATTATTTGCTGAAGATGAACCAAGTATGGTTCAAAACGTACTGATTATGTCTTATTCTTAATTTTCTTAATTTTTTAATTTACCATGGATTTGTCTCAATTTACTGGATTTGTCAAACATGATTTCAACTGATTAATGATGATTAAAAAATTCACAATGATTGTCGTCGCTTGCCTCATCCAGAAACCTAAAAATATTATATGTCTACACATTTATGATGATTGCATCCTGAATCTGTGTTCCTTGTCCAAATAGATATTGTGTTGCACTAAAGATGTTATTTTACTGCATTTGAGAATGTTGATTGGTTAATTCTAACATTTGATTAAGTCATTGACAAATAAACTGACTAACTGACCAACATGTTAAGTCCAAGATAGAAACATTACAGACAAAATGAGAAATACAGTAGCCAGGTCCTGCTGCTAATAAGAAATCCATTCTTTACTGCTTGTTGTTCTGCCTTGTTTAACCTATTGTTGTACTATTATCCTTCCTAGCAACAATTTAGGGTCAAGTGAAGTGGTGTTTTAAGGCATGCTTTAAAGTGTGACTTTAATGCGTCTGCAAACTGAATTCTTCTATCTCTTGGTCAGCTTTGAACAGTCATATTTAAAGATTAAAATTAAGATTTAAAGATGCCATAAAGCATACCGCTTCTATGGTACATTTTCTTCTTGGCACATACTGAAAGAAAGATAGCACAATATTCTTCAAAAGATCAAAAATATGCTGCATGAGGTTTGAAACTAAACTATAGATGAAAAATTGACAGAAAACTGAAATGAGGTATCTTTGAGGTATCTTCCTTATTCAGATACATGACCATCAAATTTCATTGATTGCAAAAACATCACAAAATGAATATTGATGTTCCATCTCAAATGAGATTCTTGTTTTTGTAACTTTTATTCTATTTGAAGCATTGCCACGCTGTAACAATTGTTTTGTCTTTGTAGTATTTATTGATGCCTATATTGGCAAAATGTTGAGGATCATGGGCTATCCAGAGACAAAGCGACAGATTCATAAAAGTTTGTTTAAAAGGACAACACCTTTGATTTGCAATCATCAGAATTACATACCAAGAAACAAATGCATCTGCAAGATATGCAATAAAGAATTCTGAACTAACAACATCCATGTGAGAACAATTTCTTTACCCATTGCTAATGATATTTCATAAATTTACGGTCCCTTGATATTCAAAAGTGTTCAAATACATGTATCTTGACAAGATGCCATAAAGTTTCCTGAACCAAACAAACTGACTTTCATGTTCATACAATGCTGACTGAGGCTTCAATAAGTCCTGAGGTGCTAATGTCACTATTGTTTTGCTATTTCTTCCAAACAAAGATGACAAATGGCAACAAAAAAATGAAAACCCAAGATCAAATACAAGAACATATTTGCGTAAGATGCTGACAGATGTCAAAGAGTAGAGCTCAATATCTTCCTTTTCCATTTCATTGTAGTCACTGCTCTGCGTGGCATTCTTTTTATGAGACAACAATGCATCAAAAATAGCTCTATGATTTGAATGTCCAGAAACACCATATGCATCAAAAGTTATTATTTGTGAAATTTCAAGCTCATTTGTAATTTTCTTGATTGTTTCAATAATTCTTTTCCAATCCCAGATAACATCTCCATCTTGCAACTCAACATTATCAACTAAATGAATGTTCCGATACATCATGCCAAGAGCAAGACAACTCCTGATTAATTCTGCTTCTCTGATTTTCCCAAGATTGTAAAAATTACCATTTGTTAAGCAGAGAATATGGACATTATGTCTACCAAGCTGTCTGATTACTTCTAAAATACTTGGTGCAAAAAACATGCATTCATCGTCTGGATGGGCTGTTATGAACAACACTTGCCCTTTCCAATTCATTGATATATTTTGCAATAAAAGGAATACTCCAGGTGTTTCTAATAAAGCCATGATAAGCAGCAAGGACGTAAACATAACGTAAACCACTGCAGCGGCTTTTGAAACTCTGAGTATTGATTCAATTATGTCTTCCATTTTGCAAAGTTGAAGAAGTTGATCTAAGTAATGATTTGGGCCTAAAGGAAAAGTGCTCCTGTTTTATAAAACAAACAGAAGCAGGAAGAAAAGACAACTTTCAGATCCAACAACGAGGTGATAGAAATGTCACTAGCATATTCTCTTCTCTTCATAATCAATCTGATGTCGAACATCTTCCCTATGCCGTTCAGTGCATTGATTTCTTCTGATAACCAAGTAGGAAAAATTTCGCTGTTGCGCCGCCATCTTTGATTTGTTACTTCGCGGAAAAGACTGGGTCAAAGTTAAGAACACAAACAACACAAACCAATCAAGGAATGCCCCTATTGTTTAAAACTTAGGGGATTCCTTGAGGGTGTGTGACTTGAAGAATAGAAAGATTGAAAGAAAAATCGCGTCAAAAAATTTTTCGAGGACTTTTCTCGAAAACAATGGAATTTTTAGTCAATGATATACGAGACTTTCTATGAATTTCTATGGAGTGAAATGCCCCTTGGTTCAGCCACTGACCATTCAATCTACTTAAAGCTGCAGAGTATGACAATAGGACACTTTAAAACTTTGGCCAAACAACTTCTCAATTTGAACAATTTCAAAACACTCCTGCAAGATCTTGGAAGAGGAAATCATTTGGTTTTTAAAGCAGGGTGAGTGGCACACTCTTCAAGGCAGGAGAAGATTTATGGAAATATTTAGCTTTCTTGGATATATCGAAACAGAAAAAAATAAAAAAGAGAGTAATTTTTCACTCAGCTCATGAAATATCAAATAGCAATTACTTCATTTTTCTCACACCTTCAAGTAAGCAACTTTTATAAATTGTTTATGGCCTGTAGGGTTCCACTAATTGCACAATCTTCTATACACGATAATGCTTCTATCTCAATAAAGCAAAGGAAAAATGACTTCAAGGGGCCTGAGATTGTTTTAATGCTGATAACCTTTGTTTTACTTTTCAAATTTGGAACAAGCCACATGCAAAAAACACCAAAATCTCTTAGGATAAAATCAACTAAAATAAGTCAAATTCGAATTGAAAATTTCTCCAAAAGTTTGTTGCCAAGACCTAATCAGCTTGCATTTTACCCAGTTCAAGTAATGTGACCATACTCTTGGGAACTTTTAGGATTATGCTACTTTTTGTACACAGATAGCATGACATTTTTTAAGGAAATCAAAAGATCTTTTATCAAGAGATTGATCACATGACTTGAAACGGTGTAAACAACCTTAGCCAATCTTGTCTAATGACTCTAAAATTTACCAAACATCAAATTTGATTTTTCTTTAAATTCCATCTTCATGCTTTAGCACTGAATGTTCATTCCAATACAAAGGCATAAGGCTCCAAAATCTTTAAAATGGTCAGTGTTGACTTATATAAATGAACTGTTTCCTTGAACTAGCTTCAAACAAACTGTAGCTACTTTGCCATAGTTATGCTGTAGGAATCTTCTGAAGAATTAAACATTTTCTAATTAGAGTGGTTTTGGTCTTTTACAAGAATTCAGGAAAAATTTGAAAAACAATTTGAAACCATCATAATTTCTGAGCTGTTTCACACAAGACAAAATAATCACAAAGGAAACCATACTTTATGGATGTCTACAAAATGGCATCAAGCAAAAATGTGTCACTTTACCAGTTTATGATCTACAAATTTGATGATGTCACATTCCTCAAATGAGCTTAGATATAACATTATGCTGCAGTTTCAAAAAATATTTGAAAATCTCTGAAAATTCCAACAGTAGAAATATGGATATGCAACTTGAAGACAAAATGATGGAGATATAAGGCAACTTAAATTTGGGGCCTTGGTAATCTAAATATAGTCTATTGTATTCCATTGTATTTGGTAATTTTGAGGAATTATGAAAAGAATTGGACAAATGATGGCAGGCACCAATATTTTGTTCTGTTTTGAATTAGACCTAGGGCTATACTGTATATCCATCAATTGTTTTTAAGTTGAGCCATTCCGTTAAAAGAAAAAGGTCCCAGAATCTACACCCACCCTTTGTGAGGATTTAAAGATTTTGAATCTATGTATGGTCAATACAAAACATAGAAAATATATCTATGAATTCACAGGTTCTTGGGAAGTTACCTACCATACATTTTGAAAGATCCTTTGCACTCTCCTGCAGCTCATTCCATTCTTCATAAGCTGACCTTTTCTGCAAAGTAAAGTTTGTCTTCTGAATGAGCATCACAAAACATAATCAAACACAAAACTGGCAAATTGAACTTCCAAATATGTCTGATAAATGGTAAGCTAGGCTTTTGGGTGTAAACATAGAAGATCAAGTCCACTCCAGGGGTTCCTAAAAAATTCATTGTCTTCTCAAAATTTGCCTACTTGAAAGTGGTTGGACCAAAAATATGGCTTGGTTTTGAAAATTTTTCCAATGTTGGGGGCTGCCACGTTCACACTAGTTTTGCTGTGTCTCATAAAACATACATGATGCTGCTATGAAACACTGGGCTTGGAGAATTGTGCTAGCCTCAAGTTTTAGATGTTTCCCTTGTCAACCAGATCACTGTTTTCACAAAACGGAACTATTTCTAAAAACATTCACTGAGAGATTTCTATGATCCATGGGGATGGATCAAGCCATAATCACAATCACTGGTCCAAATAACAATGCAATGATCATATTTATTTGGCAACAATCAACGATCAGACCAATTACTGTTTTGATGTAAATCGCAGCGTTGAAGCCTGAGGATTAATTAGGCCCACCCAAATGCCTTCCCTTTCCCCTGCTTGGGATTTGCACCGCTGTTGGATTGCGAACCCCTTCAACGTTCAGGAGCATAGCCTTACCATAACTTTGCCTGTTGTAGGTGTCTCTGCATGTAAACCTGCAGCGATTCTTCGGAGCGTACTGCGTCGTCAAGGGCGTCCACGATCGCTTGTCACTGTACCGGCAAGGAACCAAGAGAGCGTTCGCAGCACATGAGCCACTTTATTTTCTAATCCATGCTTCATTGCTCATATTAGCATTTATCCACCACAGCGGCTGTCAAGATTCTCCGCAACGGCATGAATGAAAAGGGCAAGGGGTTCCTCGTTTTGCATTGCGTTGCGTCACGTCACTTGGTTTCTTAAAGAAGAAACTCAACTCACAGATCACCAAAAATTAAGATACTCCAGTACTGGGAAATATGACTAAAGAAACTATTTATTTTTAACAAAGGAAATCACTAACAAATTCTTTCTTAATTTGGTTGTTTTCTGTATCATATAGTACACGTTTTTTTCATATAAGAAACTTGGATCAGGCCATAGTACTAAAAGTTTCTTAATTTCACATGAAATTTTGTCCATTTAAGTACTACAAGTTTCTTAATTAGTTTCTTATTTTTTGAATGCAGAATTATCAATGTGGTCGCTAACATTGCGGCAGATATGTTTCTTGACAATCAGAAAGGGATGAACAGTAATCTGTTATGTTCAAAACAGAAATGGTTCGATAATATTGCTCTAGAATAAAGGTTCAACGAGCTGTTTGCTATAATATTCATGCTTTAAACATTGAAAAGTTTCTTAGTACTTCTCGGATACAGTACCAGAGTTTCTTAAAATTTTGACCATCTTAGTACTAGTTTCTTATAAACCAGTTTCTTATATAAAAAAACGTGTACTCGGAATGTACTTGAATGATGTCTGAACATCGGAACGCTTCAAATAACTTTGCTCTGAAAAGTTCACAGGGTACAGTCAGCGAAAATGAAGATTGTCGTCAGAAACTCTGAGTATTCAAAATCTGATAAAGTTGGCTAATTTTGAAGTCTTCATTTAACGACGAATGAAAAAGAAATATGTGCAAAATGACGAGAATTAGATAATCAAGAAAGAATTATTCGAAAAAGAAAAGAATATTCTGATGACACAGAGGAAGAAAAAGGAGTCTTTCAGAGAAAGACATGCATTCTACAAGAGAAAGACAAGCAATATACCAGAGACAGAAAGAGAAGTCTACCAGAGGAAGAAAGGCAGTCTTCCAGAGGAAGACAACAATTCTACCTTTGTGTACCTGTCTACCTTTTCTTTAATAACACCTTTTTTGTCATTAAAATACTGACATTCCGGGTGATATTAGAAATATAGCATCTTTTTCTTCATTTCATGTGACTCTGACTTAAATCACGTCGATTAGTATAAAGTTGATGATATTTCAACTAGTAACAAGGAGAAACAGTCTTCCGACTTCATTGCACTAGATCAACTTTAATAACACCTTTTTTGTCATTAAAATACTGACATTCCGGGTGATATTAGAAATATAGCATCTTTTTCTTCATTTCATGTGACTCTGACTTAAATCACGTCGATTAGTATAAAGTTGATGATATTTCAACTAGTAACAAGGAGAAACAGTCTTCCGACTTCATTGCACTAGATCAACTTTAATAACACCTTTTTTGTCATTAAGATACTGACATTCCGGGTGATATTAAAAACATAGCATCTTTTTCTTCATTTCATGTGACTCTGACTTAAATCACGTCGATTAGTATAAAGTTGATGATATTTCAACTAGTAACAAGGAGAAACAGTCTTCCGACTTCATTGCACTAGATCAACTTTAATAACACCTTTTTTGTCATTAAAATACTGACATTCCGGGTGATATTAGAAATATAGCATCTTTTTCTTCATTTCATGTGACTCTGACTTAAATCACGTCGATTAGTATAGAGTTGATGATATTTCAACTAGTAACAAGGAGAAACAGTCTTCCGACTTCATTGCACTAGATCAACTTTAATAACACCTTTTTTGTCATTAAGATACTGACATTCCGGGTGATATTAAAAACATAGCATCTTTTTCTTCATTTCATGTGACTCTGACTTAAATCATGTCGATTAGTATAAAGTTGATGATATTTCAACTAGTAACAAGGAGAAACAGTCTTCCGACTTCATTGCACTAGATCAACTTTAATAACACCTTTTTTGTCATTAAGATACTGACATTCCGGGTGATATTAGAAATGTAGCATCTTTTTCTTCATTTCATGTGACTCTGACTTAAATCATGTCGATTAGTATAAAGTTGATGATATTTCAACTAGTAACAAGGAGAAACAGTCTTCCGACTTCATTGCACTAGATCAACTTTAATAACACCTTTTTTGTCATTAAAATACTGACATTCCGGGTGATATTAAAAACATAGCATCTTTTTCTTCATTTCATGTGACTCTGACTTAAATCATGTCGATTAGTATAAAGTTGATGATATTTCAACTAGTAACAAGGAGAAACAGTCTTCCGACTTCATTGCACTAGATCAACTTTAATAACACCTTTTTTGTCATTAAGATACTGACATTCCGGGTGATATTAGAAATATAGCATCTTTTTCTTCATTTCATGTGACTCTGACTTAAATCATGTCGATTAGTATAAAGTTGATGATATTTCAACTAGTAACAAGGAGAAACAGTCTTCCGACTTCATTGCACTAGATCAACTTTAATAACACCTTTTTGTCATTAAAATACTGACATTCCGGGTGATATTAAAAACATAGCATCTTTTTCTTCATTTCATGTGACTCTGACTTAAATCACGTCGATTAGTATAAAGTTGATGATATTTCAACTAGTAACAAGGAGAAACAGTCTTCCGACTTCATTGCACTAGATCAACTTTAATAACACCTTTTTTGTCATTAAAATACTGACATTCCGGGTGATATTAGAAATATAGTATCTTTTTCTTCATTTCATGTGACTCTGACTTAAATCACGTCGATTAGTATAAAGTTGATGATATTTCAACTAGTAACAAGGAGAAACAGTCTTCCGACTTCATTGCACTAGATCAACTTTAATAACACCTTTTTTGTCATTAAAATACTGACATTCCGGGTGATATTAGAAATATAGCATAATATGTATAAATCGATTGGGCTCGTAGGGCGTTCTACCACCAACCACCTTTGTGCTTGATTTGAATTAGCTTCTGAAAGAAAACAATTCAAGGGTGCTCTCTAATTAAACCTTTAGTGAATAACGACTATTGTAGGGCCCTGGTTATTTCTATGTAAATTAGCTCCTCCAACTTTTGCGAAAAGGGCCCGTGACTCTTTTTACTTTACATAACAGAGGACCCTTATGGCTATCGCCACTTTGCCAACTGGGCCTGATCACGCCTGCATTAGAGCCAATGCTGAAAAGTTCCATAGCCAGAGTAAAAGTTTCATAACTATCAGATTATCAGATAAGCCGAGTTTCTTAGGAGTTTCTTATGCGTCCTGTAATACTCGTTGTATTATGCATCTTATGCGTCCTGTAATACTCGTTGTATTATGCGTCTTATGCGTCCTGTAATACTCGGTACAGGAGTTTCTTGACTTTTCAGCAGTATGAGAGTTGGGTTCTTAAATGGCGTTCCTGTAAAAATATATGCAAGCACCATTTCTATGGCCTGCGTCTAGCTTGAATACAGCTACATTTCTATACGTACAAGCTAAGATCATATCACCTTGCAGAAAGAGTTTCGTCAGTTTCAAATTTCTCTGAAAAAAGGGACATTCTGAATGTTTCAGGATTCAAATTTTATCAAAAATTTCATCATTCCCTCACCTGCATGTGTTTCCACTGTAGTTTCATTTCCTTCTATGATTTTGTAAATTTCCATTAAAGCATCTGACATGACTGAAGAGAAATGCCTACCAGGACGTCACTGTCTCCCTTTTTGAATGAAGACACCAAAGAGGAGGCCGATAGTTCTCTAATGCATAATTCTACTCTGTCATCAGCTACGTCACTCTGGGATCACATGAGAAGCGAGCGCGCAGGCGCAGCAAGTCATTGCGAGTTTGGTGTTCAGCAAAGTCAGACGCAAAAAACGAACGCTCCGCCACCGTTGCCAGAGAAAAGACAAAGTTTGGTGAGTTTAGAATTTAATAGACTTACTTTTTGAATAAGTCAAATTTAATCTGTTTTATGGCAAAGAGTTAACGCACACTCACTAGGTTTTCATACTATTTCCGCAGAGTACCAATGGAGTCTTCTATTGAAAAAGATGTGCGACAACAGGACAGTGATTTAGAATCTAATGCCGAGTCTAGTGCTGACTCAAACGCCGAAATAAAGAAAACTCTTTCGGCCCTTAGCACAAATATGGCCTCAATTACGAGTTTCTTGCAAGCCCTCACTGAGGGGAAATTACAGGTCGGGCACCGCCCGTGTTTGCCCACAGGGCAGTTGTCGTCCACTGGACAAAAGCAGATGCAAGACCCACCATCTGATGGCTTGCCTACGGGGCATTTGAATCCCGAAGGGACAATGTTAAATGAGCCTAAATCTTGCAAGAAGCGAATGGGCGATGATGCAGCCTCATCTTCTGCTCCCATAAAACAAGCCCGTACTTTTGAAATTCGCGATGACCCTCACGATTCTATTAGCATTCTTGCTAGTGACGATGAACTTGAAAGTGACGCTACCTTTGAGCCAATTGAGCCAAGCGCCCTGCTGCAGCATCTAGGCGAAGACCTAGAAACTGATGAAAAAACAAGCAACGATGTGACTCAGGAATTAGCGGCGATTGTCAATAAACGTTGGGGAAAACATTTGTCGCCCGAAAAACTTAAGGCTATTTCAGAAAAATATAATCGCCCAGCTAACTGTAAGGAAATGCATCCCCAGATTAAGGTGAATAAGGAAGTTTGGTCGTTTTTACTTTCCGATAAAAAATCTGTCGACACAAAAATCTCCAACATCCAACAAACAATTCAACGTGTGGGATGTATCGTAGTCGACGCAGCAAATTATTTGTTAATGGCTGATATGGTGACCAACAGGAAGCACCATCAGCAGTAGTCACAAAACTTGTCGATGGTATCGCATTACTTGGTCACGCTACCAATGACTTATCTTGCCTCAGGCGTAATGCGTTAAAAGCTGCAGTAAAGCCTGAATATAAGGCTCTCACATCACGAGCTATTGATCATAGCCAATACTTGTTTGGGTCAGATTTTACAAAGGAACTAAAAGAAGCCGAAGAATCTTCTAAGGTTTCTAAAGCATTTCACAGTTTACGCCCTAACGATAACAAGTTTCGAAACAAACCGGGCCCATCAAACCAGTCTGCTTACAACAGAAGAAATGATTTTTTATACCGAGGCCGCTCACGCCCGCCGTTCCGAAAACGAAACTTCTACCAGCAGAAAAATCAGAACTCGAACCAGCACAGCCAACAAAACCAACGAACCGCCAAGAAATTTTAGACGAATTACAAAGAATTCAAGAGTCAGTTGATGTAAGTGAATTTTCTGCTCGATTACCCTATTTAATTTCACTTTTGACACTTGAATGCGAGTCTTTTCAAGCCGGTAGAATTTCTAACTACCTATCCGAATGGAGAAAAATTACCTCTGACCCTCAAATTTTGTCTTACGTAACAGGAGTCGAAATAGAACGTAAAGGACTTCCCCAGGAAAAAGAATCATTGACTCAAAGGGAAATTAGGTTCACCGACAAGGAAAAAAGTCTTATCGAAGAGGAGATCAGTTCTTTGTTGCGAAAAAAGGTAATCGAAACTGCGAAACCATGTGTTGGTGAAGTCATTTCGCCTATATTTTTAACACCAAAACCAGATGGGTCATATCGCATGATATTGAATTTGAAAAAGTTTAACAAACAAGTTGTTTATCGGCATTTCAAAATGGACACTTTGAATACAATAGTCAATTTGATGTCAAAAGACTGCTACATGGCGTCACTTGATCTAAAAGACGCATACTACAGCGTACCGATTTCTAAGAAAGATAGAAAGTTCTTACGTTTTCGTTTCTATGGTAAAATGCTTCAGTACACGTCATTAGCGAACGGATTAGGGTGTTGCCCACGCCTCTTTACAAAAATTTTGAAAGTACCTTTATCCACCCTACATAAAGCAGGTCATATAACAACAGCCTATATTGATGACTTATATATTCAAGCGGATACCTTTGAAAATTGCGTTAGAAATGTCATAGAGACAATGCGTTTATTCACAAAGCTTGGATTTGTGATTCATCCAAAAAAATCATCATTCATCCCATCCAAGCAATTAAAAATGCTTGGCTTTATTCTGAATTCAGAAACGATGACTGTTTCCCCAACAGAAGAAAAAATCAATTCAGTGACGCATCTTTGCAGTCAGGTGATGCAAAGAAAGCACCTGCCTATTCGCCAAGTTGCACAAGTCGTGGGAAAAATGATTTCATGTTTTCCAGGCACCCTTTATGGGCCTTTATACTACCGTAATATTGAATACGATAAAATTTTTGCCCTTAAAACCCACAAAGGCAACTTTGATGCTTTTATGCAGCTATCGAAAGATAGCATACAAGAGTTAAGGTGGTGGGTTTCCTTTCCACGACAATTTTCAAAGCCACTCATTGTCCAAAAGCCATCTTTAACAATCACAACTGATGCATCTTTAAATGGCTGGGGTGCGGTCTGCAACAAGGACAAAACAGGTGGTCTATGGTCCATTGAAGAAAAATCGAATAATATAAACTACTTGGAAATGCTTGCTGTATTTTTTGGCTTGAAAATATTCGCTATTGATTGCACTGATTGCCATATCAGAATTATGACTGACAACACAACTGCTGTTTCAGTGTTAACCCATATGGGTACAAATCACTCCCAATCTTGTAACCCTTTGTGTAAATCCATATGGGAATGGTGTATTCATAGAAATATTTGGATCTCTGTCGCTCACATCCCTGGCAAGCTTAATGTGGATGCTGACAGAGAATCAAGACGTGCTCATAAAAATAGCACAGAATGGATGATCAATTCAGACATCCTTAAGTCATGCCTGCAAAAATTCGACTTCAGTCCAAATGTTGATTTATTTGCTTCACGCTTAAATCGACAGTTTCAGGCCTATGTGTCATATACACCAGAACCAGATGCATTTGCAGTTGACGCATTTACTGTAGACTGGTCGATGTACAAGAATTATATATTTCCCCCTTTTAGTCTCATACCCAAAATACTGAGGAAATTACTGGAAGATCAAGCGCAAGCAATATGCATACTTCCTCACTGGCCAACACAAGCATGGTACTCCAAGGCAATGACAATGATGATAGGACCTCCTGTAATCCTACAACCAAGCCAGTCACTACTTCGTCTTGCAACGGACAGCAAAACTGTTCACCCGTTACACGAGAAACTTCGTCTGATTGTATGTCACTTATCAGGGGTAAAGTAAAATCATCTTCGTTATCGAAGCCAGCTCAGGAGATCTTACTAGCCTCCTGGAGACCAGGTACCCTAAAACAGTATGATTCTTACCTTCATAGATGGGCTAAATTTTGCCATGACAATGAAATTAATGTGTATCAGCCAAGAGTAGAACAAGTTGTGGAGTTTCTCACCCAGTTGTTTCAAACGGGTCTTGGGTACAGTGCTATAAACACTGCAAGATCTGCCTTGTCTTCCATTGTTACCCTTGGGCATGTTCCCTTAGGGGAACATCCAATGATCAAACGATTTCTAAAAGGTATCTTTGAGTTAAGACCAAGTTTGCCAAAATATCCTTCCATTTGGGATGTGAGTATTTTTGTTGCTATATTTGAAAAAGCTAGCACCATTAGAAAAATTGAGCCTAAAAGAAATCTCTTTAAAAATGACCTCATTGCTATGTATATTGACTGGTCAACGTTGTCAAACTATTCATAAGATTGACATTTCACACACACAGCAACTGCCCAATTTGATTAGAATTACAATACAAGATACATTGAAAACTACAAAACCAGGTCGCCATATCAAACCTTTAGAGCTCTTGGCATATAACAATGATCCAGATCTGTGCATCGTTCGTCTTTTCAACGAGTATTTACTTAGAACTTCCAAATTACGAGAAGGACACACCCAATTACTGATCAGTTTTCAGAAACCTTACAAACCCGTCAGTAAAGATACAATTAGTCGATGGGTAAAAGCGACACTAAAAGCTTCTGGAATAGATACTGAGAAGTTCACAGCTCACAGTTGTAGGTCTGCCTCTGCTTCTGCCACAAAAAATGCAGGTTTGAGCTTAGTAGAAATAATGAAAACAGCTGGATGGTCTAATTGCGCCACTTTTGCAAAGTTTTATGACAAGAACATTATTAAGGAAAACTATGGACATAAGGTTTTAGAGAAATTTACTTGAATTGTACTGTACATTGAAACTTTATTACATTATTAGCATGGGCAATATTTAACCGTTTACTATGTTATAGTTTTGAGAAAATTGCTGAGAATTTCGTTGATTGTGTGTGCTCCTGACTGCAGGGCTTTAAAGTCTCATGTGATCCCAGAGTGACGTAGCTGATGACAGAGTAGAATTTAAAAATTAAACGAGACTTACCCAGTAAGTTGAAGTTTGATTGTAATTCTTCTCTGTCATCAGCAGGAACGAAGGGATCACACCCTCCCAATCATTGTATTTCTATGGATTTTTCCCTCCCTTTTGTGATCCCTGTGTTCCAATTAATCCTGCAGTCACTCGCGTTCAAAAATGACTTGCTGCGCCTGCGCGCTCGCTTCTCATGTGATCCCTTCGTTCCTGCTGATGGCAGAGAAGAATTACAATCAAACTTCAACTTACTGGGTAAGTCTCGTTTAATTTTTAAATTTATGCAAAAATTATCAAATATGCACACAATGCGTTTCGCAAGGGAAGGATGCTGTTCCGCTCGCTGGGTCAAGAACAAACTCAGAGTGAAGAAAATCGTCGCTGTGTTTGTGATTTCCAAGGCCATAATCACCAGTCGAAGTACATCAACATATGGTTCAAGTATTAAAGACTTTATAGACGCAATTAGAAGATACCAAGTGAATCCTAAGCTCAACTTGAGCATTATTTTTCAGCAACAGGGCAGGGCCTAAACTTAGTTAACGGTAAGTAACTGTCACGCTCAAACAGTTTTGCGATTTCATGGAGATAAATGAGTTCCTATCTCAGCGCTGGACTCCGTCTTCATTTGAAAAGTCGTTAAGAATGCGTTGACAGTTGTTTGGGTTTAATAGCCTGCATGCAGTTGAATTAATGATTTTAGAAGTGGATACCTATTTGTTAATATGTTTAGGGTCAGAGAGTTTCATGAGATATCAAAGCGATTTGTTGACTTGACCTGTCCGGAATTAAAGCGCAGAAACAAACGTCATAGAATGAAAACTTTTTTGTGTGACTTTAAAAAAGTTTCGATAAGATTTTGAATGAAAAATTCTGTTAGATGTCTTTTTATCACATGATCAGCAAGATGTCCACAAGATGTTCTGATTGACTCTCTTTTGAGTTTAATTAACAAGGCACCTGAACAGATGTTGGTCGGTCTCCAGCAAAAGTATTTGAAGAATTTTACTTTTTATTCACACCAAACCAGAATCATTCTTATTTAGATGGGGAAGTTTGCCATCATAGAAAGTATGATGTCATAACAAATAGGTTCATCCAAGATCCCAAATGAAAGTCACAATGACTCTTCCAGAAGTTCTACAGGAAAATTCTACACAATTCACAATTGGGAAGATAATAGATAATTAGTGTACGTATGTCCTCTGAAGTTTCACTTTGAAACAATGATGCAAAATGCAGCGCAACAAGAACCTACCCTATCTTACCTATTTGATGCAAATACACAAACTGAACTAATCCATGCATTCCTGAAAGCAATGCACCCTTTGGGATTTAGGTCCACATCATCTCAAAGCAAATGAACTAATTCAAAAGAGCTTAGACATCATTTTGAATAGGGTGTGTGGCTGCCAGGCTCTTTTACTCACATGTATTGCATTCCTTTATGGAACTTTAATCTATTCTACAACAGAGTCTGGATCAAGCAAGTAATATTTTTAAACAGTTTTTATATGAAAGGCTTGGGCTTGACCAAGTGGCATAAAAGCTGCTTGACTATGGTGCTAATTCAAAATTTCCCCAGGCATTTCAAATGGATATACTGTGCCAATGGCCCATATCACTTGGGCTCCAACCACATTCATTCAAGTCCCATCCCTGAACCAGGAAGCCTAAGCAGCATGCAACTCAGCATCCATCTATCAGTATTTGGGTAACTTTCCAAAATCAAGATTATATACATTAGAAAAAGGAAATCAATTGCTGAATTCAAACATGAATTGATCAAGCACTCATAATGTCAACTCTGTAGCCACATCCTCCAATAACATCCTTGCACAGACCGACTTTTGGAATCATGTCCTGCATCCAGGTTTGAGAAGCTGTCTTGAAAAGTCTTTACCATTGTAATGCCCTCATAATTCTCTCAAAGAGCCTACTGCCATAATTTCCACTGAAGACCAGGTAAAATGTATACTGTAAACTTGATGTAAAGTGGTTTGGATTAAAAAAAATGCTAGAACACTTTGTTTTCATTACAAATTTTAAGGACACAAGTCCTAAGGGCATCAGTGTGTTCAAATTATTCTACTTTTTTTGTCATCCATACATCTCTTGATCAAGTTTGCAACCAGAAGATGCACATAGGATTGTTTGCAGTCCTACAAGCAGTGCCTGACACTTTGCTAAATATCTGGGGAACAAAGATAACAAAGCTTAAAAAGTATTGCTAAATTTATTGTTTTTGAACTAAAGATCTTTTTTCTCACCAACATTAGGGGATGATGGTACTCTTTCGCCTCCCAGATGTCCGTTTCTGCATACAGGGTATCAGCATCATTTTAAGCATAAATGCCTGATGACCGGAAGCCGTTAAGGGTCCCATAGGAGCTTCACACAAAGATCGACTGTGTTGATCAATAGAGTACCTAGAAAAAACATGCACACGTATACTTCAGAGAGTTTCAGCTTGATGATGGTGATGTCAGTCAGGCCTGGTCAGACATTGAGCAGAAAACTAAAGATCAGAAAATTGTTAAGTGATGGATTTGAACTATTTTTACCATTGATGAAAATATATTTGTCAATTTGAAGGGCAGTGAAACAGAGCAGGTTCCTGTTACTTCCAGTGTAGTCACATTTGTAGTTCTTGGAAATTGGATTGACTCAATCTTAATCACAAAAGAATATCACACTCAAATTTCAAAACATAATGGACTGGCTAAGTGGTGTATAGAGTTCAAACCAAATCGCAAGTCAAGAGTACAAACTGAAATATCAAATAACTAGATCTATTGTAGGGAGATTTCTCAAATTTTGAGTTAATGTTTATAAGGTGGTAAATGATTCATATGGTTTCATGTATAGTAAGTACATTCAGCAAATAGAAGATCAAACAAACATGTTTTTGATAAGAGATTTATTGTAAGAAACTTAACTCTCAAAGTGCTAAAAAATAAGGTAAAGAGCACCAGTAATGGGGAAAATTGCTCAAGAAATTATTTCCTTTAGTCAAAGGCAATGCTCCGCATGTTTTAGGTTGTTTTATGATATTTCTTGTATATAGTATATATTCCAGAGGGTAAGTAGGTAAGTATAAATTTGCCACAAATAAAAGAAAATTACAATGGTTGAAAGAAAAGGAAAAAGCAAAATAAATGAATGAATAAATAAATAAATAAATAAAATATTTACAATATATTTTATATAGCAAGTTTAAATACAAGTTAAAAACACCCCTAATTAAAGTGGCAGGGATAGCATTATCAGATCGAGTTGACCTTATTTCCATAATGGTCCCCTTAGAGGTGATTGCAAAGGAAAAAAATATATATATGTATATAGACATTATATTGGAAATTACAATGGTTGAAAGAAAAGGAAAAAGCAAAATAAATGAATGAATAAATAAATAAATAAATAAAATATTTACAATATATTTTATATAGCAAGTTTAAATACAAGTTAAAAACACCCCTAATTAAAGTGGCAGGGATAGCATTATCAGATCGAGTTGACCTTATTTCCATAATGGTCCCCTTAGAGGTGATTGCAAAGGAAAAAAATATATATATGTATATAGACATTATATTGGAATGCGCTTTTGGATACAGCATAATTATGGTAAGGCCAAGACATGACTGTGAGAGAGGATGTGCGGTTTTAGTAGAACACATTGTCTTTTTCCTCTCTCTGTATATTTTGGAAACAATTGTCCTTGATTTTGTGCTGAAACGAATTGAATTGATGGGTACTTAGTGATGTTAGAACAATGGAATGGCCTCAAACAACTTAGTTCTGAAATTTTTGGGAGGGTATCAGAAGTGAACATGAAGATTATTGTGCAAATTGTAACGTACTTATAACAGTCTCTGAGTACATACTCAGATCTGAAAATTTTTGAAAGTTGCCAAGTTTCTAATGAAAATATGCCTTATCTCTAGCATTATAAAGCTTGATTTTCTTTTTTTGTGCAGTTCTTCATGAAAACCGCTCAATGAATGTTGGTTAAATTTTAGCAAACCATTTTCAGGCTGCAAGTTCATTACAAAGATTAGTTTTTATAGGAGAAATTTGATGCTGTAACAATTCTATGATTCATTGTATTCATATTTAGTTGTGTTTATCACAGTTTCCAAATAAGCTAAACTGTGGTTAAACTGAGAAAAACGTTTTATTAGTAGGTGGTTAGTAGGTGAAATTATCAACTTTTAGAAATCAAAGAACAAGGAAATATGATTTTCTTTGTGTGTTGCTATGATTTCTGCATGTCTCATGCAAATTTTGTATCACCAAATCACTTCTAAACAATACTGGATATACAAGCTTCTTTTCAATTTATTTCAAGAACTTCATGCTAAGTTGAACTCTAAAATGTCATTGCACTATCACCCTCCATCACCCTTACAAAATTATATTCAGGCTCTAAACAGATGTTACAGGAGATTGATAATGTGACATTACACTTGCAAAACATTTCAGCCGTTCCTTTCTGTGGGCATTTTTATGTGGCATCATCTTAATTTGAGATAGACAATACAGTAGATATTCCTTGGAAAACAGTCTCTACAAAAGAGTCCATAAGGGGACATGTCACAGTATCACAGAAGTAGTTATCAGTTTCTTTTTGTCATTGTGGTTTTTCATTGTTCCAACACAACCACTTACCTGTACATTTTCTAAGAGCATTATAAATTTTGAGGAGGATTTGGAAGAAACAGACTGCAAAATTATTTAGCATAAAATTGCTTGATAGAAATTTTACATGTGGATTAATGCAAATTTATGCAGTATTGACAATATTGAATCCAGTTAGGGAGTTTTATGCTTTTAAGTGTTGTCACTGGATCCACCCTCACTTGTGGTGCTTGAGACCATAGATTTAAGAGACCATGTATAAGTGAAAAGTTCCAATAAGAAAAGATCTATATTTTATCAAAGGGAATGTAAGCACGTAATAGTGGCTCAAGCCACTTATGGTCAACTTCTAGCCTATCAGATATAGAATTTCCAGTTGACATCAATCAAATTCCCAAATATAGTGGAGCATGTGTGATCGCCCGTTGCTTTCATTAGATTATTTTTGTTATAGGCTTACATATGCTTTGATTCCCTTTAATGGGTCTAAAAGTGAAATTTCTTGAATTTCTACATGAATATGGCTTTCTTGCCTAGAGGGTGGTGAGAGGTTTCGAGGCCTAGGCACGAAACTGTGAATTGAGCCATTGAGGCCCTGTGCAAGCAAAGCGATCAGAAAATGTTTTCAATTTCAAAATGTTTTCAATCAAACCCTTTAAATTGAATGTTCAATTATGAGGCCCCTAGACCTAGAGGCTCTGGCGCAAATTATCCCTTGCCCCCCTCTTGGCCATCCTGTATGCCTAACAACTAGGAATTCTTTTCATGTTGATGCATCCAGAGTCTGCATTGTAACAAGTCATGGCATCACGACACGGTTGGATGGGCTGTCACAATGTTTGGGGCCACAGCCATGCCAAATTACCTCCTGGAGGCCAGTTGCTGCTCACATCAACACCACCTTTTTCTTTCCATTTTGTTAGCTTTGTATGCAAATGATTCTCAAAAAAGGTGTTGTTCAATTAATTTCCACCTGCTGTATCTATGAATCATCTCCAAATATTTCAGTCAACTTGATTAATTAATCATGCCCATTGGATTCAGACATTTTTAGGACTTTATCTTGTGGACGTTATGCGTTTGAAGTTTAAAGGCTAGGGACGTCACAGCGACCACCACAATGATGCACATTACCATCATTGAAGGATGGCCGATTATGGTCATGATGGCATCAAAGTTAGAGAGTCGTCATTATGATCCTTTGCATTTCAAAGAATTTCCAGTGATTTGAGTGGTTGATACTTCATTGAACGCAAAGGATCATGGTTATGATGTGACTTTATCCTCCACGCAATCCTCTTTAGAGTTCTAACTACGACAGCGATTGAACACCAATGATAAGATATACAGTACGTCAAAGTTGAGACAGGACAACTAAACTGGGCATCTCAGAAACAAACAAACAAACAAAAGGACCCCTCTCTACCATGCAGCAGATGCTTGACACCAACGCAATCTTCTAACTTTGGAAATTCAGAAAAATGACAGTACTTGAGTGCGAAATAGGCGTAGCCCTTTGACCAAGATAACACGCTCAAACAAGGCGATTGTGTGTTTAGTGAAGTTGGTGTGAAACAAGCCCTGATGTGGATTCCTTCAGATGATTGAAGACTTAAGACAAAGTTATGCCACATGCCGCCAACACAGCTAAACCAGCTTTTCTAGCCCTGGTTAGATTTCAACAAATCAGTGAAACCAGGAACGAAGCAGAACTTATGTGATATTTTTAATGAAGATTTGAACATTTTGTCTTCATGCACTGTGGTAGTAAGTTGCGGTGCCCCTGGATTGAAAATGCTTTGTGAAGCAGTGTGACGTTTAAAGGTCATTTTGCAATGCTACTTCATCACAAGCAGTAACCCACGGATATTGACGTAAAACATTAAAAAACCAACAGTCAGCCTTCGTAGATTTCTCTAGAAATAAAACGTTTTGATTGTTACGACGAGGTTCCTTGTCTTCATTTTATTTTCCACCATGCATCTGAAGATAAATTTTTTTAGGAAGCTGAGAAGGTAAGCTTCCCACAGTTATAAGAGGTGGCGAGTCTCTGTACTCTCAATAGAATGCTCGACAGGGCAGGGGGCATAGGTTCCAAATCTTTGAACAGGTAAACTCGGTGACCTATTTCTTTGAACTGAATGACTTCAATGAAACTTAAACTATTTGGTTATACCTCTGCTGTAGGACTTTTCTGCAACCTTCAACATTTTCAGAATTAGAGAGTTATTCTTCTTGTTCGAGAATTCTTTTCTCGAATTCTGCTTCAGTTTAGAAACTGTTTAAGGCGAAATGATTTAATTTCCAAGAAAACCATAGTTTCTGGAGGTTTACAATCAAGCAAAAGGTATCAAGCAAAAGTTTGTCACTTTTATATCCACCTTCGCCAATTTTAAGTATTTGTAACCTGTGCTCTCGAACCACCAATCTTCACGTTAGTAGTTAGCCACTTTAGTAATGAGCCTTCCCTGCTCTAAAGTACGACCAAAAACTATGTTGAGTTCAAACGTTTTTAGATGCCATTTCGGCTCTATTTGCTTAATAGTGAAAGTTAAGGTCTCTTTCGAAAGAAGAAGAGAAGCGTAATATCCTTAAGCAGTATTTTCGAAATTCAAACTCACAGAAGGGGGTTGAAAGCAAGCCTCAAAAAAGGCAACTCTTGGCCCTCGGTGCTGTCGAGGTTGAAAAACATATGGCTGAAAAGCTCTATCTTAGCTGTATCCAAATCCCGGGGGGGGGGTACTTGACCAGATTTTGGACGGGGACGTGCCATCGAGGTTTCAAACACATACCCGTTCCTTATACCAATTTTTCCAAAATGTATACCCGACTTTATACCAATTTATCTAAAATATATACCGGACTTTATCTCAATTTTCCGAAAATGCATACCCGACCCTATACCAATAGCGAAAATTGCAAAAATCGATACCGTTCCTTATACCGAAATCGTGGAAATCGATACCGTTCCTTATACCAAAATCGTGAAAATCGATACCCTTCCCGATGGCACGTCCCCGTACCCAAAATATGTATAGTAGCTCCCCCCCCCCGGGATCCAAATCTGTGATCCGTTTATCTGTCAACCCAATAGGTTTTTGTCCATATGCGAGGAAATGGCCAAGGGTTAGCAGATTTTGGAAAAGTTGGTTTCGCCAAATTGGGGGCAGCAGCAAGTCGCTACTGCAACGAATAACACGGACTTTATCACAGCAAAACTGTATCGAGCATAGATAAAGCCCCTGTTATTTGTTGTTGTAGCAACTTAGTGCTTCCCTCGTTATTGAGAAAACCAGATTTTCCAAAATCTGCTAACCCTTGGCCATTTCTTCGTTTGTAGACAAAAACCTATTGGGTTGACAGATAAACGGATCACAGATTTGGATACAGCTAAAGAAGAGCTTTTCTGTCATGTATTTTTTCAACCTTGCCGGCTGCGTAGGCCAAGAGCTGCCTTTTTTGAGGCTTGATTTCAACCCCCTTCTGTGTAAGTTCAAATTTCGAAAATGCTGCTTAAGGATGTTACGCTTCTCTTCCTCTTTCGAAAGAGACCTTAACTCTTACTTTTAAGCAAATATAACCGAAATGGCATCGAAAAATGTTTTAACTCTACATAGTTTTTGGTCGTCCTTTACGTACATTGATTTCTTGTACTAAAGGATAGCTGATGACTTGGTGTTGCATTCTTTTTTCTGTCATTTCATCACTATGATTCTTCTTGCAAGGACGTATCTTATGAATTGCATAAACCTTCAAGACTGTGGTCTAACATTTTCTTGCGAACATTATTGTTTTTCACTTTTGGTGGTGTATTTTCATTTTTGTTATAAACTTATTTGACAGTTATTAGCCGAGCCTGACAGTTACTGAAAGAATAGTTCTTCTTGGAAAAAATTATTGTAAGCCAGCAGTTTTGGGAAGGGCTACCATTTGTCTTTACTTCATAAGCGGATTTAGTGCAGTTATTCACGAACCGCAAGCAAGGAAATCGAAAGGTCATTAATACTCACTGGTCTACATTTATTGGCAACATTAATGCGGACTTGTTCTCCACCCTCCACCAATGTTGAATCAGGTGCAAATGATTGTGTACCGTTCCAAAAAATGTCAGTGAGACATTGAACAGAGATAAACGCGTTCATTCTTGGCAGCAGTTTTGAGTTTCGGTGATGTTAGTGGAACGGAATCTAGCCAAGCAAAAGTGGTCCTTCAAATACAATTGTCAGTTTCAGAAGCAGAATTCAAAATTTAAAGTCAAGTAAATCATGAGCTAGAATAGAGCCATAGAAACCCCTTAGCAACATTTTACTTATTTTTCTGTCATGAGTTATGTAAATTTTCTCATCTAATTCAGCCTTTGACTGACAGAATAACATTTAGTTTTGAGCATGTCTCCCGTATGCTGGTGTGTATCGATCATAATCAAGAAACCTTACCCACAAGTAGTGTGGTGAGCAAAATTGGCTTTTGATGGTTTTGGTCTGCGAGGTGCAAAATTATCGAAATTGAAAGTGAAGCAGTAAATCCACGCAGCTCGTATGATGTCATCATTTGCGTTACCTTAATATCCGGTGAATGGTTTTGGATGACCACTGATCAATGATAGTAAAACGCAAAAAGTTTTTGGATAATTGTGTTCATTGTTTCATCCTAGACAAAAGACGCCTGTCCTAACCAATTATCAAAGACAATAGCACCCCAAATCCTGATGAATTTGTCATCTAATCAATCAGCGCAGACACCCCCTGTTTCCTTTATCATTTTATATTCATGCCCGTATGAGGTCCGAAATTTAAAGGGGGGAAATTCAAACTATGTAAATGATAGTGACCTCTTTTGAAGACACCCGGAATAAATCGAAATGTCTAATAAACGTTATGATGTGTTTGAACATCATTCAGGGGGATGGTGTTTGAATTGAGTTATGAAGGGATTGAATGATAATGAAAGTTTCCCCCGTGAAAGCAGCTTGCATTTGAAATTGTTTTTGGTTGGAACAGGTGGTTTCTTTGATATCGAAAGGCATAGTCCTGTTTAATTCTTCTGTGCGATCTACACATGCTTGAATCGAAAGAAGGCCTGCTTCTATGTAATGGAGTTGATTTCAAACATGCCTAACAGTTTCAAATCGATTTTGTCCTTCAGTTTCTCTTCACAAAAGAACATGTCGGAAGACACGAACATCGCGATTGCAATTTATGACTACAAGGCACAAGAAGGGACAGAGCTGAGTATAACGAAGAATGAGAAGTTGGTTGTTTTGGATGATACTCAACCATGGTGGAGAGTGAAGAACGACAAAAACTTGTCAGGTTATGTACCTTCGAATTATCTTGAGCGCAAGGGAGGAAAGAAAACAATCATTGGGCATTTGAAGAAGATTGGTGGGGGTAAAACTGGCAAGGAGAAAATCACTAATAATGATTCAACAACGCCAGCTGCGAATAAAGTTCTGGGGAAAAGTGGAAACAAAATATTATCGATTTGCATCGCCAAATTTAATTATCCATCGCAGAGAGATGACGAACTCGATTTGAAGAAGGGTGATCAAATTTTAGTCACAGAAAAAGAGAATGATGGATGGTGGAAAGGCGAATCAAACGGCAAATCGGGATGGTTCCCAAATAATTATGTCGATATTACAGATGCCAAAGATGCCCCTTCCGAATACGCTACCCCTGATGACGTCATGCCATTTAGATCAAACGGAGGCATGGATCAAATACTCTGCAAAGTACGAACACTGTATCCATTTAGTTCCCAATCAAACGAAGAACTTTCTTTTGAAAAAGACATTGTTTTAGAAATTATTGAAAAGCCCAAGGATGATCCTGATTGGTGGAAAGCAAGGACCCCCACGGGAGAGGTCGGTCTTGTTCCAAGAAATTACGTCCAGGAAGTAGACATGATCATCCCTGAACCGATGGAGATGACAAAAAGCCCTGTAAAAGTAGAATCACCCGATCACCCGTTTGCAGATGAAGAATGGTATCATGGAAAATTGATGAGAGTTGAATGTGAAAAGTTGTTACATGATTATGGCAAAAATGAGGAATTCCTCCTTCGTGACAGTGAAAGTCGGGTAAGACTCTATTCTTTGTTGTTATTTGCTTTCATGTCTATTTCTCATTTATTTTGGTTTCGGTAAACATGAGGAATTTCTCCTAGTTGACAGTAAAAGTTGGGTAAGGATCGTCTTGATTTTGTTTCTCTTTTGTTACCTTGACGTTTACTCATTCATTTTCTGTTTTGGTTTTTGATGACAAAGCATTAACCAAAATGAACCGAGATGTTCACCGGAGGTAGGGGTGATGCAATATTCCCCAGATGTTCCCGTTATGTTTCCAAATATGTTTTGTCACGTTATGATTTTTCCATCAGACAGTCGTTAAATGCTTCTCAAATAGTTCCCGTTTCCTATCTCCAAGAGAATCACACCACTTAAATTTGTTGTGAACGGATGATCTCTGAAACTTCCTGGAAATTAAACGTTTCCTCATCTGCTAGGTTAACCTTCTTGTCGAACACTTGAAATGAGAATTTTATTCAAAAGATTTCGGTGATTGGTGTAAAAGAGGTGTACAAGGTTCTATCTCAATGACTGATGCCGTGAAATTCAGCAGAGTTATATCAAATGAAGAAATATTTTCCTCGTTCCAAACGCTTTAGCATGACGGTCAGAAAGTGTTGTTGTGGTCCCCATATTCTCAAACTCACTACGCAATACAATGACTTTCGTTCATTCTTTTCGTTATTGTTATCGCTTCAATTCTAACAAAGGCTAATGTAGATAGTGTACCACCGATCTTCTAATAACTCATCATCTGGTCTTCAAATCAGCTGCAGATATTTCGTGTCTTTTGTGTACAGGTAGCCAGTATTTCGTGCTACACCATCAGTAAACATCGCGTTTCCTTTCTGTCTCTAACATTTTGCCGTGTTTCATTTTGTGTGCAGGTTGCGTATTATTTAACACCAGCTCGTACGTAAATAATCGGCTTTCCTTTCCGTCTGTACTAGACAGACATTTTTATCCTTTCACTTTTACCTTCGCTGGTCAGCCTCTCTTTACAGATAACAGTCGTCTCGTACCAGTTCAGTTTTGAAGAAAGTATTCTCCATTCTCCTCACAAAACTTTTGTTTGTCGACGTGTTTATGAACCAGAATTGTCTCGCCTCCTTTTTGGTGTCGCATGCTACATTTCGTTTTAGTTTGCTTACCATAGACCTTTCCTTGTACGTATGTATTCCTCTGTTACTAAAAACCCAACCCATGATTCTTAGAGACTTTGGTGCTCAAAGGTAAGAAATTAAGAAGTTTTCGGTCTAGCTGAACTTCCTATGTTTCTTACCAGAATTTTTTTGTTTGTTTCGGTTGGAGAGTTCTCTTTCTCGATGAAGAGACAGGTGGAATAAATCATCCCTCGTTTTATTCCAGTGATGTCTTGCATCAAAATGAAAAGGATTGGACAAGTCCAATGACAAGAGTCTAACTGATAACTTCTTGGTTCTTTTACTCGATATTTTGTGGAGTCAGCGTACAATTAGTCAAATACCATACACCAATTCAACACAGTTTTTATCCCAGTGGTAACCCTTGGCATGTGATATAAATTGATTCAAGTTTTGGCAGAGGAGGGAGGGGCTTATTAGAGGGCGGTTGTTTGTTTTTTGTTTTGTTTGTCAATTTATTTTGAGGGGGCTTGTCAGGATTTCCAGCTACTGAAAGCTAATTTAGGCCCATTGTGCATGCCGCATCCAGGCATGAAACTCCTAGTTTAACATCCCTTCTGAAGGACGACGAGGTGGGTTGTGAGGTTAGGCCTCCGAGGTCACCCGTCTGGAGTTTGACCACACTCGATCGAGATCGAGCTTTACTGCAGTTACCTGACGAAAACTGTTTGGAAAGCTATTCAGCCACTCACCCTGTAAGTAGAGAAGGAGAGAGGGATGTTAAATATTTTGCAGAGAGGGATGTTAAATATTTTGCAGAGAGGGATGTTAAATATTTTGCAGAGAGGGATGTTAAATATTTTGCAGAGAGGGATGTTAAATATTTTGCAGAGAGGGATGTTAAATATTTTGCAGAGAGGGATGTTAAATATTTTGCAGAGAGGGATGTTAAATATTTTGCAGAGAGGGATGTTAAATATTTTGCAGAGAGGGATGTTAAATATTTTGCAGAGAGGGATGTTAAATATTTTGCAGAGAGGGATGTTAAATATTTTGCAGAGAGGGATGTTAAATATTTTGCAGAGAGGGATGTTAAATATTTTGCAGAGAGGGATGTTAAATATTTTGCAGAGAGGGATGTTAAATATTTTGCAGAGAGGGATGTTAAATATTTTGCAGAGAGGGATGTTAAATATTTTGCAGAGAGGGATGTTAAATATTTTGCAGAGAGGGATGTTAAATATTTTGCAGAGAGGGATGTTAAATATTTTGCAGAGAGGGATGTTAAATATTTTGCAGAGAGGGATGTTAAATATTTTGCAGAGAGGGATGTTAAATATTTTGCAGAGAGGGATGTTAAATATTTTGCAGAGAGGGATGTTAAATATTTTGCAGAGAGGGATGTTAAATATTTTGCAGAGAGAGAGGGATGTTAAATATTTTGCAGAGAGGGATGTTAAATATTTTGCAGAGAGAGAGGGATGTTAAATATTTTGCAGAGAGGGATGTTAAATATTTTGCAGAGAGGGATGTTAAATATTTTGCAGAGAGGGATGTTAAATATTTTGCAGAGAGGGATGTTAGATATTTTGCAGAGAGGGATGTTAAATATTTTGCAGAGAGGGATGTTAAATATTTTGCAGAGAGGGATGTTAAATATTTTGCAGAGAGGGATGTTAAATATTTTGCAGAGAGGGATGTTAAATATTTTGCAGAGAGGGATGTTAAATATTTTGCAGAGAGGGATGTTAAATATTTTGCAGAGAGGGATGTTAAATATTTTGCAGAGAGGGATGTTAAATATTTTGCAGAGAGGGATGTTAAATATTTTGCAGAGAGGGATGTTAAATATTTTGCAGAGAGGGATGTTAAATATTTTGCAGAGAGGGATGTTAAATATTTTGCAGAGAGGGATGTTAAATATTTTGCAGAGAGGGATGTTAAATATTTTGCAGAGAGGGATGTTAAATATTTTGCAGAGAGGGATGTTAAATATTTTGCAGAGAGGGATGTTAAATATTTTGCAGAGAGGGATGTTAAATATTTTGCAGAGAGGGATGTTAAATATTTTGCAGAGAGGGATGTTAAATATTTTGCAGAGAGGGATGTTAAACATTTTGCAGAGAGGGATGTTAAATATTTTGCAGAGAGGGATGTTAAATATTTTGCAGAGAGGGATGTTAAATATTTTGCAGAGAGGGATGTTAGATATAGCTTTCAGGGTATGTTTACCAAATGTTGTATTTCATTCCATAGGCTGGAGACTTCTCTTTATCAATGAAAGCACCCTCAAGAATAAAGCATTTCAGGATCAAAGCGGACGGAAGTCAATACGTCATCGGCCAACGAACATTTGATTCGATTGACGACCTTATAACACATTACAAAACATCGCCAATCTTCACAACAGAAAGTGGCGATAAAATATATCTTGGCAGACCATTTAGCCGTGCTATTACACAAAGTAGGCAGTGAGTGAGATAAAGTAAGTAATCAGGGCATTTTGGACAACCATTTTCGTTTTAGATGCAGTCGGTTTAAGAGCTTGTACCTCATAATCGTAAGTCAAAATGTTGACTGGTGCACTAGACCGTGCAGCTGCTGTACAGAAGAATCTTGCCAGTCCTATTTAGGCCCAAACTCTGATTTCTCTAGAGTACCAATCAGATTGCGAGATTTGTGAATTACTTTTGTTACGGCAAAGGTAGTAGAATAGACGATTACGCTAAAGATGGCGGCAAGGAACTTTTTACCAAGATGCACTGCGTTCTTTTATCGAATTCCTATAGAATCGTTAAGGATGCTTAATTCGAACGCAATGCATCTTGGTTAAAAGTTCCTTGCCGCCATCTTTAGCGTAATCGTCTATTTTCGATTCGATTGAAGAACTAATAACATCCCTGCAAGATTTGAGATTCGAAGCCATGATACCTTCATCATTCCATTGATGATGGTAGAAAATAGGGTCAGCTTTTTCGCTGTTTCATTATCACTTTATGAGTCCCTGTTGAGTAAGGTTTACCTCAGGCCAGGAAAAAATCTTTTCCATCCTGCGACCAGACAAAATTATGTTTTGATTTCCTGCACGAATAAGTTATTAATGGAAATATTCAGCTTTCACACAGAGAGGTCAGGCTGCAATGATAGGCAATGAGCTTGTAACCGGATATTTTGTAGATGTGTGTGATTTTTCGTGGAAAATAGATTCGGAGGAAGTTTGGAAAGGTTGAAGTTAGAGTCCCCTGAAAGAAATCATCAATAATTTCTAAAAGGCACGAGGGAAGATGAAGTTCTGCGCTTCTCTCATATATATTTGTTGCATATAATATTCATAAAAGCATCACAGAAATCTAATCTATTTAAGGTAACTGCCTTGATTCTATTATTTCATGATGAAAAATGTGAAAACCGACCATGATACATGAAAAACGATAGATTTTGAGAAATTTCCTGCAGGACATCATGAACTGAACATTTCTTGCGACCACCCGATCACATAGTCACGTGGGTATTTATGCCCTGATTTCACCAATCAGATAGATAAATTTGATTTCTTGGTTTGACCAGTAGAATGCCACATTCGATACTCTGGCCTGTTGAAAGGGGCTGGGTCACGTGACGGCAAACAAACTTGTTATCTCTATAATCTATATCGGTGCCAGCACGTGACCATTGTGTTCTGCGCAGATTTTGGTGGATTTAGTGAATCCGCAATGACATTGCTCGTAAAAATCCACCAACATCTCTGCATCCTACAACATATGAGCGTTGAGCATCTCGTTGATTCGCTACGAAGCTCAAGAGTCTGCCTTCAAAATAATGCCTTCATTTTCAGAAAAGTAATGGGAAATCGCTGTGATATGGCCTATCAAAAATGCTGCAAAATCGTCGCTTCGAAAGAAGTTTGTTTACAATACGTCATCCGGCCCCTTTTAGCTGATTTGACCTGCGAATGTGAATGGGGGATTTTTTTGGGGCGAATGTATTGAGAAGGGATTCCAGTAATGAGCCTAGTTCGTAGATTCACAGGAAATACAGTTTTGAAATAAAACGCTATGGGCATCGTCGATCAGATCAAAGCATTAAAGCTACAGTTTGTTGTATTAATTCATCATTTGTCATTTTTCGTTTTCTACTAATTTTTTCTAGTCACTATTTTTTTATCTGGACAAACCATCAGAAATAGGAGTGAGTTTAAAGAGTTCCTTGGGGGTTCATAGCTGCTCCTGTTCCAAATCTGAAGTGAGGGAAAGGTTCATTGATGGAAATTTTTAACGGAAAGATCAGATACCAAATTCTAAAATTCGGTAGATTTAAAGTTTTCGTGGATTACGTTCCATTCCTTGCTATTTCGGATTCAGCGGAAGTTTTTAGGCCTGTCTCCGTTTAAGGCTTTTCTATAGCTTCTAATGCACGCTTATCTTGTATATAATTTCTGATCAAGGTGTCCGCAATGGATCGCCGAAGGTAGCACTGCGGTGGGCATGCCTCCCCCAGTTTACTTTAGTCGTTATTTGTTCATAAACAAAAAGGATGCAAAAAACTTTTGGTAAGCCTTCAAAATTCTGCTTGTTTATAATTCCACCCCACATTTTCAGCGCTGGCAACACCCTTGTTATGTAGTTCTTAAAGAAAAGCATATTTAAAACCAGGTCCACACATTTATGTGATTATGGAAAATATAAGCCTGTCCATAGAAGAAGACACATTTTCACAAAGCGGCCTCATTCTGGATTTTTTCAAAATTTCTTTAGCTTGCGTCGTATAAAATTTTCTGACCTCATATTCACATTCAGCACCCTAATCATAGTTTAATTGCAAATTTTCAGCATCTTACTGTTATTGATTTTAATTTTACTATGAGGATAACAAATTTAAGAATTTATAAGGGATTTGACTGTGAATAATGACTAAGGGTGTGAAGTCAGACCCCGCACGATTTTTGCGGTCAATTCCCAAATATATTCTCAAATTCATTATCGAAATAAAATTGAAATCTCGGACTCTAGGAATAGGAAAATTTGCAATTGGACGAAACTTCGGATGCTCAATCCAAATTCGCAGTCAGGAATTTTCAAAAATTTCCAAAACGAGAGCGTTTGTTGAAAAGCACGTATTTGAAACGATATACCTGGTCGATAAGCAAGCTGCATATGCAGCCCTTCCCCATTAATCTTTGAATTAACCTATATAGGCAAATTCGAGAGTTCAACGTGTAATTCCAAAGGTGTATGCGATATCATGAAATGTTTGGTACATCTGCATTTCACAGGTAAATGATACGCGCCAGGGCGTGGAAGTTTCTCATGTACATAACTTCAAGTGTAATGAGCTGAATTCGTAACGGAACAATTAATTCCAGCGGTTGTAAAAATGTGACCCCCGTGCTCTTTGCATCTACCAGAGTAGGGCATTTTGCAATTCAAAATATGCTACAGTTCTCTTGAATAACACTATTTTCTGTACTTTATAGATAGATTATATCACATCTGGATAGAATTATTAAAAAACAAGGATAACACTCGATCAGGCTGAAGATCATACTTCAATTCTTGCGGTGCTGTAACGTCATCAATGCGAAAAATATTCTTTTCACACCTCACTCGTGTCTCGTATTTTAGGCAGATCCTACAAAACCGGAGACAGGGCAACCACTTTAAAACATTCGAAGTTGAAAAGTGCTCTTAGATTATAACGGTACTACGACGTCGTTGATATTATTGAACTGTCGAAGGATGGAATGCGAAACGTCGTCTGGAAAACCGTTGGGTTGGGTACGTTACTTGGTTCATGGTCCAATAATTTTTGGGGTTGCTGATGACAAAATTTGACGAGTTGAGTGCTGTTAAGTTCTAGTGTTATTACGACATTGTTAGAATGGTGGAACCGTTGTATACGTCACTTTCCTTAAAATAAACTCACATCTGTTACCGTAGGTAAATCTTGCTAAGGTTAGAGACAGTAAAATCCCCATACGACACTCAATCAGGTTGAAAATCGCTCTTAAATTCTAAGTCAAATAAGATGAAAAGTGGTATTATGACGTCATTAATATGATAAAAGCATCGTGGAATGGACCGTACTTTACACCTATCATAAAATACACTCATGTCTGTTACTGTAGGCAAATCCTACACAGCTGGAGACAGTAAATTTCCTGTAGAATATTCGAGGAAGTGAAGAATCGCTCGTAAATTCTGGTGGTATTTTGACGTCCGTCGCATAATAAAATTGTCGCAGGATAATGTATACTTCACACCTCTCTCAAAATATTCTCATGTCTGTTCCCTTCGGTGCCTTTAAGCAGATCCTACAGAAGTAGGAGACATTGAAGTTAAGAATCCCTCTTAAATCCTAGTGGTGGTTGACGTCACAAATGTGATAAAATGTCGTACATTGAAACACCCACACCTGTACTTAAATATAACCAACTTTGGTATTTTTAGGTGGATCTCATCACATTTAGAGACAGCTGAAGAGATTCCTCGTGTAGCACTCCATCAAGTTAAGAATATCTGTTAAATTCTAGCTTGGATGTCTGGAGTCAAAAAGGGACAAGAATTTTGTGACATGATTTTGGTAATATGAAATATGTTTCCGTCTTGTTACTTTCGTAACCGATCAGTCATTCAATCAATGAATCAATGAATGAATCAATAAATCAATCAATCAGTCAAGTTAAGGGGCTTACCTGCAGTTTAGTTGTAGTATGATAACAACGTAAGTGCGATATGTCGTAGGATAAGTACCCTTTACACTAATCGTAAAACACAGTCATTCCAAGTATGTTTTAGTCTTATTTCATCACATTAAGGAATTTGATATTGTTTCTCAAAGCTGCATTTAAGGATGTCATGGTTTTACTGTATGGATCAGCTATTATGTAATGTACGCCTTTCAGACTTTGCTGTAAAGATAACCAATTCTTGTATTTTAGGCCGCTTCCATCATATCTAGAGACTCCTAAATATTAACACCCAATCAAGTTAAAGATCCATAACTAATCGTGATCCTTCGCGACCCTGAAGTGTACTTATGCATGTGTGAGATGAAGATAGAAATTTAGGCCCAAAGCCCAACAATCATCGCAAAGGCTCAGAGCACACCAATCAAATAATCGATCAATCAAATAATCGACCAATCAAATAATCGATCAATCAAATAATCGATCAATCCAATAATCGATCAATCAAATAATCGATCAATCAATCGATCAATCAAATAATCGATGATAAACCATGATTCTTATTCCTGTGTTTGTCAGCCTGATCTGGTAGTATATAAACCGTCAGCTTCACGTAGCTAGCCAGCTCCCAATATACTGCTGAAGGTGAAGGTGAAGTTGCGATTTTAGGGCCCAACGCTGGGATTGCAGAAGTAGCTAAGCGCTGATCGAGTTGGCCTGGGGCCCTACAGAGTATTGAACCCACTCTGTCTGGCTATTCTGTCTGCAAAGTCAAAGAATTATTACACCACTACGCCACAACGTCTTCTGCTATCCACCAACTGCTATGCACGTTTAGGCCTATATTGAACATTGACTTAGGATCTGAAGGAATGATGCGACAACAGTTGCATTTTCTCTTTTATTAAATTTACAAAACTAAAACTATTTACATTCAATTTCTCGCGACTTATCCCTTTCGTTACATGATGACAACTCTTGCGTTTTTTAACAACACCCAGAATATAATACCCTTTCGTCAAGGGGATCTGGTACCAAGTTCCTTTTAATGAGATGCAAAAACACACACAAAAGAGGCTAAGACTAGCCCTTCTCAATAAGGCCCAAATAAAAAGTGCGCCCGCGGAAGGGAGGGAAATTGAGAATGGCAATCATGTTTAGGCCAACAAAAGACTTTTTGATTGGTGTGGTCTAAGCTCCTTTGCATGCAGGCTAACAAAGGATTTAAGTATGTGGGTTGATAGGCTGTAAGGCTTTACATGGACTTTAGGCTTAGGGCTTCAATTTTTATCTTCATCTCGCACATGGTATGACATGAAAGTTGTTGATGCCTGAATTCTTGTTCGTTTTGCCTTTCATTCGGCGCTCAATGGAACATGATTAGCAATGGGTCTTGAAGGAGTTCAGTTATTAAGGGTCGCCGTCTAACGATCTATTTCGTCACGGAAAGCGTATTTGGTCACTAACTTCCGATCCCCCCTCCTCTTAAAGGAAGTACAAAATCAAAATTTTGTATTTTATGTTTGCTGATCTCACTAACAGTTTCATCGTGATCGTTTTTCTCCCTGTTTGACAATATCTAGCGTTGAAACTTTGCAAAATATGACGGAAAACATTGTTAGGTTGCATTCCGTCACGCTTAACAGATTGTTAATGAACCCCTCGCCCTAACGGCCTAATTCCGCTTTCTGTGACGAAATGGAGTTTTGGACGGCCCCTGATGTGTTAGTTGTAGTATATGTCAATGTTACAAAATGAAGAAAGGCTGTTAGTATCAAGGCGTTAGATTACAACATTAGAATGTACCCTTGAATTTTGCAATGCTTTATTTTATTTGAGTTTTCATCAATGAACAATTCTCGTTTTCTTTTCAACCTGTTCTCCTAGGCCGATTTCCAACGAAGACAGCGAGATGATCTTTCTCACCCTAAAATTTGACCTTTTTAACTATTCTACGAAAAAGAGTCTGGATCGGGTGACGGTTTTTTACATTTTGGTGAGAGATTTCTATAAGAAATTTAAAACGAGGTTCGATTGAGCGGTGTTAGAGCTTCTGTCGCTATTGGGCAAATTCGAAAATTCTTCAATATGAATGAAAATATCGTTGCCAGAGGGCAATAGCTTCCAGTTTGCAGTCAAGTCCCATTAATTACTTGACAATACAGTTTCAAAGTATTGACAGCAATCTTTTAAAATGGAAGTTTCATTATTACGAAACATTTTTGAAGATAGCCATAAAAGGAGAAGCTTTCGCCAATTCCGTTTTATCGACGTAAATGGTTTTATCAACAGGAATCTTGGTTTCCATTTCAATCTCCCCACTTCAATTTCCCGAAACAATGACGTAAGATCCAGATAAATGTTCGTGTTGAAGGTTCACTTTGGTGTTTTGTGGTAGAGCGGTAGTCCTCTAAAAGACCACGATTCAGCTCTCTTTCCAGCTCTCTTGCAAAGTGCCTAGGGTGTGAGTCGTTATAATCACGTTTTACGAAATGCATTACACTGTGTTTTGTAATTAATGTTCCATCTTCCTTCGGGGGTAGGGGTGTCGTAGTAAGTTTTGTGGTACAGGGACGTGCCATTTTTAGGGATACCTTGTTGAAAACGTTACGGATTTATGGGTATCCTTTTCAGACATTTTACAGAATTGTAGGTATCCTTTTCCGAAATTTTGTGGAATTATATGTCACAGAGTACAAGAATTATTGGAACTTTTCATAATTTCCGGTATTATGGCCCAAATTTACATCAGGTTTAAGGAATTATGGCACTAAAATTCTTTTTTATCTACGGAATTATGGGTACCAATTTTTCAGGGAAAGTGGCACTTCCCCGTCAGATAATAGGTTGAGATACCCCCCCCCCTCCTCGAGCAACCTCCTGAAAAGTGGTACCGAGAGTCGCTGACGCATTTGAAAAGTGGAAAAACGATTTCTGTCCTGCTTATTTTTAAAGCAGTAAGTGTTCATTTCACCACAAGTTACCAGAAGAGTAAACCCGTAATATCTTTTATTATAGACTGTCATAGAACTGCAATGATCCCTTCTCTTTTTTGGCGATGATGAATTTTACTCTTAGCGACAACATGAACCACGGCCTTCATCTTACAAAAGATGTTATGGACAGATATCCAACAAAAGCCACCGATTTAGATCGACTTCAAAATGGGATCTCAGCGTCATCTGAGCCAAACAGACAGAACGATGGTTTTGTACCACAATGTAGAAGATCAAACCCAAGGCTGATAAAAGATCCTGTCTTGAGAAATATTATCCATGGAGGAAATAGGTAAATTCGAGCAAGAAATTCAAGGGAAATAAACACATCCCCACGAACGCGATGAGCTTTGAACCTTTAGAGAGCCACTGCCACCCTCACCAAAGGTCTCTTTTAGGCACGCTAAAATGTTCGATTGTTTGAAACCAAATTGGCCTAAGTGGAAATGACGCATCGATTTTGCTGTTGTCAAAAAGTGACTCTACCTAGTTGAGAATGGCCCTTAAAATGGTTAAGGCCAGGTGAAGGCAGAAAGAATTTGTCTGGCACTGTTACTGTTTTTACTAAATAAGGACAAATAGACCTTTTAGTTTTTCTTCGAAGGAGTCTGGATCGAGCGAAATTTTTACATCTTTATACGCAAGGATCGATTGAGTGGCGTTGGAGCTCCTTCTTGTAAACGTTCGAAAATTCTACAAACTTTAGAAGATATCATTCGATTCGAACGTTACTGCTGAATAGCTAAGCACATGACTATGACTTCATTTTCGAAGAATGTAAGAAAATTTAATAAAATTTCATCAGATATTCGTCGTGGTAGAAAACCACTGATTGTCGAAGTCTTTAACCTTCTATTTGTTGCTGATTACGGGTTAATTTTCGAAGATAAACGATAATGCTACGTTTCACAATGTTTCTGTTGGTAGAACATGGAAAATGCTGATAACATGTAACTTGGTGGGAAAAACATGTTTCCTTGCCCTCTCGAAGCTCTAACAATGAATAAATGGTTCAAAGCTCCCTCGACTTCTTGTTCTCCACTTGAAAAACCGCAATTGTTATCATTCCTTAGAGCGAGAAAAATTTTTCGCTTCGACCGTGGATTTGTAAGCGCTTCATAAAAAGGTGCAAAAAACAAGAAAGTTTCATATTGAAAATTTGTAACCATTTTGCTGAATGGTAAATGCAAGCCAAATCTTTCCATTTTAGTAATAAATACGAACAATTTGTTTTTGTTCTTTGTTTGAATGCGAGAAAACATTTGCTTCTGAATTAAACTGGAGCGTCGCCCCAATTGGAGTCTGCAAAATGTAATCAAAAGGAACTTTGTAGTGACTTGCGGGATTGACGCTTCAAATTACGTGGCTGTTGTAGAAATATGTAGAAATCGAAATTGGAGGCTTCGGTACCAAAGAAGAAACTTGGGAAGAAAGTAAAGTATGAAAAGGTAGAAAGATTGTCTTTTGCCTCGCATTGTTTGCGATTGGGAATTTTTTTAAAAAAAGCTGCATTTTTGGAAAGAACTGGAATGTAAATGGGTTGAGCCTTACGGAATAAGTGCAAAATAAAGGCAGCGGTTGTCAAGCTACTAAAAATGGCGTAGAAGCTAAAGTTTCCTTTCCTGTACTGATCTATGGACAAAATATAACAAAACTAGTGACAGATAGGCTCGACACGTTGGTGGCATGATGCACAAAGCCCCTAAACATCACATCCTTTTAATGAGTAAGTCTCTTTCAGAGATTCTCTCACGCCACAATACCGTTTCATTTAGGCGTGAGAACATCTTTGTCATTAAACAAACTTTTCCTGATTTGGTTCATGGCAGAGAAAGAAGGATGCAATGATGCACTTAACACGGAGGAGGAAGGGAAATCGAAATATTATATCTTTTTCATTTAACAGCAAACAAAAAACCAATTTTATAACAAATGTGGGTTTTAGAACTACAATGCGACCTTTGACATATCCTAAAATGCTTTGTACAGCTCTCAACTGACATCCTTGGTTTAAGAGCAAGACTTTAGGAAAGTTAATCGTTTAATTAAATTTTGCTTCTGGACTGAGACAAACTTTCATTTTCGACCCTTGCTTTTTGTTATTTATCTAGATTAACGAATCTAAAATTTAGAAATAACTGTTACCAATTTCAAAAAGATTTCGTTTGCTTTTGTGAGTCTTATCTTATGTGCTGGTCTTGTTTCAACAACATCATGAATTATTTATTTGACGGTGAATATAAACAAAGAAAGGAAATAGTAAACAAGGGAAAGAAATTATAAAGACTTCTAGCGATAAGAGTAAACATGGTGGTAACGTGCTGTGAATTTTAAACGCAACATAAAGACAAATATCTTAGCTGAAATATGCTAAACTTGATGTTCGATGGAGATTCGATTGTGTTTATGCGTGTTATACACCGTAGGGATCCATTGGTGCTCTGGTAGCAATGAATGATGTCATTCTGTGAGGGACAAAGCAGACATCTGTATCATTCAATTCAACGACATGCAACAACAAAGAGATGAAGATTGTAAGCCATATGAAACATTCACTGTTGTAGAAGGATCTAAATAGCACGCTGGATCAAATTCAATGCACTCCACAGTCCATTATCAACGGATTAGGTTGTTAACTACGAGAGAGCTTAGTTGAGGATATTCACTGGATATTAGACACGGTTAAAGCACGGTGCGTCACAAATCCCAATGAGTTTATCTTGGTGAAATCATATCCCAGATTTCTGAAGTATTCGTGTAAAACAGTTCGTTTTGTTTTTGCCTGCTTGTTGGCCAGTTTTAGCCACGAGGTAACTTCATGAAAGACCTTGCAAAGAAAACAGCTGCTTAAAGAAAGGTTGCATCAGAGGATCTGAGGTAATGAAACTTTTTTATGAGATTTGCATAAATGTTTATCGAATTTATTCAACGTATTTGTGGACTTCGATAAGGAACGGAGGATTGCATCGGTTTCAGGTTGAAGGAGAAGAATGTAACGAAGTGCGTAGCGTAACTGAAGCATTACAAAGGGATAGTGACATTGCATTTCAACCTTTTCACCATAACAAAATAATAAGCTTTAATTTCTGTTCAAATGTTCAATTTTTTTCAATTTCACATAGTGTAATAAGTTATGTATCAAGTTTAGCTTATCATTAACTTTGCTAACTGCTAACACAGCCAGTAGTTCATTCGCTAAAAATACAGCTCGTAATGAAAGTAATTACAATTTGAAACGTGAAGAAAAATAGATTTAGTTTTCTGTGGTTTCAATGAGCAATACGTAGATAAGTTTATTCTGCGAGCTCAAGGATTTAAGAAGTGAAGTATAAATTTGTAGGTGTTTCTACGGTTTATTTCCAGTATATTTTACATAGTTGTTCTTTTTGCAAGCATGAAGTATTCAATCGATCTATTAAAAGCTTTGCGAATTCCGCAATCAGTCCGCTCAATGCTTAGCAAATTGGCTGAAATCGAAATTACTTCATATGAAATCATGAACCTTCTCGGACAAATCAAAATCCCCATGGTCACGAACTAAACTGTCTGACTGACACCATCATCTTGGTAACAATAGCCTGGGGTCTGCTGTGGTAGTATGATATTTCATATTGACTTCGATCCTTTGTAATTTGAACTGCACAACAATTTGCTAAGTAATATAGGCTCAAGTTCCACGGTGCATATTAAAGACTTAACTGGGTTTGATATGACGTAACAGTCATCGTTAGCTTGCTTCAGAAACATTTATCCAGAGAGGGTCACTGGAAGTCACGTGCTTAATAGACCACTTGATTGTCATCTGGAGACAGTAAGTTCAAATCTTATTCAAATGGTTCCAATCATCGACGTCGAAGATTCGATCCTTTTGTGAATATTTGACAGAATTCGACCCATCAGTGGATTCCTTGCTCTTGTGGAAAACAACCAAAAAGGATTTTGATGTAAAAAGCAGACTACTTAAGAACCTTCAAGTCTGTAATTTGTGCGTTCAGATTTGGAGGTACAAAAGGGGCTGAAAAAAGCCGAAGCAGCACAGAAAGATGATATTCAGGGGGTTGTAGGGACAGTCTTCGGGGCATAACGCTTCAAGGACACTTTGATTGAGCTAAGGGGGCATTTGCTAAAACAAAAGGCACTTTTTGCTCATTCAAAAAATCTTGGGATGACACATGTTCCCAATGCCCTCTCGTTCCCATGTCCCCGAGTTTGCACGCGTAGATTCAAGCACCCTCGAGAATCAAGTCCCTTGCCCCGTGCAAGTTAGCACTGAATAGTCCTCAAACAACACAGAGACGGAGATCAACAAGAAAAGCCATCGGCTTTCTCTGTAGGATTCGATCGTGAGATCAGTGCAACGGGAATTTCGAAATGGAAAACAATACAACCCATTTTATTAATCCGTTTCCCCGCAACACCCAGAGTACCATGCTGACAATGCTGTTTTCTGTTTTAACTTGTTTTAAAGCAGTGTCTTATTTGCCTTTCTCAAACCATTATTTCCAATGAAATAGGAAAAGGATTCCTGCTTCGCAAAATCAAACGATCCAACCACGCATGAAACAAAAGAGGAAACACAATAGCATACACGCGAATTTGAAGTATTCCATATTCACTACGGAAAAACCATTCAAAATAGAATAAAATCTAAGAAAGTATACAATCTTAGAAATGGTTGACCACAATCGAGGCATTTGATGTATTTGATAACTTGATCTTTTGTAATCTGATTGTGAAATAAAAGAAATTCGGTTCATACAATGACTTGATACACTTTATGTAACCCCATTCATGTCTGAACTCCTATGAGTCGCTATTATTCATCTCTGTCGTCAAATTTAACATGTATCCAACGCCAGACTGCCTCTTGATTTATCCTGCCCTTTCATGGGCATGTCCTAACTTCTCTTTTTATGTCCCAACTTCCAATTCTTATCTGTTTCATACAACGATTGCATTAAAGTCCAAAGTTTTGGCTGTAGGATAATCTGGGTGGTTCTCGCACGAGGAATCCTCGCATGCTTAAATCGGTTTAACGCTTATGGAATGTTGATAGTATTATAAAATGCTGCGAATCAAATGCCATATGATGAGTAGTTTGACATGCTTGAAGTCAAGTTATCATTCTTGTAGCCATCCCATTTTGCGTATCCATAGACGTAGGAACCGGGGGGGGGGCACTGGGGCACGTGGCTCCCAAGATTTCCCAATGAAAAAAGAAGTGCCCTTGAAGGAAAAAGTGCCCTCGAAGAGTCATGCCCCCAAGTTTGAGATGCTTCATACGTCCCTGTCCGTATCTTTGCTTGTGTTTACTACTCTAAACTGAAATGGAGATTACTCCTTTGAAACAATGTACTATCCTACAACAGCCCTGAAGAAATCCTGCATGGCAGGACGAAATATTGGTAAAACATATATATAGTCAAATATGTACGCGTTAAACCGACTCATTTGCTGTTGTTTTTCGTCGTGTTGCGGTGTTTCTACCTTCATTAATTTCATTACTCCTTTGCCTACTTCTTTTCATCATTTCTTGCAGTCTCAAGATTTGTGTGCTTTGCTTGAAGTTTATGATTTTGTCATGGTGAAACGGTTGTGATGCAACGCTCTTGTTTCCCTGTAATCCTTCAGATATGTTCTTAAGTTTCAGCTTAGTTTCAAATAGGCTCCAGGAAGCATTCTGAAATTTATCAAATTTTAGAGGTTGAGCACCGTATTTTGCCCATCATCCTACCTGCAATTCCCAAGCAAATTACTTTCTCCATAGGCCAGTTCCAGGCTTCACTACACGTTTTTTTTATAAGAAACTGGTTTATAAGAAACTAGTACCAAGATGGCCAGAATTTTAAGAAACTCTAGTACTACGTCTGAGAAGTACTAAGAAACTTTTCAAAGTTAAAAGCATGGATATTATAGCAAATAGATCGTTGAACCTTTATTCTTGAGCAACATTATCTAAAAATGTGTGTTTTCAACATAAAAGAACACTGTTTATTCCTTTATGATGTTTTAAATGTCAAGAAACATATCTGCCGCAGTGTTAGCAACCACATTGCTAATTCTGCATTCTAAGAATAAGAAACCAATTAAGAAACTTTTAGTACTAAAATGGACAAAATTTCATGCGAAATTATGAAACTTTTAGTACTATGGCCTAATCCTAGTTCTTATAAAAAAACATGTATAGCGCCTTCTGGCACCCTTCATTGGCCTAAGGCGATCTGAAAATCAGTCCCTCTTGTCACAAAGGGCCCTGGGTACGAGATTGAAGCCTGAAAAGCAAATCTGATGCTTGTTGCTGCTGCTGCAACCCAATTAACTATTTGTAAATTAAGTACTGCTGCCTTTTGTGAAGTTGATACAGATTACGGTTATTGAGAAAATGATATAAGATTGAAGTCTTAAGCATGAATCCAATTCTAAAATCAAACTATTAGATTGTTTGTTGATTTAGAATTAATAAGATTGAAGCAGATTTGAAGCGAATCATCTCATGAAGACACGATTATTCAATTGTTTATTGGTAAAGAAGAAATCAAAATGCAGTTCTTAATCCATACGTCTTCACAGAAAACAAAAGTGTTGATAAACCTCGTGGATGGACATCTGGATGCCATGTGCTCAAAGATTTAAATCGTTTTATTTCGTATCAAGGGAAAACAAAACTCTTTTCTTGTAGTACAAGTTTCTCATCTTTGTTTGATGTCTTTGGTGAATGCGAGATGACTCAAAAAGGAGAGGCTGGGGACTTTCTTCCGGGGGGGTGTGTAGGATTTTGCAATAAAGCACTTCAAAATCAAGCTGTTTGATTCAAAGAAATGGGAGATGAAGATGCTGTAAATCGAGGGACCTCACCGCATATTATTGTGCTATTTCACTTTTATTTGTTCCGAGCGTTCTTCTCCTTCCTCTATGAATCACTGCTGCTGAGTTCATCATGTATTCCTTACAGTCCATGCATTGAAGATGATGTCATAAATGTTACGTCAAAATTGTTTACCCAGGAAGGGTTCTGCCTTCCAGCCCTTTATATCAACTATTCTGCTTTCTCTGTTTTGCAACATTCTCTATGTAAGCTTGACCAACGCCCAATGCCTCAACCTGTTGATCTCACTGAAACCCACGCTTTGATTTAAATCTCATTTGTAAGAGAGTGATCCACAATGTTTTCAAGGCTTAGTTTAAGGAAGAGGTCATGAGTTTGAAGAAATCATTTTGATATCGATCACTATATTTTTTGAGAATACTTCTCGAGTTTCAATATTGAGCTTGAAAAGCTTCCAACATTCTCTTGTTGTTGTCCAGTGGATTTGATATGAGTGTGAATCATTTGTTTTCATGTTTACGCCATGTTTTGTTATTTTTTTGTTTTGTCAGCCTTGCCCTTCACTAAATTGATGTCACAGGTGTGACGTCATGTTGTTTTAGCTGAGCGAGGACGAAAGAGATTTCTTAAACATCGGTTGTGATTTTGCCCATGTTTGTCTGGAAAAAGAAGAGAAGTGGGGTCTACCACTTCTGTTTCCTTGTGCAAATGGAAGGTTTAACTGCTTCCATTTGTGTCATCATGTCCCCATGTTCAAGAAATTGCGGGGTTTGCAAAGGAGGGGATAAGAATTAGGTTTCTTACCAAAAAGGAGAACAAGCAAATCTCTGTCTGCTATTAGAAGACAGAGAGATGCTCTATCATTTGTTTCCCTGTATGACTAAGATCTGATGACTCCCAATTGTATCATGCTTGAGAGATTGTGGGATTTAAACTCTCAAAAAGGAAGAGGGGGTAAGAAAGAAGGCTTCTTGCCAAAAGAAAGAACAAATAGATCTCTGTCTGTTATCAGGAGAAGAAGGGTTCCATTGTCTCTGTTTCCTTGTATGACTAAGGTGCAGCAACTCCCTCTTGAATAGAGTAAAAGAATTTACGGTGTAGAAAAGACCAGAGGAGTGGGACGGCAATTTTTCTTGGCAAGTACCAAAGAAGAGGGGCTTCACTGTGCCAAGAACAAAAAATTCGAATAGAGCCTCGTTTTCATACTGTTGGTTTTGATGTTCTAACTCATTGTTTTGCTGTGATGTGAGGAATTTTGTTTTGAAGAATGGTGTCTCTTTCAAGGAAGTTGTAAATCAGAATTGAGGAAGAAAGGGCTAAGAAGAAATGAGTCAAAGATACAAAGAGCAGGACGGAGGAAATTTACGGATAAAAACAAATATTAATGGCTAATCTTAAATGTTAAAGAATTGGAAGACAAACAGGATTGCTTTGAACGATATCATGAAACAAATATTGTATTTTTCTGTCTGGTTGGAAGTTAGATGGAATCTTTGTTGATGTATGAGGTGAACGAGGGTGGCATAGCATGAGTCCTTGAGTCGTTCGAATATTAGGAGGCAGTTGCGAAGACAAGAGTAGAGTGTGAATTCTTTGCATAGAAGAAGATTTTAGGTATTATAATTCTTGATTTGGTAAGGAATTGTAGTAATTTCATGATTCTGAATTAATCATATATTTGGTTGAAAACACTAGTTAATTTCTGTTTATTTTGATGAAGATTTGGTTCAGAAATCATTCTTTTGATATTTTTGTTTGCCTTTAATAATTTTCCCTTTCAGGTTTTCTATTCGTTTGCATGAATTCTTCGAGTTCTCTTATCCATCATTTTTACATTCACCATAGTGACTATGCATTAACTGATTACTGAAGGTTTTCGGATGCTCACAATTCGACATTTTGACATCCATCGAACGGATTGGAAGCAAAGCGAGTTAAGCGTAGAAAGAATTTGATCGACATTGTGGAAATGATTCAAAACAAGATGAGTAGAATGCTGAAATGATCTTGCCTTCCTCAAAAAGATTCTCCAAATAAAGAATATGAATATTGTTATTTCTCTTTTAGGTAAAGTATTCCCAGAATCAGATGCAAAGCAAGCCGAAAACAGAACTAAGTTCCTACTGCGCCGCTAAACTTGATAGAAGTGGAACGGAATATTTAGATTCGATCAACGTTACTGAATTCCACAATCCTAATTGGCTAAACTCATTCCACCCTTCGTCGGGAACCTTCAAAAACAAAAGTCGGGAAGATTGAAAAAAGAAATTTCAAAGTAGGATAACCAAGAAACGACGTCGAAATTGATTCTTTTGGCTGTGAGCTTAAAATTCGGTTTCACCAAACAAGAAGTAACAGATCAGAGGCATCATCGCCTTTATAGTTACAGGACAATCGAAGAAAAAATCACAAAGTTTCTAAAGAGAGCAAGACTTTCGAAATATCATTCGATGAAAGCGACTGTTAGAGTTTCAGATTTATTACAAGCAAAATAAAAACGGATCTATTGGAAGACAGAAACTGCAAAGCACTTCTTCGGATTACTGCAAAGCACTTTGGGATACTGCAAAGGACACCGAAATAAATTGGAGCACGCACATCGAAAACGTTGGATCAAAAGTTTCATCAAAGCTGTAAACAATTTTCAAACTGTTCAAGAGTTGAACAAAGAAGAAACAATGGGAGCAAAACAAACAAAATCGCCTTTTAATAACAATATGATAATTGAGCATTTGAGTAATTCGTCACCTTTTACCCCAGTGAAATTCAAGAAAAAAGCATCCGATGTGTATTTTGCGAAATTCAGTTACAAACCGAAACGAGGCGACGAATTAGAACTGAAGAAAGGGGACAAGGTGTTCGTGATCTCGAAGGAGAGAGATGGATGGTGGCAGGGGGAGAATATGGGGAAAGTGGGGTGGTTTCCATGTAATTACGTCGAAATAGAGACAGAAATGAAATCCCCTGATTATGCATTTCCAGAAGATGTTTTACCATCGTACAAAGACCTATACCGTGATGCAATTTGCACCGTCAAAACATTGTACCCATTTCATTCAAAATCAACAGAAGAAATTTCCTTCGATAAAGACGTTGTGCTCGATATCATAGAGAAACCAAAGGACGATCCTGATTGGTGGAAAGCAAGAACAATGCGCGGAGAAATAGGACTGGTACCGAGGAATTACGTTAGAGAGATAAACAGTTATTTGAGTGGATCAGTGTTGACATTAAATGCAAGGGGGTTTAATTCAGAATGCAGTTTTGTAAATGCAAATTGGTTTCATGGAACATTATCAAGACACGATTGTGAAGAGTTGTTGATGAATTATGGGATGGTTGGAGATTTCTTATTGCGTGAAAGCGAGAGCAAGGTGAGTGTTTTCCTAAACTTGTAGGAATGCAACAAATCCTGTCTGTTGAAAACTGGGTTTTGGTCTTCGTTTGTACCTTCCAAGGGTTTCGAAGGCCTGCAAGGGAAATGTTTATATGTCATTTCAAAACTCAACATTTCATCTGGAGTTAAGGACGCTCTGGAAGACAATGACCGCGGAGCGATCCAAAAAGTGGATGGGCTAGGAAGCGAGTGTAACTTGGGGGTCCGGGGGCCAAGCCCCCGGAAAAAGTTTTCTGGGATCACATTCACTGGATTGCTGTAAAACGCCCTTTTCACAATAACAGGAAGAAACTACCATCATCATATTGAACAGTTTCAAGTTTATATTCAATTTCATCAACAAAATCATTGGATGCCAATGCCTCGAGGAGTAGCAATTCAAGTTGTTCGAATGCTTTAAAATTTGGCAGATTGAATCGTAGATCTATAAAGTGTACTACAAAATCAAGAGCTTCAATATATATCATTCTGGATTCGTCTTTAACCGTTCCAATTTTAGCTTCCCTTTCAGTCGACTAAGTGCTCTTATTTCCAAAATTTTGCCAACAAAGATAAAGCCATTTGTTGCCAAAAAGTGGGTGGGCTATAGCCCACCCAGCCTACCCTGCTCCGCAGTCCCTGGAAGACCATTCTCTGACGAATAATTTTGGGTTTTCGACCTGACATGATGGCTTTCAAGGCCCTCGAATGAAAGCGGATCTAAGTTATTGGAGGAGCACTTGATGCCTGTCTCTTTCGGTCATGTCTCTGATTTAGGTAGTTCTGTGACATCTGTCACACAATTCTGACTTCTAGTCTTATTTTCGAAGTTCATCTGTGTTGTTTTTTCCTTCCCTGCTTCCTGGCCAAAATATTTTTGTACTACTTTCTTTCTGAGAGAGCACAGTGCTTTCATTTCATCCAACGAGAAGTTCAACAGGGATATCAGACGACAATAGACCTTTTAGCTATTCTAAAAAAGAATCTGGATCGAACGATATTTCATTACATTTGGTAGAATTTTCGAATGTGCACAATACTGATAGAAGCTCTCACGCCACTCAATGGTACCCTCGTGTTAGAATGTTTGTAATATCGCTCGATCCAGACTCTTTTGTAGAATAGCTAAAAGGTCTATTTTCAATGCCAAAATCCATTTTTAGCAGCAAGGTTATACCTGTAATCATGTTTCAACAAAAATAGATAAGTTCTCAATGAAGCAAATGCTATATTTATTCATAGACAATGATCAGAGTGATCGAAGTCTAGACGTCTTGTCTTCACAAGCAGCCTTTCAAGAAGCAGAAATCTAAATCACCGTTTATAAAATTCTTCTGACGAGACTGCTAATGGCTATATACATTCTTGCCAACAGTAAAAATTCTTAATTTGTTAGATAAGCAGTTGCTTTTACCTATCTTTTTAACATAACTATGAGCGTTACAGCACACAAACTTCAGAGAAAATGATAAAGCCTTGATCCTTCACTTCACTATCAAACGCCACCATAAGGGTACGGGACGAAAAAATCTAGGGGGAGGGGCGGCCCGACACAAAGCCCATTGTTTGCCAGTGTTTTTGCCCGACTAAGGGCAAAAATTTGCCCGAAAAAGGCTGATTTTTGAAAATTTCTCCAAAGTTAGGGGCTACCGCCCCCGCCCCCCTGGTACGCTTATGAATGCCACTGTGAAGCTTTGAAGTATCGTTCTTGGGGCTAACGGAGGAGAAAGAATGCCCATAATACACTCAAAGCAGGGCCGAAATCAATGGGGGGGAAGGGGCATTGCGAAATACGGAAAATGGCTACATCTTAGTTAAATCAGTCATAGAGAGCATTTATGTTTTTAACGTATGTTCTAGCAGCAGCTGTTGTTGCTGTTGTTGCTAATGGTCTTATCGTCGGGAAATTTGGTTTTTGCCCCCCCCCCCCTGTCCCTAGTCATTCATCACTTGTATCGGCCCTGGGAAAGGAGAACGGAGATCTTGAAAAATGGAATGGCAAGTAGCAAATTTCAAGCTGGAAAAGCCAAGCTTGAAACTGAAAACAAGATAGGCAGTATTCAACCAAGGTTTTCAATTGTGGTTTAAAGAAACTGAGAGGACTCGTTTTTTCGTCGTTCAACTTCGACTATTAGCGTTAAACTCCAGTTACACTAGACAATAACAACCTTGAAACATGTTATGAAAGATGCATTTATTCTGTTTATGTAATACATCAACAGAAATGGTCATATCTCTCTTGTGTGGTATGGATGAAGAAGAGGCAAATGATAAAATTTTGACGAGAAAATCTTTCTTGAGGCCTCATTTTTGAGTTTCATCTGCGATTTCTAAAGTGGTTCGATTATCTAGTGGTTTGGGTGTCGAAACAATTCTGCGCTAAAATCTTTAGTGTTATCTTCTTTTCTTTCAATTTTTAAACATTTTATCTTACCCACAAAAAGTAGAAAGAGGCCTCTTTTAAATAAAGTTTCAATGTTATGACTCTGATTGAAAATCTTTATAGGGATGGACTGTGATAAAGAAATGAGATACAATGGAGGCTAATATTGTTAAATATCAAAGAAAGCCCAGCAAGAATTGTTTATCAAATATCCAAAATACAAGATAAGAAAGAATCACAGAGAGAAGGGTCTTTTAGGAATAAAGTTGCAATGTGGAATAGGACTAACAACGACTCCCTGCAGGAAGCCCATAGTGAGCACAGGGGAAGGAAAAATGGGGCAGTGACAGAGAGCTGGGTTGCGGAATGGCTAAACGAAAAAGGTCCAGATCCAAAGAGGTCCGAAGCCAAAAAGGTACTGGCAGCTGGAGGCTATCATGATCAGCTCTCCCTGCATATGCCACATCATGGTTAGCCTTTTTGTCGCCATTTTCATGGGCCATGAGAATAGCGAAGAAAAGACCAACCAAGAGATTGTACATGCAAGGATGCTGGTTGAAATTCACCCTTGGAGACCTTTTTCAAGACCAATTTTACTGTCATTGACATTTCATCTTTCTTGTGTAGATTGGAGATTATTCTCTATCACTGCGAGCACAAAATAAAGCAAAGCACTTCAGAATTAAATGCGAAGATGGTTTCTACTCAATTGGACAAAGAACATTCAATTCAATGGAACAGCTGATTTACCATTACAAGAAGTCACCCCTTCTGACGTCAGAAAATGGCGAAAAGATCTGTTTGGTGAAAGCATTCTCCAAGACTGGAACCTTGCATTAAAACGAGGCTACTTGCACACGGTAGAGTACAGTTGTAAATGTAGAGGTTTAGAGAGACTGCTGGGATACTTCGAAAGGAATGAAAATAACAAACTCCACGCAACATGTGCAGAATGTGGAAAGTTTCAAAAGAAAGATTACAAGATGATTACCGAATACTCGCCAAGACGAGATCTCCTTCTGATAATTATTATGTTCAGTATGGAACTCCAATCCAAGTTGTCCTTTCTGCTCAAATAAACACAGGAAAGGCCTTGCACACGTCAGCATGGCAAGACTTCTTTACAGTGCATTAAGATAAGAATTTTTCAACCATAAGAAAGACTGTAAAATTTCCTGAACAAATATATTTACAAGGTGTCCCAAAATCTGTGCCCTGTCTGTGTGACTACTGTGGTAGAGCTGTAGATTCAACTGTGCGGTTTTTACACAGGTGCATAGGTCGAGCTTCAACTTAGAGTTTGAGACCTTGTATGAGTAAGTCCGAGAAGTGGTTGCAGAGAAAAGGCAAAATAAGTGGTTGCTTCAAAAACAGTACTTCTGTCGTTCTCCAGCAATATCAAAATCAAGTTAGTTTCCAAATAAATGGCTCTGGTGTCATATTTTGCTGAACTTTTTAAAGGGTTTGCAACGTTGTCTATTCATAGGGCTTTATACCTTGTGAAACATGTAATGAAAGATTCAATACGATGCTAGAACGCTTTCTTTGAAACTTACTTAATTTTGACATTTTTGAGAGCAATATAAGTGCCGTTTTTGACGCAACCATTAACTTTGCCTTTTCACAGCCATAAATCAGCCACCAGGTGTCAGATTGACTCAAACAAGCTCTTGGACTCTAAGTTGAAGCATGAACTATGCGACTGTGTAAAAACCGAGATAATTGAATCTACAGCTCCTCCACAGTAACCAAACAAACAGGGCAAGATTTTTTGGGACGCCCTGTGGGCAGAAACAGCAGGAAAGCCATGTTGACGTGCCCAAGGCTTGTGCCGTGGATAGTTTCGTTACGTTGTGCAGTGTAGATAGAATTGAGCGTTACTGATGATGTAAAAAAACTACTGTGGGTGAACATTTTCACAGTTACGAATCTTTATCTTCCAATCGCAATTGTGGAATACAGATCTAGTAAAGATGGACACAGCTATCCAGAATGTTTCCTATGTTTGCGTAGACTTGCCCCAAGTCTACTTCGTCAACTGTAGTAAGTCTGCCTGATAAAATAGACTTTGGGCAAGTCTAATGTTTGCGTGGAAATTGAATGGCCTACACCAACTCGTTGTTCTTGCGCTGGCGCAAGTTTATGGATTCTTTGCATCATGCTGATGAGATTTTGTGATAAGTCTTAATTCTTTGATAACGAGACTCGAAAGAAAGATGAACTTGAATCTTGAATCACGTAGAGGAGTATAAAGCAAAGTTGAGTTCCAGGGAAAGACTTCAAAGATAAGTAGCCAAAAAGACACGTTGCTAAAAACTTTCAATGACTAAAACATTGAGAACAGATACCGACTTTTTCTCAGCCACAGGTAAACTCCACGAGAAACTGGAAGCGCTCATTCTTGTAATATAACATAGAGTTTTCAAGTTCTTACACTCCAAAATCAGGAAGCTCCTCTTGTAACCGTTTCCGAGTAAAGAAGAGACGATAAAGGTTTGTAGCAGAGATCTTTGGATACGATTCCTTTGTAAGTAATATTTTAGCAACTGTGGGACTTTAGACCACAAAGTCTGTGCATCATTTGTTCTGCGTTGTGCGACCTTATCGTAGCAAAGAGCACACTAAGAGGTAGGTGGTCCTAGGCCCAAGTTCACGTAAGCTTTTATGAAATAGTTGCTAATAAGGAAAGTTAAATGAAGTAAAACTCATTTTGTTTCTGTATAGAGGAATAACAGTAAGTTCCACAAAAGGAACAAGTTATGTTAAGGTGTGACATTAAAAATTTGGAATATTACAAAGGTAGTCTTGATCAACATACAGAACATAGGGCATTGGATCTCATACCATTTGTTGGTTGTTTGTGACATTACACGTATTTCTCATGGGGAGTTGTTGACAAGAAACTAAACTTTCACATCACTTACAAACAAAGAAACTTCAGTGCTGGGACAAAAATATTAGAGAAAATTTTTCCAGTTTAAACAAGGAAGTCCGAAGAACATGTTCACTTTTTTATAGTGGCACGTTTCCTAACAATGGCACGGCTTCATGAAAACCTCGCTGTGTAGTGCTGACGAAGCACAAACTGTAAACATCTGAAATGTCAAGAAACTCTAAAAAACGCTAAGAAAACTCTGAGTACTCATATTGTGAGAATTGTTCAAGAAATTTTGAGTTCCTAGTCAAATTCTTACAAAAGGTGTGAATTTGGCTCTTGTTTCAATTTTAAATCATGTAAACTTTTCTAGTTGCATTTCGCAGACATGACGAACTTTAGTGATGTACTGATTTCGTCAGCTTTCACATTGTTGAATATGAAATAGTTTGTAGATGGTTTGTTGTATAGTGGTTAAATTATCCTTATTTATTATGTGGAAAACACTACTGAGGTTGTATTGACTAAGTAATGTGCAATGATAGTGTCGTCTGGAAAATGTGGACTACTCATTTCTCTCAACTTGCTATGACAGCATAAAGTCCCCCATGGATCAATTCAGATGTAAGCAAAGAGCATGGTTCGCACTTCAGATAAACAAACAGAAACAGAGACCTGCTCTTTCTTTCAAAATATTAAAACATGACCACTACAACTACGAATCTCTACTGAGGGCCCTAAAATTGTGCTCCATTTGTGTGACGGCTATGGAGGAGTTGTATGCCTTCAATAGACCATTTTGACATTTAAAAAAAGACTCTAGGGAGAGCAATATTTTTCTGGTAAATGGTTGCCATACGGCTTTCAATAGCGAAAAATTTGAAATCTGTAAATTTATTTGTTTCAAACTCACGATGAAAAATAAGGTAATAAGTTGCCCAATATGTATCTGAGAACCTGTCCTGTGACCCAAATGCCTTGGAACAGACGGAGGACTCTCTCTCTAACACAGATCTCGAATTCAACGACTCTTTGCGTTTGGAAGGAAAGTACTATTCGTCATTTTTTCTGTTTACCATAGTAAACCAAGCAAGCTGAAAAGTTTCATCAGATAAAGTTTCATAACGAAATCTTGAAGATAATTATTTATTTCAGAGTTGGGAATTCTGGAAAGATACAAATTCAATATTGTGAGGGATAATGTATCGATCCGTGAATATATTGCTTCAATTTATTACAATCCTATTTATCACAAAGTTGCAGAGAATCCCAGAGAATGAGCTTCAACTTGGAGCCTGAGACCTTGCACGAGTCAGTCTGACAAATGGCTGCTGCTGCTGACTTATGGCAGAGAAAAGACAAAATAAGGGGTTGCTTCAAAGCAAAAATTGTGTTGTCCTCCCGCAATGTTAAAATCAAGTAACTTTTGAAAGAAAGGGTTCCAGCCCCGTATTAAGATTTTCTGTATAATATCAAATAGAAGGATTAACAGTGCTGTCTTACAGACAAACAACGAAACTGACCATTTCATCAATGCAGACAAAATATAAATACAACGCCCGAAGAACCCTTTCTCTGAAAACTTACTTCATTCTGACATAGCTGGAGAACAACAGAAATGCTGTTTTTTGAAGCAACCACTTATTTTGCCTTTCCTCTGCCTTAAGTCAGCAGCCACTTATCAGATTAACTCAAGCAAGGTCTCAAAGTTTACGTTGAAGCATGACCTGCGCACCTGTGTAAAAACCGACAAAATAAAACTATGGCTCCTCCACAGCAGCAACAGAAATAGATCACAATGATTGGCTCACTTTGAGGTCCCAAGCTGGCATCCCGATGAAGAAAAGCGTCTAAAACGCGATGAAAATCTGCGAAATCATGGTAATTGTGACGTATGCAAAGGCGATCGCAGCAATGAAGTTCATTCTTGGTGGAAGAGCAAGACTGTCTGAAAATGGCATTAAAACAAGTTGAACATGGAATAAGCCGAATTCTTTGAAACAGACTCTTAACGGCGTTAAAGAGGGATTTTGAATTTCACGTATGGCAATGCAAGAATAAATTATTTCCTTCTAAAACAAGATTACCCAGTCAATCTTTGACAGAAGATTTTATTTTATTGGATAAATTCGACTGAAGTGGTTGATAATTTTTATTAGGTTTTCAGTTTCTTTGATCTTTTCATTGGATTTAAGGGTATCCGAATGATTTGGAATATTTTGAACTTGTTAACAAACTGCTCATCTAAGAAATCCTATTTCCATAAAATTAGTTTTACTGGATATCGAAATATAAATTTACTGGATGTGGCCTTTTCTAATGATCTTGAGTTATGTATACAGCTGCCTGGTAACATATAGTCCGCACAAAACAACAGACTATTCTTATTTAGAACTAGGATAATTACATATATTTTGACTAAAATCATTTGAATATTTACACCTATAAAAACGTTTATAAAAGCAGCTAAAAATAAGATTTTTTCATTCGAAAGAAGAATGTTACTTATCTGATTTGTGTTAAAAGACTTTCGAACAGTAGGAATTTCTGCACTATATAGTCTGACTAAAAATCAATTGAATGCATACACCTACGAGATTAGTAATAAAAATTTCCTTTTGGCTATTCCAAAAAAGAATCTGAATCGAACGACATGCATGTATATTGTATATTATTATATTATGTATATCATAATTTTGCCATAAAATTTGATTACGATATAAACTGATAAAAGGAAAGTGGTCTAGCTACAGGAATAAGATAGCTATTTACAAGCAAAAAGTTAAAAATTAAGTTTAAAAACACCCCAGGTTTAAAATGGCAGGGATAGCGTTAAAAAGGTCAATATGACCTTGTTTCCATATTGGTCCCTCCGGAGGTGTTATAACATGAAAAGAAATTTGTTCCGAAAAAAAGGATCTCTTGAAAAATAATTATTATTCCATTTTCATAGGCAAATTTTGTGTTTTCAATAGTATATGTAGGGGCTATCATCTTGACTTTGGAGATCATTGAAGAATTTACCTTTGATCTTATGTTTGAAACTGTCGGCGTTCTTTGCAAATTTTAGTTCTGATGGTAGATTGTTCCACATTTTGGGTCCGAGATATGAGAGATAAATTTTTGATATTTATGTACATTTTGCCGAATCTTCGAATGTGCCCAATAATGATAGAAGCTCTAACGCCATTCAATCAAACCTTACGTATAAATATGCATGAAAATATCGCTCGATCTAGACTCCTTTTTGGAATAGCTAAAAGACATATTGATTTAAATAAATTGCCTAACTCTGATTTTGTTCATTTCTATCTTCGCTGGTCAATAATTTGTAATCATCATGATCATTATCATCAGCCCATGGTTGTTTCTCAGCTGAAGCAAGAAGGCCGTAAACAATCGCCCCAACTGCAAAAGTCGCTGATCCAATATAAAATACTAAGCGCCATTCTTCTTTCGTCTGTGAAATACAAAAATATGAACAAATGATTACCAAAAATTCTCAAGAAAGAAAAGAAAGAAAATTGACAAATCAGTGGCTTCACCAACGGGTAGACTGGGGTGGACATGTCCATCCTAGTTGTCGCAGAGGTCGATTTTCTAGTTTCTTTAAATCTGCTGAAAAACTTTTTTGGGGTGGGGTGGGGGTGGCTTTTCATTGACTTTGAACTTTTGTGATAACTAGCTTTGCTCTTGCATTTTAGACTCCGTTTTTTTTATAAATTTTGAGAAAAGCCTTAGATTTCAATTTCAAATCATACTTTACTTTTCTTTCCAAATAAATCAAAATAGATAGAAATAACAACAAGAGTGTTTCCTTCGTTTTCCGAGAATCTGAAGGGCATGAAAAGGAAAACTTCGTTGGAAGCTTCGTCTCATTTTTCCACCCCAGATTTTTTGGGCTGGCGACACCCCTGAATGGCGTTTCCATTGAACGAAAATTCAATTTTTCCAAATCAAATAAGAAGTTACAATGACATGTTACTTGTTATACTATTTACAAAATACTACTAAAACGTAACTGCAAGGAAGGAAACGCTGTGTCTACCCTGCCGCCATGACACAGAGTTTAAGGTTACCGCCCTGCGTAATTTGACTAAAAATTTGATTTTCAGCTCTTTTGTGTGTGTCGATAGCATATTCTGCAGGCTACAATTTAAGCTAAGTCCCATCGCCATCTGAGTACTGGAAGTAACAGTGATTTGAATCCAAAAGGGAAGCTGCAAATTTAGCAATAGAATTTCTACTGAGAGATCACCGCAGTTACTTGACCTCGAAAGGGTCTCTTAATCCTTCTTGTTCTGCCGCCTTTTTTGTGTTTACTAGAGATTTGTATGGACTGTGTACATAACCATGCTGTATGTTTCTAATCTTTGACTCCTGCTTGCTTTGCGGTATTATCGGCGTTACCAGTTACGTTTTTCAGCGCCTTGAGTAAAAGCCAGCTTTCTCGGAACCAGAAAATCCCATTGCAGCAGGTACTGAACTTCTACTTAGGACCCCGAGGACTAATCCGATGAGCTTAAATTTGGTACAGTTTGAGATGATACATGAAAGTCCAAAAGTGTGTCTGGGTTTTGTGAAATATCCTATCAATGGACTTTAGTTTCTGTAATATAACCCACCAACAGTGGACTAAGGATAGCAGGTACCGTGGAAGATGGTTAATGATGAAATAGGTAAACCAGAGAAATAAGAAAATCAATCGACCTTAGTTTCTGTAATATAACCCACCAACAGTGGACTAAGGATAGCAGGTATCGCGGAAGATGGTTAACGATGAAATAGGTAAACAGACAAATAAGCAAATCAATGTACCTTATTTTCAGTGATGTATCCAACCAGAAGTGGACTAAGAATGCCAGGTATCGTGGCAGAAGTATTCGTAATACCGAAAAGAATACTAGCATATCTTGGTGCAATGTCGAGATGGTTGACTGCGAAACCTGCCCATGCTAGGCCCTCAATTCCTCCGCCAATTACAAGGATCAAAACACCGACATGAATGTTTGTAAAGTGAATTGAAGTTGTGAAAGCCAAAGCTTGCAATAGAAAACCTAAAATATGGAAAAGAAATAAAAATTATTCTCTCTGAGAAAAAAATGGCCGTAATTTGATTTCATGGCACACAAAACATACACAGATTTTTGGGAGATTCTCACTTGAAGATCTAACATCGTTAACATTATCGTATTAATTAAGGTTGGTGGGAGCATCGCAATATGATCTACCATTCGCTAATACTACTGTTTCGTTTTAAATTTCGAGGTACGAAGACTCTCTCTCGCTTGCTAAGTAGTATCTTGAACATGTCCACTTTTTTCAAGGTCGTGGAAGCCTCGAATAGATAAATCTATACACATTCATGTCTAAAACTGTTTAAGATTCTGCGGACAAAACACAAGACCAGAAAAAAGGATAGCACAACTTTGCAAGAAGGTCAGCTCTTTTCACTTCTTCATGATCCTTCCATAAATAGAGAAAAATTTAACAAACCTGTACAAGTGAAAAGTTTTCTGACATTGGTAGTACTAAGAAATCCATGTCGACGAATGAGATCAGCTAACTGCCCACCAGACATTACGACAATCCCCATCATAAAATATAATATTGCAGAGTAGATACCTGCCTGAAATTAAAAAAGTACCATCTTCAAATTCCATTGTAATCTCATGCTATAAATGGCAAATATGAAATTGAAACATCCCAAGTAAACAACAAGTAAAATCGCATTTTAATGTCTGACATAGAAGACTTCATGACTTCAATCATTTTGCTTCCTTAAAATTCTAGAACAATTTACAGTTAAAAGATTTCGATAGACCCCATCGAAAACCTGCATTCATGTTGGAGGCTACCCTATCCCATGTTAAAGACTGAAATGAAATGGGCTCGAACAATTTGGAAAAATTCTTTTAACAATGCTAGAACGAGTAGCACATTACTGGAGGGATTAATGGGGCTTCTTGCATAGGCTACGAAACACACTCTACTTCATTGTTCCAAAAGGGAAACTGTCAAAGTAAACTTTGAGTCCTGCATCACAGCCTAAAATGGCGAAACCAAACGTTACCATAGCGCAATTTCGCATTTTTTCGAGGTTCTAAAAGTTCAAACTTTTTGTCCACATCTCATTCATAATTCTAAATGTTTCTCAAAGGTAGCAAGGAAGAAGTCAGAGCTATATACATTTGCTTTGTTTCTTCGTCGCGTTGCAGTTTTTCTAGTTTTTTCTAACGTACAAGATATCATTGATACTCTTTATATTACTGAGAAGAAATGTCGAGAGAATCACACTTACTACGGAAATTCTCATGCCAAGGGCTTCCGAAAGAAACTTTGGTAAACTTGTTTGCATTGTACTGAACCCCCATCCTTCACATGTATGTGCAATGAGAATAGCAAGGAAAGGTACTGATGTCATGAATTTCAACCACGGGGGATTGCTAACCTGTTGATGAAGAGACTTCTTATCGGCAGGGGAAGATTTAGTAATTTATTCATTTTCAAATCTCTTGTACAAGCTACGATTTTTGATTAATTTCTTTCCTCTCATAAGATAGTTGACTGCCTTTAAAATAAATTCAAGTTCAAGTTTCACTTTTAAAATTTTATAACAACAATACAAATTCTAACTAATAACAACAAATGATATATTCACATAGCGATGTACAAAATAATTTGAAGGAAATTTGTAGATTGGGAATTTCTTAAAGAGGAGCCCTCTCAAAAAATAAACTAATCGAGGAGAGAGCAGCCTCTTTGTCAAAAATCAAACTTAAGTTGTAACATCTTTACTGTATAGTTTGGTAATGCCAGACACTCGGCATAGATATTGCCTGGTTATTAATGTTCTCCGGTGTAATGTTGTCTACTTATTAAGATCAATGAAATGGGTTTATAAAAAACATTATTGCGATTTTCGGGGAGAAAAATCAGTAATATGATCATCTCCTTTGTGCTGGATGAAAACGGACAAGAAAGAAACATTGTCCTCAAGACCATTGTCCATTAAAATGGTGTCTCATCTTGTGGTCAAAATGACTTTATAGTAGAATTCGACATGATATGAATCTAAAGTCGTGGATATTGTTGATGTAAGAGATTGAACAAAAAATATAGATATACTTGAAGGAAATACCTTGACAGAGACGTTGTCATCTTTCAAACTGTCTTCAATATATTTTCTTTCTTTTTGTGTTATATTTCGATCTAAACTTGGAGAATCAACAGCAATACAAAACCATGTTATTGACCATAAAATACCAAATGAACCTGAAAACAAGACAAACGCTATGAACGTTTAAGTTCCTCATTTCTTAAATCCATAGCAAACATAGCTTAGTTTCAATGAGAAAAGAGTGTTCTTGCTCTGGATACCATATTGCAACCCACTTCTTTACTTCTGACACCGTGGTTCCCAACTTTTTCAAGAACCCTAAAGCATTATTTTCATCATCGAAAACTTGCCTGAGTTTTTGCTGGATAGAGAAGAGGATTCATGTGGAAAGAGAGCCTTGCATTCTCGCCAACTGTACTGTTTGCAGAAGAAGCTAAAACGACACCGCATGCATTTTCAATGGCAAAATGATGGTGTCAATAGATTTTACAGTCAATGCGGAAGAAGCGTATCATATAAATTCGACGATTATTTGAAAAAAGATTTGATAATAGATGGCTAATCGAATATCAATCTTGTTATTTGATTCCATTTTATTAGATGATTGCCTCCGTTGGGCGCAGCAAAGAGAATTACAAAAGTAGCTCTTTGTCCAAGAAACCACAATAACAAAAATATGAAAACAAATTTCGGTTAAGATGCGATTCTTGTTTGATTGTTGAAAACAAAGGGAGTACGCCTCTTCTGCTTTGACTGTAACAACGACAACTTACCAAATAAATAAAAAACAAAGGACCATCCCGCGAGTTCACATAAAATTCCAGATATGAAAGTTCCAGCTACTGAGCCAGCATATGAACCTAAAAGAGAGCAAATGATCTGTATCAGTATTTTAAAACTCTTCGGGATCTATGATTCAAATAAAAGTTGAACCTCATATTTACGGGCAAAACCACATCTTTTCAATTATCTATCCCATGAACAAATGCTTTGTAAGGAGGAATTTTTCTACAGAATAAACAACAGAATCCTGCTTGTCTTAAGTAAACGATATTTATGAAAGACTAACTGCTGCCATGACTAAACTGAAAAAAATCTATCAAAGACTAGAATTGGAAGATACTGGCACAAGAATTCAAAGTCAAATATCATGTTCTATCTTTCAAATCGAAAAGGAAAAAAATCTGGCAGTCACCTGCATGTGGAATTGTAGTGAGTTTGCTTCGTTCTAATGGAGGTGCCCATTTGCTCCAAATAGCATACATACATGGATATATACAGCCCTAGGATGAAAGGACAACATTATACATCATTACAAACAGCCTTGAAATGCTTACTGATGCTATATTAAGCTTTTATTGAATTTATAACGAAGAACCTCTCTGCCATTGTAGTCTCTAGCAGTGTAGTTTTTAGTAGTTGCCTAATCTTGCTGCCTCAGTAGTGGTCACAATAAAACGAATAAAAAGACAGCTCACCTCACAAACCCCTTCAAGAAATCGCACAGCAATGAGTAACATAACATGTTGTCTGCAAGCCCATGGGGTCAGCAGTGTTAATAATGACGTCAAAAATATTGCTAGGCCAAACAGATTTTTCCCACCAAATCTCGCAGCAATATAGCCACCTGGAATTTGTGTAATAAGGTAACCATAGAAGAAAGATCCAAGTATATGTCCTAAGTAAAAAGAAAAAGAAACGTTTGAGCACTCTTCGCCAAGCAAGGTCTTATTGAATTGTTTGCCTTATGGTGTATCATTCATCTAGTTGTCTTTAAACACAAAATGTCAACGCTGCCTTATTACATTCACCCGTACAGTATGCTATTCCCAATGACCTATCAAACGCAACTTTGAATCATGTACCACCAACAAAAAATCTCTCACAAACAAGATTGCTTTCCTTGAAAAATCAACACGTACCTTGGAGTTTAGTGTCCCAGTCAAATTCAGGCTCCGCCTAAGAAATATGAAAACAAGAATAAAAAATAAGCGATATAAAAAAACTGACAATAACATTTGAGACAATTCAAAGTATACAAGCATAGAGCTCAAATCTTTTAAAAAGGTGGGTGTAAAATTCTATTACATTTTTCTTTGAATTAAAGTTCTTGAAAGGAACTTCAGGTAATTCGCAAAAAATTTGCCGTGGCAATTTCTTTATACCTTGACCACTTTCAAAATGGTGGCATTTATTAATTTTGAGGCATTGACGTCATCAAATTTCTAAATCCTTAACCAGAAGAGCAACAGATTTCTGTGTGCCACCATGTTGTAGACCTTCATAAACTATGGTTATCTTGAAGATTGTATCAATTTCTCTCGATTAATTTAAGATTTACGATGATTTTAATTTCTTCAAAATTTTCGATGAATTTTTGCAAAATAAGTCAAAATGCCGCCATTTTGAAAATAATCATTATATCAAAAAATTGCCAAAGTAGATTTACAGCAAATTACCCAAAGTTCCTTTCAAGCACATGAATTCAAAGAAAAATGTGATACGATTTTACACCCACCTCTTTAAAGATTTGAAAGATTTGAGCCATATGCTAAGTATACACGAAGTATTTAACTTCTCCATATCAACTGTATTGAGGTCCTTTGGAAATGTCAGAACAGAGAAGCTATCAAAGACAATAAATAATGAATTTGGCTCTTACGAAGGAAATATCAAGCGTTGCTTTATTTCACGAAAAGTTGCAGAGAGTTGGGGAGGGCTCAAATAAGGGGGGGGCTCAAAGTTGCGACTTTTCCCGCATGCTGTGCAGACTTTCTGCTCGTCTATAAACAGTAAACTAGTGCAAAGAACAAACTAATCATTCTGAAGAGCCACTGAGAGAGAAAGGAGGACGATTGGCACAACTTTACGAAAGAACCTGAGATGCAAACCTTTTGCTTGGGCATTTTTTGCAGTTTGAATAAGCAAACAATACTTTCAGTAACCAAAAATCACAACCAAAAATCACAACAAGCTCGTCTATACGTTGCAAGATATTTCACAAGAGGCAAACAACATTAACAAGACATTCCTCAAGTCTCTTAATTTTTGAGGAGGAAACATGTACAAGAAGTTACCACTCACCGTCCATTCTTCACCCATAAGTGTCACTCTTGTGTGTGGATTCGTCATGGCAACCAATGTGATACTCAAATCCACTCTCAGACAATAAACATTGAAGAACCCAAAGAAACTCAACAATGCAATCAAATTACGTTTTTGCATACAAGTGCAATTCTTCTTATCTTCTACCAGATATTCCTCTTTGGTCCTATCCGAGTCAGGTATCTGCATCTCATGCATGAATGAAACCGGATCGAATAAGATAGGTTTGTCCTCGGAATGTGAGGCTGTCAGGGTTTCTGACATAGTGATCGGCTCTCCTTCCGTATCAACACTTTCTTGAGCAGTAGCGTGTGTTTTCTTTGATGTGCTTGGAACATCTTTACTGCTAGTTTCAGAGCTATGACAGTCAGTAGTTGACATTGAAAGTTCAACTTGATCTCTCTTGCCATTTGCCCTAGCATTTTCTATGGAAACATCCTTAACAGCATCAGTTGGAATGCTCGTCTGTTCTCTTGTAACATCAATGATGCCTTGCTCTTTAATCGTTTCACGAAAATTGCCATCTTCCCATTCCACAACGTCTTTCGTTTTAACGCTTTCATCGGCCCTGTTTTCCGATATTGGTGTTACCTCTTCGTGTTCCCCGCCATCAACAGCCTTGTCCATCCTGAAGTCTTTCTTCAAACTTGCCTTTGATTTGTGAAAGCATCCGGATGTCTCTATGCCTTGTGCCACCTAAACAGCTGGGAAAAAAACGAATGTTATATTCAAACACTTTGCCTTCGAATCTTCAAGAGTTCACCGTGTGAAAACAAAGAGGATGGTGGATAAGATAACATAGTGTTACCTTCTTGTACCTGTTTTCTATTCAAAATGAAGAGACTTGAGAAAATCACAACTTTGGCTCTCTAACATTCTGCAGCATTTCTCTAAAATAAAGCAACACTTTATATTTTCTTCCTAAGGACCTAAATTTGTTTTCGCTCATAACACGAACTATTTAGTGCGAAGGAAGATACAGTCTGAACACAGAGGACTTTATAAAGGCCAAATTGTGACAGAAAAAGTTGAAGAAAGAATAATTTGTTGGTTTTTCATGAAACATATCTCATCGATTGTCTTTGTTCCCCGTGTTATCGTAGTAAGGAACGGGTTATTTTTGAAGATCGTCTGTACAGTATGTATAAGCATCACTAGCAGAATTGCTCGCCCAGTTTGCGAGTTTCGATATTTGACTACTTCAAATCAAACAAATTATGGTGTAACTGATTGAAAGATAGTAGATACAAACTGTGGAACCGGAGCATGATTTAGCCATCAGAGCTGGCGCAAAATTTCAGTAGATTTGTGATGAAAGATTTAGACCCCGTGGCAGCCAAAATCAAACACATTCTCACGTTCCACTCCCCATTTTGTGAGATCTAGTTTAATGAAAACATATACCTTTTCGAAGAGTAAATGGAAGATTAATATTATCATTTCGTATTTCTAGCGCAAAGTCGACTCATTCTATTGTCCTAAACACTAAGATATTGTAATTTTCAATCAAAATTTCGTATGTTTCCCTCTGATCAAAGCATGATCTTCTGCATGACTAAATTTCAAAATAAATACAGATTTTTCATGTCGGCAACATCAGCAAAAGCTTCGCAATACTTGATGAACATTTGAAATCATTCTGATCTTCGGAAACGAATTTATAACAATTTTTACTCACCATATCCGTTGCTCTCTTTTGACTTTCTCTCACCAGCGATGCCGCACGAATTATTTCCCGTGACCTTTGCTCTTAAAACATTAGTTCTGCATTCATCCAACAGGTACTGGCCTTCCATTAATTGCCCAGCCAATCAGCAACCATGTTTGATAAAATCACGTGACCTTGGATCCGTAGACTACCAGCAACAGAGGCGCATTCAGTATTGTTTGGAATTATTCGTACATTTTCGTACTAATTTCAAGCTATATTGAGCGGCAAATGACGTTGTTTAGATTTGTTTGCACAAGCAGTAAGATCACGGCTAGGGATACATTCTCATTTTGGTTTGAAATTAAGTCAAAACTTCGCAGGAAGATCAAATCTCTTCAGAATCAACAGAGGCAAAGATTTAACTACCGTACTTGGTCGATTCGATATGGAACAGTGATTTTTCGCTGTTCTAAGGTAGTTTGCCAATATATCAACAAACGATTCATTCTTCAAAAGATACCGGAATAGAAGCGGAGCAAAAATTGGAGCAAAAATACGGAGCGTTGAAATAAACAAGAACTGTTTCAGTTTCATTTCTTTATCAATTCATCGAACTCGAATGTTGGAACATTTCGCATTTTATGTACAGGCTGATGGGCAGAGTTTGAATGCACTGTAGGGAGCCTTGCATAGAACTATGATCTTCGAAAACTTGAGCTCTCTTGAGAGAGAGAGAGTAATTCGTCCAGTCTCATATGATTTAGAATCGTCTCTAACTAGAAGTGACTTTTATCAAGAAGTCGGACAGTTCGAACTTTCATTACGAGTTTAGAAGGTTCTGCTGTAATTTTGTCTGACAGAATTCTCTCTCTTATCCATCAATTTCCCAAACATGAAATTATCTTGCAATTGGAGCAAACCAGAAATTCATAAATTTTGATTAACGTTAACCATTCAAAAACATATCTGATGAAGCCTTACGCAATTCAGTCAAAGCGCAACACTTCTGTAGTTCTCCCAAATTGCCAAAATGAAAGTAAATTTGAAAATAAAGTGTTCCAGCCTTGCATTCAACTTTTTTGTCCATTTTTTTTTACAAAGTTAATCAAATTTTCCCCTGTGTAACAAATGACGACACAATCAATCATTTTAAAAATGAAGAGAAATTTTGAAGATAATGTTGTTCAATCATTACTTGATTTTAACAATGTTGGAGAATAAATTGCTGCTTCTGAAGCAACCACGTTCTTTGTATTTCCTCTGCCACAAAGGGGGGGGGGGAACTCAGCGCATGCACATATGGGGAGGTAAGTTCGATATTTGTGGATGTAAATATTGCCAAAAGTGATATATTTTGGGTCCAAACTAACTGAAATCATGTCCATGACATTTTTGGACATAAAACACATTCAACATGATATTTCTGGGTTCTGTAAGACAATTCTGGCCTCAATATGCATTTTGGCAGGATTTTTGTACTTTTTACAGGCCTCTCAAAATAAAATTAGCTGACATATTTGGGTTTCAATGAAGCTTAACTGGTATTTTGGGTTGCTAAATATTTTTTGGACCAACCCCCCCCCCCAAATATGTGTATGTGCTGAGTGCTCCCTAGGCTCTGCAGTAAATCAGCAACCACTTGCCAGATTGACTTAAACATGGTCTCAAACTTGCATTTTTGATAAACTCAGAGCTCCTCCAAACAGCCACACAAACAGGGTAAAATTTTTGGAACACCCCATAGAGTGCACTTGTGCTTGATTATTAAGAATCCAAAATATGTATATATGCTGTGTATCATAAAGAAATTGTTTATTTGTGTTCAGAGATAACAACATCCATAATTTTCACAATAAGCATCAATCACTTCAAACAAAACAGTCTTACTTCAATAGTTGTCCATGTCTAATTCTCTCATTTCTTTTTAAACATTGTATCCTATGAGACTTTTTCTTCCAATAATTTCTCCAACATAAAACCAAAATGCAATTTCTGCTGCAACTAATCCTTTTGCTGCTGTTTCTTTTACAGAATTATCCAAAAATTTGCCATTCAGAAGACTGTCCTTCATTTCCATGAATCCTTTTTGAATCTTTGGAAATTCAGATGGGCCTGGTGGAGCCATTTCTACTTTTGCGTTTGCCCAGAATTTTGCCAAATGTGGCTGTGCTTTTGTCATCATATCTATGGAAGTAAAAATACCTCTGTTAGAAGTATAGATCCAAACAAAGACACTTTTTATGAAATGTCCTGTCAAAACAGCTACGCCAAACTTGAGCATATGATGACAGTATTGTGGCACAGTGGTATAATCCTCTGACTTTGCAGTCAGAACACAGGTTGGCAAGGTTCAATACACAGAAGAGCCCTAGCCCCACTCCATAAGGGCCCTCAACTTACACTCATATTATTGAATTTAATGTTGTCATTGTTGTCACTTCAGTGCAGGCCTTATTTCCCAAAATTTCCATTGATCTGTTCCCCAACCAATCAGAATGGAAGATGACAAATAACGTGATGGGACTGGCAGATTTTTCTTCAATTCAAACTTCTTGCCAAAGACAAACAAAAGCCTGTTCGACTGAATGGCTGCAATGATCAAATCTTGAAGTACCAAACAAATTCCGTCTTCAAGAGATCTTTTGGGTCTCCAAAGAAGCATAATATCATTAGTAGGTAGGAGTTTTTGCTGAAATAGCTTGAAGAAATATCCATCTAAGTACTGATAGCTTGTTTTACGGTGGTATGAAGGTGTTGTGGTGCAGTGGTGTAACCCTCTGACTTTGAAGCCACAACAGTCAGGTGGAGTGAGTTCGAGACGTGATAGGGCCTCACCACCTGAGCGTCATGACAAGGGGTCGCGGACTCGATTAGTGCTTAGCTACTTCTGCGATCCCAGCGCTTGGCGCTAAAAGCCGCAACTTCACCTTCACTTCACCTTCAGTGCAGCACTCCAGGAAGACTGTTTTTTGGTGTTTTAGGGTGGGTGGCTTTGAGAGAAAACTGCTGGTGATTTTGGCCATGTCTATTTATGGAAGCATGAGGACATGAGTCATAGTTTCAGCATCCATCAATCTATCAATAGCAATAACTACAAATATGCAATCAGTCTAGTAGAGCCCCACTATTTGCGCATTTTGACAAGGGGGTTGAGGACTTGATTAGTGATTAGCTAATTCTGTGATCCCAGCAATTCGCACTAAAAATGACAACTTCACCTTCACTTGGGCACAAATGAGGGAGAGTTATCACATTGAAAAATTGATTAGTGTTTATCACTCTCTACAGTGTAAAGAAGTACGCAAAATGTCCAGGATAACCAAAGGATTTCTGGAAGATTTGAAGCATTTCTTGTGAAACGAAAAGATTTCTACAAAAGTTTACATAGATTTCTAGGGAGTGATTTGCCCCTTAAGAGAAACATCTTGGAAAAACATGAATACAAACAAGTTTGAAGAATCATACATTGGACAAAAACTAACTTCTTTTCATGTTGTGGTGTTTCTTTCTGCTTACACACTTGAACATGTGTTAATAATATGAATCGATCCAAATTCAAACAACTTCAACTTTTTCATATGCAGAATTTGCCATTCTTCCAGTTTATGTAAAAAACTTGCAGATCAGGTACACTGCTGACTGCACTACAGAGATTTCTGAATGTGGGAAAATGTCATTTCATCAAACTGCTCATTCATTGTGCAGTTTATTCCCGTGCTCAATCAAAAACATAATGTTCGTATTTGCGACATGTTTGCAAAGAAATTCAAAAGGGATGAAAAATGGGCCTAATAAATAAAGCTTCTGGGATTTAAAGTTATTTTAAGCATGTATGTAAACATCTCCTAAACGTTTTAAAAATTTCATTCCGTATTTATTAAATGCCTTCCCCTGATACTCACCACCTCCTTTCCCCGCAATGCGTATCAACAAGGCCGGTGTGCCGACCACGACTCGCTGACCAAACTGCAATAACTTCGCCATTTTGAAAATGCAGCAGCAAGGAATGAAATTACCCGACGTCCTCTGCCAAGTTAAGGATACTGCGAAGGAATTTCGCTCCGCATTGGTTGAGGAGACTGGGCTCTAACACATGGATTCTTTTCGAAGTGGCCTAGCCAAAAGAGCACGTTGAAGAACTGAAGGGATATTGTTATTGTCTCGAAATTGGATTACGATTGGCTCCTTTTTCGTTGAAAGCAACATTATTGGTATCTATAAAGAATAAGAGATTGGAAAATGGCAAGACCAGGTAAATATGATTTATCCAATGCATGGGTGATGTTGATGATGGTGAAGTGAAATTGTTTGTTTTTCTTCTTGCTTTCTTTGTAATGATGTATAATTGACAAAAAAGCCAAGAAATCAAACCGAAGCTTATGTTCGTCGTTGCCTTGGCTGTGATCAGTTTATTCAACTCAGGCTTTTACTGTTAAAAATGAACACAACAAACGGTGGAGGAGGTATGAAATGTCATACCAGAGCTAAAACTTAAAATCAAGCCAGACAGGCTGCTTTTTTTTGTAGTGTGCGGGGGCAGGTGTGCATAGTGGCACTTGCACACTGAAGATTTTCAATAGACTATTCAAATAAGACAATAGAGAACTGAAGAAATCTCTTCCTGCACATCAGAGATTTCATTGAAAAGTGCCTTTGCTCCACCTGGCGCAGTGGAAGATCTTCCCCATGCCACTTTGACTGCTTCCAGCTGTTCATGCTCCATAGCCTTGTTAACACCATATCTGTGGCAGTTTGTTTATGAAATTTACAAAAAAATCCATTCTTCAAATGCGTCAAATTTACATCTGAATGAGTTTCCCCATGCCAAAATCGAAGAATGCAAACTGGAAGTCAAGGAGCTTACATTTTCCTGAATTACTCATGCAGTCATGTCCAAAAAAGTAGTTTACTGTAATGTCATAATATACTACGATAGCCCCAAATTGGACTGTTTCAGAATTCTGGTGATTCCAGCAACTGCCATGATCTGGTGTAAACCAGGCTTTACTAACTTAAAACAATTTCCTTGATTAACACATACAATTATTTTGTATAACCTTGATACGGAATGTTTCAGCAATTCCTTAGAATAATAAACCTTGAAGGGGGTATTTCTCTCACTTTCCAGGAGTGTGAAGGGCATGGTCGTTAAAATTTTCTTGATGGCTGGGCCTCCAAACGGCCTTTCAGGCCATGGATCACTCCAGGTCCTGAGCTGGCTGTTAATAGCCCCAGTAATAAAGTTTTAGCAAGCTGTGCATGGAGGCCAAGGGCTGTGCACTAAACACTTGACATTACAACAAAAGTCTACTGTATCATCACATCTACAATCTCACCATTGTAAAGAAATATATGATCAAGCTCATTGCAATATACTATGTTTGGACCAGACTGCATGATGCTGAATGGAAAGGCTAAGATTTTATATGTTTTCTTTGCAGGGTTTACAAGAGGTGGGGGAGGAAGGGGTGGCGGCGGTGGAAGAGGTGGAGGTAGAGGTGGTGGTAGAGGTGGCAGAGGTATGTGAATCATTACTATCTATGACTTTCATTATTTGTAAGTTTGTGATTTAAAAGAGATATGGATCATTTCTGATAAAATCATCCACATAATTGGCATTTTTGTGCAAGTATTTTCAGGTGGAAAATGCACAATCAAGAGAAAGATTGTATGATATTGTGCATATGTGCAGAGTATGGTACTTGCACACCAGGATTTTCAATAAACTATTCAAAATAGGAAATAGAGGACAAAAGAAGTTTTCCTTGCACTCTGGAGATCTTGTCGTATAAGTGCCATACTCTGCAGACTGGATAATTTAATGCTTATAATGAATTTTGTGTCAGCATAAGCTTCTCCAATGGTGCTCTTGATGATTCATCTACTTTACTTCCTTATTTTCTTTTCTTAATGGAGGCATCATAATTTTAAGGTGGTGGAGGTCGTGGTGGTGGATTTGGAGGCCGTGGAGGTGGACGTGGAAGGGGTGGAGGAGGAAGAGGTGGAAGAGGAGGTGACTTTGCAATTTTTATCAAATTTGTTTATGTTTGATGTAACTGACACATAAGAACTCTTATTTTGTACTAATCCTTGTTGAAAATGCTGATTATGCAAACCATAATGTCCAGAAAATCACTTTCAGCTCAAACAGTTTTTGTGTGACTTAAAGACATTGATTTGTGGCAGTAGCTTTCCTCTGAAAATCTGCTGCACTGTAGTAAAGGTAATGTTTCATTGTTGGAAGGTGTTCTCGTGCGTGCAACATAACAGAAAATTTTCACCATGTGTACTGGACTTTAAATGTAACCCATTGAAGTGAGTGCTTACACAGGTAGGGACCATCATCACCCAGAAAAAATTGATTAAATTTTGCAAAGTTCCAGAAAAGATTGTAATATAATAAGTCAAGGAAAGTTTGTCAGGATTGAGTATCAATATATAGCAGATAAAAGAAGGGAAGAGAAGAGCTAGCTGATAAGAAAAAAAGAGAAGAGATAGCTGATAATAGAGGCATTCTTTTTATTAGCAGCTTTTGTAACTAGTAGCTTGAAGTCAAATGTTCTTACCAATTTAATTTTCAGGAATGAGAGGAGGGGCAAAAACAGTTATTGAACCACATAGACATGAAGGTAACAATTATTCACAAATCTATCAGTCCAAGTTTGTTTCCATTGTTTGTTTATTTCTCTGAGTGTTTATTTCCTAAGAATGGAGAAGCACATTAATCAAGTCATGAAAATTTGAAGTGTAGATAAGTAAAAATTCAAGAAGACATATATATTGGAGACTTGCCTAAGCATGGTGAGCTTTTGTGACACAAGAGATTCAGCTCCAGGCATTTTGCCTTTGTAAAGAACAGATTTCACACCTCTGCGTGCACTCAATCAAATAAAAGTAAATGGTGAGCAAAACATTACGGTCATCTGTGCTGAATGTTGAACATATCTTTGGATGGTAAATTGCTTTCTTAATTTTGGAGGAGTAAATCGTTTGTTTTGCAAATTCATCTTTGCTGTTGCAGTTGCCCTTCTGAAAATTCTTACTTATTCAAAATTTCATTCTAAGGAAAATGATTCTGTCCTGTGGTTCTTGCTTTCATGTAATAGAGTTGGTGATTTCTCAAGAGATGTTCTCATTGAATGTAGGTGTATTTATTGCAAGAGGTAAAGAAGATGCACTTGTTACAAAGAACATGGTAGCTGGTGAATCAGTTTATGGTGAAAAGAAAATCAGCGTTGATGCTGAGGGAGGAGAAAAAATTGAATACAGAGTATGGAATCCATTCAGATCAAAATTAGCTGCAGCCATTTTGGGTGGTATTGATAAAATACACATGAAGCCTGGCAGTAAAGTTTTGTACCTTGGAGCTGCTTCGGGAACAACTGTCTCACATGTGTCTGATATCGTTGGACCAGTAAGAATACTTTTTTATTTATCATATACATGGCCCCAACGACATGTGGTCAAATTTTAAACTAACAGGTCTCAGAATTTCCTGTTGACATGGACCATTTATACAAATTTTTTGTTGTAGCATGTGTCACAGCTTGTTGTTTTTGTAAAGTTATTCTGTTAAAAGCTTATACATGCTTTCATTCAATAATCATATCAAGAAACTTTCGTACTGTAAGTGCTGAAAATTGTTGCACTATTTAATAAAATTTTCTGCCTTCCAGACTTGAGTGTTTATCTGTGCCTGTTGTGTGAATCCTTGTTTTGATTCTGTCTGTTGTTTAGGAAGGACTTGTGTATGCTGTTGAATTCTCACATAGATCAGGAAGGGATCTGATAAATGTTGCAAAAAAGAGAACAAACATAATACCAATCATTGAAGATGCAAGGCATCCACATAAATACAGAATGCTAGTTGGTATGTATTCATTTAACTTGTGTACAGACCATTTGACATTAAAAATATCAAATTTTTGACATTAATAAAAACCATGGTTGAAGGTAAGCTTTGATGTTAGAGCTGTAAAATGCATATAGTAGAACACCTTTTCTCTACCATTCCCATCACTATTGTACTAGGAGGAAGCATTCTCTTGGTATTGGCAGATAAAACCACCAATAGACCTTTTAGATGTCCCACAAAAGGTTTTGATATAGGGTCTCCTGGGGTAAAATTGGTAAGTCTGGGGTAAAATGGGTTGGGTGAAAAAATACCAATTAAATCTTGCCAAAGTCTTTAACAAGCTAGGAGCACTCAAACTACCCCATCCCCTTGATAAGTTGATTTATCACTTAGAGGCCTACTCCTTTCCAGCAATTAATACTACTCATTTCACCCCAGCCTACCTACTTTACTCCAGGAGACCCTATTTGTGTTGGATTTTATTATGTGAAAAATAATGATAGAAGCCCCTAATCCCACTCAATCAGACCTAGGGGGTACATGACTTGTAGATGGACAGGGGTCTGCCACCCGGTTTTCTGAATGGTACCCTCTTCTCATTACCGAAATTTGTTGTCATACCCACTTTTATGATGAATTTTGGCAAAAAAACTGCCCATTTTTGGCTATTTTTTGCCAGTTTCTCGAAAACCCACCCTTGTTTATGGAAAATCTGCCGAAAAAGGGACCCTTGTTTAGAGAATTTTGGCCCAAAAACCCACCCATATGGGTGGCACATACCCATACCCTCAACATGTTATGTACCCCCCCCCTCCCGGGAAACAATTTCTTAATCCACATTCTGTTAAAGAGCATGAAAATTCCAATTTTTGTGAACAAGGTAAAAAGAGTACTAGGTAAAAAATGAGCATTTTGATATCAATGGAATGAAGCAAAGTGAGTCAAACATAGCATGCTATCAAGCCCATTTCGTTTGCACTGCATGCACCAAGAAGAACTCTTTATGAAATAGCCTGCTATTGAGTGTAATCTCCAATGTTTCCCTCAAACGTTACATGTATCAATGCACCTTATTTCACAGGTATGGTGGATACAATTTTTGCTGATGTTGCACAGCCAGATCAAGCTCGTATTGTTGCTATCAATGCACATAATTTCCTCAGGAATCAAGGACATTTCGTCATCTCCATCAAGGTAAGCTACCTGCATTTCCTTCTTTGTTTTGCCACTTTTCAGTATTTCTGTGAAACAGTTTTCCGAATATATGAAATCAAATGATGGAAATTGGAGGAGGGGTTTTTTTTTGAAAAGTGATGCAGGCTTGAGCTATGCTGCAAAACTTTTCAATGAGTTTTAATGCTTAAAAAGAGGCAGTGTTTAATTGATTAGTGCTCTTTTGTTTTCAGTAATGGATGATTGATTATTAGGCCATCACAACATGGTAAAACTAAAGCAGAGAAGAAAACCTTGGCTTTTTATATCACATGGTGCTACCGTGTAGTGAGGTCATCATGGCAGCCTCGCTCAAAATTTGACAGGCACACATATTAAAAGCATTTTGTGGTTACATGGGAATTTTTTGCTTTCCTCAAAGGAAGTTTCATTAAATTCCTGGTTCGTTTTTATTTTAGGCCAACTGCATTGATTCAACGGCCCAACCAGCCGCGGTGTTTGCTGGAGAAGTGAAAAAGATGCAAGCAGAAAAAATGAAACCTCAAGAGCAATTAACGTTAGAGCCTTATGAAAGAGACCATGCTGTTGTTGTTGGTGTTTACAGGTTTGTTATATCATTGTTTACATCGAACAATAGACCTTTTAGCTATTTTACAAGAGGATGTGGACTTGCCCTAGTGGTCATGTACGAAAGAAAATGACGACTTGTCGCAAACAGTTCCTCATTGATTATTCATAAGATGTATGTGACCTGACTTAACCGATTGTTTGTAATAGGACAATCGCAAGGAATTTGAAACCCAGAGGGTCAGTTGTATCTGTTTCCATATGTGGGCTTTTATGGAAATGGTGGCGCCAATATATAAACATCTGTTCGTTTTGACATACAGCCATTATGTCTTAAAGTTGGTTTGTCCCTGTCATATTCCTTATTGAGTGGCGTTAAGAGCTTCTATCACTATTCCACGCATTCAAAAATTCGACAAAATTTGTGACTTAACATTCGATTGAGACTCTATTTTAGAATAGCTGATAAGTCTACTGAATGATATTTTGACACATTTTGTAGGGTCTTCAAATGGGAAAAATAATGATAGACGTTCTAACGCCACCCAGACTGCTTTTACACGATGTCGATACAATTTGAAAACGGTGAAAAATTCAACGGATAGACCTCCCGTTCACACGATAACAACATATTTTTGCCGGCAGAGTTTGAAAATGAAACTGGCACATTTTGGAAATAGCATCGTGTGAACACTTGAAAATGATGAAAAAAGATATTTTTTCAACGCTTTTGGAACGAGACTGAGGTACATTTCTTTGGCATCAAAATCTTCCAACGAGCTTATTACTCTCAAATTCCCTACCGTTTTCAAATTTATCAGGTAACGTGTGAATGCTAGCTCAAATTTTGCTACCTTCACACCATTCAGTGTTTTAAAACTGTGCTGTCTTCGTGTGAAGGTGGTCTCAGTCGAAGTGAGACCTAGTGTCTTGTGAACATGTATAATGATGACACTCGATTCATAATCTTTTATGGAACAGCTGAAAGGTCTATTTGTATCAAAGCAACATCATATTAAAAATTTCGACACTTTGATCTTTTCTCCAGTTTCGACGTAAAACTATCTGATATGTCCTGGTTAATTTCTGAACACCTAAATTTCAGAATATAAGACAGGCTTGAGCATGTTGTATTCTCTAACTATGCTTTGTGTTTGTTTTAGGCCACCTCCAAAGAAGAAGGAGTAGTGTGCATAATCTCGTTATATCTCTTTATTTCAATCGACCATGGGAACAGCAAAGACCGCAACACCGCAAAGATTGATGTGTCCTGTAAAGGATCTGCGCGTTGTAGTCATACCGACGATCACATTATGCACTTTTAAATAGTCTTGTTATTGGAAATGAGAAGGGCCTGGGACTCGTCTTGTTTTCTCGACGATTGTTGGCAGATTTAGATCAGTAAATAAGGATTCATTAAAACGAAAACAATGTATTGAAAACGGAAAATTCATCTCTTCAGAATGATGTATGAATAGAAATCTCAGTTTAGACCTTGCAAACTGAGGAAAATGATTGAACGAGTCTCTAGGTGGAGAAATATACCAGCCACCTTTTTATTTTAAAATTTGCTTTTTGGAATGTTGCTAAAATTCATGATTTACCCGCAACGTTACATATTTTTATCAAGTTTCATTGAACCTTGCATCAGGGATATTGACCGAGTCTTGGTTTCTGTATAAAGGGGTCTATAAATTGAGAATTGGCCTTTCAAGAGGGCTAATATGGATTGGTTATCCAGCGAGACGAATCCTGCAGGTTTTCATGAGCTAATTGATTTAATCCTTAATCCGACAGCTTTGATAGATTTAATGATCTATAAAACAAAGTGGGATCCAAGTTTTAGGTTATTAAGCTTAACATATGAACTTTGTATTTTATGGACGATTTGTAATTTTGATCATCTTCTAACTCTTAGACTGGCCTTTTCTTGTCGCCTATCCTGCCATTCTTTTTTTTTTATTCTCGATTGAATTCAGAAATTGGTCTGCTTGTTTGTTGGTCTACATGTTCGCCTTAATGGGAAGTAAAAAGTTCAATTTTACTTTTTAGATCAAGAGACTTAACAGACCCTTTAGTGGTATCTTGATACACCTCGTAGCATTTGCAAATGTGAACGATGCCACTCAATCGAACCCTTTCGAATAGCAAAGGGCTCGAATTACAAGTCTAAAATGTTATTGCCTAATTCTACAGCGGAATAAAGTAAAGGAAATCTTAGATCGTTCGCCACAATTCCAGAAAGAGTATTTGTGATATCATCATCATTTTCAGATTCACAGAAATTGCAAACTAACTGAGGAAAGTCAAAATGACGAAGACAAGAAATACTCGCTCAGTTTTAGAAGATCTGTGATGTGGCAGTAGACTACCTACTTCGGTCCCAGTTTCCACTTCGTTCATTGAATTGGATGCCGTACTGCGCTTCATTTGATAGTTGAAGCGATTATCAGCCGGTCAAGGAGCGAAACTACGACGATTTTCGTAGGTCAAGGTGGCAGCAAGCGAAATTCTGTAGCTTTTGTGGTCTACGATTTAGCAATTTGCTGACGTCACAACTTCAACACCAGCGGACATTTTCAAATGCTTCAACTCTGAAAATGATAGCGATATCAAAGGCGCCCTTTCTGGAATGATGGCAAAAACGTAAAATTCCCTTCCATCTATCCAGGTGAAAGAATTAGGCAATATCAGATTCGAGCTGTGTAAAAACGTATCGCTTGATTTAGAATTTTGGAGAATAGCCAAAAGGTCTATCACTGTACCCAATGTAGCCGGAACGCAATGTAGCCGGGTCGCAAGTAGCCGGAACGGTTCTTTATCAGATGACCGATTTTGACAAAAACAGTGTCTGTAGCTTTACTGTTTGATCTAAAATAAGTGTTTATACTGACTAATTGGATGAAAAGTGTTGCCCAATCGTCTTACCGTTTTATCGTTATGTGACAAGTTATTAACGTAAAGCAGTCTCCTAGATAGTTAACTTCCGGACTTCCGGCCTGATTCTGACAAACATTACCAGAGTTTGATACAAGAACAAATTTGCTGAAAGCTTATTCTTGACGAAAAGGCAAGACTTTAGCTTTCTTTTCCAAATTAAACAAGTAACCTTCAAAGTTCATTAATTGAAAACAAGTAGAGCTTACTGCCTCAATCCTCAATTGAACGCGACTTCCTTTAAAGATGCTTATCTTTGTAAAAAAGGATCGTAAAGTGCAGAGTGAGCCTACGAGTAGACCGGATGTTCAAGAGAAGAAAGGGTCTACGAAACAAAGAGTGAATGCTTGCAACAGTCATTCGAATAATTATCTTAAATTATCCTAATCCGCTATTCAAATAATGTGTGAAACGTGCTCAACAAAGGCTGCATAAATTAAGTTCTACCGTAGAAATCTGGAACTCACTGTGGCAAGCTTTTGCCCATTGTTTCGTAGACCCTTTCTTCTTTTGAATAATGGGTCTACGCGTAGGATTTCTCCGTTCCCCCCAGAAGGAACAGCGAGAAAAACTCCATTTTGTACAAACATTCAGATTTATTTTTGCAGTCAGAATAACTGTTCACGACGTAAAATAAGACGATCTCAAACTTACGATCTCACGTGCGCTGTTTTATGAAGACAAGGTTTATCATTTTACACAATCCAATTTTAAATACATATATTGACAGTTTGACAGCAAAGAGATAAGAGCGTACATGTTTCACTTTCAAAAGTACTGTTGTTTAAGAAATTTTTATATAAGCAAGGATACATTTTTCTCGCACTAAATTTTGCTTCATAGTAGCACATAGTTTATCTGTCACTTAATTTGAGGTGAGCTACGCGTCTGGGCATTGGGCATCTTACTAAGTTGATCGTAGTATGCTTTGAAGAACGAGATCGGAATTGGAGAATCAGAGAATCTTCTGCAGGATGAAGAGCCAGTCTTCATTTAATTGTTTACACAGGTTTTTACTGACTTTCTGGTGGGGGGACCAGTCTTTAATTCAAATCTTTCCAGTACGTGGGGGGGGGTCCCTTCTTTCAACAAAAACACATGGGCAATACGCACCGTGTTTGTAGCTTACAACTTAAAGTTCATTACTTTGCTACTACTGCTTTTATTTGTCGTTTTCTCTTTGGGCTAAGGACAAAAAGTGCTAGAAATCAAATCCAAATGGCCCCTACGCGTCTGGACAGTTAGTCCCTACATTTACGAGGAAGTTTGAAACGAGGATGAAGCTGTGTAGGAGCTAACAGTTCGGACGCGCCGGAGCCATTTGAATTTGACCCCAAACACTGGTTAGGTTTGGGCCGAAGGGAAAACAATGAAGAAAACTGTGGTAATATCGAGGTAACAACTTTTTTTCACGGTGTTTTATTACCCATGCTGAAGCTACAAAAACACGGTCCATTATTTCCCATGAAAACGTAATGAAAAAGCTTGCTCCTAAAAATAGTTTACTAGAAATAAAGAGCGAGAAAGATCTATCGTCACAAAGGATATCTTCGAGCGAAAAACTTCATCTGTACAGATCATAACATCTTAATGAGTTTCCGGTATAAATGGCGCTTTGGTCTTCACGACTCGACAGCGTATCGTCTTGATGGATGTTATTTATGCTTCAATGTGGTAACTGCTAGCCAAAGGGATACGTTGAGGGAGATTTGGGTAGAAATCATACACCATTTGTCATCATACCAAGTAGCGCTGCCTTTTGGTGTTCTTGTAATTGTCCCAAACACGCATTCCACATCTCTGAATTCGTCTAGACAGAACGAAAGAAGTAAAATATAAATAAACTTTCAAATGAATTTATCTTCAATGAAACATTTTGCCATTCAATGCGGTCAAAATATGAAACAAGGAAAAAAAATGGTAACAAGGGAGGGTTCTGAGCTGCGAGTGTACAAATTTTTTAGGCTAATCACTGCTTGAGGCCAATTTTGTCAGCCTTAATAAGTCTAGAAAGTATTCAGGTTCTGAAGATGAGTTCGTTAAAACATCGACTGTTTCCCGTCTGCTAGCAAAGAAAATAAGTTTCTAGGAAGTTATAGTATAAAACTGCACTTTATTGGAACACAGCAGAATGGAAGCTCGAAAGCTACGAAAGTTCTAAGATAACGTTTAGCTTTTGAAATCAAGCTAAATTTTACACCAGATATTGATTGTTTTTGTGTGCGGCTGTAATAGCCCATGAATATATAAATTACGCTTAGTATAGTTTATAGCCTAGAGCTAGAAATACTAAACACGTTTCGGGCTTGACCCTTCGTCAGTAATAACGAGAATACGTACTCTTTCTCTTAACTACTGACGAAGGGTCAAGCCCGAAACGTTTAGTATTCCCAGCTCTAGTCAATATGTTGCCTGCTGGCGCGTTCAGGCAACTTTACCACGGCTAGCTGAAACCACACAAAGAACTCTTCGTTATCCACGGTGAACATTCAAAATCAATCAAACCAAACGATTACATTTGTTTTTAGTCCATTTTCTTGACTCACAAATCCGACATTTTTATTACGATTTAGTGTCTCTACTTAACCAAGCTCTCTTGGAATTGCCTCGTTTCCATACTATCCAACTAAATGATCTTTTTTGCCTCGTTCTCCTGCTGACTCAGTTCAATTCAATGAAAAGTATATTCTTGTTTTGTGGGGCCTACAAATATACTATATTTAACATAATTCATATATAAATTTTACACCGGTTGAAACTAGAGGGGGATTTATCATGGCAGTTGCATCAATAAGAGACCTAGACGTCCTATCCAGCTAGGATGAGCATTATAATTCAAAAGATTCCGCTCTCTGATATCACAAAGCGAATTGCCTTCCGAAGGCATAGATTTCATACCACTGGGTGCAATCCATCAAACCAAATAAACGGAGAAAGCAAACATTATTGTCTGCCGCGCTGACGTTGTGAATCTTTTGCTTAGGAAAGCAAATCGCTTTGCAATAATGGAGAGCTTGTTCTAAAAATTCACACTTACTGTCCTTTCCCATATGTGCTTTGCATCTTTAGAAAGTCGAGCTGTAATAAATTAAAACTTTCAAAAACTATTGTGGAGGGAGTGACTAACTGCATAAATTCGTTATTTACCTGAACTTGTCGGACAAGTTGTACAAGTCTTTGCTTAACTTCATTTTCTGTTTCAAAAACTTCTTGAGCAAAAGATTCGCCAATGGCGGCAATAATTCTTGGAATGTTTGAATTGTTCTGACCAAGAACGACTGAATTGTTCCTGCAAATAAGAAACAAAGGATATCATCAGAAAACAAAGCAAGTATGTATAAGGAAGACACATCATACAATACAATATAATACAATACAATACAATACAATACAATACAATACAATACAATACAATACAATACAATACATTTGCGTAGCCAAGGCTTGCTCATAATTTGGCTAAAAAATTTAACGAAAAGCATGAATTTTTTAGCACATTCAACGCCATTTTGATGGGCTTCTGCTTTGTAATGGCTCGTGACTATGCCATATTTCTTTAGTTTGCCCCGTTATATTTTTCTTCAAATACAGCTGTTGTAGAATAGCTTTACTATGAAACATTGCAGAATTTGCGCAACATTTGATGATACTCGCATCTAAATACAAACAATTCATGGGTGAGAAGTTTTTCTTCAATTTCTCGTTTCTTTGCGGCGTACAAAAATATGACACCATAAATTGTATTTGAAGCCTTTAACGAACTGGAGGATATTCTGCTTAAATATTCTACTGACTATCGGGGTTTTCGAGGGTGAATTTCATAGAGGTATTCAGGGAATTGTCTACTTGATTCAACACCTTATTTCACGGCTATTTTACGACAAAGAACCGTCATATCTTCACATAATGATACTGAATATGACAGCAATAAAGCCACTGGTAAGGCAAACAAAACATAGAGTAACAAAATGATGCGAAACAAACGGGCCCGTTCGTGGAATGCTCCACCTTCCTCACTCACAAGCATTCAAAACAAAAAAAAGTTCGCTATCAAACTAAAGAAAATAATTTGAGCTTGGTTAGATCATGGAAAAGGTTAAGGAAAAAACCTAATTTTGGTAGTTTTACAGTTGATCTAAATGCATTTCATGTGGCTGTTCCTTGTTACAATCTTACAGTTTATTGACTGTAGTTGTAATGTAGTAGCATCTGTTGCAGTATTCTAAAAATTTACTTTAGCAGCCCAAGCAAGATAAGCTTTGCTTTTCTTGGGTCACGCAGAATACAAGTATTTGAATAAGTTTTAATTTTTGTCATAGCTTGTATTTTACGAATAAAATTGAATTGAGTTGAACTTACTCTTGAACGAGATCACATAGGTAGCCATAAACATGAGGAGCTTCTTCAACATCTTTTGTAATTGGTAACCATGTCAACCATGTTGGTATGACGTCATTGACATTAATTATGTCAGGATGATGCTTGCATATTTTAGTGACAGCTGATATGCAATTTTCCGTTGGATTTTCGTTTTCTTTTATTCGACTTTCCGGATGACTGATCACTTGCACTAATAACGGTAGTGCCTCTGGAAACAGAAAAACAGCAAACTATCAATTAACAATTTTATCAAAGAAAAATAACTTTTCATGTATTTATTCCATCAAAAATTTACAAGGCAAATTACTTTTTACGCTGTCCACTAATTACTCTAATACTAGGAACTATGAAAACCCTGCAGCTATTAACATATAAAGAAATAAAAACTACAGAGTGAAAGCCGCAAAGCCGCAACCCAACAGCCGCCTATCAGATTCGCATAATTCGCATAATTCCCGAAGATCTCTTGCAAGGGAGGCTGAGAAAAATTCTACAAACGGAAGGACATCATTACACAAATCTTAATTGTAGCTCCAAGAAAGTTTTAATTGCATATGTCCAAGATTTTCCAATGAATGAAATTACATGTCTACAAAAATCTTACAAAAATAAAATTTTCCGTTCAGTTCCTTTATTGATTCTTGCTTTGAAAGTGGCAAGGGAGGGGGCCTGTTTAACACCATGTTCAAGTTAATTCCAAAGTTAAACAACAATGAAGGATACACCTATTAGCCCAGTGAAAAATTTTCCCGTAAAGGAAGTCAAAGGTTAGCATACGTATTTATCAATGTTTTGATGTTCCTGCTCGAGTTTTTATTGAACAACGCACAAAGATACTCAGGTACAAGGCCACTAAACTACTTGTATATCATCCTTTACTGGCGTTCCAGCAATAATTTTTCGTTGTTCTGTTAACCTCTTCTCCGTATAAAAGGCCCTAAGAACAACGCCTTCATCAAAGACTCTAAGGGCTTAATACATACGTGTAAAAACAGGAGCATAATCCTTGCCACCATGGATAGCCATTACACCAATACCGTATGCTGCAGCCTAAATAAACAAATTATAAAAATGAGAATCATTGTGGAAAAGAAAGAAGAGTATTCTCCCAACACGTAGAGAATACTCTTCAGCACGTAGATCGGTTTGAAAGTTCCTCGCTGATCGTTGATAGATAAAGAATTCTTATTGAAAGAATCACTGCGGTTTATACTAATGTTCAAGTTACACACCAAGTCTCTTTCAACAAAAATGAATCAAAACGAAATGAAGAATAAACAGACCAACCTGCCTGACTTCAGGATTTTTATCGACGATATAATTCAGCATTAACTGCACAAAATGGTCTTTAAAGTTGATCGACGTCTGTGTAAAAATATATGACATTAGAAATTGAATGTCCGACCGTAGATTCAATTAAATATCATCAACAACTTAACACAAGGAGTTTACAACGGGCTCCCTGGCCAGCATGCCAACACATTCGTAATTTTCATTGTATGAGGAACGTGTCTACTGTTTTCAGCGGTTTGTTTGGTGGCATCACCCAAATCCATTCACATCCCAACCTCGTTTCGGAGGTGTTCTTACGTCATACGCTGATCATGGAGCCGAATTAACACCTTAGTACACTTCAATCAAATGCACCCAGAAAATGAGTGCATTAGCAGCTATTATGGATTTCCCAGATTGCTAGGCAACGCTAATCGACGGAAAATGACCGTTGCTATAGTGCTAATTCTGCAGAAGATACATTGAGAAACTAAAAAAACACACTTTGAGGACCTTATTTCAACTTTTTTGAAGGTACTAGCACAATAACATGGGGTTAGAAACTGTGTTTAATGTGAAAATATCAACAGAATGCCAGGTATCAACATGTTTTTCAGAAATACCATTTGTTTACAATATCTTACCGGTCCGGTATATTCTATCAGGTCATCGAATATGCATAAAGACCACTGCCGGTCTGAAGCTGGTCGACTTGGATGCTACAAGAAAGAAGCAAAGCATTTATTTCGACCAGATCAAAGGAATCATTTGAAGGAGAGCTAGCTATGCCATGACACCTGGATTTGCAAAGTTGCAAATAAATTTTTAGGGCAAATGTGACTTTGAACGAATTACGTCCAATTAGTCAACCTGGATCAACGAGGACTTCACATGTCTGAAACTTCGTTGTACAGACCGGGGGGGGGAGGAACTTCAAAAGGCAGCTGACGGGGATGCGCCATTTTGACATCATATCGCTATGAACTGAGCAAAATGATGTCATATCGCTCAAACGAAACTGAGACTATTCTACTGTTTTCTCGCCTCTTAATCGTTGCTGGCCTCATTATCATGTGTTCATGCAAGGTGATGGCAACACAGTGACTAGATTGGGCCTAAACTTTCAAATTTTTATAAGCACTGACGGCCGTTGGAAAGCTTAAAGTGTGAAACAAAGGTAAGAATTCGCATCAGCAGTTTGTAAGTTTGCATTGTAACGTTAATCATACCAACCCCAGACTGGTCCTTTAGGTATGTTTTGTGATATTTGCAATATTTGTATGCTTTACGTATGTTCTGAGCATTGCAAATCCAGGTAAAATTTTATTCATCCATCTGGTAGCAATCTATCACTAAGTGAACTAAACTTGTATATCTACCTTTACCTTTACCTACGACTTGCCACCATGGATACACCGGTTCCCATTTGATCACCGAAGTTAAGCATGCTAGGTTATTACCAGGATAGGTGACCAACTGGAAACACCCGGTATCGTAGGTACAGCACCTCACCAAGGTGTAAAATTGGTACCTCGGTGATGAAGGCAATAAAAACATCAGAAGCGCCAACTGTAAGGCTGCACGCTTTGTAAAATACACCCACAGGGAGAAAAAAATGCCTGGGCTGAGGGGGTAATGGAATTGTAAAGCGCCCTTGAATATTGAATTATAGTAAAGGCGCTATATAAAAGCAATAACTTTACTTTACTTTATATCAGCAGTAAATTAAATGTGTGTTTGGATTACACGTTTCTCAGAATCATAACAACGAAAACTTACCAAAAGTGTAATAAAATCAGGCAACAATTGCTGAAAGAAGGGTATCGTTGCCTCTCTATGTATTTTAAATAGTGAATGCATAATATCTGACACTTTGCTTAAGGTATATTCATCTGTGTTATGTTCTTCTTGCAAATCGATTTCCACTTCTTCGTCGTAATCCTCGTCTTTTCTCTTCTCTGCGAAAAGATCACTCAATAAAAATGTTTACGAAAACAAAACCAAGAGGAAGATCATATCAAAGGGAATAAATTGCGACTACCGTAACAGTTCTATCATGTGCAAGGGTGAAACAGTTAATATTGGAGACTCCAGAGAGGGGTAATGAAAGATAGGGGGCCTATCAATGACGTGAGCTTATATTCACAAAGTCAAATGAAAAGGAAATAAATGTTGACAATTCGCATCTTTATCCCGCATTTCGCGGAATCAACATACAATTTTATAAATCAAGTGCAAAAATTCAATAAAGTTCTTAATCGCATAGCATATCAGGATTAGCATGCAAATTGTAAGCTAGATAAATGAGAAGTGTTTGGTAACGTCTGGTATTAGATATAAATGGGGACTCAATGGAGAGGGGGCTTATCTAAAATATTGACCTAGAAGAGAGGGGCTTATTAGAGACGGGTGCGTGATACACAGGGGTTAATAGAACCTTTAAGGTAACTTAAAGCGTTTTTATGCTTGGTGCTTGGTCCAGACTTCTTCAGTGAGTGAGGACGTGTTATCGTAGCTCCTGCTTTTAACAAACATGGATGGAAAAATACTTAATGCAATCGTTGAAATTCGAAACCAAAAGAAAAGGCCAAGCCGAGATGCAATCTTTCACATAGTCACTAAAACAAATTCATGTACAGTGGAGGAATTCAATGAAGCATTCGATGCGATGGAGTCAAATGGCCTAATCGAAAACCGTGGCACAGCCAAAAGTGAGTCGTATTATGACATGGCACACTTCTTTGGTGCACTAAAACAATCCATTTTGGCAGAATTGGCTACGGAAAGGCAAAATATTGGGAATGATGTTACGGACTTCAAGAAATATATTCACACTGAATTTGTCGCTTTGAAAGCTGAAGTGAGGGACATCGGAAAGAAAACACATACTTGTTTTGATGAAAACCCAAGTAAAGCAGGAGCAAGTTTGAGGGACGAGCTCATCAATAATTCTTTTCCCTCGCCCTCGCAGCAAAAGCCCTCGCCCTCCCACATCGATCCCGAAAGGGTCATATTGCAACAGCAACGAGAAATTGATTTTTTGAGGGATGAAACACTTAGCTTAAATGAAATAATCAAAATTTCCCTTCGAAATCAAACGCAAAATCAAGGCGCGAATAAATTGGAGTGTGATGTCATCAAAAACAGCAAAAAGCCAAACAATGCACAGTGGCAAGAATTTCCCTCGAGAGGACCAAAAGTTAAAGCGCAACAAAAGGTACCATTATCAAGTTATGATAACCAAGCATTGAAACAAACACCACTGCACAACAGATTTTCAATTTTGGAAACAATGAATGCCGAGAATGACATAGAAATAATCAATGAAGAGCATAATAGAAGTAACAGCCAAAGTTTGTCAGATGGCACGCCGCAAAAGAAGCAAAAGAAGAAGAAAACAACGACAATGATAATTGGGGATTCAATTGTCAAATTCGTTGATGGTAAACAAATGCACAGGTCACTGCAAAGGAGCCAAAACGTGTTGGTGAAATCTTTTCCTGGTGCAACAACGAGTCACATGAAGCACCATGTTGTTCCATGCATGGAAAGACAGCCAGACCATGTTATTCTACACACAGGCTGCAATGATATAAGATCAAAGGATGCCCCGAGTGCAATAGCAAGTAGAATAGTCGAATTGGCTGACGAGATACAAAGAGAGAAACGAAAAGTCACCGTCTCCACACTAATCCCAAGGAATGACTCTAATGAACTGAATGAGAAGACAGAAGCGGTAAATGCAGAATTGAAACAGATGTGTTCACAACGCAACATTGACATCATTGAGCATTCAAATCTTGACCGAAAAATCCATGTAAATGGCAACGTACATCTTAGCCGAGCAGGAACGAGTGCTTTCGCAGGTAACATTACTCGATATCTGAAAAATTGACATTTGTGCGGGACTTCTTTTCAATGCAATAATAATCCTCAGTGTAATTCAATAAATTCTTCTTCTGACAATGAGGTAAGAACTGGGCCTAACCCAGTTTCTAATGTAAGAAATGAAAATGAAGACGCTTTTACAAGTTTAAAAAACATCAGACTAACTCATAAAAATGGACTCATTATCGGATATCTGAATATTAATTCAATTCGAAATAAATTCCTCTCCTTAAAAACACTGATTTCAGACAACATAGATATTCTCGTTGTTGCAGAAACGAAACTGGATAGTACTTTCACAACGGCCCAGTTTCTTATTGATGGGTTCCGAAAACCACTTAGATATGATCGAAATGCTCATGGAGGTGGCCTCATGATCTATGTTAGAGACAAAGTGCCAGCCAAGGAATTGTCAGATATAGGAATTCCTCTCAGTATTGAATGTGGCATTGTTGAGATAAATGTGCACAAGAAGAAATGGATCATGCTAGGAATCTACCGCCCTCCCTCTCAAAATGAAAGAGAGTTTTTTGATGAACTTGGTAAAGTCGTAGACATGTGTGCTATAAGATCTGATAATCTAATTATTATTGGTGATTTCAACATGGAGGAAGATGACGATGATATTTCTAGTTTCATGAATTTATATGGATTAGGTAATTTGATTAAGGTTCCTACTTGTTTTAAGTCAGTTAATGCACGCTGTATTGATTTGATACTGACTAATAACGTGAAATGTTTCAAAGGCACAAGAACCGTTGAAACTGGACTGTCTGATTTTCATTCCATGATTGTGACTGTAGTTAAAAGTAGTTTCATTAAGAGAGGCCCTAGGATAATTACTTATCGTGACTACAGCAAATTTGACCCCTTGAGATTTAAAGAGGATCTTAGAGAACAGTTAGGTAAGAATAGCTCTTGCCGTGAGAAATTTGAAGTTTTTAATGCTATAGTTTCGAGTGTGTTGGATAATCACGCACCAATCAAGAAAAAATCTGTTCGAGCAAATGATGGCCCATTTATGACCAAAACACTTAGAAAGGCAATCATGAACAGAACCCGACTCAGGAATATATATTGCAAAAATCGCACTGTTGACAATTTGAAAGCTTTTAAAAAGCAAAGAAATAAATGTGTTAAGATATTGCGACAGGCTAAAAAGGATTACTATAAGGATCTTGACATTAAGGACTTGACCGATAGTAAGAAGTTCTGGAAATCGGTAAAACCTCTATTCAATGAAAATATTAAAACCTCTTCAACAATTGTTTTAATGGAGAATGATGAACTTGTTTCCGAAGACCGAGCAGTTGCAAATATATTGAATGAATATTTCAGTAATGTTGCAAAGTCATTGAATATTGCGGACAATAACGAAAATTTATTGCCTGTTGATGGAATCTCGGATCCAGTCACTGCTGCCATCGCAAAATACCGCTCTCATCCCAGTGTACTTTTGATAAAAAGCCACTGTGAAGATGTTGAGGCTTTCAGTTTCAGAAGGGCTACATTTGTTGAAGTTTTCAAGCAAGTTGATAATCTCAATATTAAGAAGGCCTCGCCTATTAGTAGTATTCCAGCGAAGATAATTAAAGATAACGTTGACGAAGTTGCCTCCCACCTGCTTGACCTTTTCAATGTAAGTGTGGATGAAAACTTTTTTCCAAATGAACTGAAAGATGGTGATGTCAGTGCGCTTTTCAAGAATAGTGACTCATTTCACAAAAAGAACTATAGACCAATAACAGTATTACCGTCAGTGTCCAAAGTTTTTGAGAGACTTTTGGTAAATCAAATGCTACCTTTTGTCAACAAATTTCTCTCGCCTAGCCTTTGTGCCTATCGACAGGGTTACAATACCCAGCATGCCCTGCTGAAATTGGTGGAGACTTGTAAGAAAACCTTAGACAACAGAGGTTTCGTCGGAGCAGTCCTTATGGACTTATCCAAAGCTTTCGATTGTCTCAACCATGAACTCTTGCTTGCAAAATTGAACGCATACGGCTTTAGTAAAAACGCCATAAAGATGGTTCACAGTTATCTAGCAGGTAGAAGGCAACGAGTCAAAATAAATGGTTCATTCAGCTCTTGGAAAGAAATGAAATTAGGTGTCCCACAAGGATCAGTCCTAGGGCCTCTCCTTTTCAATATATTTATAAATGACATTTTCCTTTTGTTGAATGAGACTGAAATCTGTAATTATGCAGACGATACGACAATTTATTGTTCTCACAAAGAGTTACAGGAAGTTATTTTAAAGCTAGAAAATGATACTGTTGAGCTAAGCAATTGGTTCGCACAAAACTGTATGAAACTAAACGAAGAGAAATGCCATCTCCTCGTGTTTGGCGAGAAAGAAACAGAAATCTCAATAAAAGTTGGTTCCTCTGTCATTAAAGAGAGTAAAGAAGAAAAATTGTTGGGCGTTGTAATCGACCAAAAGCTAAATTTTAAACAACACGTGGACATGGTGTGTACGAAGGCAAGCCAAAAGCTACATGCTCTTGCTAGGGCCTCGACGTATATGCCTAAGGAAAAAACTAGGACAGTCATGAGGGCTTTTGTAATGTCACAGTTTAGTTACTGTCCATTGATATGGATGTTTCATGATAGACGCGTTAACGCAAAAATTAACCACATTCACGAAAGAGCATTACGAATAGCGTACCATGATCGGACCTCAAGTTTTGAAGAACTGTTAATTACAGACCATTCAGTCTCTATTCATCAACGAAATCTGCAGTTGCTGGTCACTGAAATTTACCGAACAAGGATGAATTTGAATCCTTGCTTTATGAAAGAAATTTTTGCGGAGAGAGAAATACTTTACAACTTAAGAGTTACGAGCAACATCTATGCACGAAGACCTAGGACCACAGCATATGGGTTAGAAACTGTGAGTTTCCTGGGGCAAAATCTCTGGCGAGATTTACCATTGCATATAAAAGAGTCCCGATCTGTACAGTATTTTAAAAAAGAAATTAAGTTTTGGAATTTTTCATGCAACTGTAGATTGTGTAAGGATTTTATTGCAAATTTAGGTTACATTTAGGTTTATTGATTATATCTAATTTTTGTATTCAATAATGGTTGGCATTAATTAGCCTAGTGCTATCTACCACGCCAACCTTAAAGAAAGTGATTATTATTATTATTATTATTTATATGCTCGGTGGAACGGCAAAGCATTTGTCGTAAGTCCTTTTCACAAAATGGTGTATAGCCATTGTTAAAGAAGAGTGGCTGCAGGGATAAAAAAATCGGGTATAAAAATTTCGGTGATGTTACCATGTCTTTCGTCATGTCTTTCCAAATGCTTTTGTAATTTTTCATGTATTATTTTACCAAGTTGAGCGAGATGATCTGCGCTGACGTATCCAACACCAAGTAATTCCACACACTAAATAAAAACACGACAATGTAAAATATCAGAAGAAACTCGTTGAAGACTAATCAAGTTTTCAATTGACGTTTTCAGTACATATTCCGCAAGGCTTAATCTGTCAAATAAAACAAAGATCATTAAAAATCGAGTGAGTGCAAGTCAAGAAATTTGAATTTGAAAGTTAGTGTTATTTAGTGACCTTGCTGTGCTAAGAAATAAGCCAACAGTACACCTTTTAGGCCTAATTTGACATAATGATTTCTCCACACTGAATTGTCAAATTTGTCAATATTTTCTACTTGGATTTGTCCTTGACAAATGGATTGCCATTACTAATATTACGTGGATACGTTGAATAATTACAACTTGCTCCGTCTTTTCTATCATGTCATCCTGAGGGTTAATAAAATGAAACTGTTCGTCCTGACACTTGCAATAACATTACTATCTTACCCGTAGCCTGAGGTATATCAACATAAAAATTGTTCAAATCATTGTAAGAGAAAATCCAGTACTCAAGACATTATAAATTAATTAAGACATGATCAGGTAAATGATTTCAGAAGGTTTCGGCACTCAAACCCGTGCCATCCTCACGACGTTAACATAGTAAAATCAGTTTGATACAATTCTCATACCTTCATTTTTTACTCATTATTTACGCTAAAATCACAACGAATAAGTCAGGAGTATCTCAGGTACGATGCAAAGTTCGAAATTGACAAGATTAATCTATTCATCAAATCATACAATCAGAGTTACCGACAGATCAAAAGGAAATCAGCTATAAAAGCTCTCAATCATAAACAAAGCCCGAAAAGAATTCCGCAATTTCACTTCGACCACGGAGTCAGTTTGTGAACCTTGTAAATAAACGTCTCTCCACTACTGCTGTAATCTAAGCTGTCTCATAAATGAGTTTGTACCAACCTTTGCAAAACTATCCATCATTTCTGGAACAACTTCTTCTTCCGGTTCTCCTTCAACGGCTTTCAACAGCTCCGGGGATATGAAAGCCCACATTTGTTGTAGATATGCATCACCTACAAAAATAAAGTAAAATAAAAACAGACCTATATTTTATAGGAGTTTTATGAATTTCTAGCATTCAGCCATTTACATGCTGCTTCGTTATTAGTCATTTAGATGCAGGTATTTGCATTTTCCATATTTTAGCCAACATATAGCTAAATAACAGCAGGATAACATGAATAAATCTTGTAAAACAAAGTATTCAAGTCTGATCAAGCCAACGATAGTTTGTATCCTTAAGAAATGATTTCAAAAGCTGCAACGCAACCCACCATGAAACATTTCTGTCTCTGTTTATTTTGAATTGATTGAATGCACTCAGAGGTGTAAAATCCGTTCTTCGGAAAGGTAATTCGCTTTGACTTCAATAGCTTGTTTCACAATATCTTGGCAAAGAGCTTAAATCTAGATGCATATTCACATTCAGTATGTCCATTGTCCACATCCTCGGTAAATTTGATAAAATTCGATTCTTGGTAACTCAAATTCAAAATGATAAGGACAAGATCTGATAAAAATAATTCAAACCTCTTATTTTCGCACATTCTAGAAGGTGTGGTAATGACTCCGCAGCAGCAATTCGAACCTGTAATCTCTTGTCAAGGAAGTCTTCACACAAAAAATCATTAAAATTCGAAATTGGGTATCTAATTCTAGCCATATGAACCTGAATTTCCATGCTCAAAGGTCCAAGGATTAGCCAATGAAAGGATAAAGAATTTCCCAGTACATTATCGAGATCTAAAGCTTCCAGAACATAAAAGCAACTTACAGTCAAAGAGAAAGCAGCGTACTACCTATGTTTTCTGTATAGAAAAAGGATCGTATCTTCATTGGATTTTGTTTTCTTTGCATGGCAACATCTTTGAATAGTCGTATTCCTTTGTTGTTTCCGGGGGAAGAATTCCTCTTATAATCAACTAAGTTCCGCCCAATAGAAGCAATGTTGGGAGAAAACGGAAACAAATAACAAAGCAATATTTGAATAGTCATCCAATCATAATCTTCGAATTTACATGGTACGCTTTTTCCGCTTTGACAGCAAAATCAACTAGAGCATAAGATTCAAACCTTTAAACATTAAATGTGAAAACTCTATTATATTTCACTTGAATTAAAATGCTTGGAAGGAGCCACAGTACTTTGCTGTAAATCTCCTTCGGAAATTTTTCAATATATTGCTCATGAAGCGAAAACGTAGAATGCATTTCTTGTACGACAAAAAATAGATTTTTACATTTATAGTGCAAGAAACATTAAAATAATTGCAATAACATCACGGAAGTTCGCAATGCCTGACAAGGATATCATCATGAAAATAGAATTTGAGCAAAGGCACCATGATCTTAACAACCTGACGATAAGGAAAAGAACATAAAATAAAATTAGCTCATCGTGGGAAACAACATTCTATTTTCAAAAAGAAAACGCTGTTTCTGTTTAAAAAAATTTCTCTGAGAGTGATTCTCCGAGAAACAATACCAGCGAAATGTCAAAACTCCATAAAAGAAACTGTTGGTCACACGTACAGATGTAAGTGGCATGTAAAATTGTGCAACTCTGTAAACAACCAATCGTCAACATAAAACATCTTTTATCTCAAGAGAACTCAGAAGAGCCGCGAGCCATAAATCATAAAAATTTACATTAAATCGTGCCAAAAATTGACCAAGTGAAGTGGAACCATGCCTCTACCCCACTTCTAATATTTGGCAAAGTATCTGCCACTGAATAAGATTAACTAAAGTCTGTCTTAGATTATATATCACGTGACAATGTCCGCGAATAAAGAAAATTAAAGGGCTATGCATTAGTAATTTCACGTCATCGCAAATCTCACGTAATATCTCTCTAATTTGAGACAAACTTCAACAGATCATTTGCTGTTCTAAGAAAAGAGCCTGGATCGAGCGATATTCTTAGACATTCTTATACGCGAGGTTACATCGAGCCTTCGATATAAAAGGGTTAGACCCATAGCATGGTTTGGGTCTGGTATGGAATTGCCAGTCCTTTCTTTCTTTAACTATTTGTGTAATGTTTCTTCCATTGTTTTTGCTTCGTATTGTTTCTTGTATTGCTGTTTTTTCTAGTTTTGAAGTTGTATTTGTAGAATGGTAAGTGCTATTCTTGGTGTAAGCAAGATGACTTTGTGTCTTCTTACACCAAGAGCGGTACAGTATTAATGTATTTGTCTTAGCTTCAATTCAATTTATTACTTATGTATAAAAAACATCGAGTGGCGTTAACAGCTTCTTCCACTTTGTTTACATTCGAAAAATTCTAAAAAAAAACCCTACACAAAATTGTTCGATTTACATTCTTTTTTAGAATAGCTAAAGGTCTATTTGATAACGATTTTTACCTGTTCAGCATAATCAACAAATCCCTCCTTCAGTTCCCTCGCGTAATGCACCAACATCTTACAAGCAGTGCTCTTATCTTCTAATCCAGCTGTTTTGATTCCAAATTTTTGTTGTTCTCCCAAATTCACGAATTCCCATCCTTCAGTCTCCTGTCCTTCACTCGATGGATCATCCGCATCAAGCAAAGCAACTTCAGGTTTGATCTGAGCAGCTTTCAGAACATTTGGCATCACAACAGGGAGATATTGCACGAATTCTTTCCCAATTATTTTACACATTCTGGCCCAGGCTGATATCAAATATGAAATAATCGGGTCATCAGCTTCGAGTTCTTCAATTCCACTTTGCGTCTTCAAAAGCAGTTGCATGACTGCCGAGGCATCAGGCAAAAACTGTGAATACAACAGAACAGATTTGTTTCAGCTGAGTCAAAATCAATCAACTTTAAGATCAGCATAATTCTAGACCATGAACAGATGTGACTCTTGAACCTTATCCTCTTTAATGTTTGTCCCTCAGAAGGTGGAAACACCTAGTACCTTTGGGACTGTAAGAACAAAAGTAGTTAGCAGGGAGCGATGTGATCAAGTGAGTTTATTGAGCGTTTGCAAGCCTGTAGCTTGTAAGTTGGGGGCAAGAAAGAGCTGGGCTGATTGTAACGAAGGATAGAAGTTCTACAAACAAAATGTAGAGAAACAGTGTGTCTAAGATTGACAGCAGAAGGCCAAGCACCTGAAGGAACCATATAGGTCGTAAAGGACTCAAGGAATAAAAGGAAGCCGAAAAACAAACCATTCTGGGAAGGACCTTGAGAAATAATTTCTTGCTAACTAAGCAGAATGTTGTTACACTTCCCAAAGCTTCTGTGGCTAAACATTGAATTAAAGCAAGTCCTTCTAAAATGATATTTGCAATGAAAACAAACCTTGTCTTTGCCCACAGCCAATCCAATCAAACTAATGCATTCAATGCATTTCCCTCGTAGCAATCTATATTCCTTGCTAACAGCATTCTCGAAAATGTACTTCAAACTCGGCATAAATCGATCATAATACGTCACAAATTTCGCCTCCGCAGTGTCAGCAACTGTTGCTATCGTTGTCAAAATTTGCTCTAGAACCAATCTGCTTCCTTTCTGCGCCAACTGCTGCATCTTCTCTGATAATACTTGTTCCAGTTTTTGCACCACAGCATCCAAATATGGTTCTAGCACATTGACGGGACATTCTTCAAAGAAATTGACCAAAGCAGCAGCTGCATGGGCTTGGACCCTTGGGAAGGAGCCATCACTAACCATAACTTGAAGTAGGCCAGGTAGGACTTTTTGGTGAAATGATCTTTGAAAGAGTTGGTTGAAATCGGTTGCAAGTTGGCCAAGAGCATTGCATGCAGCATATCTCACTCTTGGGTGCTGTGGTCAAATCAAATCAAAGCCATGGGGAATTGATCAATAAAACCATCAAAGAATCAATGATTGTCACTTAATGACTTATTAAACCTTTCGAATGAAAAACCACTTAATCATCCCTTATTTCCATGAAAAGTTATCTGCAGTTTCAAATACAAACATTATCCAGACAACAGTAAAACATAATCAGAATTCATAGCGGTTTCACAAAGTCGTTGGTAGAAAACTCCTCTCTCGTGTAAAGTTGTCCTTTCCAACAATTCGTTTTTCGTAATTATTTGTTTCTGGAATACTTTGTAATTGCTTTCGTGATTATCATTTGCAATAGCTATTTGAAAGAAGTAATATGTAAATCTAAATGAAATGTTAATTTTAAGTTAAATTTTAAATTCAACTGTCGCAAAGTTGCTGTGTATTTCAATGCTACCTGTGGCATCTTTTGTACTCTTTTAAGGTTGTTTGTAAATTTTATGGGAATATAAGAATAAAACAATCATACAATCAAAGTCTTGATCATAGAAAGTTGTAAATCAATGTTTAGTTACAAAGAAACTTGAAAAACTTATAGATCGGAGAACTACTGCTAGATGTCTCACCTCACCAATGGCTTTTAATTAGATCCACCATTTCCTCAAATTTGAACCAAATCACTTGCTTGGCTCCTTTAATATTCCAATCCACAAAACATACCTCAAGCATAAAAATTTTGATACGAGGATTGAATTTTCAGATTTTTAGTTTCTTCAAGAACGGAATCCTAGCGTTACTCATGAATGTTTAGCTAAAACTGAACAACAAAATTTTTGAACTAACATACCGTGTCTGTTAAATGAGCCAAAACTTCATCTACAATGCTTGTCAAAAGTGGTTCCATTTGTTTTTTGCAGCCTTCAGCAATCGCAGAAATTGCCATTAGGCCAGCATGCCGATATCTCCAGTCATCTAAAAACAGTTCTTAGGTTTCAATTCCATTCAATTCGCAAGCTACAAATTAACTATGCACGGTTGTAAAAGGCTGTAAGTGTCTGGTTTTAGTAGTTGAGTCAGAGGCAATTTTCAGCGTTCTTGTTGCATTTTCTAAAATATTCCAGGGAATAAATATGCATAGGTTTCTTGTCATAGCTAATCAGGAAAAGCAAATTATATCTATGAAAACTCTTCTCAATGAGGTGGCAATTCGTTTCTGGTCTGCGAATCTAAAATCTAAGCAGCACAGTGGCGATGGCTCAGTGGTACGACGTTTGACTATCAATCTCAGAGTTAGTTGTTTCAGGACTAGTTGTTTGTTCACCACGTCAACACGTGATATGCAGTGTGACAAGAGTCACCAACTGTCTGAAATGCCAGCTAAAGAAACTACAATATGTATATGGTCATATCAAGAGGAGGGATAAGGGCACTGAAAAATGCATGAATATATCGAGAAACAACAAGATACTGACCATTTTTCAGCATCAAAGGAACAGTTCTATGGACATGAGGGAACACTGCCTTTCCACCAACACCACATGCAAATCGATCCAGACCACTTTCTCCAGCAACGGGGTTGCTATAAATTATTGAAACAACATCATACTTTAGCAACTAAATCTTCTCTTGGATCATATCCGGGTAAAAATTTTAGAAATAATAAGAAATGCAACGGAAAGAAACGCTGAAATAATTTTTGGTCTGAGAGGTCCTGACACATATAGATTCCATTTGAAAGAAAAAACTCGCTTAATGAAGACATTTTTAACGCGTTTAGAAAATCTGTCATCCCAAACCAAACGAGATTATACTCCAATATGAACAAAGCTTAATAGATATTCGAAATTTGCCAATCATCTACTCTGCATTCTGAAAATTTGGTAAGCCATGACATAATTAGGTTTCAAAAACGGTATTTTCAAAGTTGTCCAATTTCATGATTTCAAAATTCAATCCATGATTGACATTCTAGTTATTCTAAAAAAGAATCTCAATGGAATGACATTTTTGGTATAGAAAGTTTGTAGAATTTTCGAATGTACACAAAAGTGGTAGAACCTCTAATGTCACTCATTTGGATGTTTTCCATAAATTGCATGAAAATATCACTCGATTCAGGCTCTTTTGTAGAATAGTTAAAAGGTCTCTAAGAAAGATGTGATGAATAGAAAGTTTTGAATGACAGTTGATATGTATTACCTGTCAGTTTCAGTGTCTTCAGAACTATCATTAGCACTCCAATCAGGATCATCCTCTAAATCGACCATCAATGACAACATTTCTGGTACTAAAACAATGAAATGGAATATCTATAACATCCTGAAGACAACCCGAGCAATGCTGATTACTGGGAGGTTTGACTTCAGATATCAAACTCTTTCTTTACTTAACAATCTAACAGTCAAAGACAACACCCTGGGCACTAAAACAACAACAAGCAAAATATCTACTGTACCTGGGGGGCTCTGAGTACAAAACTAATGATGCTTATTGATGGGGGGGGAGAACATTTCTTACTTCACTTTCTTTAAATGTGGCAACGAGTATTTTGGTGTATGGTCTTGAGGCTAAAACTTATTTATACAAAGTTTCTGCAGGAAATGGGAGTTTGCCCTATAACAATTGGTATAAACAATCAATTGATCATAACACTTACCAATTTTTGGAATAAGATTTCCTCCAAATTTTCGTACAATTGCAGGTGCTGTAAAGAACACAATTCATTCACAATTTAAACACTGTAAAAGCTACATTAACAAAGCACTATGAATAGCCAGAAAAGACTACTAAAGAACATGCTAAATTATGGAACAGTTTAAATACCTGATTCTGATAGTGTCACGATAGCTTCCAATGCCAGCTGTCGCCATGTGTTATCTAATGCTGTGTTTGATACGATCTGCCAGAAATACAAGCAAAATATCTTATCAACAAACGTCTTGTATTCAGTCTCAAAAAAGACTGAATGCTCTTTTTCTGTCTCAAAAAAGTCTCAAAAAAGACTGAATGCTCTGAATGCTCTCATTCAATTCTCTATAAATAAAGTGAGATTGGTTAGGTTGGCACAAAAAAATTTTCCACAGCAGTAAACACTTTCAATGCTGTCTTGTTCTAAAACTAAAAGGCCACTAAGCATCTTAACTTTAAAGACCAATCAATTCTATTTTGATTTAAAGAAGCAGAATAAGGAGCACAGTTCAATTCATAGTTTCAATATCAAGCCAGAACAAACCAATTGTAAGAAATCAAACCAGGAAATGAATACGGAATAAAATTTGGACTTACAAGGAGCATGAGATTAATAGATTCTTGGATATGTGGTTTCATTACTTTTGGTGCAGTTTCAGCAACTTCAACAAATCCTTTCAAAACACTGTCATCTTCTTCATTCTTCACACTTGCATCAATAGCCTGTTGAAGAAGAATCAAAAAGGATTGTCAGCAAACTTCACAGTGGAAATGACAAAAACTACCATAAGCTTGCAAAGCATGGAAAATGCAGAACATACTCTGATAACAAATTTTAAACCAGCATCTAGTTACATGGCTTAATCTACTCCATGAAACCAGATCCAAAAACTTTGAATCCTGCATTTTACTCCACAGCTGTTACATAAGAGAAGTGACTGGTTTCAAAATTGAATACCTCACTGTAAAGAAATTTCAACAATCAACAGAATTCAGTCTTGTTGCAAATTTCAAAGCTTCCCCAATGTTATACTTGAACAAAATATCCAGCAAAAGGAAATAATGATAATGAAATAACTCTAAACAAGCAACAAACATTTTAGGGCTGTTCACTGGAAGTTGCAGCTGAAATAGTGATAAGGCAACATTTTCAGAAATAACTTGAACTCTGTGACAACAAGCTGACAGAATTTGGTCAAAATATTTCATGCATTTTCAGCTGTATGATTTACCTGCAGGATCCCAGGAATCAGGTCTGTGAACAACTTGTATTTTGTTTCATCTAATGACTCAACCATGAATGTGCATGTTGCCTTGGCTGCTAGGAAATGAATCTATCAAGAAAACAAGTAAAAGTTAATGATTCTCTTGTCTTTCTGACATTTCACACATCCAAAACTCAAGATTTTATGAAGAGGTGTGATGATAGCTTCCAATGCTAACTGCCGCCACGTGTTTTCTAATGCTGTGTTTGATATGTAGCTAAACCTACTGTACAAACCTACAAAAAAACTTGGCAAACATATCAGTTCCTTCAAATTGAACTTCTTTACCATTAAAAATCTATTTGTGTCATTTCCTTAAACACCATGCTTTTTAAATATTTCTAACTCTAAGCGTGCATTGATAAACAGAACAAACAGAAGGTTTGAGCAAGCCGTTTCTACACACTCTTCATTAAAAAGATTTATTAAAAGTTACATAAATATCTTTCTCTTACCTTTGTTTGTGGAACTTGCAAATTATGCAGCAACATTTCTTTGACTACTTGCAAATATGTGTCCTGCTGTGTTCCAAAGATACCAGGAAAACCACTGTGAGAGAGAAAAGGTCATCAAATTTAGCAAAAAAGAGCTATGACCCTGTTTCTTAAGAAAATGAAAACAATTTTTCCAAGACTACGACAAGAACAAGACAGATGCTTACCATAATATCTGCAGCGGGATCTCCCTAATTTCATTTGACTGTGAATTGCAGCATTCAAACAAGAATTTCAAAATATCTGGCCACTGATTTTCTCCATCATCAGCTACAAACAATGAAAAAATCTTAAATCTCAGGAGAAAGATTTGGAAACATGCCAACGAATATGAAAATGAGACCAGAATATTCTTAAATTCTGAAACTAACTTTTTATGAGAGAACATGAAGGTTCTTCATGTTCTTCCTTGGCGTTCCCTTAGTAAAGATATGAAAAGTATATATGGCTATTTGGCACAATCAGTAACTTTCCCAACACAACAAAGACAATGAAAGGTCCAATGAAAAAACATGAACAAACTTACTAATGTAACATTTGGCAAGTTCAGCAATTGCATCACAAAATTTTTTCCTCATATTTGCATTTTGTTCGACTTGAACACCTTGCAGGAGTTGAACTTTGCAAAGTTGCTGAACTTCATCAGGAATGGAGGTTGTGAACTCTTCTAAGTTGCTCAACAGACGACGCAACAACACAGCTGCCATTACTTTGAACTAAAACAAAAGGAAATAGTGTTATTGCAAGGTGAATTTTAGATCCAAACATTCAGCATGATGGATGACAAAGGCCTGGTGAGATTCTTGTCTTGTTTTATTTGGACTTCCTCGGTTATCAAATTCTCTACTTGCAATTAACTGCTTGTCAGACATTCCTAAATGTTCACATGTCTGCCATTAATAATTCCTTTTTTACCTTTATTATGTTTATTCTACTTCATCAAGGATTATCACTCTTCCAAACAAGTGAATGAGATCTTTTAAAACAATGGGATTTTCAGGGGTTTTTCTTGGAAACAAACAGACTTTGGCCAAAGGTGTATGAAATTTTTAGAGAGGGATACATCCTTTGTATTTTATGGTACTCTGGTCCTTTATTGATCACAATGGCATTCAAAATTGCTTGAATGTCATGCATCAACCATATTTTTATTGAATCATAGCAGAAGACAGCATTATAATTTTTTCAATAAAGAAGTTAATGATTATCAGAAAGAAGCATTAAGCTTACCTCCAAATTTTGTGAAGAAAGCATCGTGCTTAGAAGAAACTGAATCTTTGTTACATCTGGAATTGTTCCGTATTTGCTCTACAAATGAGAAATAATTTTGATTTGCAAAATTCTGTTCTGCAGCCCCCTACCCAAAAAGATTTGTTGACACTCCCAAAATACACAAGTTCTCAATCAAGAAATCTTTAATACATCTCATCAAGTTTCTATTTTTATTCCCACATCATAGTATGTGATGTGTTTGTGTGTTGGGAAGTCTGCACCTTGCCTTCATTCAAAGCATTTCATACTGTCAAAATGCCAATCTTTCCATCAATGTCGTGTAGTGACGTGACGTGTCTTCCATTTTCGTATGGATATAATCATATATCAAACGAGAAACAGCAGCAGACATTATAGAACGGTGTCCTATAACAGGATCTAATTCCAGGATCATCCATTTCAGCGGGGATAATGAATTAAACCTGGCCATTCCTTTTAAGTATTCATGCATCGTTGATTTAAATCTGGAAATCAAGTGAGTGATGTTTTAGGCCTGTTTGCCCCACCTTGGTAGGCCCGCAATATTATACTTCAAATAAGGTATTTGATGATACTGCACAGTCACTCAAATGGGGTAACATATAGAGGAAGATAGCTTACCTCAGCAGCATTTCTTATTTCATTTTGTGGGCTAAGTAATTGGCCAACAAGGGCTTCAAATTGCTCTTGCTCAGTCGCCATTGCGGCCTCAGCTTCCCAACTTGGCAAAAGGAATGATTCAAGCGCATGCGTTCCATTCCATGCGCACGTGAGTCAGGGGTTTGGCGCTACGAAGGCGCTTTAGAGATGACAGGAGATTGGGAAGAAATTACGAAAAGCGCGCCAAAATTATGGCGGGAAATTAGAATTGGTAATCTGGCGAAGCAGGTCCTTATCCTCGCGCTACAAGTTGTTTGTTCATACAGAACTGCTCACGAGAAACTCGCCATTCTAGTTGGAAAATAATTCACAGTGGGAAGGTTTCAAAACTTTATTTTGAAAAGTTCACAAGGGCACATAGGTAGTAAACATGTAGATTTCTATGGGACCTTTAAGAAACTCGCAAGAAACACCGAATTCAGTATCTGATCATTCTAAGAAACCTTTGGGACTAGTTCAAGTTCCACGATGTGGCAAATTCTAACCATGCTCACATACACTTTTCGCAAAGGCAAGGTTTTCACGGAAAAAATCCTTCAAAAAGTAAGTAGAAATGCATTATTTCAAGGTTATCAATTGTTATAATTGATGTAAACAACAAATCTAATCAATCTCAATCGAAGAAAGGTCGACTGACGAATACTTCATATATTTACTTCGATTCTACACTATCACAATAGAAGTGGATGAAAAATATCGTAAGGGGGATGGCTTGCGAATTCTCTTCATGTTAGCTGCATGAATTTAGCCCTCAAATGCATAAAATTAGTAAATAATGCTTGTATACAATACACAATTTCCAAAAAACAGGGGTTCATGACGTAGCAATCTCCCAACTCGGCAGTCAAACAGTATACTTTATGAGTAGTTCATATGCGTTCAGAGTAAACATTTTGTTCTTGTAAACGTTGGGAATCTAACAAGAAATCGACTTCAAATCCCCCTTTTTAGAAGATAAAACCTTTCATATTAAGAACTTCGTGCTATAGTGGGTCTTCAATAAAAGACAAGAAATTGGTAGTTATTCAAGGAACGACCATAGACCAACATACTCTGAGATCGTTCGTTTTCGTTCTTCTATATATCGTGACCTTGTGTTTAGAGTATCAATTAATGTAGTTGAAATTGATCGTAAAAATATGGGTTTTAAATCATTATAAAATTGATGAATCATGCGTAATAAACTAGGCTCATACCAAAGCATAGTGATAATGAAACTGCTCTACTAAAACTAAAAAAATGATATATAAGTTTTCAGTTTTCTATGACTCTATTCATTAGTATCTACCAATAGAACATACGGATTAATGCAAAATAAAACACAGCAAATTTTCTATTCCATTAAATTTCATATAAAACTGTTTCGGATCAGCTGATATGAAAAGAAATCCAGGAGTGGAAGTGTTTCCTATTTTCTGTTTCTAAAATCGATAATGATCAAGGCATATCAGATATGTCTATCTTTCATCTGGGCATTTTAAATTCGATGACAAAAAAAGCTTCAATTTGTTTAGCTCCAGATGGGCCTACCATTGTAAGTTTTGATTAACGAAAAGGAAAGATCGGTGCAGGAACATGGGCCACATTTTCATCCATAGATTTCATGTATTTTGTTTCTTGAAATTGACATTCTCAATTCCGAAAACATATTTTAAAGCAGTGACACAAAAATATTATCAATAACACGGTTTCCTTTACGTATGGGATTGGAGAAATTACAATGAGCCCTGTGTACCTGAAATCAAGTGTATGGAATTCAAAGACATTATCAATTCCTACATGCCCTCTTCTTCTACTTCTCCTCCACAGCTCTCCAGCCTGTCCACAAGCAAATCAAATTATACATTGCTATTTTGCAAAAATGTGATTGCAAATGATAAAGATAGATACACATGAATTTACTCTAACTTCAACTGCATGGATATAAACCATTATCGGATCTACTACACTTGTCCCTAGATTTCAAAACACAAAATTTCCCACTTTCACAGATCTCCCTAAATCACTCAATCCTGGTAAGAGTGTGTAAACAATATTGCTGTATTGTTGCCGTCTGGTGATAATCGGGATAGCTGTAATAAGTCTGGACCAACATCACAAAAGCACAGCAGCAACTCTGCAACAGTTTTGTAATAGCCCTCGCAGAAAGGTGTCTTTTTTGCAGGAAGAGTGAACCTCCTTGCCGAAAATTTGCTTTCTTCCAGATTCAAATCTCCAACAAACTTTGAATGATTTATGCTACCGTGTGTCTTGAAGCATAGTGCGTACATCCCAGATCTGAAATAAAGAGACAATGACATTGATATCAGTTTAACAAACAGTAAATTTTATAAAACAGGGATTCAGGTATGTTCAAGATAAAGTGATTTTGCAGCCTCGAGAATCAGTCCTAGCCAAAAGGGGCAAGCACTTTTGGGAGCACCCTGTTTATCCCCAACTTCATGATCAAACCAGAGAGTAAATTACACAGAGAAATGCGGAGTAGAGATGGTGGGAACTACTTGAACTAATTTGAATATCTGAATCTTAAAGAACGTTGCAATTGATTTTACAATCGCTTCTTCGATACATTGACACTTATACGTAGGAATTTAAGACGGTCGCCTTTCATCTCAACTACATTTGAGCACTTTTCGCATAACATTAAACAACCAAATTTTCACTGCAGCCTAAAAAACTGGAGACAAGTTTTTGGCTACCATGAAAATGCTAATTTCGGGTTTAGCTGGAATGTCAACTCAAAATACTGTAGGAAATACCGTCATGCACCGAGGCCTCTTTAAAATGAAAATGATATAAAAAGGTAGCTACGGAACTCGCTTTGACAACTTTGTCAGCACCACAAGTCAGCACCCTTCCTTTTGTTAGGTCTAATGACATGTATGTGATTGAATGTTTTGTATCGTGAAAAAATGATGATGATGTTGTCCTACAATAATGAAAAAATCAATCAATCAATCAATCAATCAATCAATCCAGTGATCAATGAAACAATCAATCAATTAAAACTTATCAAGAGAAAAATAGGGAACTGTTTTGAAGTAAAATTGTTAAGTTTCTTAAGGGCATACAGTTGCACGCTCTTCATGGAAGAGTGCCTAGTAGTCAAATATAAAACGCTCTTCAAGGCGCGGAGAATCACCAAGTTGATATCAAGTACTTTTACGAAAGTTGGATCCCTCCCATCCATCCCCTCCCTGTTTTCAATGAGATTCAAGTTGTATGTATCATATGATCATATGAGTGATAGGAGCAATGTGTTTTCCATGCTGCTTTTTGTCATAACTATGTAAAATCTTGCCAGACTGACCTCACTACTATCTGTGTATTGTAGTTAAGTTGATAAATAAAGTTATTGTATTTCCGTTCAATGAAAGGAATTGGAATTAACCAACTTACCAAATGTAAAAGGAATAAAGATTTAATGCTCACCAGAACCCTTCGTGCAAAAAATGACACGAAAAAGGGACTTCATCCAGAAAGACTTTTATACCCTATAAAAGTTGACTTTGGGGCCGCAATGGATCACTGTTAGTCCTTAAAAATAGTGATATTCTCGTTCTCCGATAATTTTCGTTTTCCTCCTTGGATTCAAATTCCAAGATGGCTGAGTTCTCGGTCAGTCGTTTGTGGCCGGTTATAGCTTTATCGAAGTTGGAGAAATATGGGGAAATGTTGATAATGACATGAATGTTCCTTTTAAACGCAAACGACGAAGTTCACCGATATCCGGTTTTTTCCCGCGGAATGCCCCTTTAAATGCGTTCAAATCTTTGCAAAATCGAATATCAGTATTGCAGAAAAAATGAAGATATGCGATTTAATACTCACTCTTTCTCTGTTAATCCATTATGACATTCTTCACAAAGTCTGACGTTGAATTCAAACCCAAGGAGAGGTAAAGGCGATGTTTTATCACTGCATTTACTGCAAACAGCTCGACCACATTTTCGACAATGATGCTACGAGCAATCAACAGCAAAACATCAAGGCATTAAAACATATTAAAATTAAGAGTTACAGAAATTCAGTCTATGGACAATCAATCACAGATTATACCACTGTCATGCTCAGTTCTTCACTTATGTTTATTCACATAAAAATTCACAATACATGTCACATCCTGCAATAGTTTCTAGTCACATTCATATGACACTACATGGATGGTAACACGACGAGCGAAAAGATACGACTTCCACATTTCAATAGCAAGAGAAACAGCTACGTCAATAGATTAACAATATGTAAACAAACGAAACAGACAACAAAAACGCAAACAAGCAACCTTCAAACAATAAGTTACGCTACATTACTAAGGGTAGCCTGCGTGCAGACTCTACTGATTCCCTGAAGAGAAGTGAGGTTCCTCACCTCTCTTCAAGGAATCAGTAGAGTCTGCACGCAGGCTAGGCTGAGGTAGCTTTCAACGCAACCAAATAATTACAAATTTAAAAAGAGACCAACTTTAGAACTACACATTACTGTCTATATTTAAAACCTACGCTCGGAATCATTTGGCTATGAGCTTGATTTAGTTGTAGCTTCGTTTCCCGTTTGTGAAGGTAACTCTCCTTTGAGCAAATTACGTGAGCCTTTATTTTGTTTTTCACTTCATTCATGTAATAGGCTCTGAGTAGACGTAATGTTTTCTTCCCTGGGGTATCATCCCGGTAGTATTGTAACGTAGTATGCACGTACAATAATCAGGTAACATTTTAGATCTTTAATGGAGGAATGTGACAAAAACAATCATAAATCAAATACGTCAATCAACAGAAAATGATGAATCGATTCGATAAAATCAATTGATCAATACTAATCAATCAATCAGTCAATGAACCAATGCATCAATCTATCTACCGATCACACTTAATCGAACGATCAATCAGTCAATCAGTCAATGAATCAATGCATCAATCTATCTACCAATCACACAATCAATCGATGGATCAATCGGTCAATCAGTCAATGCACCAATAAGTCAATCAATCAATCAATCAATCAATCGATAAGTCAAGTAATCAATCGATCAATAAAATATTCAAAAAATCTACAAACTCAGTGCTCACCTGTCGTACACCAATGACTTTCTTCTCCATCATGTGCTTAAAATTCCAAAAGAATGGTTGAGAACATTTCTCACAGATGTCACTCTGTGACCAATTTGGTGTCTGGAATGAAATCAGACGACAAATTCTTGAGCAGCGATGAATGAGCGATTTTTGGAGTCAATTCGCTAGTGGACGCGCTTTCTTTGTTTCTGACGGAAAAGATGGATTCGTAAACGAATTTTGTGACTCAATATTCTGATCTCTTGGCTTCTTTGAAACAGACGAATGAGAGATTTTTGTTAAAAAATTCTTTTGATTCTTCGAAGACAATTTTTGAACATTCCCTTAAGTGTAAACCAGCCTGTAGGGAAAGGCCTTGATAGCAGTTTCGAAAAACTTCATTGAATTCTACATTAATGGTCAATTATTCTGTGGTCAATCATTAAAACAATAAACTTTGAAATCAAAACACAAAAATTTTACCTCATCTCTCTTTGTTTCCAAGTCCCATACGACAAGAATTTCATCTTCACTACCTGAAAATAATTTTTTACATTGCGATGCATAGGCTAAGCCCTTTACTTTATTCCTGTGGATAAAAAAACATGATTATCAATCCTTTCGTCCACGATAAAGGAAAGGATCAAAATTAATCTAAACATTTTAAACATTATTAGGTAGCTGAGACGGAGGCAGACAGACGAAGGCAGATGAAGAACACTACACAAGTTCACATAGAATCTTATAAGAGACTGAAATGCTTTCAAGGATGCAAGCAAGTGATGGGGTTGCTCCCAAGAATGGGGGGAACTCACCTTGTAAATGGGTATGAGAATCGCATGGGAATGAAGGCAAAAAATGTGACTATATATTTAACCAATTTAGGCTCTTTTGAGATTTTTTTGAGTTTTCTAATTATTAACGTAGTGTTTCAATTCGTACTTCTGTTTCTATTTTCTTCCACATAATTACTAGCTCCATTTCTACCAAAAATTATGGATGAAATGAAAATCTGCCCTCCTTCTTAAAAGCATTTCGGCCCTTCAAAGCAGAAGGAAGCCATTCTAATAATGAAGGAAACTGTCTTACGTGTGTCCTTGAAGTTCAAGCGCTGTTCCTTGCTTTCCACCGATGTCCCAAACAATAATTGATTGATCAAAAGAACCAGAGAACAGCCACTTTTGGTCTGGATCCCAAGTTAAACACTGGACGCTACCTACGAATGATAGGAACAAAAGTTCTGCAAAGTAATTGTTTAACAGCTTTGATTGTAAAGAAATAGAGAACTGAATTTCCAAGTAAAAATTGCATAAACTCTGGCATTTTGCTGGCAGAATAAGTGTAAAATCTGAATAAGAATTGTCTCTATTTCATACTTCAACACGATTTTCTTTCTTTCAATGAGTAACACAAATAAACAACTATTCGTAACAATTTTGTTAAAAATCTCAGTACGCATTTTTCCAGTCTTGCACGATTTTCCAGTCCATTTTGTAGGAATTTTCAGTTTTTAAACTGAAAAGAAGCATCAGACAAGTAAATTCAAGCTTCAATAAAAAAATTTAGATTTTATCTACTGCTGAATTAAAAGACAAGCTAGCAATTCACCAGTTTATTTTCAAGTTTGCATACCTGAATGTCCTTTCAATGATGTCACATGGCTAAGGCTATTTTCTTCAGAGTTGAGCCTTAGCACACTAATTTGTCCACTGAAATCTCCAACGAATACGTATTTGGCATCAGGATCAAATCTCATTGCTCATCAAGAAACAGTTGACTCAAGAAATGTGGAGAAAAATGAGGAATAAACAGTGTATGATATGATAGCTGAGGCAAACAAAATTGAGTTTGAACTGAATGTTAGTTCTTCTCCCTGCTGGTTATCATACTGTTTACAAAATGTTTTAAATCATTTCAAGAACACAAGCTGCTAATCAAAAAGAAAATCAATAAGCTATCACTCAAACAAAAAGTATCAGGTCTCCACAGCTTCTTTGCAAAGTAGCAACATAATCCATTAGGAAATCAATAGGATAGATTGAGAATGATCTTGAGAATTCTTGTTAATTCTAGATCTAATTAACACAGTTTTCCAACATATCTTCTGCAATGATATACGTTTGAATATACATGTCAAAATGAATTATTTATTTGAATCATCAGTTGAGTTGTTTAAATATGCAGAGTTGATCTGTCAATATTCATATTTCAAGACAAAACATAGCTATCATATAATGAAAAGATACTGCATACAAGTACACCAAGCCGTTGTATTGTAACCCCCAAGTCTTCTCCCCTCTGATGAACTGTGCCATTGAAAATATTTGTCATTTCCACAACTCAATAACCAATTGTATTCATCTGAGTATATAATTGCTTTCACTGTCTTTGTGTGGGCTTGAAGAGAACAGGTCATGTATGTTTGACTTGTTACAATAACAATCACCATATATACATGCTATACACCCCCCCCCAATTACTATACTACACCATAAGGACTATACCATGGGGAGAGAAAGACAATGACTACATGGCCAATAAAAAGACATGCAACGTTAAACTAACATACAGCTGGATACTATTCAAGATTAAAAACTAATGGATACCATACCAGATTCTGACCAACCTTAGATGTCTCGTCAGGGTATCAAAGAAAATAAGTGCCAGGGCTCAAAAATCAAATATCAGGCTCAAAGAAAATTTTCATTCCCAGTTAGTAAGCTAAGCTTCACCTAATCCTTCCTTTGAAAATCTTGCTCTAATCAAATTCAGTTTAGCATTGCAAATATTTTCAGTATGAAACAAGCCAACAATAGTTGGCCTATTTCTGTTAACTTCTATTTGTATATTGTAGAGTATATATATTGTTGAAATCAAACAATTCATCATATGATTAACCAGCTGTTATTACTGAAGCATTCATATATCAAACATCATTGAGTGAGTGGGAAAGTATTTTGCAAATTGTGAGAAAGATTACGAATGTAGCTCCACTAACTGTGCCCTAATGAAAACACTTCAAAGCTCTTCTTCTTTCCTAATGTACTGCCCAATTCTATTCATGTTGCTTTCCCTCCTTTCTTTCCTTTCCTCCCTTCCTTTAATTCCCTTCTATTTTCTTTCCTTCCATTTGTTATTCTTTTTACCCTTCTTCCTTCCTGGAGAATTTAACAATTTCAGCTCATTCCTAGTAGTGCCACTACCAAGCTACTTCCTTTTTTGAGCCCTGTCAGATATTTAGAGGAAGAATTTTCAATAACTCATCCTATTGTGAAATGATAATTTTCAAGTCATATGAAAAACTGAACTCTTAGTAAGGGAAACCACGTTATTGTGAGATGTGTTTGCAGTTTTTGCTAACTTCTGAAATTCAAGTAGCAATAAGCAAAAAGGAATCATAAGTCTAACAAAAGAAACTAAGTACCACAAGTTTGCTTACCCAAATAAGTTCTGTCTGGAATCAACTTGTTCAAGTCTTCAGACAGCTTCATACCCTGTAACGTTTCAATAAAAAATATGTACTGTACTGTATATATTGATGAACTTTTGAAATGACAGGAAAAGAGTTGTGCTGTTGAGGGTGTCAAAATACTCTTCATTTTTTCAAGAGATGTGAAAACACTTGCAAAACTCACCAACAACATTCAGTATGGTACAATTGCCTTTGTTTCTCAGATTTTGATAAAATAAGTTGTTGATTATAGTACCAACTTTATCTAATGTATAGTACTTCAAAACAATCTTTGCTGCGATAAATTGTCTATTTTGCAAAAATGAAGCAAAAATCAATCAATAAAATAAGAAATAATGAAAATCATAAACTTTAATTTTCTCAATTTTTCCTGATAATTTTCCTGATAATTATCCTGACAATTTATATACTCACAGATATAGTCCCATTTGATAACCCCACATATAGTCTGCTGCTCTCTCCATGGTAGAACAATGATGTGCATTGTGCTGTAAAAATTAGAGCTAAGAATTTCAGTGTTCATTAAAACATACCCTACAGTACAAGAGCTGGGCCCCAAGGAGTACTCTCTAACATTCAATATGGGTCCATACCACTAGTTCTTTACTGGACCCCAAATATTGAGTATATTGTTTTAGAGATTGCAAATGTTGTTATATATTTCTGGGCCACTATGCTGAACGACATTTATTGACTAAGCCACTGTAATGAATCCCACCAACTTTGCACAATTTTTCCTTTCTCCAGGTTTGTGGACTCCACATATTATCAAATTTTTGTCTCATTGTTATTGGTGAGGCCCAAACAATTGATTTACCATATTTGACATACTAACATATTGTAGTGAAAGTTAATGAGTACCCATTGGGGGCTGTGACAAATCCATCTCCACCATGATTAACAGATTGTATACAGACATAAAAAACACATAGAGACAAATCACTTGCAGTAATTTACATGTTGGAAAGGATGTGAATTACAAATAGAATCTTTAAAAGATTGGAAGCAATGTCAACTGGTGGATTACTGAATGATCTAACTTCAGTACCATCTGAAAAACATTTTGTACCTACTAGTTGCCTTCAAAATTGGTAAACAGAAGCACAATGTCAGAAGTTCTTACCTGGCATAAAATGACAAATACTTGGCCAATATTGTCCACTTTCTCTCTTTATCCAAACTCTCAAACTCCTGACAGCAAAAGTTAGATCCCAAGTTAAGCAATCTCAAATAAAAATTTGGCATCCAAAAGAAAATATGAAAGAATTGCACAAGGTCTGCTGGAGTAAAGTGGGTATGCTTGGGGTGAAATGGAAAGTGTTGATCACTGGAAAATGGTTGATCAAATTCAAGAATTACAATGCAAAGGCAGGAAGTTCAAACAGCTGAAGCTGGAAGAATGTCATAATGAAAATGTTAACAAAAATTTATCCACATCTTTTACCCAACCAGTTTTACTCCAGTCTTACCCATTTGACCCTAGTAGAGCCACTGGAGGTGCCACTGGATATCTTGTAAAAGGTGCCACTGGAGCATTGTGGATCTGCTGAATTTGAAACACAAAAAGCATCTTGGAAAATAATCATCATTGTTATGCAAAAGACCTCTATTGTCAGTTTCAATCCAAAAATTTGCAACATTGTCAACAAAAACAGTTTTGAAGAAACAACAGTTTTTCTATTTACTTGAAAGAGATTTGCTGTACAAGAAAAAAGTTGGAGGGTTGTTCTTGGTTATGGTATATTTTCAGTATCTCCAGCCTTGAAGATCAGCTGTGTACCAGACTGCACTTTCATTTCTTTCCCAGGGACATGCACAGTGAGGAATAATAGATAAACAATGGACTCTCTTGTTTCCATCAAAAGTGGTGAGGGAAAGATCTTACCTGTGCACTGCCAAATGTCTTATTCATGTGCAAAGAAGTTCTCCAGGTACAATTTGAAGTTGAAGTGTGCATTTTCAAATATGATTGTTCAAATGTGAGATTTATTGCTTTATTTAATTGGACAATTGTTTTAATATGAATGGCTCTATTTTTTTGTTAATGCATGCACTTGAATTCAAATTGTGAAAACCTCTTTAGACAGTAGTGAGCAAACTTTCCAGTCTACTTGTATCTGATAAAGCTTTATTCAGTTCAGTTGTAGCTAGTAACTGACAATAACATTGGTTTGGATTTGTTTTAAAGCAATGGAAAACAGTATCTGAGCAGGTAGCTAATTGATATGATTCTAGAACACAGATCTGTGCAGAGAACACAGTCGTCCAACCGCTTCTCCGATTACTTTCGGGCTTTGTTTGCAATTTTTACAGGCAGCAGCAGGTCAAATGGCATTATCAAAATAAAAGCAGACCAAAATATTACGTTTTATAGCAATAAAAACACTTTTAATTTGTGGTTTCTTATGAAATCAGAAACGAACCATGCACAGTGATTTCTTGCCGGGAACCGGAATTTGCATCACATCACATGACTTCTGATTCGAAACCTTTCCCGTCTGAAACATTATGGCCTAAAATGTTAGCGGTCACGAAAGTATACTTACTTATCAGATGAAACTGTAATAACTGCTTCTTCATGTGGGACAAAGCATGCCATATTCACTACATCTTTAAATCCTTCCAATTTATTCAGCAAATACGGCCTGGGTCCTTTTTTCTTGGTGCTCTGCGGCTCTTGCTTGTTTACATGCGTCGCCATTTTCCTTACCTGGCACTTTCACTCTAGTTCCAAATCTCCCACCCACGGCTATATAACATGACGTCATAGGGGTGTGATGTGTGGCGGTGTGGCTCATAAACGCACCCTTCCTTCTCTTCAAAGTTGCGATTCCAAGATCATGCTTAGATCAACCTGCGAAATTATCTGTCTACTTTACTGGCGATAATTCATCTTGCTAAGAGTAGCGAAAAACATTATATCACATCATTGCACCTGCCATATTTTATGTCCTATGAGAGAATGGCAAGTTGTTGTCTTGAAAACCATGGTAGCTGTGAGAATGTGACGTCAAGTTATCAATAGTTGGGTACTAATTTCCATCCTCAGAAGAAATAAAGCTTTTTTTGACTTTCTAACACGATGTTTACAAAACATTTTTGCTTGGGAAAACTTCAACGTTGTTCTTTATTGCATTTACTGATTTATGTACTTTTCTATCTGGTTACAGATTTATTGTAGTTTTTGTTTTCACAGGAGTTTACGGTTTCTTTGCATAGAGTTTGGTGTTTTGTTGGGTTCATGGTTTAGTAAGATCTGGTAAGATGTATCCGTCGTTCAAAACTATTTCAAAACAGGCATCATTAAAGATACAAGGAGATGTAGAAAGGATAAAGATACGCTCCCGGCTAAGCGCCCCGGTATGTTCTACCTCGGTGATTTCCCCGGTAAAAATAATGAAGCAAAATCAGTCCCCGGACAAGCTGTGATTCCCCCCGGTACAAAATGTCTCACAAGTGAAACCCCGGCTTCAAACTGACAAACCCCGGGAGAAATTTATGGAGTGATCCCGGCGTGTAAATAAAAATCCCCACCAATAATTATGCTGTCCTCGCTAAATACTTAGAGCTCCCCTGTGAAACTTTGACCATATTTGTTGACCAAATGCACCAAGGTGAACTTCCGACCTCTCACCGGGCCACGAAGACGGGAGTGTAAAGATTATAAAGAGATTAAGGGAAAATTATTCAATGAGGAAGCACAGAAATAAATTCAGTGGAAAACTTCAGAGGAAAACAAATGGGAACCTTCATTCTGAGGAACATAACATCGAAAAATAATTGTAAGAATCTTATTTCAAGAAAAGGTTACTTACAAACCAATCTAGCTTCTGCCCTATTTGAAGAAAAGATGTTTCTGCTCACAAGAAGAACTAACACAAACAAATTATGTATCAAATTTCTTTTATGCTCTGCTGCTTTTACACCAATAGTATGAAATCTAAAATATCTGTTGCCAAAAACATATCTTCTAAGTCATGAGTATTTATCTGTCTTGTTCTTCAAATACTTTTGTACAAAATTTTTGGAGTTTGTTTCATTTGCAAGCAACATTTTTTTCAATGCCTTCGCTTCATGAAAGCCTTCCCAAAAGCCAGCACTAATATTGACATGTTGCCTTGATTTTAGAGATGTGATTGGCTCAGGGCAATCCATGTGACTTCGTGAGGCAATCAGATCCTTTGGTGGCGGTACATCATTGTCTTTCTTGTGTTGAAATAATTGCTTGTTTCTTTCAATGATGAGATCGCAGAGGTCACATTCCAGTCCAGCATGCATCCGATGTATAAAGTTCACTTTATCCATTGGTCCATGAATTCTCCATTTTCGATCTTCTATTGTCTTAATAAGCCAATCATTTTCAATTCCTTTGTCATGATGTTGCAAATATTCATTGTATTTGGAATCATCATTGTCTAATTCTTTCAAATACTTAGCCAGCTCTTTCGGACTTGCAAAATCAGAAACAAAAATCGCAGAATGGTTATTTGGCATAAATCTTTGGGCATCACTTGAACCCATATAAACTGGAACTACACCAATCTCAAAGGGCCTAAACAGCTTTTCCGTCATGTAATCTTTGCAAATGGCGTTCTCAAATGAAATATGGAACTTGTATCGTGCAAGGAAACGATAGTAAGCATCGTCACTGAGTTTGTGAAATCCCTCAATACTTGAAGGCATTTTCTTATTGTTCAAACAAGGTCCAAATGAATCGACTTTGATATATTTCATAAGTTCTTGCACGTAACGATCTCGATCAGAAGGTGGGTTACAATCTCTTTGAAGGAAAACAATGGAAGCAAGATTTTCATTGTTCTTTAACCTGTGGAAAAAGATAATGACCTTTAAGGACTCATTGCTAACCATGATCCTCTTTGGCCCCCAAAACGTCGATTTGCATATGGTATGAAATCGTTCCTGGCCTAGGTTCTTCTTGCCATCCTTTTCATTCCGCTCACAAATGATGATGGTTAACAATGGACCTACCAGTTAAACTCTTGATGACCAACTCGTTCGAACTGCAAGCGAGAAGGGGTTATTAAAGCAAGATGTTTGTATATACAAAAAGTAAAGCGATAAATCTGAATATTTACTGTCAGACGCTTATTCAAAGCAGAAAGTAAGTGTCTGGATTGCTCATAAATTAATAGCAAACGTTGCAGATTGTTCGTCTTCTTAACTAGATTGACAAATACAGTAAATAACAACGGATTCAGTAAGTGGGTGCCAGACTGGCTTGAAGTTCTGGTTGGACTCAGGGAATAAGACTTATTCTTACCAGAATATTGACAGTGACAACTGTTCCAAAATTGGGAAAGCTCGTTCTTCTGTTATTGGTTTAGAAATTTAGAAAGAAATTAAAATACCTGTTCTTTTCTTCAATTGAAATGAAATACGTCGACTCAATCCAGTCATGAAGATCAGGAATAAACTGTGTTGCTAAAGGATAATCTGATTCTCTGCTAAAAGTAGCTGTGTAATTGAAGATGCTGCAAGGAGAAACGAAAAAATAATCAGCTCCTATTTTAATTCAAGAAGCACTTTTTTCTGCTTACCTTCAAATCTACAAAGGTTGCAAAGGTTGCTTTCATCGAAGATAAGTTGAAAGAGATATTTTGATATAGAACTGATTCTTGAAATCCTTACTAACGTTGATTTGCCTTTATTTTGACAGTAAACCACAGCAAAACGATCATGTGGCTTTTGATTCAACACAGCAAGAGGACTTCAGAACATCAGATTTTGAACCTTACTTTCTAAGGATGGCTGCAGTAGATTTGAAACTATTTATCAACTGGAATATGTCTCATCGAATTTTGAACTGAATTCTCATCTTTTTTCAGTATCTGCTGCTCTGCCACAATAGCATAATGTTGGTCGCATTCTTGACCATCAAATTCATCATAAAGCATCGTTTCCAGAATGACGTCTCAATTTCAAACTATTCTAGAGTGTGTCCTAATAAAACTTGTGCCCGTGTGTCTAGCTGCTGTGGAGGAGTGGCTGAATCAGTTATCTCCATTTTAACACAGTTGCATAGGTCAAGCTCTAACTTATAGTTTGAGACCTTGTATGACTCAATCTAGCAAGTGGTTGCTATTTTATGGCAGAGAAAGGGCAGAAGCAGTGGTTACGTCAAAAACATAACTTCTATTGTTCTCCAGAAATGTCAAATAAAGTAGCTTTTCAAAGAAAGGGTTCTAGCGTCGCATTAAAATTTTTGCTAGATGCTTTAAAGGGTAAGCAGTGTTGTCTATTCATGACAGCACTTTCTAACTTTTTAAAAAAAGTAGTGAAAATTTCTAAACAAAGCCAGAACCATTTCTTTGAAAACGTACTGTGTCTTGACATTACTGGAGAACAAGAGAAGTGCTGTTTTTGAAGCAACCACTAATTTTGCCTTTTCTCCGCCATAAATCAGCAACCACTTGCCATATTGACTCATATAAGGTCCCACAGTCTTAGTTGAAGCCTGACCCATACAACTGTGTAAAACCCGAGATAACTGAATCAGCAGCTCCTCCACAGCAGCCACAACCGGTCCACTATTTTTGGGACACCCTGTAGAATTGTCACAAACACTGTCAACTCTTTTCGCAAAGCAACAGAAATAATCACTATTTTCCTACCTTATCCCATCATCATGCGAAAACATCCAGTTGTTTTTTGGTGACTCTTCATGAAACAATGCCCATAAATGATGCTGTTTACGAGGAAGGGGCAAATCATTTGCTAGGAATGAGGTACCATAGAAGATGTATGCCCTGACAAGTGCATCATCCTTCAAATCTCGATCATTTGATACAAGGCAACTTCCATAAGTGCATTTGATCTCCGTTCTGGTCGAGGAATGAGGAAATGGGTCTTTATACCACCAAATTATTACAGGCAATTGCTTTTCACCAAATGTAGGGCTTCCTTCATTTGAAGGTCTTTGAAGGGTAATTGGCCTCTTATCTTCTAAAAAGAATTGAAACAAAGATTTGGGGATCTGCAAATTGAGCAAATGCAAATAGTAGCTGGATAGCACCTAAAACACAAAGGCTTCTGTCTATGTCATTCTACATATGTTTTGCAAGAAACTGCTTATAAGAAACTCAGTTCTAAGATTGCCAAAAAATTAAGAAACTCCAGTGCTGGGAAAATATAATATAATTTACTACTTATTTTGGTAAAGGAAATACTTAACATATTTTTAGCTTTTTATCTGCTTCCTGTATCATATTATTCGCAAACTACTTGAGGAATTTCTAAACATTGGAAAGACTTAAAAAAACCTGGTTTTGAAATGCTCCTTAGGGCACAGGTAGCAAACATGAATATTTTTATGGAGCCTCTAAGAAAGTCATAAGAAGCTCTGAGTACTGAAAATCTGATAAAATTTTGGCACTGGCCCAAATTCTCAATCTCTATAAAAAAAGTATGTGTATACTAAATTTAATGAATTTTTTAAAATTCATTTTTCAATTTCTATACAAACAAATGCTGGATTATAATTCAAATTTCTCATTCTAGGATCTCATCTCACAAAACAGGGCATGAAAAGACTTCTTGGAAATGAATATTGTTTGATTCTCACTTGACTGACACTTTGATCCATCTTTTAACCCTTTGTTGCCACAGACCTCTTTATCTCCACTCACAAATATGAATGCTGTCACAAGTATAGCTAGAAAAAAGAACAATTTCTTACAATTTCAAAGTCTTGATTTTAGATTTAAGCAGCAGCGTAACTTGTAAACATGTAGCCAGCGCTTGTATGTTATGCAGAGCCTACGATGGTCTGTTGCAAGATAACAAAACTTAGGTTATATTGAATAATTTTTGCTTTGAAACATAAAAACGTGATTTGAAACAACATGAATATTCATTGATAGCAACTATTCTATAAATAAAAATTAATCTGTAGCTCTGCACAACAAATCAATATTGTGATAAATTTATTTCTTCTATAACTGCTAAAAAAGACAGCAAAGTGGCAAAATAAAATTTTTAATTTTTACGAGATTGAAAGCAAAATGAATTCAAGTAAGTAAAGCTTACAAATGAATGTTACTAAATACTTACTGAAGTATAACGTTTTCAACTCCATCATTCACAAAGAAGTCCACTTTCGTTCAATTAACTGAAAAGCAAATTAGACAGATTTCTATATAAGTTCGAAAACTATGAGTAGATCAGAATCCTAGAGTCGAACTCTAGTCCATGTTCCAAAAGCTTCCTCGTCAAAACTGAAGAGGAGGTCAATCATTAGTTATTCGGCGACTACTGGAGATATGATAACCTCGCTCTAATCAAACGAATCACCACTACTCGCTTTGATTGGCACCACACTCTTTGCAAATAGGCTTCTGGATAGGCTCAAAGCAGATCATCTTCGTCTCAAGTCGTCAAGGTGCCGAATGATTTCGAAAAGGAATGTTTATTCTGGTTGGTCTCCTTTCAAGCGAGAGTTTTCCCTGGCTTTTGTTTACGCAAATAACCTGTGTTCAAAATTTTGGTGGGAAAATTTATTGATTGATCAATCAGCCTCAGATACAATGAGATGTCATAATGATAACGAGGCTTCGCTTCAAATAGTAAACAAGAACGCACAAAACAGAGGGGAGTTCCAAAAGAGCAAAGAGAGCACTTTCATTTTGCAGCATCAGATTACGAAATCGCGAAGCATTCGGAAAACTCTTGCTGTACGACCTGACTTTGGCTGGATGAAACATTGCAATAAGAAAAGAACCGCAGCAGCAATGACTGCACTGTTAGTGCTAGTGATCGCACTTGCAGTTGCCATTACAGTGACTGCACTGCCAACTTCGAAAAACCAAATTTTAGGAAGCAACCATTATCAGGACAAGATTGTCGCTGACTACTTGACAAAAAGGAAAGCTGCTTTGGCAAATGATACAAAACAAAGGACAGGGCAGAGCATTGTTTTGACTGATTCAGAGAAGAAGGCAAACGCCATCTTGATGAGATACAAAAAAGAGGAGCTGGATTTGGCTTTCAAAACGGAGCAGTTTATTGGCACTGAGAGCTTCGTTACCGCAAGGTCCAAAATTGAACAAAGCAAAGTTTTCAAAATAATAAAACAGATGCCCAAAGGTTAAAGTCATGGTTCTTACCGTAAAATGTCCTAGTACTTGCTGAAATCTTTAAGAAGTTTTCTACCTTAGGGGCCGTCCAAACTTCCATTTCGTCAAAGATAGCGGAATTTGGCCACTAACTTCAGATACCCCCTCCCCCCTCATCTTTACGGACACAAAGTTGAATGTTTACCTATCTCGCAAACTGTTTCATTGCGATGGTTAGAAAACTTCAACTGTTAACAAGGAGAACCTCTTCTTTTAGGTCGTTTCTGTCTCTGCTTTACATTATCCAGCGTTGATACTTTACAAAATATGATTGAAAACATTGTTAGGTTCCATTTTTTCACGCTTTAACGGATTAGTAATAAGCCCCTCCCCCTGTGACAGCCAAATTCCGCTATCCTCAGCAGAATGGATTTTCGGATGGCCCCTTAAAGTCCTTAATGGGATAATCAAAATTTGTAAATTTAAAGGTAACAAGGGATATAACTATCCGATGATTTGCACTCTGGTCAAATTCAATTTTAGATATGAATTTGAATCACTGCACAAAAATCGCCACTCAGAAGTGAAAACTGCGGTTTAATGCTTATCTTTACAGACGTTACAATGTATAGGCTGGCAAGCTGATTTTGATGAAATAGGTCCTATGTCTTACACGCTATTTTCCTTCTACAAAGAAGCAAAACTAGTAAAAACCTCCAATGATTTGTAAAGAGACACTGTATCAATCTACAATAGTAAATGAGATGCGTGATAGTCTGGCTTTACTCCCAAAGGGTTGCAACATCGTTGTGGACTTTCGTTCCTTGTTTCCGATGTTTACGTTCATTGAATCGAAGTATATTAGCTTTTAGGCGCATAAGAACAGGAGTTATCGGCAGTCTGTAAACCATGGAATCATGAAATGACGGAACGACATGACGAAATGCCGGAATAAAATGACAGTAATACAAAAGTGTAAGATATCTGTCTCGTATGTTCCTACTGAATATACGTAAACGACATACGAATGCTAAAAGTTGCCTTTTTTCTCAATGGAAAACCAAAACTTTGGTAACACCTTGAGTAACACCTAAGCGTTCAAATTCTTCCGACTTAAATAAACTCTTGGTCTGCTGCCAAAAATCAATGAAACTTAATCCTCACCAAAGACTGATTTGTAAATCGTTAAATTCGTCAGCTTATCTTTGCAAAAGGGGGGCTTTTTCCCCCATTCGAGTCTAGATGCCCTTATTTTCAACATATCAAACTGCAATAAATAATTTTTGATCACGAACTCACGAGTGGATAGTATCGAAGTCATGTCATTGCATGCATAAATAAGCCAAATAATGCTGTGCATACTTATATGGGGACAGGGGTCTCTTCATAGCGTGCCGAACGCACCGGGAATCCCCAACTACTTTTCTTGTTTTTGTGAAGTCACGTTACTAAAGTTTTGGTTTCCATTTAGAAGAAAAGAAAATTGGGGCATTCGTATCGTGTTAATACGTTTAGGAGGGGCCTACCAATAGAAATATTACACTCTTATTTGTCTGTCATGTTATTCCATCGTTTCCGCATTTCGTTCCGCCGTTTCGCGATTCCGTGGTTTACAGACTGCCGGTGTTATTGGCTATGACGCATTACTCCCCCGTTGAAGTAAACAACGTTTGTTCCATTGTTCACAGGGCTCAATTTAATTGGCTACAATAGCAATCATCCTAATTATCTGTAGAGCTACATAAAACCTGTACGTTACATCTAGCCTGTACAAAGCTATCTTCCAATCAACAACCTCGAATTAGACTCTGGTTCACTGATTTCGAGCCTATTTCAAAGATTTGCTGCTTGCAGCGCAAATCAATAAGCAAATCAAGATATGTCAGTCTATGAACAGGACAAAGAAGAACCCATACAAAATTTGTCTTATCTTGGGCACATGTGGATTTTGACAATTTCAAAACATTCTTCATTCTTGCCAAGCTCATTGTTGATCATTGCACCTTTAAATTGCACCTTTAAACCCTGTCAATTTCCTTGTAAATTGATATTTGATGCAAAACCTTTCATTGAATATTCAAATTTTGATGACTTTTTCCAATCTAATTTGAAAAAGTTCTTATTTAGAAGTCATTTGAAAGTACTGTCTTCTTGATTGGAAAATGCTGGTGCATAATTCTGAATGTGGAGTAAATTTCATTTCAGGAGCAGTTCTCCATCTACATGACTTAGCAATGGCAGATTACAGATGGCTCATATCAAATATCACAACTATGAAGATCTGTTACATGTGTTATAACACAGGGACACAAAAGATTCAATTCAAAATTGCTTATAACACACCAAATTCAACAGCAAATTGCCAATGGATATCTGTCCCATCTGCCAGGAGTCAGGCAAAGAACCAGACTGAGTTTGACAATCAGCTTTACTCAAATCTAACAATGACGGATGGTGACCCAAAAAAGTTATACCCAACTCAGAAGGCATTGTGGGAAAAATTTGGTGGGATATTTTCCATACTCTCTGGTATATTGGGGTAATTTGAATTTTTGATTTTAAAGAAAAGTGGTTTGGCTCTGATTTCCAGAGAATATTGCAGACAGATTAATTGTATTGTACAAGATTAAAAAAAGACCTGCAATGTAATCGTCAGAGAACATCATGCTTGGTTTTTCAATTTTGTGACAGGTTGGTTACTTGCAGACAAATTAAAGTAATCAGCAAGAAATAAAATTCAGGAATTTAATCAGAACTGAATAAATCAAGCTTGTTGATGCAGTTTGGATTTCCTCAAAGTTCTCTCAAGCTCTGGTATTATTTTTTCCAAACAATGTAGGTTTGAAAAGATAAAAAGTACTACTGACACTTCATATCTTCTCTTACACTCATATTTTGGTCCTACTAAATCAAATTTAATCTCACTTCACAGTTTTAAAAATTTCTATTCAAGTATCACTTTATTTTTCTTTCTTTCCGAAAATCTTGCAGTTTTCATTTCTTTTAAGAAGCAACCACCTGTGAGGGACCATTATGGAAATAGGGTTGACATGGCCTTTTTAATGAATCCCTGCCACCACAGTGAGGGGTGTTTACCAGTATCTTTTTAAACTGTATTAGAATTGTAATGCATCTATGTTAGTTTTAAAACATGTAAATTTTACTTTTTATTTTAGTTGCAAATAGATCCATTCATACATACATAGCAAAAAGATAAATTTGCCACAACCGGTATCCAATCAATTTCTTTGGAACCATGGTTTTTGAGCAAGAAAATGTTTAGTTTCTTGTTTGCATGCAGCCTTAAAATTTTTTGTTAAAGTCTGTGATGTCATATCTTGATTTAATCTACAATTTTAAGACTTTTCCGTCTATTCTCTTGAAGATTTAATGATGCTTTTGCTGGCTATTATGCAAAAGGACTTGAAGAGCTGAAAGCTGATAACATCCAGTACGCAGAAATAAGATCCCTTCTTATACCCCTGTATGATGTCTTTGGAAAGACATATACAGACCCAGAATATTCTTTGAACATTTACAAAAACATGACTGAAAAGTTTGTGAGTGCTTTCAAAGATGACTTTTATGGTGCAAAGTTTATTTACATTCAAACAAGAATGTTGAGCAACAATGTTATTCAGACAGCAGTCAACAAAGCTGTTTCTATGATGAAGAAATACCCTGACCTGGTGTCAGGATTTGACCTTGTTGGCCATGAGGACCCTGGATATACTCTGTTGCATTACATCAAAGAATTATTGGCTCCACAAAGTGCAGGTGAAAAGTTGCCATTTTTCTTTCATGCTGGTGAAACAAATTGGGAAGGACAATCAGTTGATTATAATCTCATTGATGCATTGCTACTGAACACAAAAAGAATTGGACATGGATTTGCACTTCCAAAACATCAAACATTGATGAATGAAGCAAAAGCTAAAGGTGTCGCAGCTGAAGTCTGCCCCATCTCAAATCAGGTTTGCTTTACTTAATTTTTTTACCTTAAATTTGATATCTGATAAGTTTCCTTCATTGGTCATTGTTCATGCGTCCCTCATTCATTCATTTGTTCTTTCATTGATTGATTCATTCATTCATTCATATCTGATGTGCATTGCTCACTCAGGGATAAGAGTATTGTTTTTTGCCAAGGGAAAAGACTTGTTCAAATTTGGCAAAAGCCCCAAAAAATCTACAAAACTCCCTGCTTATTTGTTATGAGAGTGACTTGCCCATCACTTTGATATCGTGAGAGTTTTCTTCAAAATCAGCATCTTCAACATCAAACTTTGGAGATCCTAATTGCTAGATTTTTTCTCTTTTCAAGTGTTTCTAAAACTGAAGGTTTTTCAAAAAATTGATGTTGTAGAGCCCTATACTTGGCGAAAGATATCAAAAAATATTTAGATCCAAGTTGGCTTGTAAGCAAACGCCTTATGTTTTCCAAACAAGAGACTGTGTTCGTTTTACTGTGGCTGTTCAAACAGGGAAACCTTTTTTGGACACCCAATCCTGCAAAATGAACGGGAGCGGTTCAAACACCAATGGATTAAGGATTTGGGACAGGCAGGATAAGGATTTATAACACTTCTTACAGTTGAAGGGTGGTTCAAATGAAACAATCATATTTTCAATTAATAATTTTCCTTTCAGATTCTTGGTTTGGTGTCTGACATGCGTAATCACCCAGCAAGTGTATTCCTTGATCAAAACTTTCCGATTACAGTGAACCCTGATGACCCACCAATTTGGGGGGCTACTGGTTTGTCCTATGATTTTTATGAGCTGTTCATGGCAATGACCCGTTATGATGATGATCTGCGGCTGTTGAAACAACTGGCTATTAACTCAATAGAGTAAGTTACATTTCGTAGGGATGATCAAACTTTTGTTGTGAAATTTTGTTTCCTATAATTCTTTCAGCTGATCCCTTGTCTTGTACAGGAAGTTTTAATTTGGTAATTTTGTTTCAGATTCCTCACATAGGCCTTGATAAATCTAAGTCATGGTTTTCTCGAAGATTGTTCCGATTTTCTGCCATTGATTTTGGATTCACAACAGATTGCATATTTTTTCGAATAATTCTAAAAATGATAATAATAAATGATAATAACAAACTAATGATGAATAATAATTCAAACTTTCAGTAATTCTGGAAATAATTGAGATATCAAAGATTGCCAAGGAACACTTATAATAAAGTACCTAAAGCTCTTTTTTAGCCAATTAAATCAGAGGAAAGATACTTGTACTGTGCAACGATTTTTGTGGACTGCTGAAGCAAGGACAGACTTTGTTATAAAATAGCAACAGTTTCTTAATTGACACCTTAATTTAAAGCGATTAGGGAGTTCAGACAAAGGAAATATCCTCAACTGGTCAGTCAAAACAAACGTGGCCGCAAAAGTTGCCCTTAAACCAGAAAGTCAAACTCTTGCCTTGTGTAAGCGAAAGGTAGATTTCAAAAGAAATTGTGTACTGCTTACAGTTCTGTCTTGCAGATGTTGTTTATTTGATTCAGAATGCGAGCAAGAGGCACTATAATTCTCAGGTATTTAGAGCTTGAATGAGACGATTATCATACAGCTCCTGAATCAAATAAACAAAATCTGCGAGACAGAACCTTAGATTTACTCTTCATTTCGTTTTAAGCACAATTTCTCTTAAAAACCACCTTTCATTTGTACAAGGCGAAAGGTGCCCTACTGGTTTTGGGACAACTTTTATGGCCGTGTTTGTTTTGATTTACTGGTTGAGAGAATTTTGTTTGTCTGTAGTCGCCAATCGCTTTGAAATGAGGTGTCAATTAAATGCAAAAATCTGTCCTAGTTGACTGCTGATGGTATACGGCAGGAATTGGTTCATTTTGTTTCTGCGATTTATTGATAACGCCTTAACCTATTTGGAATTATTTCCATGTAAAATGAGAGTGTAACTAATGTTTCATTTGCTAGAAAATGACGGACACTTTTCGTGTTTGTCAGCTTGATTTTCCATTCAAACTTTCTTCCAAATTCAAATGTATTGAAAGTCCCAAGAATTGTGACCCAATCAGCGTGGCTGCTGCGGAGGAGCTTACAGTCTGCTATCTCGGTATTGATAAAGTTACATAGAATAGGATTTAAATCAAAGCTTGAGATCTTGTTTCAAGCAATCTGGTGAGTGGCTGCTGATTCATAGCAGGGGAAAGGTAAAATAAGCGGTTGCTAGCATTTCCTTTGTTCTTCGTTGTTCGGGATACTATCGTTGAAAAAAGTACCATCGGTGAAAGTCTTTCGGATTTTCTCCAGAACAGACAGAGGCCCGTCCAAGCGCTTTGGAGTCTGTGCAGTATCAATGTCAGGGTCATCGCCCTTAATCTTTTTTTGTGAAATTACGCATGCCCCAAAACGCTTCGTTCGTCCTATTGATCAGCGAGCCAATGAGCGTCTTCCTTTGTGATTTGCAAAAGGGGGAATCCGTAGTATCCCTAGCAATTCGGCAATGTCTAGCCTGCGTGCAGCGCCTACTATTTCCTTTCAGTTGAAATTTCCCGTTGAATTGAATTCAATTTCTGACGCCTACTGCACGCAGGCTAGCAATGTCAGAATCAACTAAAATTTGAAGGAAAGGTCCTTGCATCGTAGTCATTTTTTCGATGTTTTTGAGAGGGTTGATAGCTGTTTTTAATCTTGAAAGCAACAATTTACATTGCTGAAGCACGAAATACTAATATCACTTTCGTATGTTTTCATTGCTCTTCTCTCTTTTATTAGGTACTCTTCTCTTGATGCTGGCAAAAAGAAAGAGCTTTATGCAATGTGGAACCGCAAATGGGATCAATTTATCAGATTGGTAAACAAAGAGCATACCCCTTGATTTCACATGGTGAGGTAATTGTCAATCATGACAGTCAGTCAATAAACCTTCTCGAAATACGGCTGCAATATATAAGTCTGAGTTATGTATTTCTCGAAATACCTCTGATTATTCTATGATTCTATCAAAAACAACTCTCAGTTTTGTTGTTATACGGTAAAGTCTAGGACGGATCAAACTGAATTTAGGGATCTTTGGTTTGAACAAACTACCTTCTCTTCCCCAGGCAGTACCATTTGCTAAAAATTTTGTCTTCGTGTACTCCAGATGAGGCTACTCCAGAAATTTGTTACAATAAAAGAGCATCAGCACACCGTGTGGGAAAGAAACTTTCAAACAATTTTGTGCTAGTATAGCATGGCCGCTCCACGCAGTCAGTTACCCCATGCATTAGTAGTCGACACAACAAAATCAGACTTCCTTTACAGAACAAAATTAAATCTTCAATTTGGGTAGATATCAACTGACGGGAGTCTGACTCAATAACTGCCGGATAAGATATATAATATTGCAACTGATTGTTTCATCATACAAAAATTTATCATAATACTGATCTTAAAATTTCTGTTTTGGCAAGTAGATGAAACACCAGATCATTTTTCCAGACCTAGCTGATCTTTTATTATTTTCCAAATTAGTGAATTTAGGTCTTCTTTGTGCTGTCTGGTTTTGAAACATACTGCCAAAACATTGATAATGACCATAGTAATTCATTTTTGCAAATCAATCTTCTTGTTTGGTAGCTTGTTTTCCAGATCACTTGAAAGAAATGTGGTCTGGAACATAGGCTACTTGTTTGGTTATTAATCCGTAGCAATATGATAATGTCTACCAAAGCAACTTGTTCTCTCTAAATTCAGTTTCTTTTTACCTGGAACTAAGTTGAAAGTAGTTATGATGCTGATTTTGTTCATTTTTCCGTACACTTTTTTTAATTCAAATCAAATGTTTCGTAATCCTAATATGCGTTCACGATATGTTTTGATTGTTCTATAGGTGTAGTTCTTAGATTCACAAATTCAGTTAAGAAACGAACACATATCATACAATGATATTTTATGATTACAATTAATTTAATCAGATTTTTAATATATACTTAGATTTTATTCATAGATGAAATGCTTATATCATATCATGGGCTGTAGGATGCACTGAATTGGGAAAAGATTTACTTATTATCTGTAAAGTTGTTCCTATCAGAATTTATCGTTTCATTCATGATATTTCAACTTGTTTTCCTTTCATGCGTACCTCTCCTGCGAAGGCGCCATTTTTAATCCCAGTGAGTGTGTGGCGGCAGATTGACATGACCTAGGGGCCCTGCAGAATTTATCTCACTCAAGGCCCTCGAGATCATGTCAATCTGCCGCCATGCGCTGGGATCAAAATGGCACCTTCGCAGGAGAAGTACACACAAATGGAAAACAAGTCGATATATCACTAACGAAATGATAAGTAAGGTTAGGAGTAACTCGATGTATCATACATAACTCTTTTCCAAATTTAGCGTTTCCTACAACCCGTGATCGTAGATTGAAAATCTTACGCTCAGTGTAGTTTGAAACTCGTTAAGTGGAAAGGTGTAGTTTTGAATGATTTATTTCTTTGTTCGCGCAAATTTCTTCCTGTTCAAATTATGATTAGATGAATTCTTGACTCCGAGTGAGCTGTGTTGTGTAAATTTCTCAATAATGATTACCTTCAGGGCTGCAGGAAGCAACTGCTGTTTAGGGGGAGGGGCTTTAGTCCTTAAAACGATGGAGAACATCACATTTGGGCTTTGATGCCAAATTCATTTTTGACAACAGACTGCTTGCATTGAATTTTTTAGCTTTTCTATGAAAAGATCGGGATCGAAACAATATATATTGTATGATTTTTCGAATTTGCATAGAGTTAATAGAAGCGCCACTCAATCGAATCGGTCAAACCTTTCGTATAACAATGTGTTAAAATATCGCTCAATCCAGACTATTTTGGAGAGTCGTAAAATGTCCGTTCGAAGAGCGATGAGTTTCTGGAGTAAATCTGTTGGTGAAATTTCAATGCATCTGAGAAATGCGACGTCACATTTCTTGCATCCTAAAAACAAGAGTGTCCTGGGCTCTAAACTTGATCATGACGTCAGATGAACATACTTCCTTATATCATAGATTGTCAACTTTGCTATTGACATCTTTTAGATTTCACTTGGAGGGTTGCATCAAAATTTCGACGAGATCTTTGATTGGTAGTTTTTACGACATTTTATCGTATCTTTTTACGACATGTTGGCATCAATGTTTGCATTTTATATGCTGCTTACTGGCAGTTTTACAAGTTTAATGCAATTGAGTATCCAGGCTCCGACAAAGGTAGGTAGCAAAGTTGCTTTGGCAACATGTTTTTGCACATTTTTACAACAATTTGGTTAGGTATAGGTAAATTTGACGACGAGCCTTTCAGGGTAAAACTTGTCTGGTTTCAGATACCTTGGAAGTTTTCATTGCGTGAAGAAGATCAGAGTGGAGACGTTGCACACATTTTTGTTAAAACCAAAATATGATCGGTTGCAATTCTTCTTTTAGCAGAACCTGCCAAAGCTTTAATTTGATCCCGAGTATTGAATCCAAGACTGTACTTATGTTTTTGTTTGTTTACCATGTATTTTTAAACACTCGCACTTACTTTATTTTAATTGTCGACAATTAAAATAAAGTAAATGCGAGTGTTTGAAAATATATGGCAAACAAACAAAAACATAAGTACAGTCAAAATATGATCGAAGTAAGCAATATAGCTGACTTAAATGTTAAAATGTCATATAAACAGATGTTGTCCGAAACATCTGGATAAGTCGGCATTGAGATTCGAGAAAAGATTCTTTTCTGCAACTGGCATGAATGCCAAGTACTGTGAATCACAGATCACAAGAGCAACAAAGAATAATCGAAGGATGTTTAGTAGAAAGAATTTGAAGTAAAACTCAAGGAGCTTTGCCATCAAAAGTCCTAAATCTTATTCTATATCTGTCTCCTGGTTTTACAGGCCCTCAAGACTAGCATTGTTGGAGACCAAAATCCTTCTAGTCCACACATTCATGTTCCCACAGGAGGTAAGGATGTTCCTTTTGTCTCCTAAGAGAACTCTTCGCTATTTTTCTGAATTTCTTTTGTTTAATCATCGATACGGTCAGAATCCACATACGTCGTTGCAATCATTTCTATAATAAGCAAAGGATTTTCCGCCAACTGGAAATACATATTGAATATTTGCATCTTACATTCAGCAGCAAATCATTTAATGCGAAGGAGAAAATTAGGAATTGTAACTGTAACTAATCTCCTTGAAAACTTAGAGGATTGTTGTGTTTACTCTTTTTGTAGCAATTTGCAAATTTCCTGAATTTGCATAAAAGTTTCTAAGGACTTACAACTGCCAGAGCTGTCTCTTTTGTTTGAGGTGCATTAATGTTGATGTATTCACTTGTACAGATTTTTTTGAGTCCATGATAAAGAAAACACGAAGTTCTTGTAATATCATTCTTTTCAAATCTACATTTACTTCGAAGTGTACTAATCAGAGATGGGCAGTATATCTTATCTTTTTATCTTGAAGATAGTAATTAGATACTGAAAACAGTAACAGTATCTGGTAATAAGATACTTTCCGTACCCACTAACTGTATCTTGTAATAAGATAATAATTTGGCTGAATAATAGTATCTTCTAATAAGATATTTTGCAAAAAAAATTTGAAGTTACAAGATACTTGTGTCAATCAATTTTTTATGAATAAAGCTGAAAGACTTTTCAGCTTTGGAGGCATAATTCTTCATCCAAAACGGAGAAGGCTGGAAGCCAGAATATCTAAGAATCTAAGAGACTCCTGATCTTTAAGGCAAGCAAGGACTTTAATTGAAAACTTTGAAACCAGGGACCGCGGAGCAGGGTAGGCTTGGTAGGCTATAGCCCACCAACTTTTTGGCAAAAAATGACCTTAATTTTGTTGACAAAATTTTGAAAATGATTAGCACTTAGTCGGCTGAAAGAGAAGCTGAAATTGGAACCGTGAAAGACGAATTCAGAACGATATATATCAAAGCTATTGATTCGGTAGTAGACTTTATAGATCTACGATTCAATCAGCCAAATTTTAAAGCATACGAACAACTTGAATTGCTACTCCTCAAGGCATCGGTGGAATTGGAATCCGATGATTTTGCAGATGAAATTAAATACTTGAAACTACTCGCTATGATGGTCATAGTTTCTTCATGTTATTATGAAAAGAGCGTTGTCCAGCAATCCAATGAGTTTGATCCTAAAAAATTTTTCCGGGGACTGCACCCCCGGACCCACAAATTACATTCGCTTCACTTTTTGATCGCTTCATGGTGCTTAGAGACCACCTTTGGATCATTTCATGAAGGCTTTGTTGTGCTCTATCTCCTGAAATCATTTATTGACTTGTCTCCCCAGACCAAAAACATCATGCTCTGGTAATCCTTGCCTCCACTGCGCTCCTCCGCAGCATTTGTGGATGCTTTTGGAAAGATGATAAAATGCGGTGAACTTCTAAGGAAATTTCCAGGGGCTAGTGAACCAAAATGGAATATTACTTATAAATTCCACAAATACGCTCCATAGGAGTTGTGTCTTCACAACAATGGGTATAAGGAAATTTTCACTTGGTTTAGGAGTAGGAATGACCAAATGCCCTTAATTAGGCAAAATGCAATACGTATGTACAAGGAATTGAAACATGTGCCACCTATAAAGGACAGTGGCAGAAGACAAAATCATGCGCCCTTTGGCAAAGTATCTTGTAACTAGTATCTTGAAACATTATCTTAGATACTTTTTTCTTTACTATCTAGTATCTTGTAATAAGATACTCTTTTTTGTGAATAACAGTATCTTGTAATAATACTTCATTTTCCTAATAACAGTATCTTGCAATAAGATATTTCTTAGAGTATCTTGCCCATCTCTGGTACTAATAGACCTTTTCGCAATTTGAAGAAAGGAACTGAGGAGAGCACGGCCAATTCTGACAGCCATGGCAGGGCCATGACAACGATAGGAAATCAGGAGAATCCCCCCCCCCCCGCATGTGTCTCGGTGGCATATCACTGCAAACTCGAGTTATTTTTAATTTATTTGCACTTTCAAGAGTTGAACGATACTTATTTAGTCTGGTCTATTTTATTCTTCTCTAGAGTCTGCAGGGATGGCGCCAGAAATTTTCCGACAGAGGGGCTAGAGCTTCCGACAGGGGGCTAAAATGACTGAAAACTGGTGTTGTCGTGCGATATTTTGCCAAATTTCTCCGATGGGAACCCAAAATTTCCTCCAACGGGAGGGCTAGATTCCTCCGACGGGAGGGCTGTAGACCCCCTAGCCCTCCCCTGGCACCACCCCTGAGATGCTGATTACCATTTATTTTTTGTCATCTCTAAATCAACATTTATGTGATGTTACGTTTCATTTCTTGACAAAATCATTTATTCTTTTATTAATTTCAAGGGTCGCTATCGACTACATCTGTTGCTTCTGTAACTGGCCGGCTAGAAACACCAACTTCGGACACACCTTTGCAACCGACAGCACTCCCGGCCGTTGCGATCACGAAGCCCGATTCCACAGCTAATCCGGACCATGATGATCAGCATGCTTTGGGGCCAAGCACACCTGCTTCTCCCTTGAAGAAAGCTAAGCTGTCCATGAAGGGACAGAGATCTGCTCATCATCAGAAAAATCCATCGCTTACGACCAGGAACCAAGACCGTGATGGTTGGAATTCTCTGACAACTAATTTTGGCAAAGTTGGTTCAGATTTTGTCCGGGAAGAAGAACGGATGATTGAAGAAGTAATTATTGAGAGTGAAGTTCACGTGAGAAGGGTTGTCACTGGCCAGACTGAAAGCACTCGTTTTGCTGAAGAACGAGATGAATATTTGGAAGAAATTGAAGAAATCTCTCCAGGTAAATAGATCACTAGACTGATTACGCAAACACCTTTGTATCCCTGCCGTAACCTTGCGAAACAGATACTCATAATGAAACAGTGATGATGAAGCTGACCCTATTTTGTTGATCGAAGTGAGACATAAAATCAAGCAGCACAAGGAAAGAATGGATTCCAGGTCATAAGCCTCTAAAATAATTACAACAGCAATAGACATTTTTGCTGATGAATAAAAGAGCCTGGATTGAGCGATTTTTTTATGCAATTTTTCTATCAGAAGCTCGAATGAGAAGCGTTAATGCTTCTTTCGCCATTTTGCACATTTCTAATATTGTATTGATTTGTTAATTTTGAGGCAAATAGATTGCAATCGAAGCAACAATTTGTTGGCTAATGTTTGGCTGATTATTTCAGGTTTGAAATCCAAGAATTGAACAGAATGATCCCGTTGATGTGCCAGTGAGACGACAGATTTAGAAGTGAACAATTTGGCTTTTGCAGTATCACGTTTCATTTTTTCTGCTCTCCTTCTAATGGCGAAAATGTGTTACGGCTTTTAGTGCCAAGCACTGTGATAGCAGAAGTATTGAAGACGTTATGGAGTACGCGACCCCTTGTCGTGATGCTCAAGCGGTGGGGCTCTGTCTCGGATCAAAGCCTGTCTGCTTGTTTTTTCTAGCTGCAAAATTAGAGTTTTCCACCATTGCATCAAGAGATCTCCAGCTATTTCCATGCTATTGTTATCTTCTCTAGATCAAAATAATGGCTATATGGAAAAGGCAAAAGAAAATTCAATTTCTCAACCTAAACAAGACGATTCTGAAGACTTTGCTAAAAGATCACGGCGATCTGTTGGCCGCAAAAACAAGAAACCGAAATCTAAGAGAAAAGGGATGAAAACAAAGAAGAATAAACAACTTGAGAAAATCGAAGAAGATTTATACAAAGAAAGTGCTGATGATGATATCAATTATTATGACGAAACTCAGGGAGGTAAAGATGATGTTTCAATGTCTAACGGAAATTTTGATGATCAAGATTTGACAAAAGATGGTGGCGAAACACCTGATTCTTCGAGTGATTCAAGTGATTCTGTGAATGATCCTTCCAGTGATTTGAGTGATTCGAGTTATAAAGATGCTGATCAAAATGATTATTACAATGAAGATAGCAAAAGAAGATCTGTTGGTGGGTGTTATTACAGTAATGAATTTCAGGTCATATGAAAGTCGACATTTCAGTTACAAGAGACCTTTTTACTCATTAAAAAAAGAGGTCTGGATCGAGCTTCCAAATCTGTTAAATTTGTAAAAGAAAGCAAAGGCATGACCCCCGTTCTTGGTACTGACATTGCTACACAGCTGTGGCAAGAAGTTGCTTCGAAGTTCAAAACAGTTTTCAGAGAGTTTAGTATCGACAGATTTGCGCCAAATGAGTTAGCAACGGTAGAGTTTGCACAGAGGCAAATATCATTTGTCTTTTTGCTTTTAGCTTCTCGTAATTTTAATTCATTTTCAGCTAAATTTTCTTTCAATTGAATGACAGCGGTTGAAACCAACAAACTTTAATTTGCAACTTCCAAAATGAAACACTTACATGGTAACCGTTTTGAGCTACAACTGTTACACCACAAAATCATCAAAAAATGAATGAAAATAGTGAAAAACAAGTCCAAAAGGCAAATAAAACTTGCGAGTGTTTAAACTGAATCATTCCTACTCGCTTTGAGTAAATTCATCGTTGGTTAACTCTCGGAAAGTTGTCTGAAATCTGAAGCTATTCTCTGCCACAGCAAGCATCGTCGAAACAAGAACGGGGGTCATGCTATGGTTCTTTGATGTCGCAACTCTCATAATATCCATACAATAAGGATACAAGCTAGGCACTTTTCCATTGTATCCTGGGTACCAGAACCTTTGTGTGAAAGCGCTCCTTGTCATGGTGCTTCGAGCAGAGTTCTTTGTGTACAACGTTTCGGGGCCACCATAAAGTCACTTGACAATATGTTTACTCCTGAAACGTCGCACGCAAAAATTGCTTGAAACACAAATACTTATTCTTTATTTGGCTGTTTTTTTTGCAACACTGCCTGCAGAAATATGTTTAAAATGAAATGAAATCTTTTGTTTCAGAATCTGAAAAGGAAAGCCAAGAAATTGAGGACGAGGCATACAAAGATGATGAGAGGGAAGGTGGTGACTCTGAGAATTATAAAGATGAGAACGACCAAGATGAGGATGATAATGGAAATAATGACGACAGTAGAGATAATGACGATAAAAGAGATACTAGAGATAATGATGGTGATCGTAATGATGATGATGATGATGATGATGATGATGATGATGATGATTATGATGATGACAGGGAGAATAGAGATACATATGGTAAATTGGAAGCTGGGAATAATGAAGATTACAAAGATGAGAATAACCAAGATGAAGATCAAGGCATTGCAGATAAGGATGATAATGACGACAATAAAGATATGAGAGCTAAGGATGATAATGATGGTAATGATGATAGTGATGATGATAATGACGATAACAGAGATAATAGAGATACTTATAGTAAAGGGGAAGGTGCTGAAAATGATGGGAATATGAAAGACCAAGGCAGTGATAAAAGCAGCGAAGAAAATGGCGACGATGGAGATGACTACGACACTGATGATGATGACGCTAACAGAGATAGCAGAGATACATATGATAAAGGGGAAGGTAATGATAACGAAAATTACAAAGATGAGAATGACCAAGATGACGATCAAGGCATTGAAGAGAATTACGATAATGGAGATAATGACGATAATAGAGATAGCAGAGATAATGACAATGATGACGATAATGACGAGAATGATGATGATGATAATGACGATAATAGAGATAGCAGAGATACTTATGGTGAAGGGAATAAAGGTGACGAGTCCATAGATGAAGATAAAATGACCGCTAATGGTGAATCGGATAATTCTGAAGAAGATACCCAAAACCAAGAAGGTAAAGCTATGTTTTTTGTATTTCATTCAGCGTTGTCTCTATCCAATGTTCTCTCTATCCAATGTTCTCTCTCTCTCTCTCTCTCCCTCTCTCTCTCTCTCTCTATCTATCTCTCTCTCTCTCTCTACTTGCGATATTCTCTAAGAAAGTTGGCGACCATTGGTCTCCACATTTCTCTGTCCTTGTTCTCGGGATTTTCAGTTTAGCTAAATTCGATTTTTCTGTTCCATCAATCAATTTTTTCCTGTCATTCATTCGCTTAGGCTTTCGAGATATGTCAGTCGTGGCCACCCTCTACCTCTCTTCCCACCCTCTACCTTTCTTCCCATTTACACGTCCAGTAAGCATCAGCTCTTCTAAGCCTTCTTTTCCTCATAACTTGTCCCAAGAACTCGATTTGTCTCTTTCTTATATTTTACATAATTTTCCACTCTGGTGCCAACTCTTCGCAAGACCTCCTCATTGGTTACGTGACCTGATTTGCGTTGGATCTAACCGTGATATTTTCATCAGCCTAAGCAATCAACATTGCAAGATCTGCCAAAGAATCTTGGGGGCAAACTTTACATGATATTTTTGTCTGAACTCTCTGTTGATTGAACAAAGGCGTTCATTTAAGAGACTTTAAAGGAGGTAAGGGAATTTGCAGCACCAACCACATACCGGGTGAGTCAAAAAAATTTGACACTTTGGTAAGTTGTGATGGATGAACTTTTCAATTTTGACTGTCCGCTGCTTACTTTTAGGCAACAGCCCGCCAGACGTGTAAAGTAAACTTTCTTTGATTCATCCGGTGCCGGTGGTGGTGCATTGCAAAAATCCAATTCTCTTATTCTCTGCTTTGCAGAAAACTATGAAGGTGAAGAAAGTCGTAGAGAAGAGTATGACAATACTGGCCAGGAAGATGAAGGAGATGATAACAGAAAAAGAAGGTCAACAGATGAGTACACAGATACATACGATTACTTCCTCAATGAATATTTAAAACAGAATCACGAAGAAGATGAAGAAAGTTTGCGTGCACGAAGAGCGTATCAAGAAAGTTGGGAGTTTGTGACAAGGTCTGCTGGAGATGATGAGGAGTACGATGATCTTAAGGAGCTTATCAAAAAAGAATATTATAGTCTTTCTAAGGAAGATAGAGGAGAATTCGATGAGGAAGAAGACGTTGAAGTAAACAAGGAGGACAAGACAGGAGATGCTTTTGGTTTTGACAGTAGCGTGGAAAGGAATTTATCATCTGGTGAAGGACAACAGCCAAATAAAACTGTGCCGATGGAGCACCAAAAGCAGATGGATGAAATAAAGCATTCGGATAATGATGTGGCCGAGGTCGTAAAGAGTGCCAACATATCTGATGAAGTTTCTCAAAAGCTTGGAGTAAAAGTTTCAGAGACCTTGGGTGAGGATGATCCTGCTGAAGAGGAACGGCAGAATGATGCATTTTATGACAATTTGACAATGTCGAAATTGAGTAAGTCTCATGCACAAAGAAAAGAGGAGGAAGAACTGATAAATAATGATAAGAAAATTCGGGAATATATTTCTGAGGAAAAAGTAAATGAAAATAGAGGCATTGGTATCAAGGATAATGAGAGAACAGTTGAAGATGAAGAGGAGAATGCAGGTATCAATGGCAATGTGGGTCGCACAAAGCTACGCGAGAGTCATGAGCAAGTAGATGAAGGACACACAAAGATGCATGATGATGGCCTATCTCAGGAGCAAGTTTCTGAACAAATAGCAAATAAAACTGGAGACATTAGTGTCAAAGTGAAAGAGAGAACAACAGCAAATGTAGAGCATGATGGTATTGATGGAAATACGAGTCGCAAAAACATACTAGAGAGTCACTTGAAAGAAGATGACGCAAACACGCAGATGCATTTTGGCCTGATTGAAGAACCATTTCCTGCGGAAAGCGTCAGTGATGCAGACAATATGTTTTCCTTGGAGACTGAAGAGAAAAGAATGCATGAAAGGCAGAATGATGCACTTACCCACAGAGATATGGGAAAAGAAATAGGAAACTTTGTAAAGACAAAAGAGAATAGGGACTTTGTTAATGATACATCTACCCCAGAGCAACATGTTAAAGTAAATGTAACCAAAACTGACGAGCATGCATTCAAGCATGGTGATAGTAAGACAGCAGTTGAAAAGCTGAAGGAAGTGGCTTATCTTCGTGTCGAAGAGAAAGATGATGATGATGATGTTTTGGTTTTAGTTGAAGAGGATAACAGTGACAAAATTAGTAATTACGCGTTTCGGGACAAGGATGAAGCAAGCAAGGCAAGTGAAGCTGTTGACGTAGAAACAGAGAAGGTGAAAGATGGAGGAGGCACAAGAAATGCTAAAGGAGCACATCAACAAACAGAGAGCTTAGGTCTGCATTCGATGAATGACTCTCAAGGGAAGGATAATGCAAATCAGCTCGAGAACACAGTGGAACAAGAGGGAGAGGATGAAAAACACTCCGATCACGAAATAGACGATGAAGGATTCCTTGACTTTGATGATGATCCTTACGACGACGATGATGATGATGATGATGATGATGATAAGTCCCATTTCAAATATGATGTAGAAGCCGGGAGATTCAAACGTGCAATATGGGATAATGATGATGATGAATACGAAGGGGATGACTCTGTTGGTGGAATGAATGAATATGCCCCAGATGATGAAGGGAATGACCCTCATTCCATTGAAGAGAGAAGTGTGGATTATGATGATTTTAATAAACAGTTTGATGATATGGTCGAAGAACAAAAGAAAAAAGGTAACAATGAAATTTGAAAACTATTGTGGCCATAGTTAGCATAAGTTCCAAATCTTGAAAAAGGTCAGTACAAATTCTGCGACTAGTTCTTTGAAGCCGATATTACTTGAAAGAAACTTTACCTACTTTGGCATGATTCTACCGTCGGACATTTCAGAAATCTACAGTTCTACTGTCCGTCTCTAATCTACTGTTTTTCGCATGAACCAAACTAAAGAGCTAGCGACGAAACGCGTATTTGGTGTAACAATGTCTTTGATTACTAACTGATTACTTGATTTTCTTGCGGGTTTAACAGCTTTCTCTCCAGTTACAGGTTTATCGTATATCATTGCTGTTCTTTTACAGGAGCTGACAGTGTTTTTCTTACAGGATGCAAGTTTATTGTGTTCCATGGATTATTCAGATGAGTACTTAAGGCCATTTAAAAATCTACAGTATTTTCGAAATTACAGCATATCTAATGTTTCAATTAATTAGAGGATGTGACGTTATCAAATTTATACGTCATAAAGCAAATTAGAGAAGAACTTGTGCTTGACCCCAGAATCAAAGACATTCACGAACTTTGTCCAAAGTCACCTGTTTTGCATTTCTTGGAAATTCTTCTATACTTTCTCTAAAAGTTCAAACGTCACGATTTTACATTACATTTGAGTCACTGAAAATCACGAAAAATTAAATCACAAGAAGGCATTCCATTCACTTCTTTTTGCAACATCTATGCATTAAAATTTACTGATTAACTTTTTTTAGCAGATTTTGTCCATTTATTTCTTCTCGTTTGTCTCCAGACGAAGTTCAAGATAAGCGAAGAAGACAGTTGGAAGCGGCAGACAATGACGCAAAAGTAGATCCAGTATGGCTTGCCAGAAGCACAGATATGATGTTCGATTTGCACACTGCGAAGGAGCATATTGATGGAATGAAGGAAAAAGATCTGGAAAAACTTGCCAGTGCTGCTGTAAAGGTGTTGAAAGCCATAAGTGGCATAAGAGAGACTATCAGGGTTATCATCAAAGAGAAAAACATGACACAGGATGATATCCGCGGTGCTTCCTTAGAGATGGATCTTTATAGCTTTGTCAATTCAAAGAATGGCTGTGCATTTCCAGGAACTTCATACGGAAGTGGTGATGCGGAAGTAGATGAAATAAGCGTAGGATCCAATGCTTCGTTTGATAAGGATCTAGATGACGGTGATGATGACGAAAGTATTTATCTGATGGATGATGCAGATCAAGAATTGGGGGAAACGGAATCAACAGAAAAGATCCCCGAATCGTCCTCAAAAGAAGAGATTGAAGATCCTTTCAGAAGTGATCATCAAACACCAGACAGTATCTTGCGAAAAGAAAGGAGACTTGATTTGGCAAAACGACAGACTTCAGCAGTACCCAGTAAATTGTTTTCTACACCTTTGCCTTTATCAGCTGTGGTAGATTCTTTGAAGCTAAAAAAGAAAGAGTCAACACATAAACTTTACGAAGACCAAGTTTTTGAAAAGAAAGAAAGAGTTATTGTTGATGCAAATTTAACTAAAGATGAAGAAACTCCATCTTTAACATCGCATTCCTCTGACAAAAAAGGCACGACTTCTCAATCCAGAGTCTCGGGTACTGAGGGAAAGCTGAAAAGAGATAGTGGTGGGGAGAATGAAATCGAAAACCTTCGTCATCAGTCTCAAAAAGTACCTCAAGAGCAAAAGAAAGAACTTGAGTTTAAAGAAGCTTACGAGACGGTAAAGCAGCATGCGATGGAAGGAGCAAGACAAATTGGTGAAGCTTGGGTTTCTAAATTGCTTCTCAAAAATCGCATGAACACACAAGATGAGCCATCTATGCAGTCAAAGAAAAATGTTCCTTTGGTAGAAAGTGACATTAGAGCAAAGACTGCTGATGGCTTTAAATCTCAAAATGATTATTCTTCAATAGAAAACTCTGAAACAACAAAACGCGATACCAAGGTAGGGAATTTGTCGTGAGTAGCATTTTTCTAATAACAACTTTTGTGCTGCTGTTTCATCAGTTTTTCTCCACACATGGAAGTTCGCTAAAATGTCATTTTCCTTTTCCAGACCAAGAATTTGACCGAAGAATTTACTTTCCTCTATATATAGTAGCTTAGTTGATGAAATAATCATGCGTGGTTTCGATCGAACGTATCAACCTAATAATTCGTTGGTGTTCGAACGCTAAACAATAGACCTTTTAGCTATTCAGCAAAGGAGCCTGGATGGAGCGTTATTTCTATACATTTTTATACACGAGAATTGATCAAGTGGTGTTAGAGCCTCTATCACAATTGTGCACATTTGAAAATTCTACAAAATGTCGATTGAGATTCTTTTTCAGAAAGCTAAAAGGTCTATTGAAATCGAATTTGAATTTCCATCAGGTTTGGTCATTCGAATCTCGAGTTTTACTTATTGAGAAGGCCTAGACTCGATAATGATATGCATGTAAACATGTAAACTTCCAATAAAGTTTCGATTACTAACATTTCATTTCATGTAACAAACTACTGTATCTCAAAACCCTATTTTATATATTTTTTGTAGGTTGTACCGGTTGTAAAGAGTATTGAGACATATCCAAACAAGGCAGGGAACACGTATTAATTGTAGATATATTGTAGATGTGTTTTTTATTAGACCTTCAAGTCTGTTATTTAGAACTAAGTAAAGAAATTAATTTTCTTTTCAAAACAATCTCCGTTATTTCTTTTATCCGTCTGTTTATTTTGATTGCAAGAACGATGCAAGCAGGTCATCAGAAAGAACTTCAGTTCAATTCGTTAAGGAGACCAAGAAGAAACCAGTTTGAAGTTTAAGCTGGTTTGCCTTGGTTTGTTCGTCCTCACAGATAACCAGAAATGGAATTTTTACTGATTTGCATGGCTTGTTATTGATCGAAAACTGGGAACACAGGGCTTCGACAGGAGAAATAAATCATACATATGTTTGTATCTGCGGATAATAACTAATGAATAAGTAAATTATGTTGAATAAAGACATGACATCGACAGGAGAGACTTGTTTTTCTTCCCTTAAGTTTCTAGCAAATTTATTGAGCCATTAAGAGAGTTTAGTTTTCATTTGAAGCAAAAATGAACTTTTTAGGAATGAACAATTTTTGACAGCAAGACAGGGTAACGAGATAAGAGAGATGCAAAGTAAACAAAGGAACAACATTTTTGAGAAGCCCTTTCTAACTGTTCTTCAAACAGGCTGGATCGATCGATTATTCTTAGCAAGCAAACAAGTAAACAATGTTTATCATATGGCAGCTGTACAGCTGATGTGGGCGGTACGCCTAAGCCTGCGGCACTAATCTACCGACCTATGGGGTTGTGTGGTTTGTAGTTCCGACGACGGGATTCGAACCCACGAAGGTAGAACCCACAACATTCGAAACGCTGCACCGCAACCACTCGACCAATCGAGTGGGGTAAGAACACTATTGTGTAGATTCGAAAAGTCGACAAAATGCATAAAATATCGCTGGAACATGATTCGAAAATTCGATTTGCTTGCAAAGTTTGTGCAGCACAAATGATACATCGAAACCCTGTGGTCAGCATGAGGCAACCATAGCAACAAAGATCAACTGAATTCGGGATTCGGTTAAAGATGTCGGACGATGAAGAGAGAAGTCGAAATGGAAATCAACCGCCAAAGGAAAAAGAAGAGAAAAAGAAAACGTTGGTGGATGCTACGCATCTATTAAAAGCAAAAGCATTAAAGCAATATGCAGAAAAACGTTTAGGTGAACAGATTGGAGCAAGGGATAGAGAGGGAGGGAGTAGGCCTAGTACAGGTGTGGGGAGTAGGCCCAGCACCAGTGGTGGAGAACCTGGAACTGGCCGATTGAAGTCAGCAGAGGGCGAAAGAGATACAATATCTGACTCTGTTACTGTAGATGAAAGACCGGAAGGGCAAGGATTAGGAAAGAATGGACATTCAAGTCAGGTGAAACCTAATACTACTGGTGGGAGATTAGATGAAAACCAAGCTAATATCAATAATTCAAAGCCAGAAATTGGTGACCATGGAGACGGTTTAGTTGAAACAGGACAAGCAAAAGACAGTGGGCCTAAAGATGAAGAAACAAACGTTGTGCATGCAAATGAGGGTGTAGAGAAAGAGGAAAGTAGCAAATCTGCAAAAGATGTTGTAAGAGGAGACCAGGAAGGTGGGGAAATTGACAGGGAGCCAGCTGAAAATTCAGAGTCTTTTGAAGGAGATAATAAAAGTGTGTCATTAAAAGAGCGGACAACATCAGGCAGAGCTAAAGGCATCAAAAGCACAGGAAGGAAAGCATCTAGTGAAGAAAATATTGCATTGGACAAGGCACCAGGAGAAGAAGACAAAACTTTGGATGATCAAAGACTGGATTTGAGTACAAGCAACTCAACTAGGGACAAGAGATCTGACGGCACTGCTGATGGGCAAATAGTAGTGGAAGCAGTAAGAGGAAGTGAAGAGAGACAAAGAATGGATGGTGACTCTGATGGTCAAGTCATACCAGGAGAAAGTGAAGAGGGTGAAAAGAGCCAAAACATGCAGGATGTTGCAGAGAAAGATTCAAAAGTTGCTGAGAATAAGACTGATGGCTCTGTAACTGATAGCCAAGAATCATCAGAGAAAATTAATGGTGATGGAATAGAAGGAATAAAACAACCATTAGATACAAAACAAGAGGAAGAGGCTGGAGGAGGAATTGAATCACAGGCTATCAGGGAAAATAAGAAGGACAGTTCTAGTCAAGAAATAACTGGGGGTAATATAGAGCAAAGTGCAGATATGGACAGAAGCACTGTAACATCAAAAACAACAGGAACAGCTGCTGTTCAAGAAGGACCAGTAGGAGTAGATGATACGGAGCAGAAAGAAGGAGCAGATACAAGTATAACTGGATCAGGAGATAAGGCTGAAGGTGGAGACTTGAGTCTAGGAGCTGAAAATATGACACCCAAGGATGATATAAAAGATGCTGAAGGGAAAGAAGTGATTAAAAAGGATGGTAAAAGGAAAAGAGTTAAGTCTAGGACAATCAAGAGAGCAGGAGATGAAAGCAATGAAAAGGAGCAGGCTGTAAGTGATATTGAAGCTGAAGAAGGCAGTGATGAGGGTGAAACTTCTGATGAAACTACAGACAGTAAATCTGAGATAATCAATGGTGAAATTGCAAGTGCCAAGAATAAATCTGGTGCAAATGAGCCAACAGAAAGCACAACATCCATTCATGTACGAGGTGAGAGAGGACGTCATTCTATTTCTGGGGAGTCACTTGTAACAACAGAATCTGTAGAAGATCTGGCAGATGAAGCTGAATCATCAGAAAAAGTTGAAGGTAAAAAGCATGCCAAGAAGATGAAAGGAAGATCCGTTGATGTCATTGAGGGGCTTGATTTATCAGAAGACCCTGCAAAACAGAGCACTGGTGTTAAACTTAAGCGGTCACGTAAGCAGGACTCACCAAAGCCAGAACAACAGCCAGAGGAAGAAGAAATAACAGAAGAAGAAGATACAAGTGATGAACCTGAACCTGAAACAAAAGGTGAAGAGGAAAATGTTGCAGAAGTTGCTGTTCAAGAGGAGGTTGACCATGGAGGTTGGTTAATTCTTGAATTTCTTTTATGCAGTGGCAGGCACTTGAGGGTGAGAGGGTGTGATCACCACTTCAGTTTTCGCTGGAACAAAGATCCTTTACCTGAAAACAATAGAAATAAACAATATGGGTTTTTACCAGAAATAACACGCTTTTTGGTGCAGACCATTGAAATATGCTGAGTGAGTAAAATATTGAAACATTTGGTGGTCTGAGGAATTAAGATTATGTGGCTTATATTTAAAGGGTCTGTTTATTAAGCATTCCTTGCATGTGTTGCATCCTCTCTTGGTTGGCCTTTGTTGTCACTATTTGCATAGGCCATAAAATGGTGACAACAGAAGGGAATGAAGAAATTGCACATGCAAGACTTGAAATATCTGTCAGAGACTACCTTAGATTATATTCTGTTTTGGTCAAATCATAATCACCCATCATTTAGACCATATACAGTAATTAGGAAATGTTGGTGAGGGGTTTTGCATGGGAACTGGACTTGCTTAAGTCTCACTTTTACTCAATAAATGAATGGGAGTGGGAGAAAGGGAAGAAGATAAAGGGAAAGGGAAGGAAAGGAGAAGGAGAGTGAGACTTGTGAGTCACACGTTCTGAAAATGACATTGGCCAAGATGTTGACCAGTGGCTATATTAGCAGCAGGCCCATTAGAATTGAGCAGGTGAATGCTGAGCCTTGTTTTTGGAACTCATAGTCCACAAGTTTCACTCTCCTTCCCTTTTCCTTCCATTTTCTTCTTCCTCTTCCCTCCCATTTGTTTATTGATCAAAGAGTGAGACTTAGAGCAAGTCCACATGGGAACAAGAACTTCATGTTCAATTCTGGTCCATGATTTTCTTGATATTGAAATTAAAGTTCTCTTTCTGAAACAGACAATTGTATTGAATCTATAAGGAAGCAAAACAATAGAACAAACCAAGCAATGCTACTGCACTCTATTGCTTATTAGATCTCAAGTGGAAATGCCCTTTGAATACACAGTCAAGATGTTTATAAGGATGTTTGCACAGTGGTTGAAAATTATAATGCGCACTGTTATTGTACTTTGGTCACTTCTGTTAATTTTTTTTCAATCCATTATTTTATACAAGCCACTTTTTATCAAACCATTTTACGTAACATATTTTAATCTACTGCAGTAATTCTTTCACTTTAGGTGAAAACATCGAAGTTGAGTTGTCAGATCATAAAATGGCTGCAAATTTTTACTATGATCATGATGACTTGATCTCAAAGCCATATACAACAGAGGGAATTCCACATGACATGTTCAATCTTTAGTATCCTTTCATTTGTTGTAAGAATTATTGGCTGTTTTATCATAGAATAGTGTAAGGTTATGTAAAGAATGACAAAGATGTAACAATGTTAAAAAGAATTTAGAATGGCTCCAAAGCATTCTGTAGAGAATATGCATGAATACACCAACTTTGCAATCAGTTTGCATTGAGTATGTGCTTTTGTTTGTTTAGAGCTTACAATTGTTATGCTTAGAGTTTTTGGAAATTTGCATGTGTACAAGAATTTTGAAAAACTGTGGCCAATTGGTTTGGTACAAAATTAGAACTCTTTCCAAACAATCTACAAACTTGAAAATTGACTATGATCACACTATAAACCCATAAACATAATGAAAACAGGTTTTCTGTAGAAAGAGAACTGTTAACTCCGGTAAAGAACAACAACCAAAATAAACCTGTAACTAGAAAGAAAACTGTTGAGTCCCACAAGAAAAGAATGAATTAATAATCTGAAACACTGAAAAGAAAGAACAAGTTACTGTAGTTGCCACACAACATATTAAGTAAACAAAAAGATGTTTCGTGAAACAAGTCTCGTCAAATTTACAAACTCCTAACTCTGAAATACGTTTAAAACAAACTTTGCCAAAACTTAGCTTGCTGCAAACCAAGTGCCAGCCCCACTTTATACAAATTGGTTTCTCTGGATAATGTACCAAAATTTCTATTGGACTAAATAGTAACTATTGCACTTTGGAAGGAAAAGCAACAAAATGGTTATTGAACATCTCGTGTTGTTATTCATTGACAAAAAAATTTAAAAACTTAGATTATAGGCTTCTTTCTATAATATGTAATTAGTAATTTCAAAACTATAGTTCACTCAAGTGACGTTTTGCTTTCACTTCACATTAGAACAAAGTATTTAAGAAGAGTCAAACTATGTTCATTCATTACCTGTACGTATGGAGTTATATTCCTTGACACTGGTAAGCCATTCATTTGGATTTGAATGCACAAGAAGATCGAACTTGCACATGTTGGATAATGACCATTTGATTTTTGCTGCTGGAAACATTGCTCAGATTATTGATATCAAAACTAATAAACATGTTTACATTAGAAGTGTTGCTGGTGGAGGGATTGGAGCAGTTGCTGTAAGTCTCTTTTAACTGCCAAAATTTGTTTATTTCCTGTACGAAGATTTCCCTCTTTCACACATAGACCTTTAAGCTTTTAGCTGTTCTAAGAAACAGTCAGGAATGAGCGATATTTTACACATCTTTATATAAAAGGTTCTATTGAGGGATGCCGCTCTCAAGAAATATTTAGCTGAAAAGTTTGGCCGAGGAAGCTTTCGCAAAAACTGAATAAGGTACATTGATATAAAGTATAGAGCCACTACATCTCGTGAATTACAAAGTTTTCCTAGCCATCTTCGTTCCTGGGATGAAAAAGTGTCATCACCCTCAGGATTGAATTGGGTTGACGTTTGAATCTCTGTTGCTATATTCATTATCAGTTTGTCTTTGTATCTTTAGGTGCATCCTTCAAGAAGATACTTTGCTATAGCAGAAAAAGGAGTAAAGCCACACATTGTAATCTACGAATACCCTTCGCTCAGAATATATCGCATTTTACGTGATGGAACAGAAAGAGCTTACGCAAATCTCGATTTTTCGCCAAACGGTGATAAACTCGCTTCAGTTGGGAGTGCTCCTGATTTCATGTTGACCGTTTGGGATTGGATACATGAGAATATCGTGCTACGATCGAAAGCTTTCTCGCAAGATGTTTTCAAAGTTGCATTTTCACCGGAAGATGAAGGTCATTTGTGTACAAGTGGAACAGGCCATATCAGGTTAGAGTTTATTACACACGTCATGTCAAATTTATCAAAATTTGTACTTTTTCAGCTGAGGGTTGAGTAAAATTTTTGCAGTGTAGTTTGATTGGTTTTGGAAATTTCATTTATCGTATAAAATTTCTGCAGCAGTTCAATGATCTTTTGAACTATGTCTTAATTCTTTCTTCATTCAGATTTTGGACAATGGCACTCACTTTTACAGGCCTCAAATTGCAAGGAGAACTCGGGCGATTTGGTACAACACAATTAACGGACATTGCAGGTATGTATGGCGTTCTTTCCAATTTTAGTTGACTGCCAGAAACAAGCGCACACTTGGACAAAGCAGCCCAAAAATGGATAATTTACTGATTTCAAGCCCAGTCGCAAGATCAGCTATACTTGGAAAAATAGTTTGGTCTTTGATATATATACTTACCAAGAAAAAAATTGAAGATCGGACCTGTCCTTAAATTTGGTGATTCTTCAAGCAGGAGCAATTTTTTTGGGGACACTAGACGCAAATTTTATTTAACTAACCTTCATAAACTATTTTCATTTCATTTATAGGATTTGTGGAGTTACCAGATGGCAAAGTTTTATCCGGTTCAGAATGGGGTAATATGTTGTTATGGGATGGTGGCCTAATAAAAGTTGAAGTAAGCAGAAAAGGAAAGAAAACTTGTCATCAAGGAATGATCGAACAGTTCTTTTTAGATGAAGGAGAGCTCATCACGATTGGTGTTGATGGATTTGTTAAGGTATGTGATTTAATGATCAAGTGATTATGAACATTTATCATAATTGTTAGCGACTGTTAGAGAATTTTCAGCAAAGTTTGTGATGAGTAAACAGCAGTCATCAAAGCGATTGATGATAAGAAAACTATGTCATTAATGAACCAGCGACCTGTTTTTGTGGATCACTGATCATGATCGACAGCGATGGATTTATTATGAGGTGATTTTATGATTTAGTTATTATGGTTGTTGATTATGATGATTTGCTAGTGATAGACAACATTTAGTAAAGTGATTTATAAACAGCGTATATCATTGCGGAGCCAGTGAGCTCTTTTTTGATGACTAATTACGATTGATAGCGATGAATGTATTATGGGGTGATTTCATGATTAAGTTGTCATATGTATAAAGCTGTCATATGTATCATGATTAAGTTGTCATATGTATAATTTCCTTTTTCAGGTATGGGATTTTGAAAGCATTGACACTGCAGAGGCAGTGGACGAGGCGAAGATATTCGAAATGGAACCGATGTCAGAACTTAAGGTATGCTACAAAAGGACTTTTAGCTATTCTACAAAGAGTTTTCGTCAATAAGGATTTTATACAGGGTAAAACTATTTTGACTCATAAAAGACTATTTTGCTATTTTGCAGTATGATTCAAAACCAGGTATCTCTAAAAATAGCTGAATTTCCTAACCTTCAAACAAGTTAGCAAGATCAGCTGCATCTGGGGAGATAATTTTGTTGCTCATCCACGTGACAAAAAGAAGAAATTTGAAGTTCGGCCGCGTCATTATATTTTGTTGATTTTTATAACGAGAGTACTTTTGGCGTTAGGATACCCGGTATATCTAAAGTCGTTATTTGAGAAATATAAGAAGGTTTGTGACAAGATACACGTTTCATATTTATAGGTTGGAAATGATGTGAAATTGATATCAATGGTAAAGAGTGTTAACCAAGATCATTCAAGTATCTGGTATGCCCAGGTAAGTCAGCGATTTGAATTAGGTACACCGATGTTTGCATAGAAAGAATATTTGTTTTGCAATCATTTGAAATTTATTTATGTGAATTCAAATTGATTTTGATCCAATTTATTTCAGGATGGTAATGGTGGAATCTGGAAACTTGATTTGTCATTTTCCCACACGGTAAGTTTATTGTCATCTACCTGACGAATCTTTCCATATTTAGGCAAGGGTGTTAGGACACAGATATTTTGACTGATTATTTATTTATATACCCTGTTTTGATCCTTGTGTCTTGTTTTCGGCTCTGTTTCGTCGTCAAGCTGATGTGTGTAACTGAGTGTAGGTTTAAGGCCCAAACACTCGCAAATTGTTCGAGTATTACTCCCATGTATTTCTGTGTCTTAGTGCGCCTTCGCAAAAGAAAGGTTTAAAACTGTAGAACCATAGGATCAGTCGTGGAGCTCTTTGCATTACAAGTAATTTTAAGGGTTTCTGAATTCAGTTGTTGCATGTTTTTGATCTATGAAGGATCGCAATCCAGTGAATTTTCAAAAGATTTGTAAGATTCTGGTCTCCAAAATTATTTCAAAATCTTTGGGACAGGATGTCCTTCCCATGCGCTTGTTCATGTTATCAGTATTTTCTGATATTTAATCAAAACATGGAGCAATATAGACCTTTTAGCTATTCTAGAAAAAATCAGAATCGAGCGAAATTTTGCAACATTCTCTAGAAAGTTTCGAATGTGCACAATTGTGATAGAAGCTCTGACGCCACTCGATCGAACCTCGTGTATAAAAATGGATAGAAATAATGCTCGACCCAGTCTCTTTGCAAAATACCTAAAAAGATCTATGGTTGCTTTGCACCGTTCATTGTACCAAATAATCCATTACTGCTGATTGGTAACTTGATATTGTTTGTTTTTTTACTCCAGAGCCAAGCCCCAAAAAAGTTATTTTCATATCATGCTGGTGCGATAACTGGATTGGCTGTTTCCCCAATGACTCATCTCACAGCTACAACTGGGATGGACCGTAAGTATCTACACGTGATAATAGGCCTGATCTTTATTTGTCCTACTTGCCTCTACCGTAGCTATAACCGTTGCATAATCATTTGCTGATCTAATAGTTTTGCACGAATATCTATTTTCACTTCAATTCTTGCTACTGTTTTTTAAGTAGCCTGCATGACTCGAATTAATAGTTTATAATTTCCACCTTCTGGCTTTTGTATTTCTTTTCACTACGCTGAATGACCGTATGTTTCCCTGCGGCCATTACGCAATTTGCAGCACCGCAAACCTCTGATAATTTCAGAACTAGAATGATTTGTTTTCTTGCTTCTGCAATGATGGGTTTTTCATTTCAAATTTCATTTCAGAAACCGTTCGTTTGTATGATTACCTTGCTAAAACGCCATTGTGCCGATCAAAATTTACCGCTGCCGGTACAAGTATCATTTGGATGCCAAAGAATGTGAGTATGATTTTTTCTAATTATTCATGTATCTCGGAATTAGTATAGCTCAGCTCTCGACTAGACTTATGACGATGAGTCCCTTGTATCCCTGCGGTAAACCTTGTTCAAGAGGGACTAATAATGAAAAAGTGAAAAACTTTGCCCTATTTTCTTCAATCATCAATGGAATTATGAAAGAATCACGGCTTCGAATCTCCATCCCGTGGGAGTGTTTTCAATTCTTCAATCAAATCCAATCGAATCGAACATTCTATCACATTTACACCTTAACAATAGTAATTCACAAATCTCGCAATCTGATTGGTACGTTAGGAATTGCGCAGTTTGGGCCTAAATAGGGTCAAGTTTTTCAGAGTATTACTATGAGTCTCTATTGCCTGAAGCACTATCATCAAGTCAAAGAGCACAGGGCAACAAGAGACTCATCGTCATCAATCTCGCTCTCGACTACAAGTTGAACGAAGTTATTCCAAATCGGAATGTTCTAACATAAACGATGTTACAACTAATGTTAGCGTCCGTGGCAGAAGATTATGCAATGAAAACAAATGCGATGTGATATGCTGCAAGAGATGGAAAGCAGTGGATTGCCATCACAATCTACGCCTATGATGGGCATGGTACCTACAAAGTGAACATAAAAGATTTTGATAATTTTTTCATTAAAATCATTGTGACCTAACAATGGTAAATCAATGTCAGATACGATCAAATGTGACTTTTAGAAGATAGGAATATTATGAATTCACCCTTGTTCTTATTAATCACGGGTGATCGCAGGTGATCTGGCAACATTTTTTGAGAGGAAAATTCCACGTAAAACTGCTCTGCCAATTTTGTAATTTGTAGTTTTGTGTAAATTTAAAATCTCAATCTTACATTTTGACATTCTGCGTCACTGCGTTATGATGTCATAAAGAAGTTAACTTGAATCCTTTGAACTGATAGTACTCTCGTCAATGAGGGAATCATCCCCGAAATATGGTACAAAGCTGCAGATTAGATCAATCAATGGAGAATTTCATTCTCTTCAACATATCCAGAGCCTATTGAATCTGCTTGAGGGAAGTTTCAGTGACCAAACAAGAAGAGCAGTTGTACCTGGTTTCGTCGGGCCAAAGACGTTGTTGCTGTATCTTTGATTCACTTCATAAGAACAATGGTGTAATTTCGTTTTCCATTTTAACTCAATCATTCTCTTGTATGGAGAGAATATTAGTTGCCATTCGGCAACAGAGCTCACAGAGACGGAAAAACCGTTTTAAATCTTAATTATTTCCTTGTTATAGGTTGACCCTGATGGCCTATCAGTATTGGCTGGCTTTGCAGATGGTGTAATACGTCATCTAACCGTTGTCAAGGGAAGCCAAAACACCGTGAAGTCAAAAAAGAATGGATCTGCATTCGAGCTGAAACTTACACAAGTCTTCAAACCACATGTCAAAGATGTGACGTCATTAGCTGTCAGCAAAGATGGAAAATTCCTTGCAACTGGGGTAAAACTCTTTTTAAATAGTGCTTTATCTTTCTTTCTGGTTTTTGTTTTTATTTTTGTAGAGATCCCATGTGACCTTGATGATTTTGAATTCCGATGTGTTGATGCGTTTTGATTGCGTTTTTTAAAGCCATTTTTCATGCATTTTGAATGCAAATTTCACGAGCTTTATCATTCGTCAGTTTTATGCATACCGTTGTTTTCACTCCAAATGCTCATTCGATTTGACATTTCCCTTATTCTTCTATGGTCGAAGTCTTACAGCTACGAATTAGGTCTTTAAGAAGAATGAAAAAGATATTTCTCTGTGTATATTGTGACTCACCCTTAATTCGGCTTTACCTTGATTTCATTTCCCAGACTGCAGTCAAGAAGCATTTCCAATTTTTGCGTTAGTTTAGTTTGAAAACGTTGGTTTTCTGTTTTTGATGCCATCGTTTAACGAAAGAGATATGGATTGAGAATTTAGTTGTTGTTTTTTTCTTCAGAGCGAAGATTCTACAGTGTTCTTCTTTAGCATCGATAAGAAATACAAGCCAATTGGATTCATTGAAACTGGTACCCCTGTGGTATCATTGGATTGGTCTACTATTCAAAAGGTATACCGAAAAGTGCTTGACGTATTAATTTTGAATATTATTCTATGATTGCGGAGGAGGACATGATCTATTTCATATGAGAATACAGTGTATCCATATAAACTTGCTTGCTTGCTGAATTTCGATCAATGAGCTCGAAATAAATGCATCCTGAACCAAAAACCCTTAACACAAGAAGAAGTAGTTCTGAAGAGCCAATAACTCCCCCCCCCCTTACCCCTCTAGTCAATGTTGCTGAATTTCTCTGACTTGGAAGATAGCATGTCGTGTCCTGAGTCAAGACAAACACCATCGACTTCTAGAAGAAGGGTGGGGGGGGGCTTAGAAATGATTTCAGTGGAAATAGCAATCACAGCGATTTTCGTTAAAACATGCTGAAAAAATTAGTTTGTGACAAGATGTTTTGTTAAGGATTGAAGTTGGCGAGTATTAGGCATAGATGTGTAACTTGGAAGAGAATGATGCAATTTCCATTTCTGCTAGTCACACCTCAGGTGTTAGTTGCACATGAATAGATCCTTGTATTTTATAGTACCATAAGGTCTACGAAAATTGTTACATTAGGAACTCGCTCTTGGCAAATGTGATAGCTTACTTCTATGTAATCATTTTGATTGTCGAATTTGGCGATCAACCAGACTGAGCTACTCATTTCAAAGCCCTTCCGTGATCTATATAAAGGTCGTTGTAATCTTTTACTTTCTAGAAGAGATTTTCATCATTTGCATTTCATTTTTATTTCATTGCAGAAAAACAACTTACTAATATGCTGTAAAGATGGACTTGTACTTGAAGTTTCTTGCCCTAAACCAGAGGATCATGACACCAGTAAAACATACCTTCTTCCACTAACTGGACTCAAAAGAACTGAATTCAAATTTAAGAGCATTAAAGACAAACTGGTGGTAAGCACTTTATCTCGTTTATCAGTTATTGGTATTTATAATGTCTTGAAAAGAAGATATGGTACTTTTCCGGTTCTCTAGGGAATGCAGAACGTACCGGTTGAGTGAAAAACAGTGGAAACGTTTGAAGGGCTTGCAATAAAAAGAACGTGGGCTATATTCAAAACTAAATGGTTAATCAAAAGTCAAAGGCCATTTTTGAAGTAAAAGCTTTGTACGGTAAAATCATTTATCTGTTTAGATCCAAAAATAAGAGGGTAGTAGATTACCGGTGTCGCAATTTCCCATCAGATATGTGCAGGTTTAAGTTGGAAATCCTTAGGAAGCTGTCAGTTTGAAAGCTATTTTCCCTCCTGTCTGCGTTTTTTGAGCTGTGTATCGTATAGTAATCATTTTCTGTGCTTCAACATTTTTTGTTGTGATGCAGTGATGTTGATCCTCTGACGTTGCAGCCAGAACGGTCAGGCGGACAGGATGCCACCCTTGGTAGAGACCCACGACTTGAACGTCATGACAAAAGGTCGTGGACTCGATTAAGTTTTCTCTATTTCTGCCACCTCGGTGCTTGGCGCTAAAATGCAAGTTCACATTGGATGTGTCTGTGTCTGCTGTCAATCATGTAATCCAAATAGTCGAAAAAACTATTTTCTGTGAATTCAACATAGCCAGAAAGAAAAAACTGGTCGTACCGTATCTATGGATTGAATAATGTCGTCAAATTTTTCTTGACATTCAGGGCTCACTTCTTGATTCCCTCAAAACAGCAATGGCTGGATTTTTCTCCGTTTTTGCTTCAGAAATGATTCTGAAAACTTTATAAATCTAATAAATCGAAAAAGAAAAGGCCACGATATAAACGTCGCTCGTCGGATCCGCAGATGCTTGCGATGATGGATAAGGAATACATTGTAGGTAAATCGTGTTGCGGTGTTACTACCTACAATTTATAAATCTACCTGGTCTATTTTGTGATATTCTCAATTCAATTCAAAGTCATATCAGTAAGCATGGATTTTTAAAACAAAGAATACAGTTCAATTTAAGAAGACAAAGAAGACAATGCTTTGAGAGCCTCAAAAATAGATTCCACACCTTCTGTGCAGCCAACCATAATGCTTTGCTTTCTCTGTTTATTCTTATTTGATTCGGTGTACTCAGAGGTGTGAAGTCTACCCTTTAGAAAGGCAAATCACGTTCGTCTTTTCGGAAACCGGAATCTTTCGTTGCACAAAATTTGCCATTGCTAGTCACATCGAGTTGTTGCCATGATTGTATTGATTTGTATTTAGAAAATCGAAGAAGAGATTCGAAAGGCGAAAGAGGAGGAAGAGAAACGTAAACAACTTGAAGAAGAGAAGCGAAAGAGAAAAGAAAGGGGAATCGAGGAGGAGGATGAAGAAAATGAGGAGGAGCAAGGCGAAAATGAAGTTGAAGAAAAAGTAGAGGAAGAAGAAGAAGAGATTTATCATGAACCAGGAGAAGTTGTGGAAGGATTTTATCACAAAGGAGATAGTAAAGCAAACAATTTCTGGCTTTTATTGGTACGTAGATAGTTGATTAGATGAGGAGAAAATATTGGGGGGGGGGGGTGTATTATCTCCATGATAATGGAGTTGTGTTTTGTTTGTCGTTTGATAGCTTTTTGTCCATAAATTTTACAACGGAAATTCTACTGTAAGATTCTAATGAGCGGTGATAGCTTGTCCCACAAGGTTCCAAGATAGCAATTTCCCACAAGGTTCCAAAAAATTACATATTGCAAAAAGCTCACCATCATATGAAGTTAGATGTTATGTTTAAATAGAGCAATTGAAGATATACGAACTTTCACTTACCTTAAGGGCTTAGCCATGAGAAAGACTTTCTTGAAAACAGTAGTCATTCGTACGAAGGTAAAAACCATTAAGCATCTCTCCTATGAAATTTCTTGCCTTTTCCACATGATTTACTATTTACGCATTCTTGAATGCCAAATTTTACCCCAGAAGACAATACTGAGTTTTTGTTTACCAGCCAAATTAAAAAGTTTTCTCTTTCATTTAGGATGGATGGGATGCTGGCTATATTTATGAATGCGAATTTCCAAGCTCAAAAGATGATATCGAAAGAGAACCCTTGAAAGCCGTCAAATTTGATGTGGACGAAGATAGCGATTATGTGATGGTCCGATCACATACTTTCAGGTGATTATATCATGATTAGTATTGATTTGGTGATCAAGATTGGTGATCGGGGTTCATTGATTAATCATCTGTTGTGTATGATAATCAGTGCATTGTTACTGATAATGTCATGATGATACTATCGGCTGTGTCCAAAGAGAATTTCACCTCTTCGAAAACTCGTAATCCGGAGAATATTTGAGATATTGGAAAGGATCAAACTTTGATTGAAACAATAAATCCAACATACACAAATAAGAACCTAGAGGCTGCGCCTTGTAATCAACAATTTGTTTCGGTTTGATAAAAGATGTCCGTATTGCTGGGGCAGCAAAGTATATTTTAAATTGACACTTTAATGAGAGTGAGACAAAAAGATAGGCTTCATTTTAAGTTGTTACTTGGAGTTTCTGCTGCTATGTCAAGGTTTTTCCAAGTTCACTGTTAAGTGAGGATACTCTCCTCTGCTGTTGGTAAGCTTATGATTTGTTATTAGGTCCATAATGACTTTACCAAAGCCAGTAGCATGGCCACTATGGCATGGCTCAAGATCTTTGGTAAGGGATTGTCTCCAAATTATCGTATAACTTATATACGAATTGATACGAATTCAATCGTATGCGTGAAAAGGTGCTATACGATTTAATTGTATACGAATTGTTTGATTTCTATACGAATTATGATACGAATTTGATACGAATTTGATACGATTTTTTTGATACGAATTGTGTATATGAATTGCTTATACGATTGTGTTACGACTTGTGTTTACGAATTGCTTATACGAATTTGATACGAATTGCATACGAATCATGTACGAATTGTATACGAATTCATACGAATTCTGAAAGGTGACGATACGAATTGATTCGTATGTGGCTTATAGAATATCGTATCAATATCGTATAATGCTACGATTTCCCTATACGAATTTGATACGGATATTTGGAGACGATCCCTAAAGAATCTGAAAGGTCTACATAAGGTGCCGCTCAAAATAATATCCTGTATACCTTCAACTGCTTGAACTTTTTGAGCGCCCAGTATTTTGTACACTAGAATCATAAACTTGTTTACAGTTGGTGTATTTATAGTTAACAAGGACATATTAACTGAGAATAAATAGAGCAATTGCAGGTAGTACGTTCATGCCCGAGCCAAGAACGTCACCTGATTACCAGTGATTCAATTGACCTTTAAGCTACTCTAAGAAAGAATCAGAATCGAACGATGTCTTGATGTGCTTTGAAGAATTTTCGAACGTGCACAATAATGATAGAAGCTCTAACGCCACTCGCTCGAACGTCTTGTATCAAAATGTATAAAAATAACGCGCGATCCAGGCTCTTTTGGAAAATGGCTAAAAATTCTATCAGTTCGGACAAGGGTGTATCTACAATAAGCAATGTACAATATACAACATACAATATACAATAGATAATATATAATAAATGATGTACAATATAACAGAAAGATTAAAACCGTTAATAAAGTGGAAATGTAGCACGTACAATTGTTGTCGTAACAGCAACGTCTTTATTTTTGAATCTCATGATAGAAGTTGTTAATTTTAGGTCATCACTAAGAGTACTCCAAGATAAACTCCCTCAGGGGAGGGAATCTATTCCGTAGTGGGAGCTCTTGCTTTATGACATGTGAAATGAAATGAAAATTCTCTTTTTGCAGCAAGAATGGGGAATACTTAGCCTTGGGGCTCGACAATGGAGCAGTGAGAGTACAAGCGTTAGAGTCACATGATATGGATAAGATGAGCAGCTATTGGTGTTTGTGTATGCATGATAATGACATTGGTGCTATTATGAATATTGCAATGAGTTACGATGAGAAGTTTATGTTGTCTGTTGGGAGTGATGGAAACTTTTTTGTTTATTCGTTTATGGATGAAGAGAAATTGAAGAAAATAATGAGCAGAGATAAGGCACAAATCGCAAAACAGGTATATGATTATAATTATGTTGCATTTTGTGTACTTGTATTTAAATAGGGTGCCCCCAGAAAAATCCCCCCCAGTTGATCAGATCTTTTTAGAAAATTGAAAGCCGACTGAGTTGCAAATCATGTTTTCTTAAATTTCTTAAAGTTTCAACGTAAGATTTCATACCGATACAGCTGTGGATCTTCAGCAAAATGTACTGCGTCACCCTTCCGTTCCTGCTAACCCATAAAATTTTCGTTCCTTGTTCTTTTGGTTCATCCTTGTCCCAGAGCATTGTAATCGCTCGTCAATCGTAGTAACTTTGTAACGGATCAAAAATGCACCGGTGCAGTGTAAGTTTAGTCTTTATTTTGACGCCCTGCTATTTTCCACCATAGGTTAAAGAATCATTTTTTTTTTAATTTCACAGAACAAGATTTATTTTTGAAAAGTGGTCTTTACATTTCAATCGAATTTTTTTTTTTCATTTCTGTTCTTTGATAAAAGCACATTTTCACTGAAACGTTTCGAGCGAAAAGCGAGAAAATTTCGAACGAATTGATACCGGAGCATGCGCAGATCAGACCAAGGATTTCTCCAGCGAAAAAACACCCGTTCTCTCTGAAAATTAAAATTCTTTTAACTACTTTCTAGTTGGATCAAAATGTTTTCGCTCGATTGAAAGTACGATTTGGTTCTTAAGAAATGTTGAGAATGGATCATATGGCTTTGATTTATTAATTAACAATTTGGAGGTACCATTTCAAGTCCATAGAATTTGGAATCATTAAAAGACTATATACAGACTTCTCCGTTTGTAGTTAAATGCTACCATTGTTTACTAGTGTGAAATACCAGTCCTTCGGATCACGTTATTGGATTTATTTCAAGGCAGGTGAACCTTGCATGGGAGCTTTAATTTTCGCTCATCGCTACAGCTAAGATTTTTTTCTGTCTCGAACTCTGATTGAGTCTAATTTAGATCGTTCATGTATCATTTGATTCAGTGACTGTCTGATAATTTCATTGTTTGTGTTTCTGAATTTATTTTAGGTTGATAGCTCAATGCTTGCAAGGATTGATGATATTGAAGATCCAAATCACTACAGGTTAGGCTCGATTCGTTTACAGTTGTCATTTTCTGTTGATAGACTTTTTAGCTGTTCTATAAAAGAATCTAAATCGAACGATATATTGTGCATTTTGAGAAATTTCGAATGTACACAATAGTGATAGATGCTTGAACGACAATCAATTGAATCTTTCATATAAAAGTGCATGAAAACATTGCTTGATCCAGGCTTTTTGTAGAATAGCAGTTTGATCTATTCTTCTTCGAATCTGAAGGGCAAAGAGCATCAATGAATTGACTTTTTACCGAGGCGAAAACAAAATTCGAATGATCGATTCCTTCTTGTAAATGGCAGAAGATTCGATTCAATTTTTACTGTTTAGAATTCTGATGATAAAGATTTACCAGATCAAATCGTTCGCTCGAATCCTCAGATCTGGTAAAATGATGAGGTCTGTTGGCTTTCAGAATCTATGAATTTTATACTAAAATCATTGAATACTCGACAATCTTCTTCAGGGACGTAGGAAATATCTCAAACTTGGGGGGCACGGCACTTCGAGGGCACTTTTTCCTTAAGAAAAAGGGGGCATTTTTAAAGATTGAAAAGGGCACTTCTTTGTTTATTGCAAAATCTTGGGGGCACGTGCCCCCAGTGCCCCCGGTTCCTACGTCTATGGTCTTCTTCAGTTTTCTTTAGAATAATGCTAGAGATGGGGGAAGAAAGGAACTTTTTATCATGGTCATGATCCTTACCAATGGAATAAATATAGGGCTCAGATGATTGAAATCTTTAGAAAGGTTGATGTTGACTTGTATCGCACTTTCTATTAACTGGATGACTTGACAGTAACTTTTGGTAATTTGCTGTAAATCTGCCGTCCAAATTTTGTGATATCTTGATTAATTTCAAACTGGTAATATTTTGATTGTTTTTGCAAGCATTCGTAAAAAATCTCGAAAAGATTGAAATCAGCATAAGTCTTAAATCAGTACAGAATTATGGTGGCAAGTAGAAATCTGTGGCTCTTCTGGTTTAGGATTTATAAATTTGACGATATCACAGCCTCAAAGTGAGAATAGACTTTTTAGCTATTCTACAAAGAGCTTGGATCGAGCGTTATGTTTGTACATTTTTATGCGCGGGTTTCTATCGAGTGGCGATAGAACTTCGGTCACTATTGTGGACCTTCGAAAATTCTACAAAATGTAGCAAAATATCGTTCGATTCTGATTCTTTTCAGAATAGCTAAAAGGTCTATTGCCGCTATTTTGAAACTACTCAAGATATCAAAAGATGTCCACGGCAGATTCACATGATTTAAACCATATAATATCCGAATGAGGATCCACCAACCATTTGATGGCAAACAGCCCTTTTCCACCATCTTATTGTTGTAGAGGCATAGTCGTCAATTGTAGACCTGAGTTGCAATAGGGTAACAGCAGCAGAGGATCCTATCAATAGCAAAAAAGGGAGCCAAAGGTTTCCATTCGCACTTCAGGAGGAACAAGTGTTTTTTACTAAATTTGCGCTGTAATTTATGCGTCTAGGTAAGCCTTCAAGGCATAATCAAAGCATTGAGTTATCAATTTGTCTTGATCTCAGGATAATTAGCTTTTTACTTTGTAATTTGATTTTTTATTCACATGTTCCTAGACTTCATATGAATATTCAGCGAAAAACCGCTTCAAACTAAGATGAAGTAAGATTATGCATGCCTTATTTGGAAAAGATTGCTTTGTTTCCCACGCTTTTTGGAGCAATTTGCATAAAGATTTGCATGAATGTATGAGTGAAACATCATTGCAGCAAAATATTCATTTGAATTTGATTAAACGGCCCACTTGCGTTGGCTTGACCGATGTTATTATTATTATTATTATTATTCACCACTTTCAGAATAAAATATTTGGTGGTCATTGCCGGAATAGAATGATCACTTTTCAGTGAACTGATCCCTCAAATATTGCTGCCTCCCTGTTTTTGGGCTCTGTTGTCCTGTGATCATTTAACGGTTCATCAAACTCCTGTCTTTCATCCATAGCATTGAATTAGAGAAACAAAAAGCGGAATATGATCGTATGGTGAAGCTGGCTGAGGAAAAGAAACGAGCAATCAGGCAGCAAATTGGCCTTTATCGGATAGAATTCAAAAGGCTTGTTGCAAGAAACCAAGAAATGCCTCCATATTTGCAACTTCCATCCACTGTAAGTATGCCTATTTCTGTCTTTTCTCAGAAAAATTGTCTTTTCTCTTTTTCCATGTTTTTAAGTGTTTCCGTTTCTCCATTCTTAATTAAATGTTTACAAGAGTTTATCCATCCTTTGGAAGAATTTTGTGGCATATTGTTTGTTTGTTGTATTTACAATGCTCAAAATATAGAAGAAAATAACCAAAAAAACATTACAGTCTTTCGTCTGTCAATCAAACTTTGATTCATTTCAATCCGTAAGGTCTTCTTCACATAATTAATGTTCAAATATTTGAAGTTTTTTTTGGCCCACCACACCCGCTGGAATCTTAAATCAATGGTTTAGAATAGTTCATTCATTCTCCATAGTTCAAAGGATCCATGTTGGGCTGACAGCTGATCGACAATTTTATCAAACAGTTTCAGTAGACGATTGCGCTAAAGATGGTGGCGAGGAACTTTTGCCCATGATGAATCACATTCGTATTACGAATCTTTAACGATTCTATAGGAATTCGTTTATTGAATACAGTGCACCTTGGTAGAACGTTCCTCGCCGCCATTGTTTGTTCTGCTCAGCAATCAGGCTCTTAGTTTCATTTTAATTCAGTTGTAAGTGTCACTCTTTTTAGGAACTCGCTGACTACGTGTCCTTTCCTGCAATGAGTGGCACTGTAGTTGTGTGAAAAGATAGTTCATGATTGCTGATTCAGACTTAATTGATATACTGATTACTAACTGAATGATTTTGTAACTGATTGTCTGATCGATTGATTCATTGACTGATTGACTGTTTGATTTGATTGATTAAGCAATCGATGATCGTTGTATTCTTCATCTTTCAAAGGAATTTATAATTGATCCAAACATGAAAAAGGACATTGAAGCAGAAACAAAGAAAAAGATGGAACTAGTTGAGAGAGAGATGGCATGGGAATCTGAAAAGAAATCGCTAGCTTTGAGAAAACTTGAAATGAGGTATTGATTTTATGTTTTTCTGTAAAAGTAGTTAGGATGGATGATGAAGCATTTTTGTGATTCTGAAAGAATATTTTTTATTTGTATGACATTTCTTTACGCTTTAATCCATGAAACAGTTAGTTTTATCTCTCCTCCTAGTTTTCCCCCATCATCAAGGAGATGCATTCAGTTCCAGGATGGACATTTTCTGCGAGTTATTTGTAGGGAGGGGGCTATTTTAAATTTTGGTTTAGAAGAGAGGGGCTGCTTAGAGAGTGGTGCTAGACTGAGAAGGGGGCAGAATAGAACCGTAATAGTATGAACTAAAATCCAAACATAGTTAATTTGATTGTTTCCCTTTAGATTCAAAGACATGATAGAGTGTGATCGATTCACGCTACATTCATTCAAAACTCAACATTCCATTACATCATACCGAGCAACGGCCTTACCCCCTGAATTCCACGAAGCAATGGAAGAGAATAAGAATCGAATGAAAACAGCAGAAGCTGAGGTCCCCGTGCCACCTGCCGCACGATGGTCAATGTTGAATAAAAAGGTATTTGCAAGCAAGGAAGAAGAAGAGTTGGCCGAGGAAGATGTCACAGCGGAAGCACCACAAACAAAGAAAATGAAGGGAGGTTTAGATGGAAAGATCGCGAAGGCCATTGAAAAAGCTGAACAGAAGAAAAAAAGGAGAGCTGCGAGGCAGGCTGAGGTATTCTCTTTTGTTTGCTATTTCGATGCTTTTTACAGGTTGAGTAGGAACAGTTTAACACGTTTAGCTGGTTATGGAATAAGAAGTACCTGGCCAATCGACCTTTTCAAGATAAGAGGTACGAAAGTGGAAGTCTTTTGTTGTTTGAGATTTCGCATTTTTGAGGCTAAAATCTTTTTCTGCGCACCAAGTTTAGCATAGTAGCAAATTTTTACTGTCATACCTGTTTTCGTTTGGAAATTACGATGATATAAAAAATTAAAAATCATAAGGGCTTTGACCGTGAAATCAGATGTTTGGACAAATTTGGACAGAAATCAGATGTTTGGACATTCAAAAAGTCATGGAAAGATTAAAGATCAAAGGCAATCTGTCGCGTTTCTGATTGGGGGCAACAATCAGAGCTTGATTCCACGGATTTCTTTGTGAATTGCTGTGTTTGAAACAAACGAGGGTTTAATTGTCTTTCTATGGTCGTTTAAAGTCACAGGATAAAGAGCAACTCTTTGTGTTGTCCTTATGGCTCAATCAAATGTATGACAGATTGGCTTTAATGTTTTGCAAGTCCTGTGCGTTCGTTTCAGCAAACTGTATTTTGTCATAGATAATAAGATATCACTTATAAACATTTCAAATTTTCCGCTTTGCAGTGGGATGAATTGCACCGCAGTAAACCAGATTTGAACTATGAAGACCCGATGGACTTAGCAGCGATCAAAGAAGCTCAAGAAAATATGGGTGACTTCAAATTAAAGTCCGCTAAAGATTATATTGTGCCTGAAAAGGAACGAGTGAATGCTGATAAGAAAAGGGGACAGCTTATGGAACTGAAAGAACAGGTTAGTCTTTTCACTGCGTCTGCCGCAGGGAGTACCATCTGTATGAAGCTTGTGCTGTAGTTTTTTATGAAAATTTTGATGATAAAACTTTATTTATTTAGCTATTTAGTTAGTTATTAATTTATGCTCTTTTCAGATACATCTACTGAAACAAAATTTCAACGAAAAGATGTTGAATTTAAGAAGCAAGAAATTATTTGTCATATCAGAGGTAAGTTGTGATTGCAATTACGCTTTTTTTATGACTATTTATTTCTATAGTTGTGTGCATGACACAATGGCATTTTGCCCTAAATTAGTCAAATCCGTTAGAAATTTAACAGCTCAGGAGTACTTCTTTTGACTGACAATGTTTCTTGTGGATCCTTGGAGACGGTAGATTGTCAAACGCTTAAGGTAGATTTTGCTTTTGCAAATCGATTGTCAAATCCTATTCCATTATGCTCAAATTCCTGTCTCTAATGCAGAAGAGCGAGCTTAGGCTATGTGCCAAGTTACTATGAAAGCAAATGAGGTGCAATGTAACTGGCACGGTTGAAAGTCGTGTTTGAGAATCTCATTATCTCCCTAAATGTTTACCTGGTTCCTTTGCTTTTCGTTTGGCGTATCCTTCTGCACCTTTGCAATACAGTGACGTTAGCTGCTAAGTTTTGCCTTTTTATGCCTATTGACAAAAAATCGTCACAAAAATTGAATTTTATAGACAATTAAGCTAAAGATGGCAGTGATGATCTTTTCACTAAGATGCTCTGTGTTCATGCATCAAATGCCGATAGAATCGTCAAAGACTCGTCATTGCAACGCAATACATATTGATAAAGTGTTCCTTGCAGCTATTTTTAGCGCAAGCGTCCATTAGAAATTTGTTATTATGCTCTACTTTAAGCTGTCGAATTTTATCAAATGTCTAGCTGGAATTTTGTCAAATATCTCACCAAATAATTGTCTTAAAAATAATGTGAATCTCTTATTTGCAGGTAAAATCGTTGCTAGAACAGCTTGAAAATGTGCAGAATGGTTTACCATTGTCCATGCATGTTGCATTACCACCACTTCCCACAATGCAACCTGATGAACAACCTGAAAAGTGAGCTTATTACTATTTGTCTATAAGAACAACAGAAGCTATGATGCATGCTCTGCTGAAACGGTAGTAAAGATCGTCTTTTGCCATGTGGTGACAAACGCTGCAGGTTTTCACGGGAGATGCAGCTACGATGCGTAAAGTTGAAAACTGACAATAAGGCTTAGTTAATGTCGCACTAAAAGTAATAACGAAAGAAAGATATCATTGTTTCTCAATCAACTGCCAAACCAAAGAAACATTTCTTGATTTCTTGGTATGTAATTCAAAAATTTGTTCCTAGGTTCCTTAAGCTTTCTTACAACGTTTGCCATATTTGTCAAGACTTCATCATAAACAATTTACTGTGAATAAACTCATTCCTACTATTTGACAGAATATTTGAATACACAACAGAAACACTGAAAGCATTCAAGAAGGAACTTCAAGACGGAAATCAGTCTACGAATACAGGAGGAAATGCAACAGGTTTTGGGGGAGGATTTGGCGGTTTTGGCGGTGGTGAGGTCAGTCAACCATTTTTTTAAAAGAGCTTGAAATTGTTTGTGGATAAGCTTGAATATTTGTCTTTTACTTTATAATATCTTGGAAAAGGTCTGATAGAGTTTGTGAAAGCGATGTCTGTCTTTAAGCTTAAACTTAACAATAATCCCTGAGCTAATGTAGTCTTTCTTCCTACTTAATGTCGGAAGGTAGCTTCTGTTCACCCTTGGTAGCATGTCTGCCAGGGTGGGGGCTCCAAATACCAGCCTAGCTAAGCGAGTGGGCTACCACTGAGATATTTCGGTGCTATGAAGCAAGCACAGCATGGAATGGTTATGAAGCCGGCCAAAACGCTTAGCTGTAGATCTTTACTTTTTAAACTTGAATTTAGGTAAACTGGCGATCGAAACGTGATCAAAAGCTTGAATCGACATTTGACACGATCTCTTCCTGATCTTTTTGCCATTTTCCAAATATATATTCTGCTAAAGATTTACAAATATATGTTACTAACTGCACTTCTTAAAGAACTAAGGAGTTTACGAAACCACGAAGGCAACGGCAACTGCAAATGCAACGCAATGTTTCTTTTGTTTCAGAACTTTAGGCTCAAAGATTCCTTGTTTCTGTTCGAATTTGCTTCCCATGAGAGTCTCTGAAGTTGTCCTTTTCAATTCACAACTCGGAAACCCTATTTCTGGCATTTTGTACTGCAGATCTAAACCTCTGAAGTAAAATTCACTCGTTTTAAATGTTTGTATTCAAAGAAAAAAGATTATTTTCAGGCATTTCTGAGTTATATAGGAGACCTTGTTTTGGCCTTTTGGATGATATGCTGAAGGTAGTGTACGGGGAAAATACTTCCTCTGCAGAATATCAGATGACGTTATGGCTTGCGTTGCTATCCCGGTTTCGTAAGCTCTCTAATATTGAATGACACAAAAGGAACGATACCATGTGAGAGCAAAAGCCTCCATGTGAGAACGATACCATATGAGAGCCTACGGTGCCTACTATATCGCGACTACAATGATAAAACTTCTAAACGCCACGTAATAAAAGCATTGACTAATCCAAGCAAAGAAACATACTTAAAGGATTCCAGATTAAGAATTAACTATTGCAGAGGACTGATTTGATGATAACTGATTTCTTTTGCAGCAAGGCCCACAAACTGCTGCAAAAATGACATCACAACTGGCTTCAACGAGAACAGGAACAGAACAAAGAGGCAGATCGACATCCATCCTATCCACATTGTCAAGCCATCCTCAGTCTGCTACCAGTACCGTGATTGATCGGGGAACACCCGAAACGATTAGCGAAGAAACAATCATTGATGAGCAACCATCAGATATTGAATTGAAAGCTAAAAATGAGGAGAGAATCAGGTTAATCATTCACATCACAAATCACTAATCACTTTATCACTCATGCTGTAGACCTTTCAGCCATTCTAAAAAAGAATCTGAATCGATCGATACTTTGCTACATTTTGTTGAATTTTCGAAGGTTTACAATAATTCTAGAAGCTCTAACGCCACTCGATCGAACTTTGCGTATTAACATGTATAGAAATAGTGCTCAATCCAGGTTCTTTTGTAGAGCAGCTCAAAGGTCTATATTTTGTTGCATCGGCATATGTCTTTGATTGCTCACTGCTGCATTTTCTTCAGCCAGACATACTTTGCTGTTTACATGATTATGGGCGATTAATTCTTATGATTAAGTAGTGATTAAGTAGTGATTAAGTGGTTAATTTTGATATTCACATTGACTGGTGGATTCATTGACATTAAGGTATTAAGTACATTTTGATGGATTGATTGATTGATTGATTGATTGGTTGATTAATAGATTGATTTACTGACTGACGCATTGCTTCTTATTCAGGTTGACATATCGAAGGGACATGTTGCTGAGGAATATCAGAGAATTGCTCACGACATTTGATGCAGAATTAAGAACACTACGTCATGAGAAAATACATTTAGATGTTGACCTGAAAAATGCCGATTTAAGGTTTGTTCTTTGGCATCTTTTAAAGGTCTGTTTCAGACAGCATACTTTGTACTTGTTCTTTGATGGGCCATGCAATGGCGACTACAAAGGCTAATAAACAAGGGATGGTACGTGCTAAGGATGCCGGTTGAAACAGATCCCTCAAGGTAAAAGGAAATTTCGGTGAATGGGGTCAAGCAAGGGAGGATATTTAGTTAAGTGCACAATTCCCTTTAACTTCTTCTTACCTTGGTGTTCTTGACTGGTAGAAAACGATCATAGCATTTGTCATTTTGTGTATCCTCGCCTCATGATCTTTATTTTATTTCAGGATGATAACATTGTTCGAAGAACTTGTTCTCCTCAAAGAGTTCGAAAAAAGAGAGAATATTCTCATGGAAAAAGTTGCCCAGAAGAAGCAAGAGAAGGAAGAAATGCAGGAAAAGGTAAATATATTGCAGTTGATTTTGTAGGAAGATTTTTATCCTCAACAACAAGAGTAGGTACCTTTACATTAGGGCCGGCCAGCTTGAATTGACACCCAAATACAACGGGATTTGTGATTACAAACAAAGGAACTTCTGTGCCCCGGTCGCTCGAGTCATAAGAACAAAGTATCCCACCAAAGTTACTCTGAAATTCAGGCAGCAAGCTTGTTCATTGTGCATTCCAGAAATGGGTTTTAAGAGCAAACATGAGTAGCCATCTATGAAGAAAGATATCTGAGCATATTATCTGATTAGTGAACACATTAGATCCTCGCTCCGGCATTTAATTTGTTTGGTTTAGTAGCCTATTAGGAGGTGATTTGATTAGGTGATTAGGAGGTGATTAGGAGGTGATTAGGAGGTGATTAGAAGGTAATTTGATTAGGTGATTAGGAGGTGATTAGGAGGTGATTAGGAGGTGATTAGAAGGTGATTTGATCCTCGTCTTTTTTGCTTGCTAAATATCAGATTGTTCTGGCAGGAAAAAGTTCGTCATGTCCTTCGAAAGTTTGATTTCTTTAGTACTTTATTTGCTTAGGTGTTAATTTTGTTTATGTTTTTAATTCATAATTTATCTGTTTAGGTCCAAGATTGTAAAATGAAGCTGCAAGCAAAGAGAGAAGAAATGGATAAATTACAAGAACGAGAGAAATCCTTGGCGTCAACGCTGAGTAGCACGATCGGAGACAACAACAAATTTGAAGCATTTTTGGGAAGAGTTTTCAAGAAGAGAATAAAACGAGTGAAAAAAACGGAGAATGACGCAGAATCAGATGAGGAAAGTGATGACGATTTTAGTGATGATGATTATGATAGTGAAGAAGATGAAGATTCAGATGCGGAGGAGCTTGACGATAGTGTCTGCCCTCCCGGATGTGACCAGGTTAGTTCAATTACTTTTCTTTGACTCAGAATTGTCTCAGTTTAAATCCTCCTTTCATATGAGTATCACTCCGAAGCTAGTTGACTGATGTTTGCAAAACTTTAGAATGACGTGTAGAATGTCATTGCCCCATTGATTAGCTGAAGTGATCGAACGCAACTTTATATGTACTTTACCATAATAACACAGAGAGCATTTTCTATATCAAAATTATTTCTAGGAATGAAGCATTTTAAGTTATATGATCAATACAAAGGATACCAATACAAAGGATAGGCAGATTTTGAAGGTATGCAAGATGGTACAGGGAAAGCAAGCAAAATTTAGTAGCTCTATATTTGCGATTGGAGACATTCTTGTTCTTTAAACAAGGGAAAAAGAAGGTTTTTTTCGCAATTATGACTTAGTGTAGTTTTCTTTTAGAGCTAATTTCATTTGTGAAGCTTGTTCCAAGAGTCACTTTCAAACAGGTGATTAGTTCTACATCAATGTAAGGAAACAGTTTAGATGTAACTTATTTTTTAGCAAGTATGGAAATTTGGAATGGAATATATGCTCGTCTTTCCAAATCGTAACTGAGCCAGATATTTGATTTAGGCCTATTTGAGTTGGAAATATCATTTTGATTTTAAGTTCCTGCTCTGTTGTAACGTGGATAACTCCCTCATTTTTCAGGCAATATTCGATCAAGTGTGTCAGCTTCGTGAAAAGAGACTTGATTTAGAGGAGGCAACAGCTGAAGAGAAAAAAGTAGCAGATACATTGAAAAAGGAACTTGATGCACTGACGAAAAAAGCAAAAGTTATCGATGGTGCATTGATGACTGCTGAAGCTGATCTTGAAGCATTTCAGGTTTGTAAACTTTTCTATGATTCAAATTAATTTCAGACCTTGGTTTACTCCATCTTCAAGATCAATATACCTGTCGCAAAGAAATTGTACCGTATAAAGAAATTGTACCGCATAAAGAAATTGTACCGCATAAAGAAATTGTACCGCATAAAGAAATTGTACCGTATAAAGAAATTGTACCGCATAAAGAAATTGTACCGCATAAAGAAATTGTACCGTATAAAGAAATTGTACCGTATAAAGAAATTGTACCGTATAAAGAAATTGTACCGCATAAAGAAATTGTACCGTATAAAGAAATTGTACCGCATAAAGAAATTGTACCGCATAAAGAAATTGTACCGCATAAAGAAATTGTACCGTATAAAGAAATTGTACCGTATAAAGAAATTGTACCCCATAAAGAAATTGTACCCTATAAAGAGATTGTACCGTATAAAGAAATTGTACCGCATAAAGAAATTGTACCGCATAAAGAAATTGTACCGTATAAAGAAATTGTACCGTATAAAGAAATTGTACCGCATAAAGAAATTGTACCGTATAAAGAAATTGTACCGTATAAAGAAATTGTACCGTATAAAGAAATTGTACCGCATAAAGAAATTGTACCGCATAAAGAAATTGTACCGTATAAAGAAATTGTACCGTATAAAGAAATTGTACCGTATAAAGAAATTGTACCATATAAAGGAATTGTACCGTATAAAGAAATTGTACCGTATAAAGAAATTGTACCGTATAAAGAAATTGTACCATATAAAGGAATTGTACCGTATAAAGAAATTGTACCGTATAAAGAGATTGTACCGTATAAAGAAATTGTACCATATAAAGGAATTGTACCGTATAAAGAAATTGTACCGTATAAAAGAAATTGCACCGCATAAAGAAATTGTACCGTATAAAGAAATTGTACCGTATAAAGAAATTGTACCGTATAAAGAGATTGTACCGTATAAAGAAATTGTACCGTATAAAGAAATTGTACCGTATAAAGAAATTGTACCGTATAAAGAAATTGTACCGCATAAAGAAATTGTACCGTATAAAGAAATTGTACCGTATAAAGAAATTGTACCGTATAAAGAAATTGTACCATATAAAGGAATTGTACCGTATAAAGAAATTGTACCGTATAAAGAAATTGTACCGTATAAAGAAATTGTACCATATAAAGGAATTGTACCGTATAAAGAAATTGTACCGTATAAAGAGATTGTACCGTATAAAGAAATTGTACCATATAAAGGAATTGTACCGTATAAAGAAATTGTACCGTATAAAAGAAATTGCACCGCATAAAGAAATTGTACCGTATAAAGAAATTGTACCGTATAAAGAAATTGTACCGTATAAAGAGATTGTACCGTATAAAGAAATTGTACCGTATAAAGAAATTGTACCGTATAAAGAAATTGTACCGTATAAAGAAATTGTACCGCATAAAGAAATTGTACCGTATAAAGAAATTGTACCGCATAAAGAAATTGTACCGTATAAAGAAATTGTACCGTATAAAGAAATTGTACCGTATAAAGAAATTGTACCGCATAAAGAAATTGTACCGTATAAAGAAATTGTACCGTATAAAGAAATTGTACCGTATAAAGAAATTGTACCATATAAAGGAATTGTACCGTATAAAGAAATTGTACCGTATAAAGAAATTGTACCGTATAAAGAAATTGTACCATATAAAGGAATTGTACCATATAAAGAAATTGTACCGTATAAAGAGATTGTACCGTATAAAGAAATTGTACCATATAAAGGAATTGTACCGTATAAAGAAATTTTACCGTATAAAAGAAATTGCACCGCATAAAGAAATTGTACCGTATAAAGAAATTGTACCGTATAAAGAAATTGTACCGTATAAAGAGATTGTACCGTATAAAGAAATTGTACCGCATAAAGAAATTGTACCGCATAAAGAAATTGTACCATATAAAGAAATTGCACCGCATAAAGAAATTGTACCGTATAAAGAAATTGTACCGCATAAAGAAATTGTACCGCATAAAGAAATTGTACCGCATAAAGAAATTGTACCGTATAAAGAAATTGTACCGTATAAAGAAATTGTACCGCATAAAGAAATTGCACCGCATAAAGAAATTGTACCGTATAAAGAAATTGTACCGTATAAAGAAATTGTACCGTATAAAGAAATTGTACCGTATAAAGAAATTGTACCGTATAAAGAAATTGTACCGTATAAAGAAATTGTACCGCATAAAGAAATTGTACCATATAAAGAAATTGCACCGCATAAAGAAATTGTACCGTATAAAGAAATTGTACCGTATAAAGAAATTGCACCGCATAAAGAAATTGTACCGTATAAAGAAATTGTACCGTATAAAGAAATTGCACCGCATAAAGAAATTGTACCGCATAAAGAAATTGTACCATATAAAGAAATTGCACGGCATAAAGAAATTGTACCGTATAAAGAAATTGTACCGCATAAAGAAATTGTACCGCATAAAGAAATTGTACCGCATAAAGAAATTGTACCGTATAAAGAAATTGTACCGTATAAAGAAATTGTACCGCATAAAGAAATTGTACCGTATAAAGAAATTGTACCGCATAAAGAAATTGTACCGTATAAAGAAATTGTACCGCATAAAGAAATTGTACCGCATAAAGAAATTGTACCGTATAAAGAAATTGTACCGTATAAGGAAATTGCACCGCATAAAGAAATTGTACCGCATAAAGAAATTGCACCATATAAAGAAATTGCACGGCATAAAGAAATTGTACCGTATAAAGAAATTGTACCGCATAAAGAAATTGTACCGCATAAAGAAATTGTACCGTATAAAGAAATTGTACCGTATAAGGAAATTGCACCGCATAAAGAAATTGTACCGCATAAAGAAATTGCACCGCATAAAGAAATTGTACCGTATAAAGAAATTGTACCGTATAAAAGAAATTGTACCGCATAAAGAAATTGTACCGTATAAAGAAATTGTACCGTATAAAGAAATTGTACCGCATAAAGAAATTGTACCGTATAAAGAAATTGTACCGCATAAAGAAATTGTACCGCATAAAGAAATTGTACCGTATAAAGAAATTGTACCGTATAAGGAAATTGCACCGCATAAAGAAATTGTACCGCATAAAGAAATTGCACCGCATAAAGAAATTGTACCGTATAAAGAAATTGTACCGTATAAAAGAAATTGTACCGTATAAAGAAATTGTACCGTATAAGGAAATTGCACCGCATAAAGAAATTGTACCGCATAAAGAAATTGCACCGCATAAAGAAATTGCACCGCATAAAGAAATTGCACCGCATAAAGAAATTGTACCGCATAAAGAAATTGTACCGTATAAGGAAATTGCACCGCATAAAGAAATTGTACCGCATAAAGAAATTGCACCGCATAAAGAAATTGCACCGCATAAAGAAATTGCACTGCATAAAGAAATTGTACCGTATAAAGAAATTGTACCGTATAAAAGAAATTGTACCGTATAAAGAAATTGTACCGTATAAAGAAATTGTACCGTATAAAGAAATTGTACCGCATAAAGAAATTGTACCGTATAAAGAAATTGTACCGCATAAAGAAATTGTACAGCATAAAGAAATTGTACCGTATAAAGAAATTGTACCGTATAAAGAAATTGCACCGCATAAAGAAATTGTACCGTATAAGGAAATTGCACCGCATAAAGAAATTGTACCGTATTAAGAAATTGTACCGTATAAAGAAATTGTACCGTATAAAGAAATTGTACCATATAAAGAAATTGCACCGCATAAAGAAATTGCACCGCATAAAGAAATTGCACCGCATAAAGAAATTGTACCGTATAAAGAAATTGTACCGCATAAAGAAATTGTACCGTATAAAGAAATTGTACCGCATAAAGAAATTGTACCGTATAAGGAAATTGCACCGTATAAAGAAATTGTACCGCATAAAGAAATTGTACCGTATAAAGAAATTGTACCGCATAAAGAAATTGTACCGTATAAAGAAATTGTACCGCATAAAGAAATTGTACCGTATAAAGAAATTGTACCGTAGAAAGAAATTGTACCGTATAAAGAAATTGTACCGTATAAAAGAAATTGTACCGCATAAAGAAATTGTACCGTATACTACTGTTATCAAACTATTCATATTTGTATGCCTACTTGTATTAAGCTTGCTTTTGTATGTGTTCAGAATTAAATCATCTTTAAAAGTGATACTTCTCACCCTTGATTGTATCATATCTAGCATTGATTCAAAATATAGTGCACCAAAAAGCTGGAAGGATAGATGAGGCTGAAACGGCAAAGTATACATAGATTGTCAAAAGATCATAAGGGAGGCATATAATAGTAATTTCTTTAGTCAAGGTTGACTTCTGGCCTACCTGCTGTGAAAAAGAATCCAATGTTTTCCCCGATGTTAGCCCGTGGCCCCCAGCCAAATATTTCGAAGGCCTCATTTTCGTAGCCGCTTAACCTGACTCTGATTTTGTAGGACTTTCACATTCAACTTTTCGATGCAGTTTTGAAGGGTTGACAGTGTTATCTTTTAAGCAGCAATATCATTCCTTTTTTAAGCGTTGAAGAAATTTGAATGCAACGCCGAGGGGCAATTCGCTCCCAAAAATCTCGTAAACCTTTGGCAAAAATCGTTTTGTTTTCAAGAAAACTAATAAAAAATCCGTTAAAGTCCTAATGTTCTGAAGGAGTCCCGTGCGCTTTTTCTGATGAGTGAAATGCCCTTTGGCTTAGAAGGCATCTCGTACAACGCTAGAACTCTTTCTTTCAAACATTATTTTGTTTTGACATTGTTGGAGAACAAAACTGGTGTTGTTTTTGAAGCAACCACTTATTCTGTCTGTCTTGCTTCTGCTATAAATCTGCAAACACTTGTCTGATTGGCTCAAACGAGGTCTCAAACTCAATGTTAAAGCCTGGCCTATGCAGCTTTGTTAAAACGGAGACAATAGACCTTTTAGCTATTCTACGAAAGGGCCTCGATAGAGAGTTATTTTTATACACTTTGATACTCGATGTTCGATCGAGTGGCGTTAGAGCTTCGATCGCAATTGTGCTCATTCGAAAATTCTACGAAATGCAGCAAAATATCGTTCGATTCTGATTCTTTTCAGAAAAGCTACAAGGTCTATTAAGGTACAGCTCCTCCACAACAGCCACTCAGACGGGTCACAATTTCATGGGACATGCTATTGAGCTTTTACGGTGATTAAACATTTCTTTTGATTTCATTGACAGCGTGAAAAGCAGCAGAAACTGAATGAATTTGACATCGTTGTAACTTTGAAACTGAGTCAGTTGCAGTATATGAACAATAGCACAATCCCACAAGACCTTTCGCAATGCTTGGTGTTTACAAGTTCATCTCTCGATGGATTGCAGAGGAGAATTAAAGAGCTTGAAAAAGAAAAAGCCGAACAAAAGAAAATGTACAGGTAAGTTTTGATGTACACGAAGCAAAATGGATTTTGTTTTTGATTCTATTGATTGATGAATTCCTTGACTGTGAACTTATTGTTTTGTAAATATTTAGTAGGAAATGATACTAAAAATATGTCAGAAAATGGTGGCAAAAAATGACGTTTATGTCAGCATAGCATTGTTTGCAACCTTTGTTCTCTTGAGAGTGTGACCAACCTTTGGAAGTGAAATGTATCCTCTATTTCATATCATTTTTGTTAGAAGGGTTGACAGATAAATCCTCCATGGAAGAATCAGTTTTTGACGAGAATGAGAATTGATATTTTTGAAAACCTTTAGTGTATATATGAATTTTATTTCATTGTGTGTTAGTGATAACTTGCCTTTATTCATCAAGATACGTTTCCACAGCGGTTTCCCTTAAGTCAGCAGGTACGCCGTTGAGTTTGAATAATGGAACCGTAGATGCCATTGGTCACGCAAGAATGATCTTTCTGTAAATCAGGCCTCAACCTTAAAAGTATTTACTTTATGAATTTATAGGAACAGAAGACAACAACACGTGCAACTCATCAGAGATAAAAAGAGCATGGAAAAACGGGTATAGTTAATTTTCTCATCTCATTTACATCCAACCCCATATTTCATGACACAGAGTTTGTTTAAATGTTCAACCAGAAATTTATGGTAGAGAATGTGGATGATAGAACATGATGCGAAAATCTTTAGCACATTGGAGCTTTCTGGACGTAAGAGTGCGATTTCAATTAGAACTTTTTGCGTAGATATGAATCGCATGCTAAATTAGAGCACCATTTTGAAAGACTTCAGTTTAAAAAAGATAAGTGAAAAATTGTTTTGCGTAAGTTAGATATATCTGGTAATTGTTTACTCTTGTGTTTATTTCAATAATTAAAAGATGCTAATTGGAACCTGTTTTGATATTTACAGATCGTAGAACTGGAAGAGAAAGTGAAGCAAATGCAGTTACTGAAATTTGGAAGATTGGTTGATTTAGAGAAGCTTGAAAATTTGTCTGTAAATAAAGTTGCCGAGGAACTGAAAGAGCAGCTCAGGTCACAAGAGTTTGCAAATGCCAAAGAAATTGCCGGTTGGGAGGTAAATTGAACAATATTCGTCATCTAGACCAACTGTTTTTCTGCATTTTTTGTATTCTAATTCAAATGGTTTGAATGATCTGCGTAGCTGTCTAATTCGGGATGCGCCGATACTGGAGCACATTCGATATCTTAATGCACTGAAAAACTCGGAATTTACTGCACCAGCTAGGAGTTGAGCTTGGTTCAATGCAGCACTGGTCCAATCGATCATCCCATTACACTAGTGAGAGCATAGCGTAGCTTGACAATGCATTGTGTATTGAAACTTATTTTCTTGCGTACGATAGAAAACTCGACAATATTTTACAACATGCAGGCAAATCTCACTCCATCCAGAATCGATCTCAAATCTACCGGATGAGTAGAAAAACGCATGACATATGATGATCAAATTTTGTCCACTTTCCTACCTTATAGCAACGACATGTTTTACAAAATTGATTACGAAAAGAATTAAAACCTGTTTAACTTTGATTCAATGGATGCAGAATCCATTTTAAATGTTGTATTTCTGAATGATCATGTCATGCTTAAAGGACAAGTTTTGGGTTCATACAATTATTGTTGAAAAGCAACTTCACCAACTGCTGAACACTAGTCTTGAATTCTTTCCCTGTTTTATGCCCCCAACCTTCATAAATTCGACGATTCATCTTCATAAGCTAGGCCAAATATCGTCGCCATTTTGTATTTTGTACTAGTGGGCCAAAGGGCGATAAGGAGGCTATCAATGTGAATGGTATAATATATCAACACATTTGGCAGCCTCGTTTAGGTCGACGTGAAGGGACGTCATAGAAATGACGTAATTTCGCACTTCTGAGGAGATTGAAATATGTAGTTTTGCAGATTAAAAGAAAAAAAATGAAAAAAGTGCTACACCAATCACAACAGTGTAATCTCTTGAATAATCAACAATTATAGCAACTCCAGACTTGTCCTTTAAAAATTGGATGAGCGTAGCTATGCTAATAGGCTGTAAGAAAAAGTACTAAAAATCATTTTAGCTATTTGTGACCATACCACAATCACGCCTTGAAATTGGGATGATGACTTCGCTTATTCACCTTTGCAAATGCGACTTTTTCCGTCATAAGAATGTTTGTTTTTGTCCTGCAGAAAAGAATTGACGATGCAAAGACACGATTAACTCAAGTAACTCGCGAAAATACCAGAAGATTAGACACGTTCACCGTTTTATTGGAAGAAAAGAAGCGACTTGAACGTCAGTTGGACTCAAGGCAGAAAAATCTGGTAAGATTTTAGCTTGATGGTTTCTTTCCTCGGAAACTTCTTGGTTTGTAACCATTACAATATTGAATTGAGTTTTGCAGGGATAGCTCTGCAGTTCACGCTTGCAAACGCACCACTCTTTTATAAATGCACAAAATTTGCAGTGCAGTTCATATGCTCGTAATAGGAATGTCATAGAGAAGAGATATTTTGATTGCGTATGGATCGAAGTTAGTTAGGTACATTTTCTTCATTCTTTGTTGTTGTAATGATATTCTTTCGGAATGGACGAATGACTTTACGCTTAAAATTTTTGTTAAATTCATAGTCAGACCAGTTATCATTGTGAAAGAGTTTGCTAAACTCTAAATGGAATTTTGCTTGCCTTCAGTCTATATCAAAGCCTGTTAAGTTTCTTTCTCGGTAACAATCGCCTTTAATCCTTCCGTAGAGAGACGTTGAAAACGTCCTTTGGAAATATATTGTATAAAGTCTTTGTCTTTAACTGTTGCAGGGTGGCGAATTTCAAGGAAACAGACAAGCCGACTTCCAAGAAAGGCAAAGATTGATTCAACTTGTGCAACTTCAATCTCAAGAAATCGATGCCTTGAAAGAAGAAATTGGACTATTGTCAAGAAAAGGGGGTCATATTTTACCCCCATCTCAAGCCCCCATTCCGCCTGCACCTAGCACAACCCTGTGATGTAAATATTGTGAATTGTACCTTTTCAATCATATGTAAATATGTAATATTGGTTAATGTAAATTTGACTTTCACCAAACGAAAATATTCTACGACGAGTCAACGAACAAAAGTTGATTCCCTGGGAGGTGTTGGCTCGCTTGAAGCAGAAATATGTTGGTATTTTGATACTCAATTTGCAGACTAATACAAAGGTATTATCCTTCCCTTTTGTGATGATAAAGTTGCTGGTGAAATGACAAAGTTCACACACCGCATAAGCAGTTATAACTTGAAGTCAAGGGCTTTTACAATATATATTTGTCTTCAGTATCTTTCCTCTCGTTTTGGCAATTTTTGCTGGACAGCATCAGAGCATAGCAGTTTGTGATATTTTAGTGTAGAAGACGAGCCTTTACAGAAATTCCTTCTCATTCTGTTGACCGAGGGGATGTTTCCTCGTTTCTGATAATTCTGTCAGTAGTTTTCAGTTTTTTTTGCTGAAGCTAAATTGCTCAGCTGATACGAAACTTGTCGCTGCCTTATAGTGCTTGTATTTAACAATAAAAAAGCAGGGAAGTTGATGTTTAGGTACCATTTGGAAACATGGTAAGGCTTTTGCTAAATACTGACTTTTGGTCATTTCATCCATTCTCAAACCGCATTTCGTCTGTAATATATTATCGGTTTAATTTGGCTTACGTAATCCTCATGTTTATGTGGAATTTAATATCATATCATGCAGACATTATTATTCGTTGTTTTCCTTCAAGCTACTCTTCGTCTGCTTTGTTAGACAAATAAAAATTTGCCCTTTCTTTCGAGTAACACAAAGATGGACTTTTTAGATCCATCAAGTTTAGGCTAAGCACAGGGCTATATATCCTTACAAAGATAGGGATTTTGGACCGATTGACTTTTCATTTAAATTCAAATCTATAGCCTTTGAACACTGGGGATTTTTGACCCATCGATTTCTAGCCGGAAAAGCAAGGCTATTGGCATTGAAAAATTGGAAATTTAGGGACCCTCACTTTTGCCAAAAAACCAAGGCCACAGCCTTTGGAAAACATTTCTAGACCCCTTGATTTTCGGCCAAAAAGCCAAGGCCATACCATTTGGAAAATACTGATTTTTGACCCGCACCCCCGCCATTGTTTGCCCAAAATCAAGGCTATATCGTATGAAAAATCCAAAGTTTTGGAGGCATCTATTTTTGACCAGAAATCAAGGCTAAACTCTTGGAAAAATTGGTGATTTTTCGACCTCTCTATCTGTGGCCAAAATCCCTTTAGAAAATTGAAGATATTTGAAGCCGTTTATTTTTGGCCAGAAATCAAGGCTATACTCTTCGCAAATTCGCGATTTTTGGACCCCTCGATCCTTGGCCAGAGAGCAAGGCTATGCCCTTTGAAAGATTGAGATTTTGGAACCTCTCGATTTTTATCTAAAATTAAGGCTATGCATTTTGAAAAACTGGGATTTGTTCCCCTCCATTTCTGGCTAAAACGAAGGTAATAGCCATTTAAATTTTGTAACTTTGAAGTCATCAATTATACCCAAAAATCAAGGCTTTGGTCTTTCAAAATTGGCGATTTGTAGACAGGTCAAGTTTTCGCCACAAAGAAGGTACTGCTCTTTGAAAACTGCCATAAGAACTTTCGAAATCTGAAAACACAAGTAAGAAATAAGGGCACATGCATAGATAATAATACAAGATATCTACATGATTTTCACGAATGGCATACAGTTACAAATCATAATAACCAAAGATGAAATATCTGATTGGATCGTCGATAACTGACAAAGTAAAGAACCAAAATTTCTTGATAAAACTACAAACAACGAATAAAACTTGACGGAGGCATTATGCTTTTCGATTTTAACGAAATTTGAAGTCATTTGCTGACTTTGTGTGATTCTCAAAAATAAGCAACAGGAATGGATTCTGTTATACATTTAAAAAATGAGAACTAGATTTAATGATAAGATGCAATCAATCTTGTAGTTCGGTTAGAAGCAAAATCGTGGAAATTTTAGATGTGTGATGACAGGATCGATAAAGATGTTTGAATGAGAGCCACAAAAACCATCCCATCAAATTTTATAAATTGTACGATGGACTGGCTTAAGCTTATCAAAACAATGTTGTAGGTTTGTATCATCTTTTATCCTTATGAATCTTTTTCAAATATTTTGTCATACCTGTGAAGTTTTAAGACTTCAAAAAAAGTCCCTGTGCATCCGAAAGGTAGGTATCACTCTTTCTTGCATTCTACAACATCCTCCCTCCGACTCTTTTCAAGAAATTTACATTCAAAAGCATTCGCTCGTTGATTCGTGTTCTTACTAGAAAACAAGGATTCTTACTTGAAACCAAGGCAAACATAAACTTCAAAAGTTTTTGTGGAGTGCCGGTTATTAGATGCGAAATAAAGGGTCATCTTTGTGTGGGTAGATATTTGGTGTAACCGTGTTGGTTTCGTCACAAAACACGTACTTTAGATACCCAAGAGACCTTCTCGCTATTCTACTAAAGAGCCTGGATCAAACAATATTTTTGTATATCTGAATCTGAATACTGATCTTTTTTGTATACTTTGAATCTGAATATTTTTGTATACTGAATCTTCGAATGTGCTAAACAGTGATAGAAGCCATAATGCTACTCAATCGAACATTTCGTTTAAAGGCAGTCTGTCACGTCTCTGATTGGCCGCTACAAACTCAGCACTCAAGACAAAAGATTTCTTTGTGAATCTGTGTATTTGAAACAAAGAAGGGATAACCGTCTTGACTTTCAACGGCCGTAGAAAGTCAGAGGATTAGCAGCCATTGGAATTTCCTATTCTTTGTATTGTCCAATTCACCCAATCAAATGCGTGACAGACTACCTGTATGAAAACATCGCTCGATCCAGAATCCTTTCTAGAGTAGGTAAAAGTTCTATTGTTTCTGAAAGAGAAGTATTGAAGACTCCAACACTTTAGAATACCACACTGTATAACCTTCACCGTTAATCAACTTCGCTCTCCTTGCTCCTCTCTCAGTAGACTCTGATCTATGAAATTCTCCTATCATGATCATATCTAATCTATCTATCATCATATGTTCTATATCTTCAAATAGGAGAGTGTAAAATTCAATGAACTATGTCTTCTAAACACAACTTCGAACCCTGGATAACAATGGGCGGCCAGTTGTTATTTGTGCTTTCACCCGCCAGGTATCATTTGTGCTGAAGAGGTGAGGCTGAAGACAATGATAGCCCTGAAATCGAGGTTGCTTCTAACTGAATAACTTCCAAGAAACTTTAGCTATTTTGCTATAAATCTGCCACTGGACCTTTCTGAAATCTTCAATTTTTTCAGAATTAGAGTACGTTTCGAGAATAAACCTTTTAGCTACTTTGAAAAGAATCAGAATCGAACGATATTTTGCTGCATTTCGCAGAATTTTCGAATGTGCACAATGAGGAAAGAAACTCTAATACCATTCGATCGAACTGCGTGTATAAAAGTGTATAAAAATAACGCTCGATCCAGGCTCTTTTGTAGAATAGCTAAAAAGTCTATTGAAGAAAAATTTCCAAAAAACTTTGAACCATTATAATTTGTAAACTGTTCGACGCAACATGAAACAACTTCCAGGAAAAGCATTGTTTATGAATGTCTACAAAATGGTATCAAGCAAAAGTCCGTCTGTCACTCGTGTGCTTTATGATTTAAAAATTTGATGACGTCACATCATGAAATAAGCTTAAATATGAAATACATAGACTTACTACGTTGAGTCCTAGTAATCGCTACCACTAAGACTCAACGTAATAAGTATATAAGATAAGCTGTAATTTAGAAAAGTTTTTAACGTTTTTAATAAGTCGAATGGTAGAATAGACCTTTTAGCTATTCTGAAAAAGAATCTCAATCGAACGATACTTTGCTACATTTCGTAGAATTTTCGAATGTGCACAATAGAGATAGAAGCTCTAACGCCACTCGATCGAACCTCGCGTATAAAAATGCATAAAAATAACGCTCGATCCAGGCTCTTTTGCAGAATAGCTAAAAGGTCTATTATGGATAGGTTGCTAAAAGTTTCTTGTAAGCCATTCAGTTAGAAGAATTAAGTCATAGAATTATGCACCCACTTTCTACCTAGATTAAATGATTTGGGACAGATGGTTCTTCTATCAATTTACTACTGCGATAATAAAACATTAGTTGCTTCTTGTATATCATGCGATGTATTGTCCAATGCTTCAACTACCGCTTCTCGAGTAAAACCCATTTCAACCAATCGCTGAATCTGAAAAAGAGAAGACATCTGTCCACGATTCATGCATTAAATTCTTTTGTAAGCACAAACTAGATTTCTTCACCTTTTTTGACAATGATACCGGCTGAGAAAAATGAAAAACAATCTCGGTGTGAAAGGTAATTGATCCCTAGATATCAAGGCCAAATATGGAGAAATATACCATCTATGATGGACGAGTTCAAATCTTTGTTACGATTTACCTGACAGAAATTGGCGACTCCGTTCTGAAATTATGAGAGAATTTCTTGAGAAAGACCCTTCAAGAGTCCTTTCAAAGAGGCTTAAAATCAAGACCACCTAAAATCCTTTGCTGGAGCTAGAGACTTTAGATTCCTCGTCTTCTGTACGAAACGAATGATTTCTGCACCTCTATGAAAATGCTGAAACGATATCAGAAGAGTATGCACGTGGGCTATCCGAAATAAGTTCAAAGCGAATCAAACACAAACATCTAACATAAAACGGGGCTCAGAGCCTACCTGTAGTCTTCAATGATCGTTTGTGTGTAGTTATCTGCAATTGCATATTTATTTTGTAATTAGGTTTATGTTAAGAGCACAGGGTGGTCATTGTCTGTGGGATCGTCCCTGTAGTGTGGTATAGTCGTATAGTGATTAGAAAGTAACTTGTGTTTTGTCACCTTTCAGATGGATATAAAAACGAAAACAAATCTAACACTGACCTTATCATCATCACTTGTATCATCTGCCTCCTGCGCAGTAGCATTGTTCTCTGCTGTATCTGCGTGAGCTGATCTTTCTTGATTTCGTATTTGCCTCTCATGGCTCTCTGCCAACATATTTGGATGTTCAATGTGTCTTATTTGAGGTCCAGCAGGCCTGTTTTGTATCCCTAATGAATCAAATAGGTCTTGTAATGGGTTTCCAATTGGCTGTAAAGTGTCCACATACCCTTGTCCTGTCCACTCTCTGGCGTTCTATGGAGAAAGAAAGAAAGCTAAAGAAATACAATGACTTCACAAACGCAAAACAATTAATTTAACCGATTCTCTTGGGTGCAAAATTAAACTAAGGCTATATTGTTATTCATTACTTTAATTTAGTAATGGATACAATGAACCAATAAATCATTACTTAGCAATGATTACTTAGTAATGATCATTACTTAATCATTACTTAATCATCATTTAATCATTACTTGATCATTACTTAATCATTACTTAATCATTACTTAATCATTACTTGATCATTACTTAATCATTACTTAGAAATGATCATTATTCAATCATTACTTAATCATTACTTGATCATTACTTAATCATTACTTAGTAATGATCATTACTCAATCATTACTTAATCATTACTTGATCATTACTTAATCACTACTTAGTAATGATCATTACTCAATCATTACTTAATCATTACTTGATCATTACTTAATCATTACTTAGTAATGATCATTACTCAATCATTACTTGATCATTACTTGATCATTACTTAATCATTACTTAGTAATGGTCATTACTCAATCATTACTTGATCATTACCTAATCATTACTTGATCATTACTTAATCATTACTTGATTATTACTTAATCATTACTTAGTAATGATCATTACTCAATCATTACTTAACCATTACTTGATCATTACTCAATCATTACTTAGTAATGATCATTACTCAATCATTACTTGATCATTACTTGATCATTACCTAATCATTACTTAGCAATGATCATTACTCAATCATTACTTGATCATTACTTGATCATTACTTAATCATTACTTAGCAATGATCATTACTCAATCATTACTTGATCATTACTTGATCATTACTTAATCATTACTTAGTAATGATCATTACTCAATCATTACTTGATCATTACTTAATCATTACTTAGCAATGATCATTACTCAATCATTACTTGATCATTACTTGATCATTACTTAATCATTACTTAGTAATGATCATTACTCAATCATTACTTAATCATTGCTTGATCATTACTTAATCATTACTTAATCATTACTTAGTAATGATCTGAATCTAACATTAGTAGAAGGAGCTAAGAAGAGGTTATCTAGAAATAGGACAAAGGAACTCCAACGAAGAAACTTTTTCAAATACATTGGAATAGAATAGACTGCACTTAGGCATGAATGTGCAGTTCCTGAAATAGCTATGTATATCTCCGTCATTTAAGTTGAAGTAGGCCTGAAAGCTTTCTAGCTAAACTATGTTTTACTATGAGGTTTCCAAACAACAATGTAACCTTTACAACTCAAGACTAGAAGTTTAGTACTTCTAGGTCTCCTCAAAGCAAGAAGCATTCAGAATTTATAAGATTTAAATCTTAATAAAACATGAATGGTTCAAAATATACTCCCCCAAATATTTCCCACATATCTGGGAAATGCAATCGGGAACAGTGTCAATCTTCGCGATTTTGATATGAAGAATTGTGTTGGTTTTCAGGATTTGGTATAAAAATGGCATGCATGCTTGTGACTTTGGTAAAAATTACAAATAAAGGCAAGTTCTGAAAATTGGCACTTTTTATCAAAATTCATTTATCCACTTCAGCGTGCAAGCGAAATCGCAATGGTCTAAATTCTTTCAACTGCAAATCGAATCATTTAAATCCGCCAAGCATTCTTGGTGCTATGAATTTTTGGAAAGTGGGAAGTTTTGCTGGGTCATGCTGGTATCTCTATCAAAAATATGTCATTTACCTGAGTGTGCCCCTGTCTGATCATCTGCAATCTTGCCATATAATCATAAATAATATCATCATGGATTTCATCAGTGGCACCATAAAACGTTTTTCTGTGTCTTGGTTCATTGCTCTCGGCCGTTTTAAACCAGTTGTAAACGGACTGAGCAAACTCTGATATACTTCTTGGTATGTATATCAGATCATTTATGTACAAGAAATTATATCTACAGGCAAGTCCAGCTACCTAGAATGACAAAGAATTTGATTAGATGCATTAATTGGCTGACAAGATTCCCTTGGGGAGGGGGGTACCAAAAGTTTCAGCATGACGTGGACCTGCCACCCAACTTCTTAAGAGAAGACCTATATTTTAGGATTCTTGGTCGATTTTTCATACCCCTTTCTAAGGATTTTAGCAGGGGGCATAGCCTGTTGAAATTCCCGGAATCAAGTTTCATTTCACTGTAAAGGTATATCAATGGAAGATAAAGTTACCACAAACCAATTTTCACAACTAAGACCAAGAAAATCCAATGATAAAATAGATAAAATGCTAGGGAGAGCAAAAGTCCATGGCAGCTCCACAGCCTTAACATAGAAATAAAATAAAAAATACAAAAAGAAGTTGAAGTCTATCTCAAATTAGATGTCATAAATTGTAGAAATAGCTTATGATCTGGCTCACGCAGTCATGTGGGTTATCTGGCAACAGATTTTAACATTCATTTTATATGAAACGTGAGAACAAAATCTTAGACTATTTGCAAGCTGATAGAACCATAATGAAAGAAATTTTGCAAAAATTAACGAAACTTACACTATAGCTAGTAAAAACTTACCAAACCAAGAATACCAGCCACAAATGATCTTCTGTTTACAAAAAGCATCTGAAAAATAAAGAGTTTCATGATCACCTAATTTGATTGAATCTTGTTTTCCTGTCAAACAACAAAACCAATTTTCTGCTACAAGTAGTCTCACTGAAATCAAATCTTGCTCATGAAGTGAAAGTCTTTCCCCATTCTCTCTTTGGGACAAGGATTTTGTAGGCTCAATATTCTTTTCTCAAAACTTGTATCTCGTTGGCCAGCTGTATTATCACGGAGCAATAATCTGGGTGAACACAAGAAAACTAACTGACAGGAAAACTTTTGCTCAAAGAATCCATGAATGCAAAGGAATAACACAATCCCGTGGGGAAATATCTTGTGGGATGGACAGGGGTCTGCCACCTGGTTTTCAGGAACTTACCCTCTTCTAGTTACCAAAACTATCTCTCATACCCACTTTTGTGATGGATTTTGGCAGAAAACTACAAATTTATGACTATCTTTTGCTAATTTCTGCCAAACTGACCCACGTTTACTAGGGAAAATCTGCTGGAAAAGATACCCTTGTTTAGAGAATTTAGGGCCCAAACACCCATCCATATGGGTGGCACATACCAGCCCCCTCAACATATCATGTGACCCCCAGAACACAAAAAAGGAGATAGGCAGGAAAAGAGAAATCAAGAGCAGAAAACTCACCCTACAGGCAATCAAATAATTCATCCATTTACTTGTAACTGAAAAACCATTTTGACTTATGATGGCTCCAGAATACACATCCTTCATGTAAAAAATCAGTAATGCAAAGATCGGACCATATCTGATGAAAAAGTTAAGGAAATGGTCTTTAATCTTGATAACTTCTAAAAATTTTTCCAAAGAAACTTTATTCAAAAGTTCTCCAGCGAAGACTTGATTTAGATGTCCTTAATATCTTGCAAATTTCAAAGATGTCAATCTAAGATGGTCAAAACATTGTCAAAGCCTGTCTTTGGATTGTTAATGTAAACTTGCTTTGTACAGTACATATATACTGCATACACAACATTGTGTCTCATTCAATTCTTACTCTGACCATCCACCTGGGACCCTGGGCATTTGCAACTAAAATTTTCCCCACGTCCCCCAACATTTAACTGCTATTCTTTCCCTGGCCCCCAGGGCATTTGACAGTACCAGGAACTTTTCCTTATGAAGTGACTGGGAATTTGAACTTTTTCAGTGCCCAGCCTCCAGGCATTAGCTGGAAAATTTTCCAGGCCCTTGGGCATTTGTACAAGAAATTTTTGTTGATGCCCAGCTGGTCAGGGGATGGTCAGGGCAGGAATTAAATGAGACATCATTTCCTGGTAAAACAAACATTTAGAACAAGTTGTATTTTAGAACAAGTATGATAAATTCACAATGTTTTGAACTGAGCCAAAACACTTGATAGGGCTCTGCTCAAATGTTTTGAATTTATCATACTCTGTTCAAAGTACAATATATCATATTCTAAATGTTTATGTTACAATAAATATTGTACAACACCTATATACAACAAGAATGTTTTGTGCATTATTTCCTTGTTTTGAAAGGATACAGTCCACTTGCCATTGTTTCAGTAACTGGAAAATATTCCTTCATAAAATCACAATAATTCGACAAAAAGTGTGATCCAAGTGTCAATGTACAAGTGGCCAAAATAAAAGACTGTAAAGAGAAAGTGAAATAGATTATCAAATTCCCCAACTGAACTCCGCAACTCAAATGGGGAGGAGAGCAACAGACAGTAAACAATTTATGAGTAGGAACATTGTGGCACTAATGCAGAAGCCAACTAAAAATGTATTGTTCCTTACCACAGAAGAACATTACTGCACCTGTCATTCAATGATTTATAACATTCAAAAGTAACACAATCTTATGCATATCAACATTGCAAGAGTTCTCTGGATTTCTTAAGTATCTGCAAGAACTTTTTGCATTTTGATAAAAATTTTTGAATAATATGAAAGGATAGCACACATTTATTCAAACAATAATTCTAGAGAAACTAAGAAAATTCTCAGGCAGAAAAAAATGTGAATGATTAGAACTGGACTGTAACTTGGTCTTAGCTATGCAACCATAGACATAGGAACTGGAAGGCACTGGGGGCATGTGCCCCCATGATTTTGAGAAAAACAAGGGAGTGCCCTTTTTATTTCTAGAAACGTCCTTTGTTTGTATCTTACAGCAACACAAAGCAAGTTACAAACTCACTGCAAATTTTCTTGTTCCCCACTGTCTTTCCAAGATTCTTAAATTGTAAAGAAGAGCAGAACCATAAATAAACTCTGCAGTACTATCATAAATTAACTGAGATGTGATGAGTCTCCAAATCTGTTGAAAAAGAGAATTTTCAAGGCAATTGTCTCTTGTCTTGGATAAGTTGAAAACTCAAAGTCACTGAGAGAGAAAGAAGCAATGTCATAATATTTGCCTTACATGGCACTTCCAGTTCTGCAGGAATCTACAAGGGAACTGTTCAAATATTCATGACTTTCTGTTGTCAAAGAAGTTCTGAAAAAGAACATCGAATTTCCAGGAAAATGAAAGAATCATCAAGATGAAAAGCAATTTTTACCTCCTGTCTTGTAGTTAAAAGAGGCCAATGAAGATGAAACAAGGAAGAGTATTGTCCTGGGATCAGTAAGAAATTTGCTGTTGCAGCTCCACTTGCTATCAGTAAAAACTTGCTGACTGGTGCATGTTCTGAGAAAAGAGGAGAAAATGAACTTTATATGATACATGTTTAGATGTTTTCAAATATAAATCAAGATCTAAAATGTTGCAACCATCTCTCAGCTTAGGTCTCATTTCATTTCAGTCCTCATTTTGTTCTTGACCATTAAGTCTTGTCTTCATTGCATGATAAATCTTTGCTAATCATTTTCTTGCAGCTTACAGCATTACTGATCATCACCAATGCTGTAAGACAATGATCTGTGATGAATTATGATCTAATGAAAAGCAGCCTAAAGAACTTGTTAAAACTGCCTATATTGCAGAGTCTAATCCTCTCCAGGGCCATTACACAAGCTGCAGAATATGGCATTTTTATACAGCATTAATGAAGCTGTCACGTGTTGGATATCTACTACCAATTTTGCTGTGCACACCCAGCCCAAGAATTTTGGTGCAAAATTTCAGGAATTAAAAACAGAAACAACTGCTTTCACGCATTCCACACAAAAGATTTTGGTGTTTACAGATTCAAGTCACGGCTACTATGGCAGATGGCCGCCGAGCTCCGCCGAGCCCTCCTGCGTGTGTGCTGTGTACTCATGTTTAGGTACTGTGCATGCAAGTACTGTTAATTGTGCTTTTGTAGCTAAAAGGAGGCATCTAGTCTTACCAAATCCAAATGTTGAAAAGTAATCTGGTTTTGCTCCGACACGAGATTCCATCACAAAAAAGGCAATTTCTTTTCTTGAGATGATATGGCCTAATGAATTGGAATTTGCCTCCTAGCGAATGTCTCTTCATCAACTCAAGTTTACTCATTTCATTCAGTTCGTAAATCCATGGCTTTCATACAATACGATGTCTTTATGACTTCGACATTTCTCTCTTCTTCCCAAATTTATTGCAACAAACTGACAAATGCTTTGTCTTCTTTCTTTCGTTTCGATCATCAAATGTCATGATCAAAGTCATCCAAAACAGCAACAACAGCAACAACAGCAACAAAATAGACACACAAAATTGACATGAAAGTGAGACATACATCACGAATTTGAGGCTAAGAATAACGTCATCTTCATTAAATTCGCTGATCTGCCTGAAGAATTTTTGGATTCTTCGCCAAAACGTGGCTAACAAATTGACATGTGCATATCTAATGCCTGTGGGGTGCACTACGTGTATATGGGCACAGGTACATGGCATCAGGAACGGTATCAATTTTCCAGATATTCGCAGAAGGAACGGTGCTGACTTTCAAGATTTTGGTATAAAACATAAGGTCTGCACTGACCGGTCTGGTATACTTTTTGAAAAATTGCTATAAGGTTCGTTCTAGGTTATAACGTACAATTTCAGAAATTTGGTCCAAGGTCGGTCGGGTATATTTTTTGAAAAATTGGCATTAGGAACAGAAATATTTCTGATAAGCCTCGATGGCACGAAAAAAAAAGGATGGCACGTCCACGACCAAAATGTGGTCAAGTTGCACCCCCAAGATCAAATAGTCCAACCATGTAACGTAAAAGTGTCAACAAACGCAAAATCGGGTCAAATTTGCTCTTTCTGTCATCAATAATAACCAGTTTTTGCCTTTCCAAATTTTGTAAAATTTTTTAATATGAACAATAGCGATTGATGGCCAAACGCTACTCAATCAAATTATCATGCAATATGTTATATGGCAGTTCTAACATTCCACAGAATTTAGAGCTTGTCTAAAAGTATGATGGTTTTTTCAATATTAAGTCTTTTAAACCGTTTTTCGAGCCCCATTTTCGTTATTCTGGGTTCCAGGCTCTTCCCCATAGTACATTTTGGTGAGATATAGATTTATTGTCGTATTCGAGCTGAAAAGTTCTGTGAGAGCAAGCTCTGAGCAAGACATAAAATGTGAGTCGGATTTCAGTTCTCAAGCTCCATTTTCCAAAGTGGGGATAACAAGTCTGAAAAGAAAATCCACCCGAAAAACAGCACGGTATCGACCTAAGTTGATGGCCAGATTAACCTAACCCATTATTCTAAATTTGGGAGCCCATGCCCCTATGTCGTAGAATCCTACCACATTGGGAAATACTCGTTATAGTCACGTTACTTAATAATTTAAGCATCCAAGAGATGTTTTTAAAGATGCATTATCGCATGTCTTCAATGGTAACTTCTGATCAAACAGTAACAAAAGTAACTTTTGAGTGATGAATTCGTGATCGCAGATACGCTGGGAATGAGTGTTTGTTTGGTTAATGCTCTGTGTAAAATCAAACTGTTGAAAGAAATACATGGACCAAAGGTATGAGCAGAAGAAGTGGCTCCTACCCCACAACCTCCTAGTATTTAGACGTGCCCCAAGTCTGTTTCTTCCGTCTGTCTGACCGTTCCATTTGAGGTAGTTCCTGGCTCCTCAATTTCTCGGAGGAAGTTTGACACGAGGATATGAACGCTGTGTATGAGCCAACAGTTCAGACGCGCAGGAGCCATTTGAATTTGATTTCTGGCGCTGGTAAGGCTTGGGCCAAAGGGAAAACAACGAAGGAAACCATGGCAATATCGAGGTAACAACTTTAATTTCCAAGCTACAAACACAGTGCATTATTGCCCATACTTTATCGTGTTGTTATTCATCCAAGGTGCAAAATGCAAAGATTTATATACAACAATGCTTAAAATACTTGAAGTAGCTACACATTCTCTTACTTGCCTGTAATACCTAGTAAATATAAAAAACTACAAAAGAAGTCGACAAGTTGACATTTTACTGAAAGTAAGAATAAAGTTACTTTCTTATTTAAGGTTCTTGCTTTTGGTGCAAAAGTACTTGTCTTCGATACTGCATCTATTGAATCTACATAAACATGTTTTTTGTGCATTTGATGTGCCATATCTACGTATAACACCATGATGTGCCACACCATGGTATAACACAAGGAAATGTCCTCGTCTTTTTCCGTATAGTAACTTGAGAAAATCACAGTATTGTATTGGGTATATTTCTTGCAAGAAATATGTGTATAATCCTTGGGGTTGTAACCCATGATTCTTGTCGGGTAGGGGGTGCCACCTGAACTGCTAAGAAGGTACCCATTTCCGTAACTAATTCTATGAATTTGGCAACCCATACACCAACCCAACCATGCTTTGATATACAAATACCCTTTTTATAAGAAACTAAGACTTTGGGCCATTACTGAAGGTCTCTTAGAATTTTCAGATTTTGAGTACTCAGAGTTTCTAATGAGTTTCTTAATTAAACGTTCCATAACAATCTTCATGTTCACAACCTGTACCCTTGTGAAATTTTTCAGACAAGATCTTTGCGGCCAAATGCATAGACATCACCACAGGTAACGGGGAAAAATAAATAAAAGCAACAAGTACCTCTCTTTTTACTTTAGTGTTTGCACATTTTGCCAACTTTGTCTAGGCTAGGCCAACGACGACGATATTATGATAAATATCGTCGTCGTTGGCCAAACCTAGACAAAGTTGGCAAATTGTGCAAACACTAAAGTAAAAAGAGAGGTACTTGTTGCTTTTATTTATTTTTCCCCGTTACCTGTGACATCACTGAGTACCTTCCGAGTAATTTGATACAAGGAGCAAGTGAGAGTTATGAGGTAAAAACTTGTCAAGGATCTCCTTTACCGAAATGAAAAGTTTCTAAAGCTAGATTTTCCCAGTATGAAAAAAATACGTGAAGGATAAAGCGTTTTTTAAGCTTGTTTATAATCTCACTTCCATTCTAAAATTTGGCAAAACTAAACACAAATCTATCCCATGTGAAGGTGAAGGTAAAGGTGAAGTTGCGGTTTTTAGCGCCGAGCACTGGGATTGCAGAAGTAGCAAAGCACTAATCGAGTCCGCGACCCCTTGTCATGACGCTCAAGTGGTGAGGCCCTATCGCGTCTCGAACCCACTCCGCCTGACTGTTCTGGCTTCAAAGTCAGAGGATTACACCACTGCGCCACAACACCTTCTCAAAACTGGTGGAAAGAGATCCTATCGGGCGTTACACGTTCCAATGGCCTTAAAAATGACCCTTAACACATTTTAACACATATACTGGACAACAGTCTGGAGCAGATACATTAAGACGAAAGGCTCGACCCGGCTTGACTGAGTGTCATCAGATTCAATGAGGAAAACAGAGACCTTTAGGCAATCTAGCTCAAGGATACAGGATTTTACAACAGCGGAAATCATATCTCCACTTGCGTTCAATGCTCGGATTTATCATCAGCTGGACTCTGGTTAATGCATAGCCTCCATTGCATTTTATATTATGTCTGTCAAAAAAATAGCACTCCCCCCGTCCATTATCATTCCACCCAGTGTTTGAAGAATAGCAATCCGCTTGCGTCATCCAATATTGATCAACCGGTTCACTGCAAGTGAAGTCATACCGAATTTTCTGATGATCCGGACTCTTCACGAGATGCATGTCACTGATAAATCCAGTGGAACCGCAGTCAATGTTATGTTGACTCAACTGACGTGGATTGTTATTTCCAATGGGTTCGAATGTTGTGTTCTTTGCTTCACTCTTACTGAAATTTGCCTTGAAATCACAACATGTATAACGATAACTGCTATGACGCGTGCTATTGATAGTTGGTCGTGTGTACCTAAACTGTGTAAGGACTCCTTTAGCCTTTGGACATTCAACCTTAAAGTTTGTCATAAAACCATCGTTTCGATAGCCTCAGTTTCCCTTACAGAACTTGCTTGCTCCTCATAACATTTTGTGAAATCTAAAAAACAAGAATATTTGTACTAAGAAAGTTGCTTCAAATGACAAATAAGGGTTTTGATGATATGAAATGGTTGATGATAACATACAAGAATATGCTGTTATGAATTATCATTATATCGGATAGTTTCCTCTACTCTTTTTTGGGATTCCATTCTTTTCAGAATGCCGGTACACTTTGAGAACGGTGAAAAACGTGACGGCGGCAAAATTTTAACCAGCATTTACACCATGAAGGAACGATTTGAAAAACGGTATGAAATTTGATGGTAACAAGCTAGTGGCAAGACTTTGATCCCAAAGAAATAAACTGGCATCTTAAGAATCGATCAATTTCTTTCCGAAAGCGTCCGTTTTCATCATTTTCGAGTGTTCACACGATAGCGTTTTCGAAATGTGCCGGTTAGAGTTCTGTTTTTAAGATCAGCCGTTTTCGAAATGTGCCCGTTAGAGTTCCGTTTTCAAAATCAACAGCTTCCGAAATGTGCCGGTATGTGTGAATGCAGTCCAGGATTATTTCATTTGCCTCTTGCGGGATCTGTTATTCAAGGCCATCTTCAAATTTTGTACCAGAAATATTTCGTTTCTATTTTATTTTGTATATTTTGTACCCTCTTATTTTCGAAATTAAGCATTCAAACAAACTATTTGCTCGTAGTGACGTCATCACGCAAAAGATTCGAGAGAAATCTTTGGGCGTGATGAGCGAATGCGAACAGCAGGATCAAGTCAAACAGGCGGCTGATCGTTGCAAGGCTCTCTTACCTGGGCAAGCTATAGGATTGCAAGGACGGCTCTCTGTCGAATGATTCTGACAATTTGCACCATCAAACGCGGGCATCGGATCGTTGCATTTGCGGTGCCTCTTTTGTTCTCCTCCTTCACAAAGTTTACTGCATTCTCCATATGGACCCCAGTTGCCCCATTGGCCATCAATAGCTAGAAAGAGAGAGTACAACTGGTGACAAAATAGCCAAAAGGCCTAAGAAATTTTAATAATTTGTCTGAGAAATAGTAGGAAACTTTCAAACATTGAAATTCGAGATTCTCATATCTGCAAGCAATCATCCTCGTCCATAAGGCTTTTTGATGACGAAAGGCCCTGGGGATGAGGTTGGGAAGAAATGTCAAAAACCACATGACTATTCATATGTGTTAAGTATTACCTGTTACCTGTTACCTGTTGGCGTGACTACCTCTGGTAGATTTGCGGATAATATCTCCACTGTTCTTTGTTGCAAGTTTAAGGTACAGGAATCATATTATGAAACATTTGGCAATAAAATGCCAAAGGACTAACCTTTGTGCCTTTGTGTACCATGGTCTGATCCAAGTTTCAACATAAATAACGTGTAGGAGACAGGGACTTAGTAAGCATCCATCTCAAACTTGGGGGGCACGACGCTTCGAGGGCAGTTTTTCCTTAACAAAAAGGGCATTTTCTAAAAATCAAAAGGGCACTTCTTTGTTTACTGTAAAATCTTGGGAGGGGCACATGCCCCCAGTGCCCCCCGGTTCCTACGTCTATGGTACAAATATCATAGTGAGAAATTTAGTTACATTTTATTACATTTCGCTGCAGAAACTATTGTTTGGCAAAGGAAAGTATGAAGAAAGACGGAAAAAAGCAGATCAAAACATAGTAAAGCAATGCAAATAATGATGTGGCAAGTCTTCTTCTGGACTTGGCAATGTATAGGGTAAGTATTTAAATCTGGAAACTTACGCTCATGTAAGTGGCAATGCAGTCCATAATAACCATCCTTGCATTCTACGCATTCATAATACGGACTTTGACAAGTGTCACGACAAAGAATGCCAGCTTTGCATGGATTTAAGGCGATGCAAGTTGGACCATTCTGCAATTGAAAAATAAGAGATAAGAACTGGACCTTTAGGTGCTATGAAAAAGCTGCGTGCGGGCTGTGTGCATCGCCCCTTCTGAGTTACTACAAAGTTCATTCTTCGGCCCCCTTTACAAGATGCTGTTTTCATTTCATATCGGATTGGGGTTCTGCTTATAAGGGAACGCTCTGTCTTGTACTGCGGAGGAGCTAACTTTGTTTTACCACCCTCTGCACAATGCGCAAGATGAATAGGAGGCTCATAGAATTGATAGAAAGGTCCCGTTTGAGTTGACACTGGATTGCGTTGTGCTTTTTTTCAGCGCAAGCGCTAGGATCGCAGAAACAGAGGAGATCTATTCGAGTCCGCGACCCCTTGTCATGACGCTCCAGTGTTGGGTTCGTACCGGGTATCGAACCCACTCCGCCCGACTGTTCTGGCTACAAGTCAGAGGATTACACCATTGCGCCACAACACCTTCGGCCGTTTACACGACATAGGATTGTTTCATGCCACATTCTGAGCGCTTTCATCTCAAAAACATATCGGATTGGTGCGTTCTCGTGTAAACAGTAAGCCAATCCCAGCCAATCCGATATGAAAAGAAACAATCCGACCTCCGAAACGAAAAAATATCGTGTAAACGGGGCCTTTGTAAAATGAATAGAGAAAGAATTGATGAGAATTTGGCCACCAAGGGCTAGCAGAGCTGCCTCACTGCCACCAATTTCATAAGAGCACTCTTTTTAAATGCACAGAAATAATTAGCGTTTGACCACTGAGGGTTACCTAACCGATGATGCAGTTATGTTAGAGGGCCAGAAGCCGCATCCTCTCCTCAACGCCGTAAACCGTTGCCAATTAACACCGAAAAACGCACGATGAGTCATACGCTGAAGCTGCAATCCGCAGAAAAACCATCGTCAAATCGGTTTGCCGCACGTAGAAGTAGGGCCGAGGCCGTGAAGCCACAAACCTATTTTAGAGCTGCGTCGCCTCTTCTGAACTACCTTGAATCTTGAAAGGCCACCCTGTAAAAGAAATGATAACTCGCTCGCTCCTCAGGAATAGTAACTCCCTTCGCTCGCAGCACTCTTCCAGGGAAAGGGGGGGGGGTAAATAGCTTCACTGACAGGTGAGGCGGTTTCGAATAAGCATTTCATTTAAAATTTAGGTGTCTGCATTGTTCTATGCTTTGGTAGGAAAAATATCATAAAATGTAAGAAACTACCTACCAGCCCGAGACCTTAGTTTCTTATAAAAACAAATTATTGCGATGTCAAAAGGACAATGACCAATCAGGATAGAAACATTGTAGAAACAGAAAGAGATTATAAATAAAACTTCTGCTACTTACAAGAGTTTTATTGTAGTCTGTTGATTTAAATATCCAGCCTGCAAGTTGGGTTAATTCGTTAGCGCCATGGTCACCAAGTGTTTTTCCATTTAAGTTGCATAATTTTGCAGTTGGATTTATATTATATGATCGGCATTTTGGATGTTCTGCACATTTGACTGTGCAGGCTATGTCATCTACATCCTTGTGACTTTGTAGAGTATGGCCTAACAGGGCGTTCTCTCGTTTGTAAACTGAGAAATTAGCGATTGTCAAGCACGGGAGTCGCAGAATTAGACATCTGACTCCAGCCAGTAAAATGATCGATGCAAAAAATCTAAAAAGCAACAAAGACTGATTTCACTGATGATACAAAGAAAGCCGAGCATAGGGTTCCATTTTAAAATGTTATTACCTAAACTTAAGCGGCGGATCCAGCCCGAGATGGACGAAGGGTCAGCCTGTAGAAAGGGTGCAAAAAGTTCAATAGAAAGTAGCGCAGAAGGCGCGCGAAAAAGTTAAACTCTTGGTTGAGAATATTCTTGGCTTTCAAACTAAATAACGCCTTGATTTGCATGTTCCCCAAATTTTGATCAAAGCAGTTTAAAAAACCTAAAAATCAGTGTCTCTTTGTTACACGATGAGGGGCGCACTTTTCGTCAGAAAAGGGGCGCCAAGCTGAATTTTTATCGTGAAGGGGGAAGTTGCTCCTACTTGTCCTCCCCTAAATCCGTCAGTGCATAACTCCTTCCAAAGGATAGATCACAAAGTACCCTGACAACCAGACCCAAAGATCAAAGGGGACTTCAGGTCACTTGTCATCATTCCAAAGCTACTGCCAGTTGTGACATCATCAAATTGCTAAATCGTTAACAATAAAGGCAACAGACATCTACTTGCCACCAGGAAGAAATAGATTATTTCTCCCTGCTTGCTTCCATCTTGTAGATCTCCAAAAATTGAATATTTACTGTAATGGTTATGTTGACCTTACTTTCAATCTTTGTCAAAATTTGAGATATCTCTTCTCGTAAATCAACGTATGAAGCTTAGGCCCGTTTTATTAGCCTGCCTATAGAGCTTCTGTTGCTATTGTGTATATTAGAAACTTCTTGAAAATGAATGAAAATCCCATTCGATTCGGATTCCTTTTTAGAATAGCTAAGAGGTCTACTCAAGCATAGACTTATGACAATGTGTCCCTTGTTTCCCTGCGGTAAACTTTGTTCAACAGGGACTCATAATGAAACAGTGAAAAGCTGACCCTAGTTTTGGCTTCATCGACTGAATTATAAAGGAATCACGGCTTCGAATCTCGAAGGAACGTTGTCAGTTCTTCAATCGAATCGAAAATTCCATTACATTCGCTGTAACCATATAAACCATTTTGCCATTCATCATAAATCTCGCAATCTGATTGGTGCTCTAGGAAGCTCACAGTTTTGGCTTAAACAGGTCAGGTTTTTCAGCACCATTATCAAGTCAAAGGAGCACAGGGAAATAAGGGACCCCAGGTTATCAATTTCATTCAAGAATAGGCTGCAAAGTTTTAGATTGGTGTAAAAAAAAGTGGATGTAAAACTCCATGATACATTTCTCTGTATTGAATGGCTCAAAAGAAACTTGAGAAACTTTACCTTGATTCTACCATTGGACTCTTAAGAGACCTTGAATTCTTTTCAAAAATTACAATCTTTGTTATATTCCAACTCATTTCAGAATATGAGGTCATCAAATTTCTGAATAATGAGCCAGAAGAGTGAAAGACCTTTGATTGATATCATATCGCAGCTATTCATAAATAATGGTTTTTTGATTGTATCATTGTTTCATGTTTCTTCGAAAAGTTTAGAATAATTGAAAGTTTCAAGTTTTCTTTAAAATTTTTCTGAATCCTCAAAAATGAAGAAAACATCCTAATTCTGAAAGTATTGAAGATTTCAGAAAAGTGCAACGGCAGAATTGAAGCAAAATAATATTTGAAGTTTCTTTGGAGCCATTCAGTTCAAAGAAATATTTCATAGAATTTTACGGCAACATTTGCTTAACCAATGCTGTTTCTGTAACCCGAATAATCCTACCTATACCTGTAATCTGTAAACTTGTATACCTGTTATACCTGTAATCTGTAAACTTCAGCATCTTTCGTTTCTCAGCAATCTTTCAAAATAGTACATCTAACATCGTACCCACATGAACAAAATTCACTCTGACAGCTTCTACAGATGTTTTTCATCTTCATACTGAATTCTTAATAAATAATTAAGCATCTGTATCTAACTTAACGAAATATCATTAGTTTTAACGGGTGTTTGTATGGAACGAAAGGATACGAAACAAGAGCCGCAAAGACGCCTACGTATAACATGATTCAACAGATAAATCATGATGAACTTATGCATATTTTAGTTACAAACTGAAAGACATATTTACTGCAACGTAGGATCCTAGATTCAGTAACTTAGCTATCAAAATTTGAATTGCATGCATGGTTTCCCAAACGATGAATTGTTGTTTGGTGGTAGTGATTTGTAGTCATGTTTACCAAAGAGATATCGATACAATGATAGTCAATCAGATCGTTAGCGGGCCGGTACTAAGCCAGCCAACCGCCATATTGAGTAGTTGTAAGGGTATGAATTTGTCACGTGTTGCCGCTTTTAAATGCATATCACTTCATGCAGTAAATCCCTGAAACCTACCAAAATAAGGACCTTGAGGCTATTTTTCCTAAATTATGCACGTTGTAATTAAGAACCTGTTTTAGTTTGATGAAACATAGGTTCTTCTTGCAGGGATAGCAAAGTTGGTTTCTAATTTTTGTTATGAAGTTCATTTTGGTGCCAACTTATTGTCAAACTTTGATTCTCCTCCCCAGTTAGTTATTAGGTCCATAAAAACCCTCCCAAAACAAATAATGGGGCTGAGCATCTTTTGTAAGACTCTGAAAAGGCCTACACAAGGCATCCTTCAAATGAGAACCTTTACACTTTGAAATTAGTGTTTCTGCCTTTGAAATAAGAACCTTTTTCAGGCTCTCTCTCAAAAAAGCTTTTCATATGAAGCGATTTGCTGCATGATAATACTTTATAGGTTTCAAGTAGTCAGGATATCTAGCATAAGTGATAAGATTAAAATCACGTTTATCTTATCAAGATGTCATCATCATTATCATCATAGCTAAATTATAGCTATTCTAAGGCCCCGTCCACACGTATACGTTTACGTTTTGTAAACGCATAGAATGTTTTCCGTCCACAATGATCCACTGAGCGTTTTAGCCTGTCCACACGTAAACGCCAAAACAATGGGGAATGAATGATGAGCATGAAATCTATGACGTCATCGTTTACAAAAGTATGCGTTTACGACCGTCCCCATGAAAACGCAAAAACAGTGTTTAAAAAAAACTGCAAGTGATTGGTGAATATGAAGTCTGTGACGTCACCGTTTACGAAATTATGCCGTTTACGTGTGGACGCAAGGTGTAAACGTATAAGAATGTATGCGTTTACAGACGTAAACGTATACGTGTGGACGGGGCCTAAGCCTACTATCCAGCCAATGCTCAGTTCCTCAGTACTTTAGTCATGGGTACGGTCACGGGAAGGGGGTGCTCTTCCATAGTAAAGGTACTTGGAGATGTGCCCCCCGCAAGGGTTCGTACTTCTAGTCTCGCCGAGGGTATACTTTTCGGTAATTCTCCTCAAAGTAAAGTCCAATTTCGGTAATTCCTACGTAGAAACCCAAATTTTGAAGATTTTGGTCTAAAGAAGGCCAAAATTTGGCAATTTTGTGTCAAGAAAATGCCAACTTATGGCATTTTTAATGTAGATTTTAGTCTAGCCAAGGGTATCATTGTCACAAAGATTGGTCTAGCCAACGGTGCCATTCTGAAACTGTGGGCGGCAAACCCTTAGCTGAAACTTAGCAGAGAGCCCCCCCCCCCCGTGGCTACGGCATTGTTTCAGAAGGCACTAAAATCTGGGTCCAACGTTATTATTCTTGCGTGTGAAAAGCACAAAATAAGGGGAATAGGAGTGGCTATTATGGAAAGCGCAAAAGGACTGCGAGGGTATTCTGTTCATTTTTCGATTGCAGAAGGTAAAGAACAGAAAGCTGTCTTGATTTAAAGTATTCATTATACAAAATGCAATATCGGTTATGTGGAAAACATATGTAAATTCAATACAAGAATATTATTTTGATTATGAAATTAGATGTTTTTTCAACATAGGTATCTCTGTTGTTATAAGAAATTTAATATTTTCCATATACTGCTGATACAAATCTCACAAAAACGCTACTAAACCTCCCGAAAGATATAACATTTCGCATCATTTATGATTAGAAGAGATGTCCTTCCAGGAAGGAAACACTCACGTTTTCCCGTATTTCCATCTGCGCTTAGTTCTTACCTGATAGTTAAGTCATGTAAAGAAGAAGAAAAGTACTTGATAAACTTCTCAGCTACTCTAAAAAAGAATATGGATTGAACGATATTTTCATGCATTTCGTAACATTTGTTATTGTAAACAACAGTGATAGACGTCACCATTCCACTCAATCGAACATTTTATATGCATAAGAATAACGCTCGATCCAGACTGACTCTTTTGTTGAATAGCTAAAAACCCTATTTGTTAGCTTTGTTTACATGACCTCGATTTTTGAGAAAATTCTTAGCGTAGATGGGTTAAAAGCATATTGCTCTGTTTACCAGGGCCGCTGAGAGCTTTTCGAGGCCCAGGGGCAAAACTGTGAATTGAGGCCCCTCTGCGAGCGGAGCGAGCAGAAAATTAGATCGCCCCCTTAGATTAACTTAAAATGCATTTCAGAGCATTTCATGCAGTCCAAATATCAAAATTCGCTAATTATGAGGCCCCTTACACCCCGAGGCCCAGGGGCAAAGTACCCCTCCTGCTCCCCCTCTCGGCGGCCCTGCTGTTTACTTCTTCATTTATCTTTGTAACTTTTATCTTCAAATTTATGCGAATTCAGAGTCTTTTTGAGTTTTTATCTTTGTTAGTTTGTGCTTGAATTTGGTCAAGCCATACCATAATGTGAATTGCTTCACTTTCTTGTAATTTATTTTGTCGCTAGAAATTACGGCAATATAACACTACACCAATACATAGTCACACAGTGGAACGATGATTCATTTGACAGCGATTCAAGGCTTCGATTATTTCCTATCATGCAGCAACGTTAGAATATAGCTCCAGACCTTTCTTTGTACCAAATTTCAAAACAAAGCCTCGATTCCTTATTTGAAGTATGGGTTCTCCAAAAATCTCCAATTCTCTGACGCAGAAATTCGCTTGGAATGGCTGAAAGAGTTAATGTCATGGCTCTGAAATATATGCACCATGGCTCACATAGCAAAGGTAGACCACACCGATGCTGCTGTAACAAATTCTAGTTTATGCTGATTATAATAGTGTTACCAAACATGACATTTTTCTTCTGGATTCATTTGTGACCCAAGAGGGCACTTAAATGCCTTTGCAAATGCTTCTGTGTTACTTAGTGTTCCAATTATCCTGCAAGAAAAAACGGAAGAAATCTTGAGTTACGTTCTCACCGAAACGAGATTTTTGCCATGTGCGTACATCATATCAAAAGTAATGTAGCATCACAAGTAAAAAATGGACTCATATTTAGTCATAATTTTGCTATGCAGTAACGACAACAACAACTTCAAATTGATTAGATGAGATGAGCGAATGTTGAGGGCTTTGTAGAGTAAGGCTAGTGAATCTGCAGGTTATCAACAAAATTACATCACTGGACCATCATATGCAATTCACTTCAATATCAAGCTATTCTGACCAAGAGCATCGACTCAGGGAAATTTTTTCTAAATCTGATTTAAAAGCTTCAAGCTATCAGAGCGAGAGCTTTGCGTACATTTGCAGCTTCGAAAAACTTCTGAAATGTAGAAGGATGACGCAACTCTGTAACCAGGAACGTCGGAGAGGGGGCGCGGGGGGCAAGCGCCCCTGCTGCCCTCTTCTACGAGGGGCAAGGGGGGCAAGAGTGCCATTTAATGGAACAATATACTTCTTTAAAAACTTTCAATTCGATGGTATGAAAACCATGAATTTAACCCTTAAGTCGAATAGTCATCGCAGCTTGCATTGGTCATACTAAAATATGCGAAAGAGAACAGCATTTACATCAGTTAGAATATTTTTGACAGTATTTTAGCCAATCTAAATGGTTTGGCAGCAAAAATTTTTCCCCACGAGGTGCCCAGATCCACCCCTTTTTCGGTTTGCTTCCTTCGTCATTGGTATGGAGTGCCCTTGCGTTCCCTTTCGACCCCCTTGCCCTGCCTTCACTCCGGCGTCCCTGTCTGTAATTCTATTGTACTATAATAGCTAACCAGAAAATCAACAATTCAATCAATTATGAATCATAATCAATCAATCAGTCGATCACAAATCACAGTGTTTACCTGAACATTGATGGTGCATGGACATCATCTTTGATAGCATCAACTAAAGCTTGATGAGTTGAATTATGACATTCTTTCTGCAATAACAATCAAACGACAAGTCAGAATTTTCAGCTTATCACAGTTCATTAACACTTCACAAGCTCTTATAAATTTAATCAAAGGGAATCGACGTAAAAAAAAGCTGGCCCGGGCAAGTACAATTTGTTTGAAGGGATCAACGAAAAGTGGTGGGGTGGTGTGAGAGTAAATCCCCTCACTTAGTGAGCGTGTGGCCGAGTGGTTAAGGCGTCTGACTCGTAATCCAAAGGTCAGAACGGCCGTAGGTTCAAATCCCACGCTGGACAGTTTGGTCGCTGTCCGTAACACTAGCCCGGGTCGACCAGAGCCATGTGAGGGAAATCTGGTAGCTGTGGCGGGTTGCTGCGGCGGACTGATGGTAAAACATCCGTGGCCCCTGCTGGAAATAAGTCTCTCAGACTTTCGCGGGCTAGCCACGTTAAATATAAATACCTACTGATTGATTCATATTAATTTCTCACACTTTAATTTTCATCACCAACAATCCTACTTCTACGAATAAACTCATTATTTGGCAACGCTGCAAAAAGTTGTTGGAAAGGAGTTGCATTCGAGTGGAAAAACCCTCCAAAAATAGTGTACAAGACTTTTGCAGTGATTTACCCCTCAGTTCGGTTAAATTGATACAAAAAAAGCTTGAACATAGAAATAGCATAATTTTACCTGGGCATATCCAACAAAGAACAATTGTTTATTGTTTAGTTTTATATTTGGCAATGTGTATTCTTCACCATGTTTATTCACCCATGTTTCATAGGCCTGAAATTTGATAATCAAAGCAAATTTAGCATAAATGTATATTGACACCGTTTTGGCGATGCTATTCTGTATCAAAGAGAGGTTGTCCTCTTCTGAATTCAATGCTATTGCAAAGTTTACTCGACAAATATTCTGAATTTGTCAAAAAAATCTTAGTGTTCTTAAACGAAGCAAATAAATGTCCTTGCAATCCTGCATTTATCAAACAGAAATTTGGAGAAATGCAAGAAACGCATTGACATGTTAGTCAATCAACCAATCAATCGATCAATCAATCAATCAATCAATCAGCCCTGTCACAAAAACCTGAACCTGAATCGATCAATCTTTGTGTACATTTTGAAGAATTTTACAATGTGCACAAAGGCAGTCCAGTAGAAACCCATATGGAAGAACTAAGCTTTTTCTTGGGCAGCCTGAATAGGCTCTCAATTAAGTGACTGTTATTCTAAATTCAAGCCTGCAAGGTTCTTGAAAGGTTCTTATGTACAGTACACGCCTTGCACACGTTACTGTTGTCAGCAAAGGATTCTGATGAGCTTTTGACCATTCTGAAGAACTCTTGAGAACATTTTTAAATTAGAATTCTTGTTTGAAAATCTTATAGTCTTTTCAGCACCACTGGATAATTCTGACCAGAATGTCAAGGCCCGGGTGTCAAGAATTCCTGAAAATTCTGAACAATTCTGAAGACATGAAACCTATTACATAAGAACCTCTCCCAGTTTCAGCCTCTGGGGGGTTCTTATTCAGGGGCCTTTAAAAGATTAAACTTCAGCCTCAAGGTTCTTATAAATACAGGTTCTTTTATGCGGGTTTCTACTGTGAAAGCTCTTATGCCACTCAGCCCCGAATCTCTTGTACAAAAATGTACCAAGCTGTCACTCGATCCAGGCTCTTCAATAGGGAAGCTAAAGGATCCATTAGTCAATCATTCAACAAGCAAACCAGTCAGCAAAATCATTTCATACTGTAATCAAGGAGAAGAAAATAAACAAAAACTATTTCCAACCTGATAAGCTATTTTCAAGCCACCTCCATCAGCAATATTTTCCCCTAAAGTATTTTTCCCGTCAATCTAAAAACAAAATAACATGTAGCAAATAGATATTTGAAGAAATTATGCGTCTTAAAGCCATCGAATAGAGTGGACACCTTAAGATGACAGCTTTCCTTTAGCTAAATTGATATTAGAAATAAAAATTTTTAGCTATTCTGTACCTCATACGAAGCAACAACAAATGATAAAGCTTCACAACTCTAAAGTTTAGAAGATCCTGGCCTACTTCTTGCAACTACCAAGAATGCTAGTCATCAGTTATAAGATCAAAGAAGATGTTGAATTGCTTACATGTAAGTTTTCTCCAATTTTGTATCTATTGAATTGTTCAACCAAACACTTAGTTCTGTTTTCAAAATTTGTGATTGATGGATCGCTCCATTTTGTTCTTCTCTGAATCAATTCTCCATACAAATTGAATTTTCGGCCTGAAAATGAGAAATATTTCATTATCACCTTGAAAATTAACTCTGAAACTAAGCAATGAACTTTAAAGTTTAATAGGACATATAACCAGCTCTTTCGTAAGTCATGTTGGCATTGATGAAACAGTTAAGAATAAAATGACATCGGCAAAATGCAAACCTTCTAATGCAAGAAATTTCAGCATGGGCTTCAAATCTTTTATAAGGCTGGTATAAATTCTATAACCTATTTCATAGACTTATGACCTGGAGTCCCTTACTTCCTTGTGGCCTTTGGCTTGATGATGGCGCTTCTGTCAACAGAGGCTCATGATATTACTTTGGAAAACCTGACCCTATTCAGGCCCAAACTCTGAGCTTCCTAGAGTACCAATTAGATTGCGAGATTTGTGAATTACTATGGTGATGGAAACTATAATCGAACTTTGGATTCGATTGAGCAACTGATAACATTCACTCTTCTGGTTTGCGATTTAGAAAATCGATAACGTCAAATCCTTAAATTAGCTGCAATATAGAATAAGCTGCAATTTCGAAGAATGTGCAAGCCCGTGTGCAAGATTTCCAAAAACTGCAATGGTACAACTTTAGCAAAGGAGCTTGAGTTAAGCTTTTCAATTCAACGAAACAGGTGACAAAATTCTACATCAACTTTTTGCATCACGAAGAACCTCCAAACACTCTCTCTGTAAAGGCTTGGGAGGGAAGGGGCTTTTGAGAGAGGGAGGTAGAATTACCCATCTATCAATCAAGCCTCTCCGGAAGAGAGTGAACATGAAGAACCAGCATTTTCAAGAACCTGCTGAAAATCGAGCGTCGAAATCCAATGTGAACCCGACTATAGTATCTATCAGTAGAAATTGTTTATGCGTAGCCTTTCGTATTTGTATTTGAGTGCATATTCAAGTTTATCTTAGTTGCCTGTCTTTATGTTATAGCCATGGGGTAGTCATGATCGTCTCCTCCTCATGACATCATCCTTGTAGTGTAGTTAAATTTGCAGACTGATGAGTTTCGTCTAAGTTTTGTTCCATTGACTTGAATTATTAATTACTTTTATAGTCATTCAGCTGAATGGGTAGTGTGGGAGTATCGTTGGGGGGAAATGGAGCCAAAACAAGGTCTCATGTGATAAATCTAGTACAGTAGCTCAGTGCTCTTCAGGTAATTCTTCCTTATAATATTTACACTGGATGAAAAAACCTGCTTTTTGACAGTCGCTGTTGATGTTTTCGAGATGTTTTACTCCTTTGAGACGTAGTGAGCCTGAAACACCAATCACTAGTGAGCCTAAAACACCAATCAAAACAAAAGAGCTAAAAATGAAAAGAAGCAAACCTAAAGTATCGAATCCATGAGTCAATTCATGGCCAAGGACATGACCGACTGCTCCATAACTAACAGACCTATTGGAGGAATGAAACAGAAATTATGTCAGGCCAGAAATTATGTTCCTTCTTACATGAAAAAAGCTGTGAAAGTCAATCTTATTGAAATGAAGATTTGAATTCATTCATTGTCAACAAGAAGCAGTCAGGCATAACATGCTATCACTTTGATATGTTACAGTTAAGGCAGTTTGTTTCTTAGCGACTTGAAGTCCTATTTTCAAAGTTTGCCAAGAAAACCTTCCGTCTATAGTGATCCCTTAGTTCAATAGGAGGCAAATTGGTCACAGCTGGGACGTATTCAAATGACATACAGGAGTCGTCACAAAAAAAATTTCTCAGTGAAAAGCCTACAGATCCCCATTTTTAATCACTTTGCTTGCAGATTGTTACAGTCCGGCCAAAAATGCGACTTCTGTTCCGATGGGGGTCCAAATATGACTTCTGTTCCGACGGACCTGTATGACAATTGATTGCAGTCAGAAAAAGAAAGTTCATGCAAAGAAAAAGCTCGACAAATCGTCTTATTATTGCAAATGTTAAATCGACAATGGCAAAATGATTTTGAAAAGTGAAGTTTTATAAATCACAGTTTGTTCAATAGAAAATTTCAAATAAAGTCTAGGTAATAGCGTAAGCAGCCATTCGTTTCATTTTGAAACTTACCTCGGGATTGGTTCACCGTAGAAGAAAGGTGCTTGCAGAATTCCAGCAGGAATAACAATTTCATTCTTTGTTACGACATAGAAGGCATTTGCCATGTGTGGAACGCTCACCCATCTGAAATTTAAAATGTAAAAAAATGTTTGAAGGATGCAGAGCAAAAAAGTTGAAAAAAGTAAGACCTGACTTTCAACTGTCTGGTCAAATTCTGTATGTTTTCTACAAATATCGCAGTTTATCATAGTTTATCAAAGAATCCTATGTAATTAGCTTTTCAATGAAAAGTAAAAACATTACAGCTACTAAATGTGAAAGTCTGCATCGAAGCAACAGCCATTCAAAGACCTTGCAAACTGCAACGCACCGTATTAAATCATTAATCGTTGTGTCTTAGGAGACCTCAAGGTTTTCTACCATAACTGAATTGTGCATTTAGCAAAAAAATTCAACCTTGAGGAAACTATGCAACTGTCAAACAAGAGGGGAGAAGTAAATGACTACCCTACCGGGTGAGTAAAGAAAAAGTTTGACCGTCTGGCGGGATGTAGAGTAAAGAGTATGTAGCCGATATTGAAAACTAAAATGTCAGTCTACCAATGAAAGGCCAACTTAGATTAGATCGGAAAACTTTGTTTCGTAAGAATCAATCATCTTTACAAATCAAAAATTAGAAAAATGTCTGCAAGGGGGTTTGTATGGGGACGAGAATTCCTCGTTTCATTCTAGTCTGTGATTTATTTGGAATCAAGATTTGAATTACATGCAATTGTAAGTTTCTGAAATTAAATCTAAATCTCAATAGCAAATATAACATGGACCAGGATTTCATACAAACCCCCGTTACAGGCATTTTTCTAATGTTTGGGTCTTAAAGATGAGTGATTCTTACGAAGCAAAGTTTTCTGATCTAAGTTGGTCTTTAACTGATAGATCAACATTTTAGTTTTGAATCAGGGCCACATATTCTTTATTACACGCCCGCCAAACAGGTAAACTTTTTGACTCACCCGATGTATGCAGTGAAACAATAAGAAATGACAGATAGTAAGGTATCTATAAATCTCGATTCTCTTCATCTCGACAAGAGAGCTTTTTACTTACTGATGTGGATCAACTGGTTTGTCTAGTTTCCTGAATGTTCTTCGGTTTGAGAATTTATCAATGCTGACGACATTTTCGAAGAATGTATCAGGATGAATTTCAATCTGGAAGGATGGTAGAAATCAATCAAATTATATCATAGATTTCATCGAAAAAGGAGGCATAATTCACTTAAAGGACAATGGACAAGTCCAGCGTTGATGAAATTATTGTTAAAAAGCAACCTTATCAACTGCGGAACACCAATCGTGATTTCCATCCAAGATTTGATGCCTCCAACTTTTCAAAAAGTTGGTAAATGAATCTTCGTGAGTTAGGCCAAATATCGTCGACATTTTGTAATTTGTACAAGTTTGTGAAGGTGCGATAAGGAGGCTAGCAATGTGAGTGGCATAATATCATCACATTTGACAGCCTCGTTCAGGTCAACGTGAAGTGACGTCGTATAAAATGACGTCATTTCGCACTTCTTAGCAGATTGAAATACATAATTTCGCAAATTAAAGGAGAAAAAATTGAAAAAAGTACTACACACCATTCACAAGAGCGTAATCTCTTGAACAATCAACAATTATAACAATCCTGGACTTGTCCTTTAAGAAACATGTACAGCACAGACCTGCATATAACAGCTTATAATGGACATATGAAACAATTCTTTTACCTCTTTGTATCTTTCATTGAATAAATCATCATTGAATAGGTAATCAGGATATCCGACTTTTACAACAGCTGCATCCGCCTAGAATGAAGATTATTCTGAAGTCATTCACGATAAATCTATGAGCAATTTTGGACTACAAGTGAGCTAAGATGTCTCAATACAGTATATAACTGGAGTATTATTCAATGAATCAAATCAAAAGTACAGTTACAGCATAAGAATTCATAAGCTGCAATTAAATTTTTCAGAGTTCTGTGGAATCGCTCAGATGTTGAAATAGTTCAAGTGTTTGCAAAGTAACTGTTGAAAGACACCAATTCTGGTATGTCTAAAACGATTTTACTCAGAATGAAAATGCTTTAATCTAGCGTTTGGTACTTTCTGCGGTGATGGCAACAAAAATTTGGACGAGTTATGGTCAATTGGAGTTAGCATTTCGATGCTCAGTACAGGACGTCCTTGACATGACTCTCATTTGCTGAGGCTCTTAATCATTCAAGTTATGACGATGGGGGCGGGGACCAGGCATGTTTTCTAAGTTCTCTGTTAGCTTGCAAGGCTGGAAAACTTTCATTGTCTACTTCATGAATGAAGGAAAAATAGGATTAGATTTCTAATTTTTGCAGTGCTTGTGAAAAACGAAAATCTCACCTTTTCCTTGACAGCTTTGGTTGTTTGTCCACTGATCCACGGCACAGATTCCGAGTTTTTCTCAAATGCTTTTATTATCAATTGCATCATTTCTTCAACCTCGTTTTTGTCACCAACAGAAAATTCATGCCTGATAAAGAGTCCACCAACAAGTGGGCCTAAGATTTCATCTGTGTAACGAAAACAAATTTCTTCCCTTGTTTTATTTTGTGCTTTTCCAGTCAATTTATCTTTGAAATTCTTGTAAGCATTTGTGAAATCTTTTGATAAGAATGGAACCATATCCTTCACCATTCTCCACATCATGTAGTTAGATAGGATCCTGAGAAGGAATATGAAGAGGCTAAATTCTATCAGATCATATCATGCTAGTCCACTAGGTGAGTCGAAAGAAGATTACAAGTTTGGAGAGCGATGGAACAAAAAGTACGCGACCGATTTTCAAAGCTGAAATGCTGATCTATCAGTCAAAGGCTAACTGAGATCAAAGGGAGTTCGGACACTATCGTTGTGCTTTCTAAACTAACTATGAAACAATAATAATTTAATACTCAACCAAGCCAAAGTACGATGTTGTAACGGAGTACAAACATTGCTTGGCTTGGGTGAGAATGGAATCATTATTGTTTCATGGTTAGCACAGACAGCACAACGATATTGTCCGAGCTGCCCATGCTTAGATGTGAAAATTTTGTTTGACAAAGTCATCTTTTAGACCCAAAATAAATTAAAGAATGCTGGTAAAGGGTATATATGGGAATGAGAATTCCATATTCTACTCTGGTCCATGATTTAATTGCCTTTGAAATATGAATCTAATGCAACTGTCTGCTTCAGAAATGGAATTTTAATTCCAATGGCAAGAAAATCACGGACCAGAATGAAACATGGAATTCTTGTTCCCATCCAAACACTTTACCATTATTTCTTAGTCAGTACTGTGAGTGACTTTCCAAACAAAATTTTCGCATCAAAGTTCGTCTTTGATTGATAGATTATTATTCTAGTAATAAATTTCCATCGTGTACTTTTTATTTAACAGCCGATCAAACGTGCCGACTTCTTTCGACAAACTGGGTAGTTTGTTTGACATTCATTTCTCGTTTCCATTGCAACACGAGCTCAATCTAACTCTCTAGATCCTTGCCTTTGGACTATCATTGTTTCAAACTATAAGAATGAAATTCATTTGAAAATGACATGCGAACCATTGTCATCGATCAAATAGCTCTTTTTCTAAAATGAGCAACTTCGAATATTCAATCTTTTCGTTTTCATTTGCAACATTTCGGTTGACATGTTTTTGATGCCAAAGGATTTAATTTTCTACTTTTAAGAGCAAGAAACAATGCAAAGTTTTTCCTCAACTCCTCTCATATGACTTTTTGCAAGCCTAGCTGGAGCGTAATAAATATTTAGTAAACATTTCGTTGACATCTCATTCACAATAAAACATGATGCAATTACCTTTTAGGCGTCTCATTTAGAAGTTTGACAAGATCAGCCAGATAATCATTGGAGAGAACCACGATATGATCGTTTTCAGTGATGTCCCGAGGATTCAGAACATATCTGATGTGCTCTAGCCATGGAAACTGAAAGGGAAAACGTACTTATGATTCTTGAAGTAAGAAGTGTCGCTTGAAAAGCTATCAAAACTATATAGACCTTCCCCCGTTGAAGAAATCTGCTCTAACATGGTTGTGTTTGATTGGAGATTCCAAATCTACCTGAAAACAGTAGACTCTGCAAAGAAGGAAATATATTCCCCAAATCAAGCAAAGAAATCTTTACAACACCAAGGTTTGAACCATGGCGAAACCAATGAAAAGCAGAATCCATCGAGAGTTTGCCACACTGGTGTGAGTGGCCGAGTGGCTTGTACAGTCCTCGTCAGGTGACTGAAGTTAAGCTCGGTTGAGTGAGGTCAAACTCTGGATGGGTGACCTCAGAGGCCTGACCTCACAACTCACCTCGTCGTCCTTCGGAAGGGGCGTTAAACTAGGGGTCCCATGCCTGGATGCGGCATGCACAGTGGGCCTAAATTAGCTTACAGTATAGAATTCCTGACAAGCTCACTCAAAACTAGTTGAAAAACAAAAAACCCTGAGCCTCCTGAAGCAGAAAATTTGGAAGTCCTTCCAAGACCTACCAAACCTGCAGTATCAATAATTTGGAAGTCAATCAAACAAAAACTCCGAGTGTACTAAGTCTACCTTTTCAGACTTGGTATGAATCAACCCCAGTCCTCTCATTTCGGTAAGTAACTCGTGGATTCACAACACACCTCAGATTGTAGAAAACTTAGCTGCGACAGAAAAATTTTATGATGAATTCTTCTAATAGAGGATAACCATGCACCATTAATTTAAGAAAAATTTACCGTTGGGATAGCAGAAGCGAGACTTCTAATCGTTGTTCTTGCATATCTTTTCGCAGCCTTTGGTACACTCATCTAAAAATATCATAGGCATATTTCAAATCAATGTTCCATTTTCAATTATTTCATGTCGATGCAGAATATATTTTCAAACCAACAACAATCGTGGTAAAACAAAGCTAGCTGAAATCAATGAGAGAAGAGAATGGTTTGCTTGGTTTAACGCGGGCTGAGTGGCCGAGTGGCTTATACAGCCTTCGTCAAGTGACTGAAGTTAAGCTTGGTCGAGTGAGGTCAAACTCTGGATGGGTGACATCGGAGGCCTGACCTCGCAACTCACGTGATCCTCCTTCGGAAGGGAGGTTAAACTAGGGGTCCCATGCCTAGATGCGGCATGCACAGTGGGCCTAAATTAGCCTTCAGTAGCTAGAAATCCTGACAAGGCCACTCAAAATAACTTGAAACAAAAAACGCTTACTTGTTCGTGTTGACCACTATTCGAAGGCGCACTTGTTCGCATGAGACTTCGTTTAAAGAAATATACATTAACGTTGACTTCCGAATGTCAAGATATACTTCTAGCAAAACGGTTACAGCAACTAAATTCTCATTCCTACAGATTGCGACGAACTGTCCTCTACCTTAATACTCTTTCCTCCCTCTCGCAACTAGCTCCTCTTACAACTCCTCTTTCTCTTCCCTGGGTTCTGCTTACTTGACATAAAAAGAATAAAAATAGATCAAACTTTAAGGGGACTCCTTAGCACTCTCACGGTATTCCCAAAAAAATTGTTTGACGTTTGACTAAATATTGAAAAATAACAACACAATTGATGGGCTCCATATATATTAATCTCATGACATAATACTACAATGGAGTAAATGGTCAGCTATGAAAATGAACCTTTACACAAGAAGAAGAAGAATGAATAGACTTACGACGTTCGTCTAAGTTTTGCTCCATTGAATTGAATTGCTATTTACTATCATAGTCATAATGGGTATTGTGGGAGAATTGTTAGGGGAATGGAGCGAAAACAAGGACTCATGTAATAAGTCTAAAGAATGAATACTACAGCCAATAGATCTTTAAGGTAGTCTTAAAAAGAATCTGAAACGAATATGTGCACAACAATGATAGAAGCTCGAACGTCCCTAAGTCGAACACGTCGTATAAACATATGTAACTATATCACTCGATCCAGGCCCTTTTGCAGAATAGCTCAAAGGTTCATTGCAAGTTCTTTGATACCTCAAATTCGAGTTGTTCTTACCTTCGCTAATTTATACTCAAACTCCACAACTTCTTTCATCTTTTTCTTTGCAACTTTTGGTGAAGCACCAGCGTGAACAGCAATTAATGAGGCATACCTTATAAGTTCATTGACTGCCTGAAAGAGAACATAATGATGCTTAAGAAAATGAAATAGATGACTGAGATTTTCTTTCAAGTCTTTTGAGACCGTTCGCCGAACGGGTGAGCCAGAAAAGAGAGCGAATAGTTCCCGCTTTGGAACAAAATTCATAGTACCAAGAGCACGTGAGGGACTAGAATGATTCAAATACGACCTAGTCTTGAAGACCGAATGCTAACCATAATCCTTCTTGGCGCCAAAGTCGACTTTCTTATTATCTGAAAGTCGTTTTTGGCCTAAATTCCCCTTATCTTTCGTTTCATTCGGCGCACAAAGGGTCATGGCTAGCAATGGCTCATCTGATTAGATCTTGTAAATATTGGCAATTTGTAGCTTGAATTGCCTACTTACATTTCATTTGATAAATCATAAGCGTATTCAATTAGCAAAGTAATTAAAACATTTGGACATTTCGCTTTCACTTCATCAAAACTGAATAAAACGTTAATCAAAATGGTACCTTGACTTAAAAAGATGTGCTTACCTTTCTGTTCACATAGTAAACGATTTGTGGCAGACAAAGTTTCGCTTGATCGATCTAAATAGAAAGTGAAAGATATCATTAATGTTACCAAAATTTCTGCCAGATTTCATACAAAGGAGATGAATGTACGTTGCCGCCCAACCTCATCCCCAGTGCCTTTTGTCATATTGGAACGGAGACGAAAAGGACGTCTCCATCCCAATATGACAAAAGGCCCAGGGGACGAGGCTGCGTTGCCAGCATGTTGGCATCCTGGAGGCGCTATATCACTATATATATTTTGGGTGCGGGGACGTACCATCGGGAAGGATATCGATTTTCACGATATAAGGAATGGTATCGATTTTCGCGATTTGGGTATAAAGAATAAATAAAGATGCCTTTTTCGCAAAATTGGTATGAGGTCGTGAATGATTTTTGGAAAACTTGGTTTAAGGAACGGGTATGGATTTGAAGCTTGGATGGCACGTCCCCTACCAAAATCTAATCAAGTGCACTCCCTGGGGTTGGAATGAGAAATTCTTAAGGTAATAGAGTTGGCATCAAAGCTGCTAATTCTATAATGTTTTTAAAAGGCATTTGAAAAGGATTAGAAATAGCAGTAAGATGTTTCTACGATCTTCAGCTAGGTATAATGACTATCTCTTTGCGAAGATATTAACAAGTCGGGCAAAAAGCTAAAACAGTTTTTGTCTATCATGATGCTTTTTCCGAAAAATATTATCGGCTAAAGGGATGATAATTTTAGACCAGCACTGCTGATAATTGAGCGAAAATTATGTACCTACAAATTTGATAGCGTTTGCCTATATGCTATAAAATCATTTGAGATTTATGAAAATCTGTTAATCATATGAGGTTTGACACCTCGGTTGACATAGAAATATTTTATCTGGTAGATAGCTCTGCAGCTGTAAACAGAATTTTTAAATCTGGCACCAAGAGACGAAAGCAAAACTAATGCATCAAGCCAAGCTTTAACTGCTTACAAAACTCAAGCACTTTTTGCAGAATATTTTGAAAAGATCTCTAGGAAGACGACAGGTAAATCCTGCAAGAGAAAGAACGAATTAATTTGAAACACTTAAAGGAAAGAAAGAAACTTAATTGTTGCAATAAAGAAGTAAGTTGAATACGCCATTTTTTAATTCAATGTTGCTCTTTATTGCAATTATTAACCTATTTTCCTTCCTTTCAGGTTTTAAGAAAAAGATTTCGAAATGAAATGGAAACAAATTTACTCACCGTTATTATATTCAATGTTCTGTTTTTCGGATCAACATCAACATCAACAGTGAAAAATATTTCAGCTGGATATTCTTTATGGAATAATTGCAACGTTTTATTAAAATCCCATTTTTCTTCATCAAAATTTGAAAACACATCCCATGAGCCTAAATCTTTAATAAACTTTGATAAAGGTTTATTCCCTCGTTTATCAATCAATGGAGTATTCAAACAAGATTTATAAAAATTTTTAACTTTCTTTATTGTTTTTATATCACTTGCATTATCGCTTTTTAATAATTTCTTTAATCTTTTATCATTTCTCTCTGATAACTCAACTATCGCAGAATATTCGTCTTTTCCCTTAGGTATTTCATGTCTTTTTATCCATCCACCGCAGGCATAATTATAAAAATCTTTGCAAGGATCGCCTTTTAAGTTCATATTTGATAATATCTTCTCTGCTACTTTGTGGCATTTTTTCGACTGGCAAACTTTCTGATTATCTTTGGCTAAAGTGCTTCTTCTTTTTGCTTCCACTATGTAAATCACAAACACTAAAGTCCACAAAAACACACATTTCATTCTTCTAGCTGCCTCAGGTGTCAGAGAAACCATTTTGCTGTTCTCCGTTTACCGGTTTCTCTTCCTTGATTAATTTGATCGCTATTTTGAAAGCGATTTTATGTCACAATTAATTTCATATATTTCTGTATTTATTATATCGTTCTCATTCTGTTTCTTATTATAACTATGAAATTCTTCACTATAAAGATGATAGTGTAATTTCACTAATAAAATTATAACTTTAGGCCATGTAACAGTCTTCCTATTGCGACGCCAAACATTTGATCCCAAACTGGTGTCTCCATTGTCCTTGTTCGTCATGGTTTATTAGCTCCTGACCTCGTCCTGCTAAATAAGATATCAAACAAAATGTCTACTCGTTTTCTAAAGAAAAGATCCTTTTCTCTTTCTATCTTAAACATTCTCACGCCTTGCGGAATAAAATGGCACATTGGAAATGACCAAATCGATTCTTGTTTCTTAAAGTAGTTAGCTTAAGCCCTGCACTATATGAAAAAACCTCATGTATAAAATTTACCTTAGTAAGCAAGATTTTCAGTAGACCGCAATTCTGGATGTGGTCTCCAGTAGAATTTCTACTCAATATTAGCTCTGCTCTACTTTAGCGATACTCCACGCCGACTTTCCCAAGTTTTTCTTGGACCTGCAAAATTAGAATCAATTTAACAAAAGTTTCGAGTTCAGTTACTGTTAGGATAAAGTTGCCCCCAAGATGCCCGAGTGGGAAGAAACTAGTCAGCATTGGAAGCAAAATAAACAGCGGAAAAGATCGAATCAATGGCTTTATACTTTGATTAGTTAGGCCATCTCCTACCGTACACTACATGCAATTAAGCCCGAAATAATTCATACCTACAACAAATCTGGAATATTTTGAATCGTTTTACACCAGCGGATCAATCGTCAGATATTTTATTCCCCTAAATGTCTCTTGCCCTGTTTATTTTTTAGTCTTTCATCACATCTTTCGAAGCTCAGCCACACTAAATTTGGTCCTCAAATATAACGATGCAAATACTCAGAATTTGGTTTGGGTATGAATAATTTCGGGCCTAACTGTAGCTGTACCTCTACTGTGAGAAACAAGAGGCCTTTCGGCAATTTGATTGACTGTTCGCCATTTTGCGCGGTAACTCCGTTTTGCAAGGGGTAAGCAGCCGAAGCATGTCAAAATTCGATATGTGAAAAAACCACATTCTTTACCCATGTCAACCAAAATTTGCTACTTATCTCCAAAATTCGGAGGATAACGAGCCATTTCATCCTCGAAACTGTGGTGAGTTTCTCGAATTTGCAGCTTGGATCCATTTTCTCCCTAAACAAACCGTGCTTAGCTTCACATTAAACGCACTTGCTAGCCTGTTCAAATACCTTAAAAAGTGTTGAAATAAGGTCCTCAAAGAGTTAGTTTTTAGTTTTTCGATTTATGAACTACAGATTTGACGCTAGAGCAACGGCCATTTTCTATCGATTAGCGTTGCCTAGCAAACCGTGAAATCCATGATGCTAATGTACCCTTATTCTGGGAGCATTTGATCGCAGTATACCAGGGTGTTCATTCGGCTTCGTGATAAGGGTATGTATGACGAGAGAACACCCTGTGAACGAGGTTGGAAATAAGGCCCTCAGTGGAGCGACAACAACAGCAACAATTCAACTCAACGATATGAACGTAACTTGAGGATCCTTATGGAGTGAGGCTATGATTTATCTTCATCATTGTATGTTTCTAGATCTTCAGTTACTTTTTTGAGACCAGGCCCTTGTTTCCCAGCCTGAAAACACGTAGTGCATTTCCAAAGTCAGTGCAGAGTTTTATTCTTGCATTTTAGCAAGCCCGAGCAAGCTTGAACTCTTAAACTTCGAATAACCTTAGAGCCACTAACTCAGTTTGTTTTCCAAGAATCCTCCAACCAGGTTACAAAACACAGTACTGTTCAACAGAAACCAATAGATTCTCTTGATCGATAGTCGAATTACACAGAGAACATGTCATTCGATCAATTTATACATGACCTTCAGGTGACCTTCTTCTCAGTGAAGTTAAGCCTTTGTAACATTACTTCTTGCGTTCAAACATAACACCATGACAACTTGGAGCTAGAATTTTGTCAACAAAGAACGAACGAAAGTGACATTCGTTGAAGGTAAGTTGAAATTTTGTCATCAGTTGGAATGCCCACTGCGTTGTCATCATCATCAGCTTTTTGTGGTTTTCGCTTCAATTTAATGTTGGAGAGCTGGACAGCATATCAGAACACTGCTTGCTAAGTAGCGACTAAATTTGGGTCACAGGCCTATGTAACAGCAAACAAAATTACCCATTTGTATTTGGCATTGAAACTTTCAAGAGAAATTTTTCACTCACTGATTATTCTATCGAAAGTTGGAAAGATTACAAAGCAGTTTTTTAAAGCTAATTTGGGGCTACGATGCATCATGCCAGGCATGGGACGCCTACTTAACAAAAACGCAGGGCAAAATGGTCTCTCCTATGTACCAAGGAACCAAAATCTGGAACAGTCTCCAATCTGACCTAAAAACCTCTGAGACTGTCAATAGCATCAAATTTAAGATCAAGGACAAATCCTTTAAAGAGCTCCAGCATCAAGAAAATAGCCCCTTCATGGAATATCAAAGTTCTAAAAGCTGTAAGAGAGCTCTCCGTCATCAGTCTCAAAAATGCTTACTCAGTCTCAACGTTTGAACAATAAACATGATTTCTCTCTTCTTTTGTGAAACTTTTCTTTCAAAGACACCTCTGGGTGGAACATAACAGGAAACGAGGTTGCACTGACCTTTTAATCTCATCCCTGCCCCTTTAAACAGGCGGTGATTTTGAATTAAATTTTTAAGCATTAGATTTTTATGATATTGTAAGCTATTAACAGAAAATTGATTCAGAGGTAATATCAGTTTCATCGATTGTTTATCGCTGTTGATCGTCTTATTCCATCACCATTAAAAGCATTCGTACTTTTGAATGTATAGAAAGAAGAAATCTCGAAGGTTCTTTTACTTGAATGGCCGCAACTGTGTCCAAGAGAACATTTGGCAAAACACCGGCAAAACAACTGATTAATCGGATCGGACTATCTTTATCTTGATACGACACTTTACCAATATCACAAGTCAAATCGTTCGCTTCCCAATCTCAAGTCACAAAAAGCTTTCAAACTCTCCAAGACTTTTGAGACCTGACTACCTGACACCAAAAGAAGAAACCAGCGGCAAAATGTTCTAATCTCTTGATAGTTCTTATTCCCTAAAGACCAAGGTCTGGACATCGATCGACATATTAGTATCAATTGATGGTGTTGCAGAGGATTTCCTTGTTTGTCATGGCCCTCTCCTGGTAAATTAATATGATTCACAAAGCCAGAATAGGAATAATTCTAATACAGTACACTTAGTTTTCTGTAAGAAACTAAGAACTTCAGGCAGCACTACAAATTTCCTAAAATCATCAGATTTTGAATTTGAGGAAGATGATGTGCAATGTGCTTTTATTGTGACATGTGGCGCAAAATTAGTTTCACAAGATTTTTGGCATCATATCGATGCTTTTCGAGAAATTTTCTATCGCTAAATAAACACCATTTAAAAAAAGAAGTTTTATGGCATCACCATTAATCTTAGGATCTTTTGCGTTTATAATCACAGCAGATGAGCAATGAACAGAATGAAAGATTCTGTGCTTACGAGTGATGGCATATAGCTACAACAGAGAAGTCTAATCCTTCGAGTAAAGCCTCTTTTAGGTTTTAAGCCAACTGAGATTTGCGCACATTCAATTTTCTAGATCGTCTTTTTCAGAGCATTTGTTTATGGAAATACAAACTGGCAAATGTTTTCTACATCTTGGAACAGCCAACAGAAAACAGAACCAACATCAATTTGAACCAGAAGTTGAGCAAATATGGATTCGCAGCAACCACAAACAACTCGAATATCTTTCAAGGATGCAGCTCGAAGAGCGAAAATTGTTGAATCTTGTCATACGAGTTTTAAAGAAATGACTCAACAGACTACACGTCCAGATGTGTTTCCCGATTTCAAATTCACGTTTGAGAATGTTGAGAACAAAGCTCAAGAATGGGAAGGGAGTGAATCATTTTCAAAACCATTCGAGTTTCCACTTTCTCCGATCGAAAATAAGCACATTCTGGAAGGAGGGGCAGATCTGGAGAGGAAAAATATTCATCAACGTCGAGAAAGAGCCTTGTCCGAGGTTTCAGAAGGACATGTGAAGTTGGAAGATATAGTTGATCCTGGATTACAATTTGAAAGAATTACGTGCGAGGGAAGAAGTGTGGCAGGGGTAAGCTTGTTTGGATTCTGTCCCCAGGGGGACACACAGGGGCACAGCAGAAACCATTATGGGGGTCAGTCTGAAAAATTCAGAGGAAACGCAAAAATATCAGTTCAGATCCATTGCTACCATAGGCTACCAAAAACATCAGCTCATTGTTGATAACCGTAAATGAATACACGTTTTTTATAAGAAACTGGTTTATAAGAAACTAGTACTAAGATGGCCAAAATTTTAAGAAACTCTAGTACTATGTCTAAGAAGTACAAGCATGGATATTATAGCAAATAGATCAGTTGAACCTTCATTCTTGAGCAATATTATCTAACCATTTGTGTTTTCAAGAACACTGTATTCCTTTATGATGTTTTAAATGTCAAGAAACGTAATCTGCGGCAGTGTTAGCGACCACATTGCTAATTCTGCATTCAAAAAATAATAAACCAATTTCAGAAACTTTTAGCACTATAATGGACAAAATTTAATGCGAAATTAAGAAACTTTTAGTACTATGGCCTGATCCAAGTTTCTTATAAAAAAGGTGTAAACATAAGACATAACGGGAAAATGGAAAATGAGATTAGGATTATGTTAGAAGAACCATCGATGCCAAACACATTATCATGACTTTAGTTCATTTTGATCCAAAACTATCACTTTCAGTAATATTTTGACCTAAAGTTATTGGACTTCACTCGGGAATTTTTCTATGAAGTTGTTCGGCAAGACTAACTGAAATTTTCACAGAAAGAGAGCCCTTGGTAGCTTGAGAAGAGACGCTTTGTGATGACCAAGCCTATCTGGAAATGAGTCCCAAAACTTCTCACTTCTATGTATCAAAAATGGAAAGCAAATTCCCGAGGTGGTAGCTTCAATATGTTGAGCAACAGGTATGCTCTGCCCGTAAGGATGAGTTCTGAACCCCAAACATTCCTAAATGCGGGTCTTAAACTTATCTGTTCCACTTGCAATGGGTAGCTTATTGAATTGCAACAAAAATTTTTGCAAATTCTATTTCTATTGTTGGATTTCCTTCATCATAGTTCTGAACATAGGTTGATGGTAGCTTTATCCCCCATCATTGTACCATTAAAATGAAATGAAACTTGACTTCTGAAAAGCTCAACATGGCTTTTCCCCATAATCATTAAAAATGCATATGAAAATTGACTGAAAATCCTTAAACGTTGGTATTCCCCTGACATGTTGGGTGGCACCTCCCCATCATGCCAGGACTGGAGTTACCCCTCCCCCAAGAGCAAATAACAAAGGGTGAGCATTTAAGTTAGGCACCTAGGCACCATGGGACATGAAAAATGTTGTATTTGAAATTTCAGGCCCTGGTATGCTCACTAAACTTAAAAAACTCATAGGGTTATTGCGGGAAAATAGATTGGTTTTTCAATAGAGATGAACGATAACCTCCATACAGATCTTATTCTTCTTGCCCATTGGAACAAGAAAAATTATTATTTAATCTTAGAATTAGAAATAAGATTAGAATTAGATTGAAGAATAGAAATTAGAAAGAAAAATTATATTTATCTTCTAATATTATCATTTTTCCATAATATGCATTAACCTACTAACTGCTAGTAAGAAATACCCATAATGGGGACTGCACTTAGATCGGATTAGATCTTTAATAATATGATATGATATAATACAATATAATAAAATATAATTTTGTGCTATCGACTTAGGCCATTGGCCTGTACGAAAGTCCCTTCTATGTTTCTTGGCCCAGGTCTATCTTCTGTTATTCAAAAGACAAAAAAATTGTGCAGCACAGTTTCTATTCAATCACGAGTCGATATCTTTGGGTTACCCTTCCCCAAATGACACAGAAATTTCTCACTTTCTGCAGATGAAAAGCTACAAGCCTCTTGGAAATTTTCATTTCTAAATATTTTCTAAACAAGGTTGTTCCTTGTGTCCTTTCCTTCCTAACTTTGCATATGTTGTGTGCACTTTTGTCTTAATTTGGATATTTTCTTTCTTTGTTATTTATTAAATCTGTAGGTAGCTGAACTTTAAAAGTGTGCATATTTTCTAGATTAGATATCTTTGTGGAATGTTCTTCGTAGTTTACTTACATTTGGATTGGCTAATATGCAATGCAGGTTTACCCTTTTCAACACCACAAAAGAAATCATAGACTTCTGCTTACCCAGGTTTGCAAGTGCAAGTAGTTGAGTTCAACACGTGGGATCTTTGTTTGGAAGTTAGATAAACATCTGCCATCGTTCCCAGAACCAGCACGGCACAAACGACAGCGAAATCAAAGTTTAGTGCAAGCAGTTCTCTCACCTTCGTCAAGGCCATATTGCAAAAGAAACAACTTTGAAAATAGCGCGCAAGGAAAGGGAGGCCTGGGCTAGAACCCAGGCTCTTTCCTCAAAACCTCGTCCCAAAGGCCCTGGGGACGAGGTTGTTTCCACTGATTTGTTTCCAATAATACAGAAGCGCCGAAGCGCCGAAGTTGTTTCCTCAACTCTGAGATCGAAAAACATTGAGAAATTCCAGAAACATTTTTCAGTTTATTTCCCATTTTCGTATGTTTTCTGTGTCATACTACGCGGAATGCACTTGGGTCTACCTGGGTGGTTGGGCGGTAGGAAGTAGCTGCTGGTTGGGGGCAGTTGTTCTCAATCCCAAGAGAAGAATCTATTTCTTACAAAATGTTTCATCACTTTAGTCCTGCATAACTTGGGGGATCATATTGGGCCTTGAACGGTGGACTGTGCACTACAATAATTCTTCATGTCACACTGGTCACATCAAATTTCTTCTCAAATTGAACAACCCGGAGCGACCACCTTCAGTAGCATGGGAAAACTTTGGAATCTTATCTTACGACTTTTGTGGACTGATATTTGGAGAAAAATCAGCGAAATACATTAATAAATGCTATAAAAACGCAGAGCATTTCTTCAGATCATGATCAATTGTTATGTAGAAATTATGGTAGAAATAGCCAGTTTTCTTTAACTTGATGAGGAAGGATATTTCTACCAAAAACACTCAAGACACCCTTTCCATGTTGAAAGGTCTATCGTAATGCGGGGCAGGAAGAGGGAAGGAGCCTACTATTCGAATACTTGGTTCCTTTGTTGACGTCATATGTTTGGTGGCAGTGTGTGTGGTTTGGAGGAACAGAAAATTGGTTTTCTTGAAAGAAAGACCAATAAAATAGGAAACAAGCACCCAAAAAGATGGATAAAGATGTTTATAATGATGATACAGTATTGAAGATTAATCAAGGCAATCATGATCAGACGGGAATAACGCTTACACATCATGGAGATACGATCAGAACAGATCACTTGAAAGCAGCCGATCACAAATCATTAGGCCTATCAATGGGCCTATCATCAAAATCGTCATCACAAAACATGGTATCCTTGTCTTCAGCTGAAGAGAAACCTGGGGGGCGTTTGACGATCAATCTTTACGCAGCCACAGCATCAACTGTCAACAACGATCATGTGGGAATAAATGATGAAGCAATATCAAATTCACATCAAGAGGGCTCCTGTGCTGATAAAGAACCAGAGTCACCTGCACAGAAAATCCTTCTGTCTTTGGAAGACGTAAACAGACGGGCTCGCATCTTCGAATCTTGTCAAGTGAAAAGCCCGAATATGACAGAGCAGACAAGTCCAGTGTTTAACATGGCAAATAAGAATTGGAGGATCAATGATACTTTGGAAGAAATGAAGAAAGATAGTGGTGAAAAATATGATTCAATTTCAAGGCAACAATCGGCATCGGATCCGTTCCAATTCCCACATAGGCCCATTGAGCAAATTACTTTATTGAACAGTGAAGTAGAATTGGAAAGACAATCAGCGAAACGAAAACAATCGATGAAGTTAAATACAAGTGCTGAAGATGTTAATGCAGCTTTTGAATTAAATGATGAATGTCAACCGGCAAAACGAAGGCCGCCCTCTCCACCGGAGTTTCATAAGCTCACGTTTGAAGGTGAAAATGTTTCAGGGGTATGATGTAATCAAATATATTTGTTTTCGTTTACAAATAAATCCTCGAGTTCCTACACAGTAATGTTTGTTCCGCAGACGGTGGCATGACTTCGTAAATCAAAGATAAAGCCAGGGATTCCTCTGAGATTTGCAAATTCAAACAACCATTTTGTTTTACAAAGTAGCATTTTTGTGTATGATAACAATTAAAGGGGTGGGGCAGTGGTGTCATACTCGTGTGTTTATGGTGGATCTTGGTGCAGGACAGGTTATGGTTGGAGACATGACACAGTTTTGTTGGATTCAAATGTGCAAAGGCTAGCAAAATAAAAGCAAAAGATTTTAATCGTATTTTGCTTTTACATCACCAACAATATATAACAAATTTAACCAAGAAATCATCTTTTGCCCCTACACCAGATTGTGCACCTTAAAACATCCTGTGTGAGGTTTGTTTTACCCATTTCAAGTCATATGACCATGTCCATGGGAAGTTTTGGTATTATGCTACTTTTTGCTTTCATGGCACAACTTTGCATGGCATGAAATTTCTTGGAGAAATCAAAAGATGTTTTATCAAGATTGATCACATGACTTGAAATGGGTATAAACAACCTCAGCTGAATTTGTCTATTAAGCCAGTAATGGTCTTGGGAACTAAAGACCTATTTTTTTTCTATATTCTTATCTCAAATATTGGACACTGAATATTTCTAGGGTTCAATCTTAGAGAAAGCAATGTAGAAACAATGGGTTCTTTGTTTTCAAGATGGTTTTCTAGGTGATACAAACTTGCAAAGATTAAAGGAACTGTAGAGCATGCACAATGCAAGCTGCATACAAGTTTATGCAAGCAAACCTGTATTTTTACTAAGGGTATGCTTTCTGATGATTATTTGACATCATGTCTCTCTTTTGCAAGGTTCCTGTTGATGAATTAAAGCAAGCTTCCCAGCTCCTTTGTGAGGCACTTTTCATCAGAGCAAAATACATGGCACTGAGTATGCAGAGTTTTTGCCCAACAACAGCAAAGTGCATCCAGGAAGTCAGCAAAGATTATAATTTGAGCAGTTTTTATGAAAAACATGGAGATACCTGGCTAAACCACAGAGGTATTTATACTGCAATTATTTTACAAGCAAATTTTCTCTCAAGTGAAACATTCAAAGTTACAGCAAAAGTTTAGGGAATGGTTAGAGACGGTTGGTTTTGAAAGGTTTCAAGTACACAATAAAAAACCAGCAACTTCACAGTTTACTGAACTACTTTATTTAGCAAAATAAATCGAAAAAGAAAGGGACACAATACCAATGTCACTCTTTGGATTTGAGGATGCTTACAGTGATAATTTGTGAATAAGTTTGAGAGCAGGAACACCGCAATGGGACAAAGAACAACGGCAAATATGTGTGAAATTGAGAAATATACAGAATGTTTCAATTAATGTCTTCCAATTAAAATACTTTGATGAATCTGGTGCTCTGTTGAAACTTTGAGTTTGGGTTTCTTTGGCAGAAACCAACAAAGACCATTGTTATATTTATGGCCTGAGTTTGAAATGTGGCAGTTGGAGGCTCTGACGCCAGTTGGAATAAAAGCATGTGTTTATTAATCATGTTATCTCTTTTGACAGTTATGTGCACATTTCAAGAGTCAGAACATTTGAAAGCGGATGGATCAGTATGGAAACCATTTGAAGGAGAGCTACCAGATGACAATGGCTTGTCATTTGAAATGGTTGATGGCGTTTTTCAAGTCATGGGTTGCAAGAGAAATATGAATGGTGAACCAAATTCAAAAAGAAAACCAATTGTTCACCCTTACCCTCATATTGATGAGTTTATGGAAGACCAGAATGTTTTGCTTGCCCTTTCAACTCATGGACCTGTGTAAGTGTATACAATGTCTGATATCATTTTTGCAGTGAATTCTGTCAAACCTTGTCTTGCCAGAAGAACTCTTAATAAAGGCTTATTCCTTAAAGATTCTTCTTTGAAAACTGTTAAAATCTATTATTCCTCACAAAGACATTTGTTGGGATCTGAAGAATTCTTGAAAATCCTCAAATCTTTTCTGGAGAGATAAGTTGATTTTGAGATTTCTACAAAAGAGTTTCAATCAAGCAAATATCTTATACATCCTTACACATGAAGTGCAATCAATTGGTGTTAGAACCTCCACTATCATTTTGGATGTTGAAAATCCTTCAAAATGTATGAAAATATCCTTCAATTTGGATTTTATTTCAGAATATCTTAAAGTTTTATATACCACTTGAGAAAAAGTATACAAAATGATAATTGAAGGAGTTTCCCAATTCTCCATACCCCTTTCAATGATTTCCTCCACAAGATCATTGCTGGACATTTTGTGTGATGAAATGAATTTTTCCCTATTTTGCTTTTCAGGAAGTCATTCTCCTATAGAAGGCTGCAATTCTTGGAGTCAAAGTTCAAATTACACATACTTCTAAATGAAATGAAAGAACTTGCTGCGCAAAAAGATATACCTCATAGGGATTTCTATAATGTCAGAAAGGTAAAGATATTAAGTAAATACTAAAATTTCTTAAGATGTTGAGGTCCTCTTTGATTATTTGTTTTATCTACCTTTGACACTTTGAAATTGCAATCAATGCAACAATCATGGAAACTACTTTACTTCATTTTGATCAAAGGAAGATAAAAATAGCTTTGTCTTGCGTATTCATTGCCCAAAGCAAAGGCAAAGATGCCACCCAGACTCCTCAGTCTAAGTCCTGTTTTGTCAACAAATCTTTTGTTGGGTAGAAGAATATTTTCTGTAAAAGCAAAGCATGGGTTTTAATTCATTTCCGGGGAATTTTAATCTCTTGTTTATCTTTTAGGTGGATACTCATGTGCATGCTGCTTCATGTATGAATCAGAAGCATTTACTTCGTTTTATCAAAAAGAAGGCCAAAAAGTTTGGGGATGAGATTGTTTGTACCAAAGGTGGAAAATGTGAGACATTGAATGAGGTTAGCAGTGCTAAAATCTTTGTCATGTAGCTTTCCAAAGTTTAGGTATACTACTGTTGAGTTGAACCATGCTTAGCAGATGGCTTTGAAACATTTGCTAAAAATTATAATGCAGACTTTGCCTTACAATATGACTCCTTGTATGTGTTCAATTTATAATTTTAATCTGATATTTTATTTGGTCATCCACTGCAAATATTGATACTGTGACTTATATATTGAGTCCAAAACAAACTTCTAAGTAGTGACATTTTGATCTTCTAGATATTGTGAAGGAAAAAACTTTTTGTGCCAATGATGATGTTATTATATCTATAATTATGATAATTCATTACTGACCATAGGTAACAGGAAACTAAAATCATAGCTCTCATATATACCTGTATCAAGAAACAATTTGCGAGCCCATTCCTGTACATTTTTTCACTGTGTTCCAACATCAGCTGATTCAAATTGTGATGGTCCGTAAACAAGAAAAATATGGCTGATGCAACTTCCAATCAAGAGTTTAGAACTATTGTCGCAACACAGGAAACAGATGTAAAAAATGATAAAAAAACATATAAAAGTTTACAAACAGTTTTCTTTTTACAGGCCATGAGAACTAGAAGTCTTTCCTGCTGTTTATATACTCATCATAGTCTTTCCTGCTGTTTATATACTCATCATAGTCTTTCCTGCTGTTTAAACTCATCTCTCCATCTTCCTAGGTTTTCAAAGATTTGGATTTGACACCTTATGATCTCAGTGTTGATAGACTTGATGTTCATGCAGTAAGTCTACTGAGAAAATTTATTCAAGAATCTCGTGCCCATTCAGTGATGTACACTTTTGCCTTTGAGCTACTCAGAAAAAAAATGAGGCAATAGCAGATAAATTGTAAAGTGGCGCCATTCCTTTGACTGAACTCGACTTATGATTTTCATTCTAGTTAATCGCTACTACTATCTTACCCAATAACTAGACTCAATACATAATCGTAGTTTTGCTGTTTGACTCGACTGACACAACAGCAACTACGACTCAGGCCTAAATCGTCTACTATTTTTGCACAAGCTCACTGAGCAAGGACTGAGGATAAAACACTACAAAAAGCATTTTATCTGAACTGCTGCACCATGAAATTATCTATTAATGGTTAGATGAATGTTTGTTCAAGCCACAGTTGCAGGATATGCATTGACAATCCGATATCACGAAGTTTTGTTTGTTCAGCTGTAAATTTCAGTTTATCAAGGTAACGCAAGAATTGATCACACCCCGTAACCTCTTAATGTGAAACAATCGTTATGGTGAATTGTCTTACTGAAATCTCTAATGATATTATATCTTATTGTAGGATAGGAACACTTTTCACAGATTTGATAAATTCAACTCAAAATACAATCCCATCGGTAAGTTAACGTACATATAGTCCTAACAAATTTTCCGCGCAACTGAGGAGTGGGTTGAGATTCTTTCACATCGTAGCATTGCGTCTCGAGAAACTCAATGTGAAATGAAGTAATCAATAATAATTGCTGGTGTCCTGTGAAGCGTTCTGACACATTGAAGGGGCTGTGCAAACTAATCTTCGGAGAAACCACGACTTTTTTTCTCCAATGCAAGCAAATAGTTGCGGATAGATTCCAAATATAGTTTTTTTCAACTCCATAGAACTAGCCAGTGCAATCAGATTTTGAAATCATCAATGATTTTAGAAATAGTGTTGGATTCTGAGCCACACGTTTTAGATATGGTTAGCATAGCCGCACGAAAGGCCACTGTAGGCTGAAGAAGTTCTTTGCAACTCTCCAAACAGAGAAGGATTTCTCTTTTAACCTGTGGCTCTGGCCGGATCTTTCTTTATCTTTGTTACTTAAGCACAGTTTCTTTAAGTTTTCACCAATGAAATATCATATATTTGAATCAAATCAATGGAGCTCAAAGTAGCGACCGTCTTACTTTGTCAGTATTGTCAGCTGTGACCTGGAAAATCAGTTTTTACACCATGGGTCGCAGGAAACGAAGTAATAGTTTAGAATGTAAACGCAAACATCCCGGGGCCGGGAGGGGGGTACATAACATGTTGAGGGTACGGGTATGTACCGCCCATATGGGTGGGTTTTTGGGCCAAATTCTCTAAAGAAGGTCCCTTTTTCGGCAGATTTTCCATAAACATGGGTGAATTATCCAGAAATTGGCGAAAACTAGCCAAAAGTGGGCCGCTTTCCGCCAAAATTCATCATAAAAGTGGATATGAAAGTTGGTACACAATCATTATTTCTTCAAGATGTTTTCAGGCTGTTTAAACTCAAAATTTAGTTTTCATTTAAGGTCAAAGTCATCTTCGTGAAGTTTTCCTGAAAACAGACAACTACATCGAAGGGAAATACTTTGCAGAGCTGATCAAGGTAGAGTTCCATAATACTTTGAAATGATTAATTAGCTCCTGCAATGATCATTATGGAAATTTACAAGTTGTGGCGTACTGCAGAAAATCGTCTCTGGAAGGGAAGTTTTCTTGGATCATAGGTACAAATACTCATGCTGTGGACTCGAGATTTGATTCCAGAGACCAAACGACGTGAATATGAAGTAATTTTTATTGCCCGAAATTATTCTTTTTGTGTCTTTTTTCAAAAATCGGAGGACAAGAATTGCGACGATATTCATAATCATGTTGGACGCCATTGCAATTCCAAGTTTATTTGAGACATTTGGATTGTTATGACAAATCCAGTAAATAATCAATAGAATGAATGCAGTCCATAGTTCGAATCATTATTACTTTTAACTTTTCGAAGCTGTTCTGTGCTTCATCGTCAGAATTTTTCAAAAAAGTTATTAAGTTTGCAGCATACCATTGTTATGTGTTGAGCCCGAACCTTTCTCTTCGTTAAGTTTATGTCATATGATATATCATATCATATCACCATGTATCACCAATTATTTAAGCATGGTAGCCCATTCAGCAAAGCTGGTTTACAAGGGGCATGCAAATCTCATAGTTGTAGAGAATTGGAATTGTGCCCTTTTTTACAATCAGTCGAAAGAAAAGCTCAACAGTTGCATCACTACTTCATCGGAGTTCCCACAATGAGAGACACTTCAAGATTGTTCACATCCTCTATATAATCTTAAGGATCCACCAGCACAACCAACCTGGACCTCCTTCCCTTTGCCAGGTCTTTCTGTCTTGTTATTTTGGGATACTCTAACAGCATCAGTTTGTAGCGCTGCACAATTTCTACGAACTAAATGACCTGATTATTTTGCAGGAAGTTGGTTCTGACTTGGAAGAAAGTAAATACCAAATGGCTGAACTTCGTCTTTCTATTTATGGTCGCAGTATTGATGAATGGGATAAACTGGCCAAGTGGGCGATTCAGCATCAAGTTTATTCATACAATGTTAGATGGTTGATTCAAATTCCTAGATTATTGTAAGTTTTCACAAGATTGCTTATCCATCAGTAAACCTGTTAGCTAGTCTAAAAAAAGGAATCTTCCACTAATAAGCTGTTGTGGCGCAGTGACCTAATCCTCTGACTTTACAGCCAGAACAGTTAGAATGGAGTGGGTTCGATACACGGTTGGGCCCCACCACTTAAGCGCCATGACGAGGGGTCACGGACTTGATTAGCGTTTAGCTGCTTCTGTGATCCCTGCGCTTGGCGCTGAAACCGCAGACTTCATCTTCTTCTGTCCATAAAACATTTCTATCAGTTTCGATGAATTTTCGAGCGTGATAGAGGAAGGTGGTTAGATGCTAGAACGACACTCAACCAAATCGCTTGTATATAGATGTATCTGCACTACTTCACAAGATTAGTTTATCATCTATATACTATACTGTACACCTATATATACACCTATACTATATATACACCTATACTTTATGTACACCTATACTATATATACACCTATACTATATATACACCTATACTATATATACACCTATACTATATATACACCTATACTATATATACACCTATACTATATATACACCTATACTATATATACACCTATACTATATATACACCTATACTACATATACACCTATACTATATATACACCTATACTATATATACACCTATACTACATATACACCTATACTATATATACACCTATACTATATATACACCTATACTATATATACACCTATACTATATATACACATATACTATATATACACCTATACTTTATATACACCTATACTATATATACACCCATACTTTATATACACCTATACTATATATACACCTATACTATATATACACCTATACTATATATACACCTATACTATACATACACCTATACTATATATAAACCTATACTATATATACACCTATACTATATATACACCTATACCATATATACACCTATACTTTATATACACCTATACTATATATACACCCATACTTTATATACACCTATACTATATATACACCTATACTATATATACACCTATACTATATATACACCTATACTATATATACACCTATACTATATATACACCTATACTATATATACACCTATACTTTATGTACACCTATACTATATATACACCTATACTATATATACACCTATACTTTATATACACCTATACTATATATACACCTATACTTTATATACACCTATACTATATATACACCCATACTTTATATACACCTATACTATATATACACCTATACTATATATACACCTATACTATATATACACCTATACTATACATACACCTATACTATATATAAACCTATACTATATATACACCTATACTATATATACACCTATACCATATATACACCTATACTTTATATACACCTATACTATATATACACCCATACTTTATATACACCTATACTATATATACACCTATACTATATATACACCTATACTATATATACACCTATACTATATATACACCTATACTATATATACACCTATACTATATATACACCTATACTATATATACACCTATACTATATATACACCTATACTATATATACACCTATACTATATATACACCTATACTATATATACACCTATACTTTATGTACACCTATACTATATATACACCTATACTATATATACACCTATACTATATATGCACCTATACTATATATACACCTATACTTTATATACACCCATACTTTATATACACCTATACTATATATACACCTATACTATATATACACCTATACTTTATATACACCTATACTATATATACACCTATACTTTATATACACCCATACTTTATATACACCTATACTATATATACACCTATACTATATATACACCTATACTTTATATACACCTATACTATACACCTATACTGTACACCTATACACCTATGCAACACTGCAGGAACGATGCCCTGAGAAGCAAAAGACGTTTTTTTATATCATCCTTAATTATTAAGACATACACAGACAACAACAACAGTTAAACTAGAATAAATAAAGGAAAAATATGTCGTTCGTAGCGAGAATGGACACAAGGTCATCGAGTTCTCACTACGAACGACATTTACAAAAATTTAATACAACAATAAATCTAGAATAACAAAAAAAAACATACTCTACAAAAATTTGGGTGTACCAGGTGCGTCAAAGAAATATATCTCTGACTCACCTGGTGTGGCGGATTTCCACTCAGTCAATTTTCCGATTGGACAGGAAATGGCGTGAGAAAATGCCGCTCTAAATATGAATAGAATGACACGCGTGACTCTCGAATAAGCGACTGGGCAAAATAAGGTCCGCCCAGAAAATTCTACTGAATGGAAAACAGCCTGTAGGGTGCGCCGTGATTTGATGGTTTAATTTCTAGCCTAGTCGCTGTGTTGATTTGATAAAGGAAATGGTCGCTTCCAGAATTATTCTGGAACGTTTTTTTTATATTCTAGACGTTTTTTTATATTCCATTAAAGATTTACAATACAAATTACGTATTACACTACCTACTAATTACTCTACGAAACACTACAAGGACGATAATACTACGGGGAGCAATAGACTATGACAACCCCGTAGCAATTAACATAGAAAGAAATAAAAACTACTGGATGAATCAGGAAAGATGACCCACCCGCCCGCAAAGCAGCACCCAAGAGCCACCAACCGATTCGCACAATTTATTGCGAATTGACGACGCATCAAAGAGGCTTAAACAAAGTTGTGCTTAGGCCTCAGTTGAGGAATTTGAAATTAAGATAGCAAAAGACTGACTGCCCCAAGACCACGTGACTGCCCCATAGAAATTAAAAATACTGTCTGTCTCAAATTACATGCCACGAGTCCCCGATCGAAGCAACTTAAGTGCTTGGATGGGCAGTTAAGACAGTGTCACAAATACTGTGCTGCATCTAATTTGAGACAGATGCTAAATATGCGAGAAAAGGAAAACAAAATAAACAGAAAATTACAGTGTATTGTAGCGTAATTTCATTGTTATAAAGTAAACCGAAATTCTTGTACAGACATTGATATGGGTGTTGAATTTTGCTTCTAGTCAAAATGAACGAGTTTTTCGCGTGAAATTTCAATCTTTTGCAATGACAATTACTGCTGATAGTTGTGAAGAAATACTTGTCACCATGGCTAGACATCTATTTCAGGACCTTTTGCAACTTTGAAGCCTGCTTCCTTCTTAGTTCTTTCCTGTTATTCATGTATCAGTTTATTCAAATACTTTGTCATTTCTTTCAGTGATATTTATCGAACAAAGAACATGCTGGAAAACTTTGAACAAATGCTAGACAACATTTTCCGACCACTTTTTGAAGTGTCCGTCAACCCACAATCTCATCCAGATTTGCATCGCTTTCTTGCTCAGGTAGGAATAATGAAAACAGTTTTCTTGTAGTTAAAGGGAGTGTGCAAAGGTAAATAGGCTTCTCTATAAAGAGAACAAAGAAAATGCGCAAACACAGGATTGTTTCTTTAGCTATCGATTATTAACAACACGTGTGGGCCATCAATTTCAATGGGTTATTTTTAGATTTTTCTGCTCAGTGCAAATGCAGGCTTTAAGCCTTGCACAACATTTTAGGACGCTTTGAAATTGTGTTTTGGAGCAATATTTAGAACAATTTCTGTAAGAATAAAGATGCTTGTATCACAAACTACGTCTTTAGGACTGATAGTAAGCTTTCTGTAAAAGATATATGCTTTATTTTGTATAAGAAAGCATGATCAGTGTGCCAAACTGATATTCAGTGTGAATAGCTTGTTTATTTTCACTAAAAAGGAACGAAAATTTGATCTCTTTGTGTTTGAGAACAGGCTTCAATCAGTCGTTCATTCATTCAGTTTTCATTTTATTTAAATTAACTACATACAATGTATCCTAACAATACAACTACAAAGATTGAAAAATAATGTCACAGAAATTAATACAATATAAAAATACAAGGAGGTCTGAATAAATATATTCATTCATTCATTCATTCATTCATTTATTTATTTATTTATTACAGTGGGTTTCTAACTAAAATCAAAATAGCAAGATTTCTGCTAATTTAGGCCTGCTAATTAGCTTATGAATTAAAAGAAAATACATCTACAATCGTTTACAAGTATGGTTGTATCTGATTACTTCGTATCATGTAATGTATCCAACCCGCTGTGCCTCACACTCCCTGTTAGGAGCAGGAAGGATCAGAAAAGTGACTAATTTTATGTTTTCGCAATATCGATTATTTATACCTGACCACTGCCTTGATTTGAATATGATTTGGATGGATCTTTTAGACATTTTACAAGAAAGCCTGGATCGAATGATTTATACATTTTACACGAGCGGCTATATTGAGTTGGGTTTGAGCTTCTATCCCCATTTTGCGCATTCGAAAGGTCTTCGAATTGTATAAAATCCCAGGGGAGGGGGTACTTTTACCCTGTCAACACCTTGTACCCTTTCGCATAAAAATTTTGTCAAAAGTATACGCGATCGATTGTTTGAAGGGACCTCAAAAATTTTCCTCTCTTCATTTTCCTTGTCGCATAATTTCTCATGAATTACAATACCCTGCGCCATAGTTTTTTTTCTGAAAAAGACACTTTGTTGCTTAATTTTGACCACAATAAAATGTGCATCCTGTTGACTGGCACACCCCATCAGGGCAAGTAAGGGAGTGCCCCCCCCCGCCCGCGAGTATGAAATATCACTTTATTCGATTGGATTCGATTCAGATTCTTGTTGAAATTGATAAAGGTCCATTTATTGAGTTTTTCACTCACTAATTTGCTGATTGATGTTTGGTTAATCAATTGATTCATTGAATCGTTGATTGATTAATTGATGGATTGTTTGATTGATTAATCGATTCGTTTCTTCGATAAGGTGATTGGATTTGACAGTGTAGATGACGAGAGCAAGCCTGAGGATATCATGTTTACGAAATATTGTCCAAAGCCAAAAGACTGGGGAGCACAAAGCAATCCACCTTATGCATACTACCTTTATTACATTTACTGTAATATGGTTGTATTGAATCATTTAAGGAGGTTAGTCAGCTTTCTGTTCGATTGCTGCCAAACTGTTATAATAGGCCGGTGCAGAAGTGTTGCTACACAAAACTAGCTAGTAGGTACCCAGAGTAGTGCAATAACTGGTTTAAAAGACTGATGCTAAATATTGAGAGCATATTTTCAGTTGTAAAGTACTCTTCAAAGGAGTTCTGATCCAGCGAAATTAGTAGACATGTTGTAGAGATATTTTTGAATGCGTAAAGCAATGAAAGAACCCTGTAGCAGCGCTCAATCGCACCGTTTCAATAAGAATTTGTGGAATTGTTACTCAGTTCAGACTCTTGTTTGATTTGCTGAAGGGCAAACAGAAGCTATAAACAGAAGCTTTCAACGTTAAGCTACAGAGAAATAGAGGAAAGGCTTAAAAACAGAGTAACTGAAGTACACTTCTAATATCTGCGATGCAGAATGTCTGTGTGAAATAGCAAGGCAACTTTTGGAGGTAATATCTATTGCATCTACAACTAATTGTTTTCTACCTACGTCTTCAGCTATACCTGTCAGCTTTTTCCTGTGAAAGATTCACATTTTGAAAAAGCTTAGCTTTGCTATATAACGTGGAAGTTTATCAGCTTTTGGGACTCTGTTATTTCTATTTTAAGGGAAAGAGGATTTAATACGCTCAACCTCAGGCCACATTGCGGTGAAGCAGGCCCAGTTCATCATCTTGTCACAGCTTTCATGCTTGCAGAGAACATTTCACATGGGCTGCTTCTAAGAAAGGTAAAAATAAGTTCTTCATATCGATATTCAACCTAAGGAGAGACGATTCCCCTTGTGAGGTATATGTTCTCACAGGGCTGTGGGTGTTTATTTTTAGGGAACAGTGAACTCAAAAAGATGCTAGTTTGTCTGCCCTAGGACCATGTTTCTTTTTTTTTACAATACAGTAAGATCCCTCATATAAGAAGCTGGAGATTAAGAACCTCCGAGCTCAGTTTTAGCCAATCTTGTACCTTCTTTGCAAGAACAAATATACTAAAGTAGCAATGGTAAACAATAAATACCTTGCCCCCACCTACAGGTGGGTCTATAAGGCTTCACTGATTTGACCTAAAAACTACTTTGATTATTTTTTGTATTTGCATCGTTGGCTTAGCTTAATAAATGTCGAGGCGTTCTCAAATCACATCACCAGTGCAAGTTCTGCTCATCTTCAGCATGACATTTGGCCTCAAATGAATTAAAAAAGACTCGCATCTATTCCCTCTTATCTGTTCTGCTGTCAATCTCCACAGCAGAAACTTCAGGTTGTTTAATCCGCCATTTTGTCAACCTCGTGATTTCACAGCCTCTTTTTCTATCAGATCAATAACTGGTTTGTTTAACCAGAAGGACCAAAAATACAGCGGGGAAAGCTAGAAAATTGAGATGTTCTCCTCGTAAATCATTTACGCATGGAGTACTACTAAGCAACGGTTCGGTGTAGGGCAATAAATGTATAGGAGTTATTTCACTCTGTTACAGACGCCAAGAGGTTCTTTTTATTATTATTATTAACTCTTTCATTTAAAGTTGGCTAAATGCTATAGCTAATTTGCTAATTAAGGCCAACTATTTTTACAAAAATACATATAAGATTGAAGTGAAGACATAATTTACAATAAAAAGCCTAAATTGGGATAAAATACTTTACATAATCTGCAGTTGCAGGCATGGTATTTATGGGCTTTGATAACCCTTTTGAAAACTTGAAGGGAATCCGAGTTTTTCAGCTCTGTTGGTAGTGTCTCCCATACCTTTTCCCCCATAAATCTGACTGTATCGACTCCAAGGCAGGTTGTTTTCGCCTTTGGTAGTCGCAGTCTATCAGAACACCTTAGATTGTAGGGCATTTACATGCGGCTTTTTGCTGTACAAGTTTTTTTTTCGTTTCACCCTATACAGAAGATTGGATTGAGTAGTTTTTATTTTCATATCGTAGATACCTGCATTGCAATATTTGTACTACCTCGCTCAAATTGGAATTGCAATGTCACCCCTTAGCAACAATTCATTATTCCTTAACTACCATCGAAATCCACTCCCAGAATACCATGCGAGAGGATTACTGGTTTCCATATCAACTGATGATCCTTTGCAGTTCCATTTCACAAAGGTTTGTTTATGCTTGTTACTGTACGATTTGACCGTTTATTTGTTCTCCAAAAGGTCTGTAACGGATTTCCTTATTAAATGACAGGTAAACTAACTACATATTCGTTGTTTTCACTGTTGATAGACTGATGACGCTCAAAACTACGACTCATGGAAAAACTTGAATTAGGACGAAATTGATTTCTGGAAATGAAAGCCATAGCAACAGGGTGCAAAAAGCTGTTTGATGCAGACAATGGTGAATGGCCTAAGTTACAAGTCATTCATTAATTATTATTTATTAAGGTACGGTAGCCCCATCATTCCCTGAGCGAGAACTGCTTTTCAAGACCAGTGGCCAGCTTACACGTCTAATGTTAGGACGCTGCAGACTTCGGGTACTTTTATCAACATTTTGGCCCAGAAATTAAGAAAATGCTGGAAAGGGGCATGTTTGGAAACGGGAATTCCACATTCCAGTCTGGTCCATGATTAACTTGCTATTGAATTAAAAACTCTATTCTATATATTTCGGAAACTGATAGTGACATTGAATTCAAACTTCAATGCCAGAGAAATCATGGGCCTGAATAGAACGCGGAATTCTCGATTCCCATACAAACCTCTTACAGACATTTTTCTTATTGTTAGGTCTTAAAGATTTGTGATTGTGATTGTGAAATTGTGAAAATTTCTTCACTTAAGTTAGCCTTTGACTGATAGATAAAAATTTTAGTTTCGAGTGTTATGATTAATGGTTACCTTAATGGTTTTATTCCATAGCTTGCCAAACTTGCAAACTTTTTTTTTACTTACTCCGTACATAATTTGTACCCTCCATAGGAACCATTAATGGAAGAATATAGCATTGTAGCTCAAGTATGGAAATTCAGTCAAACGGATATGTGTGAGCTTGCTAGGAACAGCGTTCTAATGAGTGGATTTGAGGAAAAGGTAATTATGATTGTTATGATTTAGCCTCTTACCGGATCAATCAATCAATCAATCAATCAAATAATCAATCAATCAATCAATCATTACATTATTCGATTTTTACCCAGTCAATCAATTTTTAATTTGCTTCATAAATCAAACCTTACCGATGACTGAGTTGGCCAGAACTGACTATAACTGATGGTGCATTCCTGGAGAAGCCACTGTTAAAAGGAATCAACACAATTTTCCATCCATTTCACACGATGCCGGCACAATTTGAGGAATAGGATGAATAATGTGACGGTAGCAGAATTTTGGCTAGCATTCACACGATATTGGGACCTGGGACAATCGAAAAACGGTAGGAAATCTGACGGCAAAATATTCGTTGCGATCTTCCTGAGAATTTGATGCCAAGTGTCGAAAGATTTTTTCTAAATGTGCTGATTAGGGTTCCGCTTTCAAAATATATTGTTTTCAAAGTCTACGGGCATAAAATGTGCTCTTGTCGTGTGAACGAGAGGCCTATCTGTAACATTTTCAGGCCTGACTGTCACATTTTCAGGTCTGTCTGTCACATTTGTCACCCGTTTCAGACTGCGTCGGTATTATATGAACGCAGCCTGAATTTAACGTTTCTCTTCCAAAAGGTAAAGCAGCACTGGCTTGGTGAACATTTCCAAGAAGAAGGACATTCCGGAAATGACATTGCCAAATCAAATGTGCCAGATATTCGTGTCTCATTTCGCCATGAAACGTTACTTGCAGAACTGAAGATTCTAGAGTCAGGAGCAACGGGTAGTAGGAGTCCCAATAATTAAAGAACAATCGATGTTTTTCTGCGTTTGCTGCGCATAATCAAATTATCAGAATATCTTGATGACTAGTTTCATGACGCCGTTGGTTGCCTTGATAGCTCTGTCAAGTTAAAGTGGCAGGATCACATGACCGTAAAGAAACCTGTTATCTCTGCAATCTACATTGTTGCCCACACGTGGCCATTGTGTTCTGCGGAGCAAAGGCTTCAAATCTTTAAAAAGCTGGGTATAAAATTCTATGACCTATTTCTTTGAACTGAACGGCTTTAAAGAAACTTGAACTATTTTACAGTAAATCTGCCGTTAGACTTTTTTAAAATCTTCAATATTTTCAGAATTACAGCGTTTTTCTTCTGTTTTACAAATTCAAGGAAATTTTTGATAAAAACGTAGAACTATCGAAATTTCTAAACCAGTTGACGAAAGATCAAATAATTTTCAAGAAAACCATAGTTTATGGATGCCTACAATATGGTATGAAGCAAAATTCTTTCACTCTTCTGGTTTGTCATTCAGAAATTTGATGACGTCACATCATAAAATGAGCCAAAATGTAAAATAGGCTGTAATTTCGACAAATAATCAAGATTTCTAAAAAGTCCAACGGTAGAATCATAGAACAATGGCTGAAGTTCCTTTCAAGTCATTCAGTTTAAAGAAATAGGTCATTGAATTTTACACCCGGCTTTTTCCGCAGATTTAAAGATTTGGAACCTATGCTGTTCTGCGCAGATTTTGATGGATGGGGTGAATCCACACTAAAGTTACTTCTAAAATTCCACAAATATCTCTGCAATCGCACAACATACGAGTGTTTTGTTTGTTTCTCTACAATGTACAAGAGTCCATCTTTGAAAAAACACTTTCATTTTGAGAAAAGTAGTGGAAAATCACTGTAATATGGCCTATCAAAATACTGCAAAATCTTCGTTTCGAAAGTTTGTTTACATTACGTGACCCTGCCCCTTTAAGGATGTAACGATCAAAGAGCAAGATCTTTTGTGCAGATTTCTTTGTGATACATCTTTTCAACCAAGTGGTCTCGTTACTCTGCAATATTTCATCCGAATTACTGCATATGCAATTTCTGATTTCAAATTCAGATTTAGCACCCAGGGTTTAGTCTGGTTGCAAATTTTCTTGACCTTAGTATCCGCGATCTGATTTTATGACAATAATGAATTCGAAAATTTATGAGGGATGTAACGGTAAATATTGATCGAGAGTTCGAAGTTACACTCTGCTCGAATTTTTATCAGTAAGTCTAGACCTATTTCCTGGAGTCTCTTTTCCCTTTGCTGCTTGAATGGCGCTGTAATCAACAGTGACTCATAATGTTACTTTGAAAAACCTGACCCTATTCAGGCCCAAACTCTCCACACCAGTCAGATTGTGAGATTTGTGAACTTCTATGGTGACAGCAACTATGATGGAACTTTCAATTGATATCATTCGGATGAGATTCGAGATTCGAGGCTGTTATTCCATCGTAATCGACTGATTGATGCTGAAAATAAGGTCAGTTTTTCGTTGTTTCATCATGAATCCTTGTTGAGCAAATTTTGCCTCAGAGCTACAAGGGACTCATCGTTGTAAGTCTAGGGTAGGTCAACATTTGATTTGAGAGATAAATTGAATTGAATCTGAAAACTGAAAACAGAATTGAAAAAGTGAAAGTGGAAGCTGTACTTTCATCTCAAAAGATCCGGCTTAGCTGTCCATAATCTGACCATACATGATGCGGTCGTCTTCATCTTTGCTCCTGGGCAACGAAATTTATATCAGTCATGAGTCTTGCCATTCAAGATATTTAGTTTCATACCAGCTTCCAATCTGAGTTTATGTATATAATTGTAGTTAACATTTGATGACGATGAATGGATGAATGAATGAATTAATTAATTAATGAGTTAAATATAAATGAACGAGTGAGTGAATAAGTTGGTGACATTCATAAAGATTATTCTTATCTTTTAAAACATGTATTTCTACCAGAGTGCAGCTCAAGATTTGATGTTGGTATGAACAGCTTACAAATAAATTTATCCAATAAGTGTTTCATTTAGAAGCATACAAATATTAAACTATAATTTGTAATATTCACAAGTCCTGTTTTAAAGTATACACGAAGGACTGAAGAGTATTATTTTTATTTTGTTACTTTATTTAAAAAATTTCATTATTTTGCTTACTGTATTTAGTTTCTTAACGAAATACTTTTTACTTTCAGATTTGACATTGAAAAGTGAGCAAGTCTCAAATTGTTTAACTAGGTTCTCGTTAAAATTTACTCTTAACCCTGAATTTATTTTCTTTGTCGTTAGGAGCTTTTCTGCCCAATTTTAGTGGATCTTATTTTAGAGATTCTGCAGTTTTAGATATTAAATTAAAGTATGCAATTTAACTTTGTTCATGAGAAGGAAAGTAGAATTCATATAGTGATGATTACCATCATCATCATTGTCAATGTTTATCATAACTAAAAAGATTTCAATGTTTGTTTAATCGAATCTGTTTAGATATGGTTGAAAATTAAAAATAAAGTTAAGAATATTCAATGTTTTCCCGCATCTTTTCTCTGCACTGCTAGACGCCTGGCCTCATTCTAAGATGAGGAAATTTTCATCCAACCAAACGATCTCTAACTGCAATCGACCATGAAATATTGGCAGTGAATATTGGCAGTAAACAAATTTGCTTGCAAAATGCTTAATCCTAGAGATGAATGGAAAGTTTCATGCAACAAAGGCATTTTCATTTCACTTTCTGAAATTGAAGCCTGACAGAAGAAGTCTAGGTAAACTTCAAAGGCATCATCACACTTTAAGTCATATGAAAATTGTTCAATGCAAGTTTGATCCCCGTTGCGTTTTCATAGCATGGGACCATCCAAATTGGTTCATTAAATATGCTAGTATGTTGCACCAGCACCAGCCCGTAAGCTGAATCCTGGAAGGGAAACTGAGCTGTTTTCCAGATGCTGTAGCAGTGGCGTACCCAAGGGAGGAATGGGGGGGGGTCCGGACCCCCCACTTTTCAAAAAGTTGGTCCTCGAGATTCGCACAAAAAAGTAATAAAATTGATGGGGGGTAGACCTGCCAAGAAGTCGTCTCTGAGATTCTTGAAAAGCAAGCAAAGAATTATTTTTCAAGGGTTGGTAGCAAGGTTTTGGTTTCTAAGAAATGCTCCAACACTGCTGGAAGAGGCATTCTAAGCCAATCATGTCACTGCATATCTTTAAAAACTTTCCTGGGGTCTTGCCCCCCCCCCAGACCCACTCACTTCAATATCCCTTGTTATCTTGGCTTGAACTTGCTGCTGGCTATAGGGATCCCTGTTTGCTGCCATTGTTAACACCACATCAAAATGCGATCTGAAGAGTCTGTACCATAACGTGTTGCAACAACAATTTCTTTTGCTGAAGCTTCTTGCAAAAAGTGATGCCATCGACCGACTAGACAATTATAAAGTAATGAAGGGAGAAATTTCCTCAAATATTAAGATCGAAGGACCTGATGGACCAGTGGCAAATCATTTTGCAATGAAGCTTAGAGAAACACTTTGTAATTTGTACTTGATATGTTGGACTGTTCGCAACTAAATAACTTTTCTTCTTTCACTTTATTAGAGTAATGTCTAATGATGTGTATAAATTATCACTGCAAATTTAACAAAACGACCTGCCTATTTGGTGCTGATTGCAGCTATGTTTGCGATGCAAGATATAGCTAAAAAGGGCGTTTCCCTCATTTTCCAAGCCTCTGAAGGGCGTGGTCACTAAAAATTTTCTGGTGCTACGCCCAGACCCCTCACTCTTCAAGTGCTGCGTACGCCTCTGTGCTGCAGGTGTAAGTCCGAATGCAACTTATTCGTAATGTGTGCTATTTCATATCTTTTTAATTCTGATCCGTGAACCACTGTAACAGTCCCCTTTTTGTTGTTGTGTTGTTTTTGTGTTGCATCGTGTTGTCACTTTCATTGTTGTCAGTGTTTTCAGAACGATTCGAAAAGCGAGTTCACATGAGGTGACACATCTTCCTTTATCAACAACTTGACGTGCTCAAATCTGCTTGGCTGAAGGGACGAAGGTAAGATGAATTTGCTACAAATTTCTTTGGACTTGTTTTACTTGCATGAGGCGAGAAGAAAAGTGAGTGTCGTAGAAATTTGTTGTCTTTGTAGGGCCCTTCTGACACCTCTGACGTCTGACAGTCTGAGTTATAGGCCTTTTATTTAAGTCCCAAATCCGGACTGAAGTGAACGTTTACCCCACAAGGTGAAAGATGTGGTAATGTAATCTTTTGTTTACTTGTTGGATAGTCTTTGATTGCATGATTTTCGTAGGAATGGCAAGATGCATTGAAGCAAAAATCTCAACAAGAACACGTCAGATACTTCCAGTCACTATAAAGCAAGAACCATTGGAATTTAAATGTTCATCATGCCCAGAAAGTTTTGAAGATGCCGATAAACTTGCAGAGCATCAAAAAATTCATTGTGAAGATTACTTTGAAAACCAAATTCAACAGTCAAAGGTATGAATGAGCAGTTGACGACTGCATTCTCTGTATAGGATCAGGAGGGTCCCCCCGTGCCCATGGAAATGTCAATGTCTTGCCCATGAATGTCCATGTTCCATCATGCGCAACTAGAAACACAATGTACACTCACCGAATGTGTGTTGTTTTATTTCTTTTGTGTCATATCTTCTGTCAGTGCCATCTTGACTGACTGCGCACAAAAGAAATAAAACAACACACATTCGGTGAGGGTACATTATGTGTTTCTTATTGCGCATGGTTCTATGGCAAAATTTATTTACAGAAAAATCCACAAAAAATTGTCAATCCAGGGACATGCTGCCATGCCCATGATGGTTGTCCATGGATTTACGATGCAAGTCATAGATTGGAGTTATTGATCATGGAACTTGCTTCTTATTCACTGAATTTGTGGGTTGCATGTGATGTTTGTTGGTTTTGTTAGTTATTTGCCTTTTGTTTGTGTATTTCCACCAAAAAGTCCAATTTCCTGTGTATAATTAATAGGTTGCTGTAGTTTTAAATTTCCATCACCTTCAGTGTCATTTTGTAAGCTGTGATGTTTCCTGTCATTATCACTCTGATCATCAAATTTTGGGCTTAGGCCTGTCTCCTCTGCTGTCTCCTTTCTTACAAATTTCTTTCATTGATATTATCTAAGATTATACTCAGAAGCGCCGGGAAGGGGGGGCAAGGGGGGGCGGCCGCCCCTCCAATGTTCTCCAGGACCATTTTTCTAATTCTCCTAATTCCGGCGTAAAAATTTCGGGGGGGGGTAAGGCCGATGATCTTGGCAATTATAACTTGTACGAGAACAAGATTCTACAATCTTGCCACCTCAATTGCATTTTCCCCCGATCTGTACGGCATTGACTCGAAATTTTTCTCATGGCGAAGCCCCCAGGTTCCCGTTCTACGTACGCTCCAAGCTTGCATATGTCATCAAAATAGCTTGTTGAGGACGTAAGTCGAGATCTTTTTCACGAACGAGGAGAAAGAAGTTTGGTAGTTGCGTAGGTGGTGCATGGTAAGAATCTTTCGGCGAAATACTGGACAGTGACCGGGAGACTTCTTCTAAGCCATAGCATAAGTTGGCTCCTAGAGAACTTTTCTAGACAAACTATTATAGCATTGTCCAAGACTTACATTTTTTGAGGCCTTGGAAGTTGGGTTGTGAGGACCGTTAGGGACCATTCTAGGAGAAAGTAAAGTGTGTGTGCGCAAAAATTTTCCTGCGGAGGTGATCCATTGAAATTGTTACAAGATTGTGAAGGTTTCCCCTTTGGTCTTCGTGAAGATTGCATGTAGGATATAGGCAGTCTAAGCCAAAGAATATCATGCTTAAAAATTTTACGGGAGATGCTAATTCAAATAACTGTTGCGAAGTGATCAACAATTCCAATGCAGCACAGGCTGAAATGTTATCGGTAGAAGTGTTCTGGGCCAAAGTAAAGAGTTAATCTACAAAAATTTTCCTGTGGGCTTTGCCCCCAGTATTTACTGGGTTTTGAAGTTTCTGCATAGCCCGATGGCCTCTTTTTCACAAACCATGAATATTACTTCATATTTCTGAATCTGAGAGTACACGATAGCCTTGTGACAGATTTCATGACAGAGTGGCGTGCTGTAAATTGGTCACTGAATTATTTGGGAATCCAAAGGTTGGACGCTCGGTCTCCGGTTGGACGTCATTTTCTAATCGTGAACAGTGTTGTACCCTACTTGTGTTGTTTAACAGACTCATTTAATCTTTATTTCAGTCTTTGAAAAGGGCGCTGGTCGCATCTATAGCCAAGGTAGAGGGCGTGGTCTAAGAAAATTTTCTGGGGCTCCGCCCCAGACCCCGTCCTATTTTGCCCCTCCAATAAAAAATCCTGGCGGCGCCACTGATTATACTTTAACCAAGTTGCAAACATACTGTCCCTTTGCAAAGTATTCTGTTCTCAGTTTAAAGGCAGAGACTTTTTTGTCCATGGAAATGACATATACAAAATTTCACTACAAGACCATATCTGTGAGTATAAATTGTCTGTGACCAAATTTAATTCACAATTTCCATGGATGGTCACAGAACTATGGACAAGACAGAAACATTTCCAGAGACAAAACAGAGAGAGGGAGGGGCTTCAATATTTAGCTTTGAAAAGAAGAATAGGTGGCATAAACTTGCTTTGGCTTCCCTATTAGTTACTTTATGAAAGGAGTTTTGACAAAGGAAGCGCAATTTAAGTTTCCAGAACCCTTCCCCACTACTTTGTATCTTGAAAGCAGTCTCTGTCACTCATGTCTCATTCAATTCCCACCCTGACCATCCCCCTGGGTAGCCAGGGAACAAAAATTTTATGCGCAAATGCCTGCTGGGCTCTGAGAAAAGGCACATTCTCATTTGCTTTATGATCAAAAACAGTTATGTCAAGTGCTCTGGGAAAAATTGACAGTCAAATGCCCTGGGCACCAGGAATTTTTTATGTGCAAATCCCCCTGCGACAAAGTTGAGCTTTACAGAATAGATTTCTTTGTCAATCTGTGTTTGTGAAACAAAGGAGCGCTGATAGTTTTCACTTTCTAGGCAGTGGCGCCGCCAGGATTTTTTATTGGAGGGGCAAAATAGGACGGGGTCTGGGGCGGAGCCCCAGAAAATTTTCTTGGACCACGCCCTCTACCTTGGCTATAGATGCGACCAGCGCCCTTTTCAAAGACTGAAATAAAGATTAAATGAGTCTGTTAAACAACACAAGTAGGGTACAACACTGTTCACGATTAGAAAATGACGCCCACCCGGAGACCGAGCGTCCAACCTTTGGATCCCAAATAATTCAGCGACCAATTTACCGCACGCCACTCTGTCATGAAATCTGTCACAAGGCTATCGTGTACTCTCAGATTCAGAAATATGAAGTAATATTCATGGTTTGTGAAAAAGAGGCCATCGGGCTATGCAGAAACTTCAAAACCCAGTAAATACTGAGGGGATCTGGGGGCAAAGCCCACAGGAAAATTTTTGTAGATTAACTCTTTACTTTGGCCTAGAACACTTCTACCGATAAGATTTCAGCCTGTGCTGCATTGGAATTGTTGATCACTTCGCAACAGTTATTTGAATTAGCATCTCCCGTAAAATTTTGAAGCATGATATTCTTTGACTTAGAATACCTATATCCTACATGCATTCTTCACGAAGACCAAAGGGGAAACCTTCACAATCTTGTAACAATTTCAATGGATCACCTCTGCAGTAAAATTTTTGCGCACACACACTTTACTTTCTTCTAGAACGGTCCCTAACGGTCCTCACAACCCAACTTCCAAGGCCTCAAAAAATGTAAGTCTTGGACAATGCTATTACAGTTTGCTTAGAAAAGTTCTCTAGGAGCAAACTTCGCCATGAGAAAAATGTCGAGTCAATGCCGTACAGATCGCGGGAAAATGCAATTCAGGTGGCAAGATTGTGGAATCTTGTTCTCGTACAAATTATAATTGCCAAGATCATCGGCCTTACCCCCCCCACCCCGAAATTTTTACGCCGGAATTAGGAGAATTAGAAAAAAGGTCCTGGAGAACATTGGAGGGGCGGGCGCCCCCCCCCTTGCCCCCCCCCTTCCCGGCGCTTCTGTTTCTAGGGTCGGAGAAAGTCATTAGGATCAGCAACTGCTCAGATTTCCTATTCTTCGTATTGTCATTATTACCCAATCAGATGTGTGACAGGCTGCCTTCAAAGATGCCCTGTTTCTGTTTCAGTTGATTGTTCAACCTATCAAATCTGAAGAAACTGCAGAATCGGAGTCAAACTGCAGAGCTGATGTGCAAGAACAATTTAATGATACTCAGAAAAGCAGTTTCTGCATCAAAACTGAGAGAAATGATAATGTTGAGGAAAATGGTGAAGTTAGTGAATTAGGAAATATTTTTGATCTTGTTGTTGAGGTAGACCGTGTTAGGTTTGAAGAGAACGAAAAGGATGAAATCGTTGAGGAGCCAAACAAAACTGAAAATAGCCCAGTAGAGTCCGAGAATTCTGAAGATGAAAGGTGGGACTCTGAGGAATCCGCAAGCTGGGAAGGGTCAGATGCAAATCTGTCTGACACATTGGATGAATCATATGAGTCTGATGCTGCAAGCAGATTTAAAGGTATTCAGTGTGAGGGGACAGAAAATGCTGAAAATAGAGGACCAACTAAAAAAATCACGGGAAGTGGGAAACAGGTGACAAAGAAAAAGAAAAATCGGCATTTTGAATGCAATGTATGTGGCAAAACATATGCTAATGGAGCTGGTCTGTGGTATCATTATTCGGCTCATACTGATTCAAGGCCATATGAATGTGAAATTTGTGGAAAGGGCTTTAAAACAGGATATCAGTTAACAGTGCATGCAGAAAGTCATTCTGAAAGGCGCCGTTACAAATGCACTATCTGCACGAAAACATACAGAAACAGATCTGGTCTTTGGAGTCATATGTTTACACACAAAGAAGGGGAATCTTTCAACTGCCAGAATTGCAGCAAGTCATTCAAAGGCAAGGCACACTTGAACAGACATCTGCTATATCATCACAATGAAAATAAACCACACCAATGCGTAACGTGTCATAAAACTTTCGTATCTCAATCTGATTTGCGGAGGCATAATGTGAGACATACCAATTTGAGACCGTATAAATGTGAAATCTGCGGAAAAGGATTTAAATGCAAAGGGACAATGAACATACATGTGCAAATAACACACAGTGATGCAAAACCATTTAAATGTCATTGTGGAAAGGAATATAAAAGGAAGAATCATCTTGAAACACACCAGTTGTCTCATGATAACATACGACCTTTTAAATGTGACAAATGCGACATGACATTCAGTCAAAAACAAATTTTGACACGACACCAATCTGTGCATACAGATGAACGTAAATTTCAGTGTGATTTGTGTGGGAAATGTTTCAAAGATAAAAATGAATGTCGAAGGCACCGCTTCTTGCACAGCGAAGAAAGACCTCATGCTTGTTTAATTTGTGGGAAAAGATTCAAAAGAAGGGCAAACCTAGCAATACATAAAAACCTGCATCGCGAGGACAGACCTTTTGAATGCGAAATTTGCGGGGCAGCTTTCAAGTCGAAATATGCGTTGAAAAAGCATATGCTTGTCCATCAAGACGAAATGAATTTCCAATGTGAGATTTGCAAGAAAAAATTCAGAAGGAAGACTGATCTCCATAAGCATGGATTTAATCATGTTGAACAAGAAAATAAACCATGCAAATGTGCTATTTGCGGGAAAGGGTTTAGTAACAACACTACATTGAATAAACATCAACTTGTTCATACTGGTGTAAGAGCTTTTAAATGCCAAAAATGTGGCGCTGCTTATAAATCAGCATCACATCTTAATAGACATGATCAAGCAAAGCACGGTGAAGATGAAGGAGTCGCGAGTTTTCAGTGCGAGACATGCGAGAGAGTGTTTGATAAACGCGGCAGCCTTAGAACACACGAGAAAACCCACGGAAGGAAAGCGAAGTTTAAATGCAAGGTTTGCAACAGGACTTATAAGTTGGAGCATAAGCTAAAAAAACATGAGCGCACACATACGTCAGAATCAGATTCTGAATGAGGCTCACGAGGACGAGACTTTTCATGTGCGTCTTTGAACAGATGGAGAGATACTCTTCTTTGATTAGTTTTTTTCAAGATTGAAGGCCTTTTTATACTTTGTCAAATATCGTTATTTTCGTATTTCAAGTGCCAGAAAAAGTAAACAGATTTGGTGTTGTCGAGTAATGAAAACTCAACTTTAGTCAATGGTTAATCATTGTCAAAAATATTGTTTAAATCAAATTTCAAGTTATGGTTGAAAATTTATATATGATGAAGAATATTCAATGTTTCCCGCATCTTTTCTGTGCACTGCTAGATCTTGCTCTTGTGCTGGTCTAGTGCAAGGAAATTTTTACCAAACATTCACTGAATGTCATTGTGCTTGAATTGCTGGAAATGAATTCGTCGATATTTAACTGACGCTTGTAAATTCTGTGTGGAGCTGAAGGAGGAATTTTGATCTTTCAAATGCAATTTCGTTTTGTGTTCTGAAATTGAAGCCAGACAGAATTCCCCAGGAGGAATACTCTTTAGAGTTAAAGGGAAAGGGATCCATGCAAATATTTTGGGCCCGAAATCTTACCTTTGATCAATATTTGGGGTCTGCAAATGATAGCAAGACAAAAATATAATATTGGGGTCCACAAATCTGAAGACAGGGAGATTCATTACAGTGGCCCGGTAGGTAAGCAAATGCATTTCTGCGTAGTGGCTGCAGATATAAATAGTGACAACATTTTCGGGTATCCAGAACATTAGACTCAGTATTATTCAAGTAAAGAAATGGTGGCATTGAAATATACCTCACATCGTATTCTCGGCCATATGAACCTGCGAAATGATTGTTTCAGTGCGACTCTATTCCCACTTGCTTTTTCATAGGACATGATTATTTAGATTTGTCAACAAATTTCAGGTCTCATGTCTACAGAGTTCGTGAGTCACCACAATATTCTCTTTGATTGATTGTTGTTGTTGTTGTTGTTGTCGTTGTTGTTGTGTTTCAAATCAGTTCAACTCATTGAACTGTGGGTTCAACTTCGTCCAGCCAGCCAGCCAAATGCAGCAGCTTGCTTGTATCTGTGAAACTGAAGGGATTAATAAGGTAAGGTGCACGAGCTTTCGATTGAAAAAGCTCTTTCGATCTCTTTCATACCTATGCATAACACAACAACAGTCCACAAGGCCATCACCAAGGAACATAACAGAAATTTATTTCTGTAGCCCATGATATCAGAGATGGTACCATCAACCAAACGGCTGTTTGTGCCACCTAACGAAAATTATGTGAGTGACGTGCGCGTGCCATAAATCAAGGCATGTGTGTAAAACGAACGAACATTGATGCTGAGACATCTCTGCTCCATATAAATAAGTTCTAAGGGTGTCCAGGCAGGGTGCATTTGGTGCCCCCGCCAGACTCGGACTGGAAAGTTTGTATCTTACACGGGCAAAGTTGCCAAGTCGAGATGGCCTAAGTATGACTGCGTGGAAAATTTGCGGTGGAGAATGCTGAGAACAATAGATTAAAGCAATAGATTCTTTCTTTTATTGGCAACTGCGTGGTCAAGGTTGAAAACCACGTAACTTACGTTCCTGTGTGCACAATATCTTGCATGCCCAGTACCAACTTTCCAGTCTATGGTGCAATCCTTTCATATACTTTTGATACCCCAAAGAAAGTCAGGTCTTTATCCATACATGATCCATCCCTTTCCTGCATGAACTAATAAGATAACACTGAATTACTGACCATGGCAGGGTTGAATTCACAAAAGCACATTTTTAAGCCATGAGTAACATGAAATGTATTTGTTCGTTACTCTTAGAGAGGAAATTCCTTACCCCCTTTAGAGGGGAGATTACATAACCCTTTAGACTCATTTCAAAGTGCAGCAATTTTCATTTCAATGACACAATGCAGCTTTCTTCAGTTATTAACAAAACTTTGATTGATTCTAATGCTTCAAGTGTTCTCCTGAAAACGAATCTTCAAATTGGCCAATTCCCCTTTGGTCCACCAGAGAAATGGCATTTTGTACTTTTTCTGCTCTTTGTGGCAAAAAAATTTGATTGCATGGTTTTTATAGAAATGGCAAGATGCATTGAAGCAAAAATCTCATCTAGAAAACATCAGATACTTCCAGTCAATATAAAGCAAGAACCATTGGAGAATCATCCATCTTTCCAATGTTCATCATGCCCAGAAAGCTTTGAAGATGCTAGCAAACTTGCAGAACATCAAGGAATTCATTTGGGAAATAACTTTCAAAACCAAATTCAACAGTCAAAGGTATGTGTGAGCAGTTGACTGCATTCTTTATGCCGCTATTGTCTTATAACCCCAAGAATTCACCCCCACACTGATATAGGTGGGGCCATGGTTGAACAATTCACCCCTTATTCACTGAAAATTGTATCCTGGGGAAATAGGGACACCTGGGGTGATTTGCTTACACTTTTAAGTTTAAACAGCACCTGTGCTGTAGAGTATTTCTATCTAAAGATGCACCAAGGAAGAATCTGGAACAAAAAAGCTAGTTAAAATGTTGTCATTGCTTGAGCAATAGAATTGCTATTCTTGTGTCATCACTACTTTGATAAGTTGATGAAATGCACAGTAAATGGTACGTCAGGAGTTCTATCTATGCCCTGCATAACATGCCATAGCTTTAAATGGGGTCAAATGTGAGCTATCACCTCCCATTCACAGAAAATGATGCCCCAGAGGCCACGGCATCATTCTCTTTCACTCAAGAGAAAAAATAAGAGACCATTCATATGTCCAGCTTTTCCTGGGGTGAGGGTTGGGGCAACACAAAGATAGCTGTGTTATATCAGCTTTATTTGCTTTCTTGTTTATCACAGAGGGGAAGGGGGAGGGGCTTCAATATTAGCTTTGAAAAAAAGAAGAATAACATAAACTTGCTATGCCCACCCAAGTAATTATTGCATGGCAGGTGTTTGAACAAAGGCGATGCAATTTAAGTTTCCAGCAATCTTCCCCACCATTTTACATGTTGAAAGCACTCTATCACTGATCTGATTGTCCACAACAGAGTCCCAACAAAGTTGAGCTTAACAGAATAGATGTCTTTCTGAGTCGGTGTATTTAAAAAAAATGAGCACTGGTTATTCTTGACAGTGGCGTGGTGGTGCATTAGGCCATTAGTGGAGTAGGGGGATTGCAGCCCAATTGTATCTATTTTCTAATTCTAGAGCCAACATGCCAATTGCATTGGTCAGATTCCATTCTCTGTTGAATTGATAAAGTTGGTCACACAATCATCTTTGCTTCTGAGTTTTCAATCAAAATGCCACCCCAAGCCTTCCTTCACTCATTGCTGATCTCAAATTGGTCTTCTTGAGTTTCAGCTTAGAAAATATGGTAAACAGGCAATGGTTGGGGGCACCTTAGAGCCCCTAATCATTGGGGCCCATAGTGGCGCGCCCTAAGGGCAACCACTGCCGGCCATGCCATTGATTCTCACTCTATGGTTATAGAAAGTCATTAGGGTCAGCAACTGCTGAAATTTCCTATTCTTTTTATTGCCATTTTACCCAATCAGATGCATGACTGACTGCCGCTAAAGGCCAACTGTTTTTGTTTCAGTTCATTGCTCAACCTATCAAATGTGAAGAAACTGCAGAATCAGAGTCAAACTGCATAGCTGATTTGCAAGAACACTTTAATTATATTCAGGTTCAAAAGGAAAACAATTTCTGCATCAAAGCTGAGAGAAATGATATTGTTGAGGAAAATGGTGAAATTAGCAAATTCGAAAATATTTTCGATCTTGTCGTGTTGGTGGACCGTGTTAGGTTTGAAGAGAAGGAAACAATTGAACCAAATGGAATTGAAAATTCTCAGGAAGAGTCTGAGAATTCTGAAATATCAGACTCTGAAGGATCTGCAAGCTGGGAAGAGTCGGATGCAGATCTGTCTGACACATCAGATGACTCGTACAAACCTGATTGTTCAAGTGAATTTGGAGATGTTCAGTTTGGCGAGACAGAAGACACTGAAAATGAAAGATTGAATCAAGAAGGCAACCAAGTTCGACGCAAAAAAGGGACAAAGAAGAAGAAAAGGCAAAATCTTGAATGCAGTGTATGTGACAAAGTATATACAAGCAAAACTGGTCTGTGGTACCATTATTTAGCACATACCGATTCGAGGCCACATGAATGCGAGATTTGTGGAAAGGGTTTCAAATTAGGATACCAGTTAACACTGCATGTAGAAAGTCATTCTGAAGGGCGCCGCTACAAATGCACTGTCTGTGGGAAAACTTACAGAAACAGATCTGGTCTTTGGAATCATATGTTTACACACAAAAAGGGGGAGTCTTTCAAATGCCAGAATTGCAGCAAGTCATTCAAAGTCATGGCACACCTAAAAAGACATATGCGATATAACCACAACGAAAATAAACCACACAAATGCAAAACTTGTCTTAAAACTTTCGTGTCTCAATCTGATTTGCGAAGGCATAATGTGATGCACACAAACTTGAGACCGTATAAATGTGAAATCTGCGGGAAAGGATTTAATCGCAAAGGGAACATGAAGTTACACGTGCAAACGACACACAATGATGCAAAACCATTTAAATGTCATTGTGGAAAGGCATATAAAAGACCTCGTCATCTTAAAGTGCATCAGTTTTCTCATGGCGGCAAACGACCTTTTAAATGTGATAAATGCGATATGACATTCAAACAAAAACCAAATTTGATAAGACATCAATCTGTGCATACGGATGAACGTAAATATAAATGCGATTTGTGTGGGAAATATTTCAAGGATAAATATGATTGCAAAAGGCACTGCTCTTTGCACAACGAAGAAAGATTGCATGCTTGTCCAATTTGTGGAAAAAGATTCAAAAGAAGAACAAACCTAACAGTACATAAAAACTTGCATCGCGAGGACAGACCTTTTAAATGTGAAATTTGCGGGGCAGCTTTCAAGTCGAAATCTGTGTTGAAAAGCCATATGCTTATTCATGAAGACGAAATGAATTTCCAATGTGAGATTTGCAAGAAAAATTTAGAAGGGGATTTCAACTTCATAAGCATAAATTTAATCATGTTGAAGAAGAAAATAAACCATGCAAATGTACTATTTGCGGGAAAGGGTTTGTCGACAATGCATCATTGAAAAGGCATGGATTAGTTCATGGTGGTGTGAGAGATTTTAAGTGCCAAAAATGTAGCTCTGCTTTTAAATCAGCATCACAACTGAAAAGACATAATGAAGCTAAACACGGGGAAGATGAAGGAGTCACGAGTTTTGAATGCGGGAAATGCGAGAGAGTATTTGATAAACGCAGCAGCCTGAAAACACACGAGAAAACCCACGGAAGGAAAGCGAAGTTTAAATGCAAGATATGTAACAGGAAATACAAGTTTGAACATAAACTAAGAAGACATGAGCAAACACATACGTCAGAATCAGATTCTGAATGAGGCTCACGAGAACGAGACTTCATATATGAATCTTCGAACAGCTGCAGAGATATTCTTTTTAAGCTAGGTTTGTCCTCAAGATTGAAGGCATTTTTATACTTTGTCAAATATTATGATTTTCATCTTTCAAGTAACATTAAAAGTAAACAGATTTGGTTTGGTGGAATGATGAAACTCAACTTTAGTCTGTGGCTAACCATTTTCAAAGTTTTCCTCCGTGAGGAATTTGATCGATCAAATCCATTAACAGTGGCATCGTGGGATCATCATTTCTTGGGAGGGGCCGAAAGTTAGGGTTTTCCGACAAAGAGACGTTTTTCCGACAAAGGTTAAATGGGAAAATAACGGATAACAGTTGCCAAATCTCTTTGAACTGTAGTGATTTCGAGGATCCATAATAGCTAAGAATTTACGAAAGTACTGAGCTGCCCCGTTGACCTGTTGAGAGGTTATTCGTTTTGAGAGTGGGGCTGAAACTAGGTGCGAGTGGGATGAGGCAATTGTGGGTCCGGGGGCTCACCCCCGGGGACATTTTTTGGGACCACACCCTTTAGATCGTTGGAAAACCCTTCTTTAGTGAAGAATGGACCACTTTCACAATGACGTCAATTCTTTTTAAACACTTCCAGCAACATCACTTGCCTCGATATCTAAATCTCAAAAGTGTGCATTGCTCTCAGAAACGCATGACATAGTTTTGGTATTTTGCAACGTTGTGATATGATGTAGATTTCTCAGTGTACCGGGAATCACATCTTATTATTTTACCTCGAAATGAATTTAATTGTGAAACTGGTCTATTGCAATTGGTTTTTCCTGGGAGATTACAAGAGCGGAAACTGCCGAATTTCCAACAAAATTTCATTGTGGGAGGCCTTGTTCCTCTTAGACCCCCTCCGGCCCCGATGCCACTATCTATCAAGATATTATGATCGAGAAAAACTTTTCCCGGCCTCATCATTCAACTTTGCATGGTCTCAAGAGGCTCTGGTACCCTACCCAGGGTAGGACTCATAAAACCACTTGCTGGATGCTGAATTTGTGAGTCATAGTTCCTATTTGTGTTCTGTTGCTGTTGCTGTTGCATCAGAAAAGGAAAAAGTTCAAGCCATGACTGAAGTAGCAGTGACTCAGGCAAGTGTTGTCAGTGTTGTGCAGCCAAGCCAAAGCGAAAACTAGCCAATGGAACTAGCTTGCAGTTGCAAAACTGCAGGGACGGTGAAGGTAAGATGCATTTACTTTCTATTTCAACTACTGTACTGCTTTGATACAAATTCCTAATTTGAATCAGTTATGTTCTTAGCCTGCTTGCAGAACTGGCAGAACTCTTGATAGTTCTGCATGGAGGAGGCTGCCCTAGTCTAGGCCTTTTTTTGATGAAAATAACCTTTCAAGGAAAATTGACTGTGACACGTGCTGCACCATACTAGGGACGAATCCAGCCCAAAGTTGAAGGGGGGGCAATTTGCAGCATGGGCACCAAAAACATAGTGAAAAGTAAGTGTGTCAAAGGCGCGCATAAAGTTTTAGGCCTTTTTTCAGGAAAAATTATCAGGTTGTTTCCCACATTCAGAACGAAACATGAAAAAAGAGCGCTTTTGGGTCAGGATAAGGGGTGCCCTTCGCACCAAGCTGAGTTTTCATGACGAAGGGGGGCAGTTGCCCCCAACTGCACCCCCTAAATCTGCCACTGCCCTAAATCTGCCACTGCACCATGGTAACTGATCTATGTCAACAATAAATACTGGTAAGCTAGAATAACCATTCCCTTGAAGGTATTGTGGTGCATTTTAATGTAATCCTCTAACTTGCAACCAGAACAGTCAGTAGGAGCCAGACTCTGCCAGGCATACATCTTTCCATGCGCTGACTTTGGAATCTTCATCCTTTACAACAAGTTTTCATGTTGCTAGCAGTGTGGTCATAGTGATACAGAGTTAGAGAACCTACCAGGATTTAACCATGAAAATGACTCAGGGTGTAAAGTTTCACCCAGAAAGATTTTACACACTCAAATCCATTGTAAATCTTTTAACTTTACATTGTTTAAAATCAACATCACTTGCTAACAGTTTAAAACATGTAGGTAGACTAAAGTTTGGATACTAAATCCGAATCAGGGCTTGATATTTACCTATGAACACCTGGAAGAAATTTGTTCAACTCCCAAAAGGAGGCTGCATAACTGAAGTGGTGTATCTGAAGGAAATCCCAAATCAACTATCAAGCAAACTTTTGATTCTGATGAATACCTAGAGTGTCATCTCCTTGAATCTTCAAATTTCCAGTTCTGTTTTTGTCCACCTAAGCAGTTTAATCTATATTGTTAACTTGTTTGTGGCAAAACTTTGAATGCATAATTTGTTCTCTGGTTCATAGAAATGGCAAGATGCATTGAAGCAAAAATCTTGAGAGCACATCATATTCTTCCAGTCAATATAAAGCAAGAACCATCAGAGTATCATCCATCTTTTCAATGTTCATCATGCCCAGAAAGTTTTGAAGATGCCAGCAAACTTGCAGAGCATCAAGAAATTCATTTGGGAAATTATTTTGAAAACCAAATTCAACAGTCAGGGGTGTGTATATTGCAGTTGACATTTGCATTTTTTATTTCAAGTATAACCTTATTCTTTTCCCAGTCATTTTTATCTCAAGTGTGACCTTATTCTTGTTTTATCAGAGAGGGATGGGTAGGGGCTTCAATATTAGCCTGAAAAAGAAGATTACCAATAACAAGGAACATAATCTTGCTATGGCCACCCCAATAATTTTCAAATGTTGCATGTATGGCATTTCAACTGAAGTCAATGTAAATCAAGTTCCCACAAACGTTCCCAATCACATGGTTTCATAAAAAGCTGTGTTTCTGTTTCAGTTGATTGTTCAGCCTATCAAATCTGAAGGAACTGCAGAATTGGAGTCAAACCACAGAGTTGATGTGCAAGAACAATTTAATGATACTCAGTTTCCAAAGGAAAACAGTTTCTGCATCAAAACTGAGAGAAATGATAAAGTTGAGGAAAATGGTGGAATTAGTGAATTAGGAAATATTTTTGATCTTGTTGTTGAGGTAGACCGCGTTAGGTTTGAAGAAAAGGAAACCATTGAACCAAATGAAATTGAGAATATTCAGGTAAGGTCTGAGAATTCTGAAAATGAAATCTCAGACTCTGAGGGATCTGCTAACTTGGAAAATTTGGATGCAGATCTGTCTGAAACATCAGATGACTCGTACAAACCTGATTCTACAAGTGAATTTGAAGATGTTCAGTTTGACGAGACAGAAGACACTGAAAATGAAAGAATGAATCAAGGCAACCAAGTTGGACGCAAAAAGGGGACAAAGAAAAAGCAACATTTTGAATGCAATGTATGTGGCAAAGCATATACAAGCAAAACTGGTCTGTGGTATCATTATTTAACACATACCGATTCGAGGCCACATGAATGCGAGATTTGTGGAAAGGGTTTCAAATTAGGATACCAGTTAACATTGCATGTAGAAAGTCATTCTAAAGGGCGCCCTTACGAGTGCAATGTCTGCACAAAAACATACAAAAACAGATCTGGTCTTTGGTCTCATATGTTTACACACAGAAAAGGGGAATCTTTCAAATGCCAGAAGTGCAGCAAGTCATTCAAGATCATGGCACTGTTAAAAAGACATATGAAATATAGCCACAATGATAATAAGCCATACAAATGCAAAAGCTGTACTAAGTCATTTATTTGTCTATCGGATTTTCGGAGGCATGATTTGGTACACACCAATTTGAGACTTCATAAATGTGAAATATGCGGGAAAGGATTTAATTGCAAATCGAACATGAACAAACACGTTCAAATAACACACAGTGATGCAAAACCATTTAAATGTCATTGTGGAAAAGAATACAAGCGACCACGTCATCTTGAGATTCATCAGTTATCTCATGACAACATACGACCGTTCAAATGTGGCAAATGCGATATGACATTTAGTCAAAAACCAAATTTGATGAGACACCAATCTGTGCATACAGAGGAACGCAACTTTAAGTGTGATATATGTGGGAAGTCTTTCAAAGATAAATATGAATGCAAAAGGCACCGCTCTGTGCATAGCGAAGAAAGACCCCATGCTTGTCCAATTTGCGGGAAAAGGTGCAAAAAAAGAGCAAACCTAACCAGGCATATTAGATCTCATCGCGAAGACAGACCTTATAAATGCGAAATTTGTGAGAGAGCTTTCAAGGTGAAACCTTTATTAAGAAACCATATGGTTGTCCATCAAGACGAAATGAATTTCCAATGTAAGGTGTGCAAGAAAAAATTCAGGAGGAAAGGCGATCTGCATAGGCATCGATTTAATCATGTTGAGCAAGAAAATATGCCATGCAAATGTAAAATTTGTGGGAAAGGGTTTGCTGACAACACAACTTTGAATAAACATCAAGTCGTTCATACTGGTGAAAGAGCTTTTAAATGCCAAAAATGTGGCTCAGCGTATAAGTCAGCATCACATCTTAAAAGACATGATCAAACAAAACATGGGGAATATGAAGGAGTCACGAGCTTTGAGTGCGGGAAATGCGAGAGAGTGTTTCATACTATTGGTGGCCTAAAATTGCACCAGAAATCCCACGGAAGAAAAGCTGATTTCCAATGCAAGATATGTGACAAGACTTTTAGGATGGAGTATAAGCTGAGAAGACATGAGCGCACACATACGTCAGAGTCGGATTCAGAATGACGCACACCAGAACAACTAGACTGTTGAGATGCAACCATGAGGACCCAAGGATAACAGAAATAATCCTTTTGAGCCGATTTTCACGTCAAGATTGAAAGCTTTTAAATTTTTTCAAGTACCATTAATTTTTCTTTCATGTACTGGTTGAGCCAGAAAAAATTTGCATTTTCGAAAATCCTCAGCACCAAGAGTACTTCACAGGTTTGAATGAATTCAAAGATTACAAATATAGTTAACTTCAACTTTACATAAACAATTTCCAAAGATTTGAAACCATAGGGCAATAAATGTGGAGAGGATCTCTCTTACACTTGAGAAATGCGTTTTTCGTTTTTCTTTATCATTTTATGTGGGGATTCCTGTATGATTTGATCAAGTATTGTAATTTTTTCAGTTATTTTGCAACCACGAGTTTTTTGTAAAGTTGACTTCTATCTGAAGTACTCATAAAAAGGTGTGTCACAGAAATACTCCGATATCTTGGCTGTCAAGCAACTATCGACTCATTTGAATCCATCCAGTAGACTTATGACGATGAATCTCGTGTTTCCCTGTGCTCTTTGGCTTGTTGATAGAGCTTCGATCAGCAGAGACTCATAATGTTACTCTGAAAAACCGGACCCTTTTTAGGCCCACACTCCGCTATTCCTTGATAGCAATCAGATTACAAGATTTGTAGATTACTATTGTTACGGTGTAAATGTGATAGAATTTTCGATTTCATTGAAGAATTGAAACCACTCTCACGGGATTTAGATTCGATGCTATGATTCCATCATATTTCCATAGATGGCTTGATGATTGCAAAAAATTGGGCCAACTTTTTCACTGTTTTGTTGTGAGTCCCTGTTGACCAAGGTTTACTGCAGGGATACAAGGTACTCATCGTCATAAGTCTATCCACCCATAAGTCTCTTGATGCTATGAATTTTCAAATGTAAGTGATATTTTGTGGCTCACTGGGTACTTTGTTTCTGATGATTTTCAAATGCATGATTTGCACTTGGATGATGGAAGCAAGGTTGCACTGACCTTTTATTGTTATCCCTGCCATTTTTAACCATGGAGTTTTTTACTTACATTTTTATCTCTTGCATGTAAATATTTTTATACTTGTAGTAAGCGATCTTTCAATTTCCTGATTAAATATTGTCAGTTTTAGTTATGAGCGTCATAATTATTCAGTGTCATAAACAGGACCAAGTAACAGAGGCAGATTTTATAAAAAGCAAGGCCGGTTGCCTTTTGATTGATATGCTAATAGACGTGTTAGCTATTCTCCAAAAGAGCCTGGATCGACCGTTGTTTTATACATTTTTAAACAAGACGTTCGATCGATTGGCGCTAGAGCTTCTATCACTATTGTGCACGTTCGAAAATTCTACCAAGTGCATCAAAAAATCGTTCGATTCAGATTCTTTCTTAGAGTGAGTAGCTAAAAGGTCCATTGCAGGCAAAAGGATTGATCTTACTCCTGTCAAAATCGACGAAGTATTCCTTGACATGCAGAGCAAAACAAAGTTGTACTTGAATTACTCCAAGACAATTAACAGTGAACTCCTTCCTAAGAAGCTACAAGTTTTTGTAAGTTGACTTTGGTCCTTAAGCTTGGTTTCCACTATGAGTTATCATGAGATAACATGAGAGAATTTTCGGTTTGAGATGGGTTAAGAATTAACTCATAGTGGAAACGCCGCGGAAAAATTATCTCACGAATTTTATCTCATGTTAACTCACGTTATCTCATGAGCTTGGAAACAAAATTTTTTATTTCAAGCTCATGAGATAACGCTGAGATAATTTTTTCAAAAGGTGCCGATAGATGGTGGTGGAATACACCCTTTCCGCGCCACTCATTAGTTATAAAAAGGACACTTCGTGCCGAACATTCACTCGGATCACATGCGAGGAAAAGCAGTTACAAAATGGTATCAATATCTTTACAAGAGAAAAAGCAACTTGCAGAAACAGTCAGACTTTTCCAGTACTCTACGATAAAGCGACTCTGTGGGATAATAATTCTTTTTCGTCGTCTGCTCAGGAGTAGTAACAACAGAGGTTGCACTTCCAGCAAATCTGCGTCCGCCACGTTGCAAGAAGACTGATAGGAGTTGTTTCGTGGAATTTTGGTGCTTGGTTTTTCTCAAGTGGAAACCGAACTAGCTTGTGGGTTAACTTTATAGTTAGCGAGCCCCAGCTCACGTTAGCTCGTGTTATCTCAGTGTAACTTGAAATTAACCCATGAGTTAATTTTCAAATTATCTCATAATTATCTCATGTTAGCTCATAGTGGAAACCAAGCTTTATTAATGAATTGAATTTGCACAGGTTTTAGTGTTTAATGAAGACCTAATTTCACAGTTTTAAAACACAACTCTTAATCCAGTATTTGTTGGTTTGTAGTGTTTGGCTAACTGTCTGATTGTGCATGCAAAAAAATGAGATTTTTCAGAGAATTTATTCGAATCTGTCGAGGAAAGAACGATGCACTTTTGGAATTATGGAAGAAGTCGTTGTGTACTTGTTTGTGAATTAAACTCTGATGTCCAAAGTCTAATCAAATGGATATAGTGCCCAGGTGGATTTATTTTCACTTCTGATCTGTTGTTAGAGCTACTCTCTATACGTAATACCTTCTTGATAAAATACGTTAACCTGGACGAAAATATTTTAGCGATGAACTCTTACGCATTTATGCCGTTTGTGTACACCAAGCTTTTACTATGGCGTTGGAGAAAATTTACAAATGATCCACTGGTAACAAGCCATTATCGCATGCACAATCAGTGAATTAGCCAATTGCATTTCAAGGCGTTCTGCACTGTTTTATGCAATTGCATTTGTCGCTCTGAATTCACGTACACTGCAGGGAAACAAAGGACTTATCTGATATGGCTACCTTTTGGCCATGCTCTACTCATCCAGGAGAATCGAATCAATATGGCTGCGGCCAAAAGAAGATTAGTTTTACGTTCGTTCACATGGTAAAGACAAATAGAGTTATAGATAGAATTTCGCGATCATTTCATACTCAAGCAGATTAGCCTTTAATTTGCAGGGCTAAATGAAATATTTAATGGACTAAGGAAAGTTAGTAAATCCTATTACTGTATTGTCGATATTCAACCAGGCATGTGACCGTATTATTTGAACTGTCCTATAGAGTTTGAGAACCGCATGTTGGCGGATTCTTTCTGTCAACTTTATTGATGATAAAATCACTTTATCGCGACACTTATATGTAAATTTAACAATTGGAACTTTAACAGAAAGGATCTGGTTTGAGAGAATTTCGGTGTAATAATGTAGGCTTAGGCAAACCGCCCAGGAGAGAAATTGGTTTTTACGGGAACTGATGATGTTATTCAGAGATCAGACAGAACGTGTCCTCAGTCCAATCCACGGAGCGTAATATCCAGTCCACGGAGAAGACACAGTACATTCAGCAACAAGCAGTGCAAGCATGTTTCTTTGGGTAACCATCCTGACTTTCATCACACAACTTTCTTGTGTTTATTCTTCCAATCCAGATAGTTGTAACTGCGGAAAAACCATCTGTCCAAGCACAAATAATTGCTTGCAAAATCGCATATTGGATGACTGCGGTTGTTGTTTAGTTTGTGCCAGAAAAGTTGGCGAGGTATGTGGTGGAAAAAGGAACATTTTTGGCAAATGTGGCGCAGGTCTAACATGTGATTTTGGGGAAAATGATCCTGGTAGCTATTTGAAGATTGGGTTTTGTGAGAGAAAACGTAAGTAGAAAGTAGAGAAAAATTACTTCCAGTTTCTGAAATTCTCGTTTTGTCCCTTTCGGGGGTTAACTTTTTGTCATTCCGTACTCTTATGTGTATCAGACAAAAAAAATGCTTTTAATCTCTCATTGTTTCGCTTTAGGGCCAATCTTCAAGTATTTGAAACCAACAGAATACATTCCTCGTATTGTCTGCCCAGTTAGTGAGCGAGTCTATCGCCCGAAGACTTTTATGTCTGGTTTACATTCCACTTTTCGACATACTCCAGTTCATGTTTTATCCTTCGGTGTGGAATCTATTCTATCCATCTAAGCTTACTAGACATGCAAGCAACATGAGCGCAGGAGATGCCTAGCGTTTAGGGGCCTTGCGGATTTTGCCCAAATGTGATGGCTTAAACTGCACGAATGGAGCCATAAACGCGATGAATATTCCCTTATCAGGGTGGCTGCAGAGCTCCCCCAGATCCCTTGCCATCTATGCCTATGAAAAATATATACGACGATAAACCTCTTTCTCAATGCAGATTTCGCAAAGCCAGACCTTTTTTGCTAGTGCCACTCTCGTTGGTGTTTCATGCAAAGTAAAATTATCGTCATCTCATACGGTAACGTAGAGTAGAAATGATTAACTCCGTGTGAGTCCACATTATCTGTCTGGCGGTATACCAAACTTAATTTAATCTTTTTTGCTCTGATGTCTCTTTCAGGTTGTCCTCTCAAAGATAATATATAGCAACAATGACTTTTCAATTCTCTCCAAAGTCACCCTTAGCTAGAATCCTTAGAAATTGCAACAAATTGGCTGCCGTTCCTTCTTCACAAGGGTTGACTGTTTTTCCATTATTGCAGTGTTGAATTGATTAGACTTGCTTGCAAGAAAATAGACACTCTAACAAAAACATTAAATGACGCAAAGAGCTTTTACGTTCCATGGTCTTGTGATTGCTGGGTTTTTTGCTATGTATGTTCATGATACTTACTATATAACTTATCTTCAACTTAAAGCCTTAAAGACAGTTAACCTCGTTGCCGAGGTGCCAGACACCCAGTTGATCTAACTCAAAAGTTTAGCCCCAGATAGAATACATGGGTTGTTGGGGTGAGATTACATAGATGTGTCGGGGATGTGTCCCAACATGCTAGGGTTCGACATCCTGTTAGAAACCCAACTTTCGGGATATATACTTTGCAAAGCCTACAGTTGCATTTTCCACCATTCCAATATCTAATTTGTTTTTTGAAGATAGTAAGGCTGTTTGATTGCTTTATTTTTTGTGGTAAATTCTGCCACAGTTTATTTCCAAGGTAGGCAATGGATTCAACTCCAAAGGACGTTGTTTGTTTTCAATTTGTTTTGAGTGGGCTTGTCAGGATTTCTAGCTACTGAAAGCTAATTTAGGCCCACTGTGCATGCCGCATCCAGGCACGGGACCCCTAGTTTAACGTCCCTTCCGAAGGACGGCGAGGTGAGTTGCGAGGTCAGGCCTCAATGGTCACCCATCCGAAATCTGACCTCACTCGGCCAAGCTTAACTTCAGTCACCTGACGAAGACTGTATAAGCCACTCGGCCACTCACCCCGTTCGTACTTTTGGCAGTAGTGCGTCATCGCCATGCCTTAGACTATAGCTAATATTTCGTTGTATGAAAATATCGTTCATGAATGGTGGATTCAGACCGCATTTTGTTTTATAAATTTCGGTCATGAGCAACTGCAGATTTCTTACATAGATTGGCACCGATTTAGATTGTTCCAACGTACCGATTTAGATTGTTCCAACGTTTAGCTTACTTTGGCAGGTTCTTGCAAGGGACTTTCTGCAGAAAATCTCCAATGTCCAAGGGAAGGAATGGCCGATTAGAGACGCGTAAATTACTACACCAGAGTGAACATATCAGCAATAAAACAAAGACAGTTTTAAGCATTATCGTTTTGATATTCAGGGAGCAGCACTTTCTTAAAAAACGCCAAGCGTTTTTACACTCAATTTCTTTCAATCTTCTTCGCAGTTATCGTACGCAAAGTAAGCTCAAGACCAGCTCAAAAACCTTGCGATGTATCTAAAGAAACTTATTTCGAACGCCAAATTGGTGGCTCTTCATGGAACAGGGCTTGTTACAAACAATCATGTGATAAAGTTACACGACTGCAATTTATTCCAAAGAATTGTCTTGATATTGGCTGTGGAGTATCAAGACCACTGCGCAGCATTTGCTGTAGAATATGCCGTCAAGAGAAGCCTAAAGTGTCTTGCAAATTAAGCAGCATACTAGTAACAGTGCCCAAGTCCATAATGCCGAGGGATATATTTTTAAATGCTTCACTTTTGGATACGAAGTGCAAAGGATTTGAAACCAGTCGTTATTTCTACTTTGAAACGTCATTCTATGGTTGTGGAACTAAAATGAAAAGTGAAAAGAACGTACACAAATTCTTCAATTCCATTAGAGCAACGCAGGTTTCGAAAACAACGCCCAAGGACTTTACATTTTATAAATTCTTCTGCACATTCAAACGGAGCACCACTGCCACTGCGATGTACAGAATACGTCAGAAAATTGTGATCAGTGGTGTACGAATGAACTTTGCATCAAGAGGAGGCAGGCTTTACAAAAAGGGAAAAGGGAGGCTTGTAAATAAAGCAGAACGGCTCGATGTGTCAATTAGCAATTCTTTAGCAAAGAAATACAAGATACGGATGGTTGTGAATCAATGTTACTTAACATCAAGAAAGTCAATTGGTATGCAGAATGAAGGAAAACATGTTCTTATACAGCAAGGGTAAGTCTGGACAAGCCACACAACCTCTGTATGCCCCTTAGAACTGATTGCCACTAATAATACTGTGAGCTGGCCCATAGAGACAACAAACATAACAGCGAAATTTAAGGACTAGTGTAACTAGTCTAGGGTAAGTGTATACTGATTACCTCGGTCCCTTGTATCCCTGTGGTAAACCTGTTTCAGTTGACCGAAGTGACATCATCAAATCAAAGAGCACAGAGGAACAAAGGACCTCTGGTAGGAACTCTAGGGTGGGTCCCTCGTCTCATTGAACTGTATCTGCGTCGTGGATGTAATCAGTTGGTCCAGATCGATAAATAGAATCCACGAGGACGAGGGACATGTTCAGATGTAACGTCACCTATAACTCCGTTTCATTTGCACAACATGACATTTAGCCACACTACTGTGTGATTAGAAAACCCCACGCCATTTTAAGAGCTACTGCTCCCTTTAACTTCGGTCACTTCGTTCAGATTTGCAAGGGATCTTAGGTCCCTTCGAGGAAGCTTGATTCAAAAACATGCTAAAATTGCGACCTAATTTCCCAATCATTTCTACTTTACAACAATGACTTTAAGACGCTCCAGCATGTGGTATCCCCTTGGGAGAATACAAAACCCCTAAGTATAAAGAACTTATTAAGGATGATCAAAATAGATGTAATTGTCATCATTGTTAAGAAGGAAAAATAAGACAATTTTGCTTGTCGTTTTCATTCGTATTATTGGAGCAGTACTTAGGTAGTTTCAGGGCAGCTTTATCAGCTACAATTTTTCTAACTGGCTTTATTTCATCGCTAATAGCTTTAAAATGGTATATCCAACGGGCAAATTTTGTAATACAATAGCATATGTTGGTTTGGTTCACACCTCAATTCAAAACGATTAGCGAATGCAGGCAAAAGAGAACCTTTCAACCATTAATCAAAAGAAACATAGCCGCAAAGTTGCCTTAAAACCAATACGGCAGACTCTCGCTTCAGCCTGGTTCACACTAGGTCGTTTGGGTCGTTAAGTCCGTGCAAGAAGACCCAAAAGACAAAGACTCGGAGTTTGAGTCCTTTGTCTGACCCAGGCTTTAGTGCGGGAGAGTGGAGGTTTTTAAGAGAAGTTATGTGCTTATTACGAAATAAGAAGGGTAAATCTAAAGTTCTGTCAGGCGGATTTTGTTGATGTGATTCAGAAGCCGAGCAGAAGGCATTACGATTATTGCATATTCATTGCTCGAATGTAGGCAGTTACTCCTCAGCTCCTGAGTCAAATAAACAAAATCCGCCGGACAGAACTTTAGATTTGCCCTGCTTCTTTCGTTGTAAGCATATAACTTCTCTTAAAAACCTCCCTTCGCCCGCACCGAGTGAGAGTTTGCCATACTGGTTTCAGGGCAACGTTGCAGCTATGTTTGTTTTGAATTAGGTTGAGAGGATTTCTTTTGTCTGTATTTGCTAATCGCTTTGAATTGAAGTGTTAACCAAAGCAACTGATGCTATTGTATTACAAAATCTGCCCTCTTGATGGTATGACCATTAAAATCAGTCCTTGTTAGAGCAGGCAGCAATTTTTCTACTATTTTTCATCTTTCAACAGATGCATCGTCGACAACCGAGTAAAAGTGAAATTCAAACGAAGGCATACAGTCTGGTTTTCCTTCACGACGAAAGATCTCATCAACAAGTTTGGTAGAATGTATCTTCATTGTGATGTCATTATTTGCCCTCTTCTGTCCGTAAAAGGTCGATGTAGTAAAGACTGCGTTAAGAACTTAGCAGACAACGCAAATATTCAATAAGGAACTCTGTAAGTTTTTTCATCAAACCCATTGAAGTTTATGTGAAGTAAATAGGTATAGTAAGTAATGATAGATCTTCTTAGATCTTAGCCTGCTTGCATCCCTTCTACTACTCTTTCGGTCAGCTACAGTAAGTTGAAACTTTCCGTTGAATTGAACTCATTTTCTGACGTCAGAAAATGAATTCAATTCAACGAAAAGTTTTACATTTTAACTGACGCAAGCGCAGGCTACATAGATCCAAGATCATTTGATATACTACTTAACTGATACTGTGCAAAGAACGCAAAATTGCCAAGCTGACGTCATTTCAAATGTGGAAAGTCAACGACGGTAGAAAATCAAGATAATCAGCCGTCCTTTGTTTCAAACACAGTCAGATTAACAAAGAAGTCCGTTGTGTTGATCTCTGACTGTTCGGGCCAATCCAATATGTGACAGTACGAAGACCAGCAGCCTTTGCAATCGTTTATTGTTGTTTTTATGAATTTCGTACAGTCAGTTATTCTAGAAGCTGTGAAGACCAAGTCGCTGACTTCGCGCAAAGCATGCTGGTCCTTGTTCTCCTCTAGGGACTTAATGATGAAATGACCCAATTCCTGAGATTTTAATCAATTTTAGACACCAGAATCATGCAAATCCAACGAGTATTCAGGGAGTTGCAAGCTTCAGGGAGTCGCCAGTTCAAGTTTGTGCGAAAGCTGAAACCAGAGGCCTCTATATGGCATTTGCCGTTCAATTAGTGCTCTTTTTTCCTTTATTTCTCATTTGTTTCAGAGATTTGAAAGACTTTCGATAAGCTAACTTTCAAGCGTATGGATGCTTTGAGGAAAATTATTCAATCTCTCGTCAATAGACGATCGTGCTAAGGATGGTTGCGAGGAATTTTTGTACCAAGATGCATTGCGTTCTTTAATCGAATTCCTAAAGAATCGTTAAGGATTCACAATTGGAGCGCAATGCCTCTTGGTAAGAAATTCCTTTTCACCGTCTTTAGCACTATCATTTATCATGTTTTAAACAACTGTTTTTGGATGGACACATGCTACCTTGAGCAAATTTTGACCGATTTTGACAATGACTATCAGAATTACTTCCGAAATCCTATTTGGTTTTCCCTTATATTAGCGAGAGGTATGGCATTTTGGATAATCTTCCTTTGCCAAGATTGCGGAGCTATTTTGCGTTACAAGTAATCTAGGGTTCTGTGGCTTCAGCTGTCACATTTTTTATCTTTGACGTTTGCAACTCAGTGAATTCTCAACCGATTTGCAAGATTCTAGTCTCTAAAATCATTTCAAAATCTTAGAGATAAGGCTACCTTTCCTTGAGCCTGTTCGTGTTATTTCTATCATTCAATATCTAAACATCAAATAAGTTTTCTTAGATACCCTGTACGATAAGTTAGCTTTGTAGCAGGCGTCCATAAACATTGGAAGATGGGAAAAATTTCCCAGGCAGTTTTTTCCAAAGCACTATTTGCAGTGCAAATAGAGGCCCCCCCCCCATATTTGTACGTGAAGCGTTATTTGGCTAATTTAGGCGCGTGATTTCGTGATTTGATATTTTCGACTCGTGAATTCGTGACCGAAGACTCTGTCGTGCAGCGTGATTTGCCAAAAATTTGGTCGTTTCTTCGTTAAATGGACTTTTAAAGCACGTGATTGCGCCTTGAAATTTCAAAATGAAATGCTGTTTTCCGTCATTCTGAAGGGCGTAGTCTCAAAAATTTTCCGGAAACAAGCCCCCGGACCCCCATTTTTACTCCATTCGCTTGTAATCTACCCCATAGAAAGATATTTGTCTCCTAGAAAGTCTTAGATTAAAAGCATTGATCTTACATGAAGAATTTCTGAGTTACCTAAAAATAATACATGGTACTATTCAAATTGCCACCGACAAAGTAAAAGATGCAGTCTATTTGAATGAAAATTGACTTTTTCTAAGAAGCAAATGATGGGTTACCAGGCTTTAATTTCCACAATACGGCGTTTTTCGATGTTCTAGAAAGGGAATACTCAAAAAATTTCCCGGGGCAAGCCCCTGTACCCCTATTTATCTCATTTCACTCACAGTTTTGGCTCCGAAACTTTAAAATCCATGTTAGAATTACCCTGCTTTCTCTCGTGTGTCTTGGCCAGCTATGTATTTATGTGAAAGTATCTTTCTGGAGCATTCTTAACATTGAACGTGAAAACGCTTTTTTATAGTCCGTGATGGCGTCAAAAACGAAAAATCAACACGTGAATCCGTTATCCGGGGGTACTATGGGGGCGCCTCCAAATAGTTCTTAATGAGATGTAGTTGTAATTAGTTTGCAAACCAACATTTTGCAGGCAGTTCTTTTCAATAGTTCTTTATGAAGTGTAATTGCAGTAAGGTGATGAGCACACAAAGTTTGACACATTGCTTTTTCAAAAATAAAATGTGGCTGGGGCTTGGCAAAAGATTTCACCACTTGGAAACACTCCCATACAAGGTCTTACGAAGAAAATCTTTTTTAGCAAATTCAGCAAATGGCCGATTTCGATGAGGAAAGGTTAGACTCTTGGCGCCACACAAAAATTTAGTTCATGACAATCAGGTGGCTAAATGTGATATCACAGTCCGCCAAACGCCCAACGTTGTTTCATAACTCACCCGATTTATACTGTTTAGTTTACTCCATTACTGTAGCATTAATTTTTGTATGGTTTATGTAAATTGTTTAATGAATCTGTTATGACATTGTCGCACGGCATTTGCTAGTTAACCCAATGTGTAAAAACTTAATAATATGTAACAGGCTTCTCTACCCCAGCTATGCAAAATTGCTATGCAGGCAAGTTTTTAGAGAATTTCTACTGCTGCCATGGGCGGTAGGAGACTACTGTGTTAGCCTGAAATTGCTTAAATCGCCTCATAAAGAAATTTATTCATTCAATTTGTGGTGTGCATACTGTATCGGTGGAAATATTTGGCAGAAGATAATGCAGAAGAAAGAAACAACCACAGCATCGTAAGTTTGAATGAATAAATTTCTTTATGAGACGATTTAAGCACTTTTAGGCTAACACAGTAGTCTCCTACCGCCCATGCTGCTGCCAGGCAGGTTTGAATATTTTGCACGCTTGCTTTTCCGACAGTGTGAGATTGATTGCAGTCTTCCTGCAAAGAACCCTGGTGACAATGTCTTTTCAAAGGCACTTATTATGATACTAAATAGAGCAGTTTCTATTGCATATAGCGGACACTGTTTTGTTTGTGCATAAAGCAGCTTGACACGTCAGATCAACAAACTCTCTGTCTTTTTGATGAAATCTTTTACCATTAAATGAAAACCATTCTTTGTGCTCTTCTCTTGTCTGTGCCAGGAGTTTTGCTTCAAATGAAAACCAAATTCTTCGAGGAGTTTTTTGAAGAATTTTGAAAGTTGGTTCAATTGGACATCTGGAAAAAGGAAAACAGAGAAACTGTACACGTTTTGACACTTTACCAACCTCGTTCCAAGGGTTTTTCTACGTCATGCTCTACGCCAATCCCGAAAACTGAATGAGCACCCTGGTACACATTGCATGAATTCGCCACAAATGAGAACGGATTAGTGGCCATTATATATTTGCACTTGCCTAGACAACGTTAATCGTGGTGTGCAATCTCGATTCTAAATGACAACGTAACATGTGATGTTGTTGTTGTTGTTGTTGTTGTTGTTGTTGTTGTTCAAATAATTGGTAAGCTTTTGAGAAGTGATATATGTTACACGTTGTTTCCAGATGGCCGATCTAACTGCTGCATGACCACTTTTATCCCAGAGTAGAGTTAAAGGAACGAACTCGATCTCAGGATGAAATTGGCAGTAATCAACTTTACCGCCACATTATGCACTAATGTAAGTCTCTCGCCAATAAGTGCAAATTTTGAAACGATGGAATTCGTTGATTTGACTGATACAGCAATCGCATTCAAAGGTTTTGTTCCCTAAAATGACGTCATCAAACAATCTGAGATTAGATAAGCTTCTTGAAATAATAAATCAAGAGTTTGTAGCCCAAGGAAGAAAACATCAAGCCTTGCCCAATTTTGGGATCCGTCACAGGGAGGTAGGGTGGCTCAAAGTTGCGAGTTTTTTTTTGTGCGTGCATGCCCAGTTTCTGCTCTGTCTTTCCTATCATGAATGGAAGAAAGTGCAAATCAACGAAGGCTAAAAGATGTGTGGACAACCTAATTGTATGGAGCTGAAACATGGACAGTAACGAAAAGTTAGCCTGCGTGTAGATTTAACTTTCCCCTTCGAGGGAGAGGTAAGGCCACTTGCGCTGTCCTGCGCAGTGGAGAGAAAGTATGCATGCAGGCTAGCGAAAAGTTCGTTAAAGAAACATGAAACTTTTGAACTATGGGCATAGAGGAGAATGTTGAGAATTTTGTGGAAAGATAAAGTATCAAATGAAATAGTTTTGCGTAGAATGATGAAGTCAAAGATCTTTAAGTAAAGCCATCAAGTACTTTGGTCTTTTAATTGGTTGGACGAGGAGACCTTCAAAGAATACTTGCTTTAGCAAAAGTAGCAGCCAGTAGCAGGCAAAAGAGGAAGGGAACAACCTACAACATCTTAGACAGATAACATCAAGACTTGGAGTGGTTGAGCTGACTTGGCCGCGGTGATGACACAAGATAGAGACAGATGGAGGATCATATCATCCAACCCTCAGGAAGCAGAGGTCGGATCATGAAATACAGGCGAAAAAGAAACTCACCCATTTATAACTAAATCAAAAGTCTTCCTTCTGTTCAATGAAATGATCTGACATGTCTCCAATACGAGGAACCAATCATCACGTGACACATTTGATGCAACTATGGCAACATAAACTGGCAATCCCTCATGAACCTCTTTCTTCATAGGGTTATGTGCTGCGATATCCCCTTTTTTGTCCGTGTATTGCATTCTAATGACTGCTGTTTGTGCAGGCTTGACTACCTTGAATTTAACTCTTTTGCTTGCTTCAGTTTGAATGCTTTTCACCATAAAAAGACACGAAAAGCGAAACCATGGACGAACGATAAAGTTGCCATACACGGACTGCTGCACGACGTTTGTGTAAACAAATCCACGATCAGTTTTTGTTAACTGTGTTCCACAACCCGGCAAAGTAGTTTTGAAGATCAGATGAGTTTCGTTCATAACTGGTTTACATTTTAAATCTGAAAGTGATAATTTTCTTGGATCTTTTCTGTTCAGTAGTTTCTTCGGCAATTCGACTTTGATTTCCCGGGATGAACATGTCAGTTTTCTCTTGCAAAGCGGACAGCACCGAGTCGCTTTTGATGCGTCTAAAACACAAATCTCAGGGCAAGGTAGTTCTGTTACTGCAATAGATCCATTTCTGAGACAGGTGAAATTCTTGCATTCGTAAGACCACACATCTCCAGGTGAATATAAATGGCCTTTCTCTACATCGACGCAAAATGTTTCAGTCTCTTGCCCTGCAATGTAATGATAAATCAAAGATCAGAAAAGTTATATCAGAATTACTTGTTATGCTGGTTGAGCATTGCCACTGCTCCCTGGTCACTCTCTTTCGCAGAGGCTGCATTACCGAAGGAACGGATTTAGTGTCGCACCGAAGGCGAAGCGAGTGCCTCTGCGAAGAAGAATACTCCTTGGATATCAATACGATGATACGGTTAGATCCTTCTCAAAATTACCTGACTGAGATCGGTTGGCCACTTCATTCTGAAATTATGAGGAATTTTCTCTAGAAAGCCCCTTAAAGAAACTTTCAAAGTATACGCAAATCATGACCAGACTTTGCTAATATTTCTTGTGTTTTCTAGAATCATCACTACCGTGATACCAAGCGCGAGATGGCCTTTCTATCAGTAACTGGTTGTATACTTATCCGGTATTTTGCATGTTTTGCCTTTCTTAGAGAGACTTTATCCAAAGCCAATGAAACCTTGATTTCGACTTCCTAATCCCACACATCACTCTCTTTTTCCGTCTCTCTTTCTCAGTGCCCCCCCCCCCGGTTGTTTCGATCGGTTCTGGTGGCATTTTGCAAGCAAACGGGATTCAAACAATAACAACAACTTTCATAAGCATATGGACACTGAGAGCAGGGGCATCGCCTGGCCTTGCAAATGGAATGAAGCATGGGGCCAACTTCTGAAAAGTATTCCGAGCCTTTTTAGTACCGTCTTTGCATATGAACAACTGGGGGTACCATATTCACTCCAACAGATACTTTCTTGCACTTTTGACCTGACGTTATGATGGAGGAACAGTGTTGGTTTCGAATTTTCCATGCGATAGTCAAAGGGCCAAAAAACAATTAATCTTTCAAGCACCCTTTTTGACCTCTTGTTGACACGAGTCAAGAAGCATCTGCTAAACATGTGGGGAGATACCTGTGGCAGCTTAGCACCATTGATTCAATTAGGCTAGGCCCATACTTTGCTCTGCATGTTGAAGAGAGACCAGGACGTTTCATTTTCGCTTTCCTTGGCAGGAACAAAAAGGTGTGGCAGATAACTGCCAATCCGAAACACATTTATGGAGATTCACAGGACTTGCAAGGTTACAAATTTGATCGAACTTTGCTTCCTCAGTTACTTTAGAGTTCTTTCATGAACGTGGTTGCATACTAAAGAAATGTCAAATTGTCGATATCAAACATATTAAACTTATTTCAATTCCGACTTAGTATTCCACTTAACGTCAATCGAAGGTAATGCCAATAGCATGCAAGAGAACTACCGTTTCTAAGACTGGAGATATCCATTTTTTATTTGGTATCTTTTTGGCTCAAACCTCTCCAACATTGAGTGTTGTTGCTACTTCCGTTTTGACCGTCTTTTCATTGACATAGAAGCACAAAAGAGTTTGATTGGCTTATGAATTAGAGACACTCGCCCAAATTGGGCCAATGAGATCGCGGAAAAGTCTTAATAACTCAATTTAGGCCCATTTTGCCCCATTTAATCTTTCGAAAATCATAATGCTATATTATGTGACAAGAAAATTTAGATCAGCAAACTTTTAATGAAATTCCTCTATTGTTGTGCACTGGGCTGTTGGGGAACTAGGCTTTTTGGGCTTTCGCCATCCCCTTGCAGTTGCCTCTGGAGGAAAGAAAAAACAAACGGAGTGTAAATTTCAAGTGCACAATGTAACTTCTGTTCTGCTTCTGTTAAACTTCTTTACTTCTATGATGTTTTTTCCTTTCTGACTCAACCATGGTTTCATTAATCAAAGGCTGTGAGTAAATAATAGAGGTGTGGCTTATAACGGAACGTTTGCACAATATTGTGGTCAAGCTTTTTAATATGACATGGTTGGGACCTTTTCATTAATGCTTCGTCAACTGAAATTGTTCTCCAACTTTGCTTTGAGAAATTGACTTTGATGATTGATGCGGTGGTCATGAGTTCTGTTTCTGATAATAACTGTCGCAAAATGTTTCAAAGCTCAATCTCAGATAAATGGATCTTTAATCGTATGAATTGAGAAGAACATTGTAACCTCTTCTTATCTCATGAACCACATTCATACCTATTTTTGTATGGTTTTATCGCCTCGGAAAAAACTGCGTATTCCCTTTGTATTCTTTGATACAATGCCTTTCTTCTGCTATGTGTCAACAAATTCGTGCATGGGAACTTCATTGCTACTTGCTTTCTACCCTGGGTACCAGAGTCTGGTACCCAGGGTACTTGCTTTCAAGCTAATCTGGTCTGGTTATCAGGCTCTTTCAAGCGCACTTCATTCTTCACTTCATTCATCAATTTGTCTTCGTGCTATATTTTTTATACCGTAATGATCTTCTGGAACCAGGGCTGTAGGAGGCTTTTATATTAAGCCAAAGGTCATAACGGGGCATTTCCAAAGCAAAAACGACATTTTTCCGTTAAAACAGCAAAATTTGGGGGCATGTGCCCCTTGCCACTAGTGCCCCCGGTTTCTATGTCTCCATCTGTATAATTTGTTTGACAAAGACGCCAAACGTGTGGCAGTCTTGCTTTATGGAAAGCGATGCGGATTTGCAGATGCTCCCTGCTCTAAGATTTGGGTTTCTCGATCTTTTAGCGCAATGATGACAACGATGACAGGGGCGTACATTGCTTCTTGCCAGGTTATGCTTCCAATATTTCCCATCTCGTGATAATATTCACAGTTCCAGGGTTAGTCCCTCCCCCATAAGGTTATCAAAATGAGTTAGGTGAGCGAGGTTAAATTTCATGTGTCAATGGAGCTTGAACTTGAAACAAAGTATTTGCTCTGCATAGTCACTTCTCATGTATCTGTCCCTAAACTCCAAGAATCGAAATCAAACAAAATTAAATCAAAGTTAGCTACCGAGTAAAGACAGGTTATAAAAACTTTACCTTTGACATTTGTTTCCAAATCCTTTTGATTTCTTACGGCATAATCTTCAATTTTCTCGTTATTTGCTTTACACTTTTCCTCACAGTTGCTTCCCTGTTTCTGCTGTTTCTTCGCAGTTGTTGGCACACTTGCGTTCCGTGTCACAATATTATCACAATCGCATTCTCTAACTTGTCCAAACGTCGTTTTTACATCAAAACTTCCAACGATGAAAATCAAGGCTAAGATATTGAGATAACTCATTGTCAATGTGGCTGTTCTCTTTCGATCCCCTGAAATTCATCCATCCAACCATGTGGCTGTTGAGTGCTAATTAAATTCAAATTCAGCGGTATCGTTTGAGCATCGGTATGGGGTTGCAAGAAGACGAACGGAAGTTCTCCCTTTATCTTCTGATCGCTGTTTCAGATTCACTTGTTGTCTGTCTCCCTCTATGGCCTCTCCATTGTGGCTTACTTTCCTGCCACACTCTCAAACCTTTTCTCCGGAATTCATAATCGTTCGGTTTCGCCTGCGCAATTTCCGCATCTCAAAGCGTCTTCCCTACCACCTTTGTTTTCAAACAGAAAGCCTGACAAAACTTTTATGCAAGGTGCAAACATTCGGAACAAGGCATTTGTGGATACTTATGCCCAAATTTTCATCAAAACTTAAACTCCCATCCACCCTTGGTCAGCCGTGATAGTAATAATTTGGCTCCAGGATAGATTTTTAAGCGGCTTCGTTTTTGGTTTTTTCGGTTTTTTGCCAACCACAGTTTTGTAAACACTTGCCATAGAAAGCAACTGTACTGTTCAAAAAGAATCATTGTGCCAGTCTCTTTACTATTTTGTTCCATATCATGTGATTCACCTGTCCTTAAGGTTGTTCCACTCAAATTCGAATGAGATTGGTCTCTCACGGCGCTCCCTGGTCTCTCACGTGCAAGTCCCGCCTTTAAAGTGAATGACCTGAGATATATAGCGCTTGTCTATAAATAGGACAAAGAAACACCTAATCCCTCAATTGTTTTCGTTGGCTCTGCTTTCTTTCGCCACGAGCTGGATTAATGGATTCCACTTGCAGAAATTTTAGGGTTTTTTAATTATTTGGTACAAAACTACCTTGAATTTTATTTTGCTTTTCTCTAAAGTATCTTAATTGCAAGTGCCATCCAAAGTAGGGAAGAAATGACCTTGTCTTTTCTTGCTTTGGATGGCACAGTAGAAAACGAATTTGGTGTATTAATTTTTCTATTTTCTTTGATAGAGACAAAACAGCCTGATTGGTTTCTTATGTTGAGATATACTTCTCCAAAACAGGGTGTGTATACTGGTGTATACCACATACATACCATAAGAAACACTTATATATTTTCTATTGTTTGAGCCAGTACTGAAAGCTTCTCGAAAATTTTAGCAATTTGGACTTAAGACTTTCATGTTAATAGTTGGTCTTTATCAGTTTTTGAATTAAAGCTATCAAAAAACAACTTTAAAGAATTTTATAATAACAATTATTGTTTCTGAGACATTTTAGAGACTAGAGACATATTAAACTCCCAGTACTGGTCCAAATTCTTAGTTTCTTGAGGAAAATATTTGGACCTGAGCAATGTTCTACATTGATGCTGACGAACGACATTGGATTCCATAATGGTGCACAATATGTTTAACGTGATGGTGGGATCGGCCTCCTTGGACGCACAATATGTGGTTCCTGGCTAGCGGGAAACGGAATAGCAAGGGGAAGCCGGGTAGGGATTTGAAAAATGTACAGCTGCGGGACACGGGATATTCCATAAAACAAATGCGGGATGGGGATGAAGGTCCCCTATTGTCACCCTCTTCCATCTGATGGAGAAAGATTCTGTCGAGAACTTTCGGGAACTTTTTTTGCTGAGATACTTTCGTTACTGGTCCAAGCTCTTGGTTATGCGCAAAAAACACTTGCATTTGTCCCAAATGTCCTCAAATTTTGCAATTTAAGAACACGAACCCCCTGGAAATGTCCAACCTCCCGCATGACCTCATGAATGGAAAAATATCTCCGTTTGTACCCCTGTGTGTTCTGTTGTTGTGTCGGCCTGGAAGGCCTAAACAGCATTTGCATGGCGGCAGAGATATCGCAGCCCTATTTTGATGCACTTTCAAACTGATCTTCCGATGCCCAAAGATATTTAAATGTGCAAATTATACACCACAGTTTCAAGAAATGACTGCAGGAACTGGCAAACTATTCAGGCCGGCGGTAAGTGAGAATGGCATTGATATTTTTGCAGTCCTAGACGTAGGAGTACCGGTGGCGGTGTCTTCTGAACAAGGCTTCAGTTAGGCCCAGTTTACAGAGATCTAGATTATAATACCCCGGCCTAATTGATATTTATCGATACTTCCTGCCATTGTTAAAGCCGCAAAGATGTTCCAATTAGATATGCCAGCATCAGATGTCACTTTAAATGAAAGCCTAACGGCTGGCACTGAAAAATTCGAGAATAGCCAAGCCAAAAGGGCATTCCCTTGCAAAGAATGCAACGCAAATTTTAGTCGAAAAGACAACTTGAAAAGGCATATGATAAGAACTCACAAGAGAGAGCATTTTGATGAAGAAGATGTCAATAAAAAGAATGCTTGTATTCATCCAGGCTGCTCAAAAGTATTTTATCACAAAACTAAACTGATCCAGCATATTGAGGAAGAACATTCTGTATCATTACAAACTGAGAATATTGTCTTCAAAACGATGCAAGATTTTCTGAAGTGGAAAGAACAAGAAGAGCAAAATAATTATGTATTCTTCAGCAAATGCTCAGGTACAACAGAGAGCAAGAAAGCAAGTTACAGTTATTACGCTTGTCAAAGAGATGGCACATCACAAAGCCATAGAAAGGCAACAGAGCCACCAAGGAAGACGAGACGAAGGAACAGAAAGGGCCTTGTTAGAATGGGTACTTTATGCCCTGCTAGACTACAAGTTCGAACATTGCACACAGGGGGTGTTATTGTTAAATATATCAAAACACACAGCCATCCAATTAAGTTTGAAGATACACAACACCAACCAACTCCATTGCACATCAAAGAAGAAATTAAAAATAAAATTATTGAAGGAGCAACAGTGAGAGAAATTCATCAAAGTTTACTGGATGGAGCAGAGGAGGAGAAAAATTCCAAAGACTGTTGGACACAAAAGAAGAGACATCTTGTTGGTGAAAGATTTATCCGTGAAATGAGAAGACAACTCAAGGTAATAATGCAATCAGATCCAGCAGATGTTGATTCATGTCCAAGGAATCTGTTTTGTAGAAACAACCAGCATGGCAAAGCTAAGTCTTCAGTAGCGGGATTGATCTTCATCCCTATCTTCATGGAAAATACTTTATGATCTTCATTAAAACAATCAGTTCAAGGGAGAATATTGAAAATTTGGTAAATTATACAGATATTTTTGTGGAATGTAATGAAGAAAATATGTCAATTCTTTCATCTAAGGCTTGGGCATGAGTCAAGATCTTGTTTTAAGCAAAAGGTTGTCCCATACTTTGATGAATTTCATGCCATTTTATCATCTTTAACCCTGTCACCTTCAAATAAGATTTATGAGAAGGTATTGATGCTGGCATATCTGTGTAAATATCTTTCAGTCAAATATGTAAGTTATAAAGTTTATTCTTTGCAGATACAGTACAGGCCTTGCACACATTAAGATCAGTTATGTTAAACATGAATTCTTCATCTGTTTTGAAGTGTTAAGAATTTGTCACATGGTGATAAGATCAAACAAGAATTCTTGAGAAATTATAAGAATTCAGGAAAAGTATTACTTTGCATGGCCTGTACTGTAAAAAGTTTGTAAACCAAGTTTTATTATTAAATCAAGATACAATCACATGGAAGAAGACAATTAAGTAGGCTTAATTCAAACAATAGATATATTGTAAGACTGAAATTTGAGGTCAGTGTCAGGAAAAATTTTGGGGCTGTGTAAAACTCATTTCTGCAAAAGATTTCCCTGCAAATGATATAATCTTCTGTTGGAGTTAGAATTATTCAATGTCAAGTAGAAATCATTTGTTGGTTTGAATCATATCTCATCAAAAATTTTGATGCAAATTTTCCCTTCCATTTCAGAATGTCATTCCATCCAAGGAAGTGATTTTTCAGCTGAGAGAAATAACAGGAGCATCACCAGAACAAATTAAAGATGCATATGTGGTAGGGCTGTGTTATGATATTTTCCAGGGGGGGGGGCACTTGGCACATATGCATGTAGGGAATCAGTCTGAAAAGTTTTCAGGCAATGTAAAATTTTGTCACCTTTGCTTAAGCCTCATTGCAACCCAAAAATATCTGTTGATTTGACACAAAAACCTGAAAATGAGTATAAAATTTAGGAAGTCTGATCTGAAACAATGCAAATTAAGATGGGGATTTCCTCCAAATAACACAGAAAAACTAATTTGATTATATATATTTGATGCCAAAAAATATCATAGCCATTATTTCAGTCCCCATAGACCCAAAATACCACTTTCAACATGGCAATGCAATGACCCAGAAATATCAGACATCCCTCCCCATATGTGGATTTACCAAGTGGCCCCCTAGGGATATTTTATCAGATCAGTTTAGCATCCCCTTATATATGTTTTAAGCACTACATCCCATTCTTTTTAAAGAATCTGAAGCCATCTCTTGGTCTAAATGAATGAATGAGCCTTTGCCTTGGCTGTGGTCCATCATTAAAATCAACAGCCATAGGATAGCTTTATGCATATTAACTGGGAGCATACAAGGGAGCTTAGGTTTCAAATCTTTAAAACACTGGGTGTAAGATTCAAAGACCTATTTCCTTGAACTGAACAGCTTCGAATAAACTTGAATTGTTTTACAGTAAATCTGCCATTGGACTTTTCTGAAATCTTCAATATTTTCAGAATTACGGTGTTTTTCTTCTTTGTTAAGAATGCAAGAAAATTTTCGAAAAAAGCTTTAAATTATCGTAATTTCTAAACCCCTTGACAAAAGATCAAATAATTTTGAAGAGAACCATAGATGTTGGATGCCTCCATTATGGTATCAAGCAAAACTTTTTCGCTCTTCTGGTTTGCGATTTAGAAATTTGATGACGTCACATCATGAAATGAGCTGAAATATAAAATAGGCTGTGATTTTGACAAATATTCAAGATTTCTGAAAAGTCCAACGGTAGAATCATCAAAAGGTGGCTGAAGTTTCCTTCAAGTCATTCAGATCAAAGAAATAGGTTGTTGAATTTTACACCCGCCTTTTCTCATAGATTTAAAGATTTGGAACCTATGCTTTAACTTGGGCCTTTCTGATTTTTATCTTGCAGGCAAGTAATGGTGATGTGCAGAAGGCAGTCAACATTTTGACGGGAAACCAGACAATTGGCACAAGCCAGGTTTGTATCAAGTTTTTACACATCAGCATTCTTTAATAAGTGATCACATGTAGCATTTTAAAATTCTCTTCTTAGTTCTTAAATCGACTTTCTTGTTGTTCAAAACCTGCGCTAAAGGAAATATGATAGACCAAAAACAAACATAAAACCTCAATTCCTATGCAAAGAAACAACTCATTCCAAATTCATCGGTATACAGAATGAGTGCTTCTCTCAAACAAAATTTTCACATACTAAGGCTATTGACTGATAGATTGTATAATTATCTAGATTCAAATATCAACCACATGCTTTATATTCCACTTCCCAATTTTAACCCTTTTTGACTCAACCCTTTTGACGTTTTGATGTAAGAATTTTAAAAACTTCACACAAACCCCTTTTTGACTAGCCCAGTGTAAAATTTGGAAACTTGACACAAATCTTCATATCTTACAGTCAGAAAGTCAAGTTCATGTAGAGCAAGGTACGTCTTCATTGTAGACTATTCATTAGCTTTATCTGCTTGATATTTGTTTAGATTCATGAAAAAATCAACTTAAAATCATTCTGTTATAAGAAGAGTTCACAGTAACTTTCTAACTCTTGTTTGCTTCAAAGAAAACACAGCAGCATTTTCAGATTTTTTCTGTGAGATTTTTGGAAAAAATTTTCAGCAACGGATCATTCTGCCTCACATTTGAGTAGTTAGTTTCCTTTCATGAGACTCATTTTGGAGTTTAAGTTACAGAAGATTTTTGAAGTTGCTAAAAAATTTGTTTTCTGTGAGAATCTTATTCATACCCCATTCGTACTACTGACACAGTTAAGCAAGCTAAATTTAAGAATGGTTAGGTTTCAGACAATCAAATAAATTTGATTTGTTGGATTGGCCGATTAGAATCCAGCATTTGGTCACCTGGTTTAGGCACTGCTTTCATTATTCCGTTTTCGTAGGAAAACGGACTGGAATGTCTTCGTAGTTGAGTTACATTAAAACCCCGCAAACAAGAACATAGCAAAATAAGGAGCTGCAGACTGATTTTGTGAAAAAATACACCCAAAGATAAGAACCAAAAAGCAGACTGATTTATTTTATTGTTCTTATGAGATGGTACTCTTTATTTCATCAAGAAATTTCATCATATCAGTGCAAAAAATTGGCAACTATCGACAACTGAACACCTCTAACAGTTTTCAGGAATATGCAAATTGTTTTATCAAGCTGTATGATATAAACTGCTTCATCAACAACAAAATACTATCCCCTTTAATATTTAGATGCAGTCATCTCAGCCTCAACTTTATTAAACACATACTGAATAAGTGGGTTGTTTCATCATAGTCATCAGTGTCTTTGTGATAAGAACTGCACCCTTAAGATGTCATAAGTACCTCATTTATAAGAACCTGGTCAGTGTGTTGTTTAGAAAAGTATGTTCTTGTTTGCTGGGTTTTACTGTAGTGTTTCCATTTGAAACGATCGAAACCAAAGACATTTGAAAACGCTGTTCAGAGTGGAGTGAGGCGGAGACATTTGAAAATGCATCGTTTTCAATGGAAGCACCGAAAACGGAGTCATTCGAAAACCCCACACCGACAACAACTGATTTGTCACCAAAGACCAAGGCAAAGGAAATGCCTGTTCAAAATAAATGAAAACGAACGAAAGCAGAGTAATGTAAGCAGCTCCGTTTTCGTACCAGAGTCTTGGTGAAAACGGAGTAACGGAAATGGCTCAAGATCATCCGAAAATGGAGTGATATGAAAACGGAGACATTTGGAAACGGAATAACGGAAACATAGCCTAAATTTAAGCTGATTTAACTTGCAAGTGTGAATGAGAGTATTAAACTATTCATGATGTTAATTCAAAGTTAAACTCTATTTATTCAGATCTGGTGGCAGGAAAAGAAAGTTCGAACAGTGAGTAATTTTTCTTCGATTTAAGTTAATGATTCAATAATTTTATCTTTGTAATTGTCTATTCATTAAGGTCTTAAAATCGTTTGGAAGATAAAATTTGTGTCAGTTTAACCTCAAAATGTATTTGTTGTAAGTTGAATGATTTAGTTGTTACATAATCAGCCAGTATTCAAAACGAGACAATGGTTGTTTTCTGCAAGCTTTATTTAGCTTAAACTACATAAAGGGACCTTTGAAAAATCATATTTGTCTATTTGCCAATGTGAAAGTTAGTGGTTCGAATCCGCACCCGGCCCAACCTGCTTCAAAGAGTAAGGAGAGTCGCTGATCCGCTATAAGTCTACAAATCATGACGTATGGTCAATGACAAAGACCTGGTCGCTGCTTCGGAAAGCGTTTGCTTTGGATACTGCGAATTCCCTCTTTAGTAAATCACAAAGGAAAGGACGTTAACTATGATTGGCTCGCTGATCAATGGGACGAGCGAAGTGACTTGGGATATGCGAAGTTTCACAGAGGAAGGATGAAGGGCGATGACCCTGAGATCGATACTGCGCAGACTCCAAAATGCTTGGATGGGCGTCTAGCTATCCTTCAGAAAATCTGAAAGCTTCTTACTATCTTTGAATGCTATCTTTTCATTATCTTGAAATCTTGAAACTATCTTGTAATTAGTCATTTCCCAGCCTAGTCATTTCCTAGTCATTTCTTGGTTAGTCTCTTTCTTTTTAATCATTTCTTGTTAATCATTTCTTGGTTGGTTAGTCATTTCTTGGTTAGTCATTTCTGGCACCTTGCAAAATTAGCTTTTAAATATATATCAGATCGAAATAAGCCGGAATACATAGACATATCATTGAAAGAAAACAACAGACATCTCCGATCAAGCTCTGCACCACTAATTGCAACTTCAACCGATTCTAAAACTTTGAGGAACATTGCAGCCGAAATTTTTAATAAGATGCCAATTGCAATAAGAAATTCAAAAACAAAAGCCGATTTCTCATCAAAGTCCAATGAACATTTCTTTACTGAAGCAAAGAAGAGGCTGTTAGTTTAAGTCCTAAAAGAGAAGAACCTAACCTTCAAATTTTAACTTATTTAGATATTTTATATAACAAACTTTAAACTTTTTAACCTTACTTTTCAGATTGATGTAACATTGTTACCTGCTTTTAATCTTTCCTTAGAAATAAAGTATCATACTAGAAGTCTTAAACCATGTAAAGTATTTTTTAGCGACCAGATGAAGAGCCACTTTGTGGATATACTGGTCATGATTCATTATTATTATTATTATTATTATTATTATTATTATTATTATATTAGTCATTTCAATGATAAATCATTGATTAGATCACATGATTTATCACACTTTTTGTTTGTTGATTTTAGAAGAAGTGATAGAGATCAGTGATGATAAAGATGATGATCTTGCAAAAGCAATCGAACTTAGTTTGAGAGAAGCACATGTTAGTACAAAATATTATCAATTCTTTTTGCTGTTTATTTTCATGTTTTCATCTACACTCGTTGAGATTTTGAAAGAATTTTCGAAAGATAATTTGAGGATTTATACCATTAGTAGGTTGAGATTTCTGGAATATTTTTAGATCATCGAGGATTTTTAGGATTTTCTTTAGTATTTCTAAGATCTTTTAGAGATTTCAGAGATTTTCAACGTATTTAGGGCGTTGAAGATTTTCCAGGACTTTTTAATAAAAAGTGTACTAGATTCTGGAATGACTTTCCGTTCGAGGTGACATATCCTAGCCTACGCATAGACCCATTATTCCAAAAGAAGAAAGGGTCTACGAAACAAAGGGCAATGACTTGCTACGGCCGTCCAATTAATCATTCTAATTGTCTTTTCAAATAATTTGTGAAGCGCTTCTAAACAGAGGCTGCATAAATTAAGTTTCTAGAAATCCAGAAACCTCGTAGCGAGCTTTTGCTCTTTGTTTCATAGACCCTTTCTTCTTTTGGAATAATGGGTCTTCGCGTAGGCTAACATATCCTTACTTGAGTATGTTTTTATAACATTTTTAAACCTCGCGTTAATTTTATGCATCGTATTAATTGCAGCTTGCCGCAACCTAATCGACAAGAATTCCAACGTTGCAATATTTTTGTCACCTGCCTGTGGAAATATGGCAGTGTGCTCATACAATCGTGAATACGTCGGGGGCGGTGTCAACAAGGCATTCTTAATCTATCTCTTATTCTATGGAATACAGTGGAATATTTTCTGATTTCGTTGTCGTCTTTAGACGGGGGCGGGGAGACAGGCATTGATTTGATGATGTAATACTAAAAGAACTGAACTGACAGCAAGAGTGAGCGGCCGCGGGTGGTTGGGCGGCAAATATCAGCAGAATTAGAAATAGCTATTAACTTTCTTTCCATTCCTTATAGTTGCAGTATGTTTCCATTTGTCAAAATGCTGCACTCACTAACTAATGTTATTGCTAATTATAAATGGTCCATACTCGAAAGAGTTATTAGCCACTTATTACACGACAAAAACATATCACTACTCAACAAACCTTTTTTCCTTTTTTGATTTAAAGGGTGGATTTGCGTCTGCGATTTCTGATGAAGATAGAGAAATTAGCAAGTAGGTTGTTTTTTACAGTGAAGTTTCTTTTCTCAGTTAACTGGTTGGAACTCAACGTATGCAATGACAGACATATTAGCACATGAGCAATTCTTAGGGAAATTTGTCATCAGAAGGAAATTGTTTCGATGCATCCAATCCGAGTTGCATATTCCCAGGGCGATATCAGTACCTGAAATCAAAAACGAAACCTTTTGTCGCTTAGCATTCAGTCTCATGTGAAGGACAACGCAAATGCAACGTGATACATTTGTGCAAATTTCCTGAAATAGATCGTCCACAGCACATAGAACGCCTCATGGGAGAAAGAAAACAAGAGTAAATGAACGAACAACTGATCATAAAGCGAGATAGATACTCACAGGGCCTGTAGCACTCCAGAGACTGCAAGCATCGGTATGTTGGACAAAAGATATCAAATGTTTCGTTGCAACAATTGAAATAAACGAAAAAGTTTTGAATTGTTATTCATTAGAAAATGCAGTCCTTCACTAAATACGCAAGAGATATCTTGTTAAGGCCCATGGTTCACACTAGGTCGTTTGGGTCGTTAAGCTTGGCTCACACTAGGTCGTTTGGATTGTTAGGGTTGTGCAAGGAGGCCCAAAAGACAAAGGGTCAGAGTTTGTTTCCTTTGTCTTTTGGGCCTTTTTGCACGACCTTACGACCCATAACCCATACGACCTTGTGTGAACTAGGTCTTATAGGAAGACCCAAAAATGAAGAACTTACACTCTGGGTCTTTGTCTTTTGGGTCATTTGGTACGATCCTAAAGCCCGCCGCGCATGGAGAAGAAAATGCTCAGCAAAGTGGCATGAATGTCATTTCGCTCAGCAAAATTCTCGCCGTGTGCGGATGATTTTTGCTGAGGAAGTACTCATTTGTGCAACTGAGGAAAATATCTATCATGTTTAATAATTTCTGCCATTCGTCCCAAAATTCTCAGCGTCTGCGGTGTCACTGAGAATTTTGCTCACTGCCTTCAGTGCACACGTGCTCACACTTTCAGCCGCCATCTTGCTATGACCTGTGGTCGATACCATGGCAACATGAACACGTGTGAGCAAAATTGTCAAGGCAGTGGGCAAAATCTCAGTGTCAGTGCCAAGGCAGTGTCAAGGCACACCCTGACAACGTGTGAGCTAAGGGAGTGAGCAAAATTCTCAGTGACACCGCAGACGCTGAGAATTTTGGCACGAATGGCAGGAATTGTTAAATATGATAGATATTTTCCTCAGCTATACAAACAAGTATTTCCTCAGCAAAAATTATCCGCACACGGCGATAATTTTCCTGAGCAAAATGACGTTCATGCCACTTTGCTCAGCATTTTCTTCGCCGTGTGCGGCGGGCTTAACGACCCATACGACCTTTTGTGAACTAGGTCTTGTAGAAAGACCCAAAAATAAAGGACTTAAACTCTGGGTCTTTGTTTTTTGGGTCTTTTTGCACGATCCTAATGACCCAAACGACCCTAGTCGCTGGAACGCTGGAATTTTCCGAGCGTGGAAACATGTTGTTGTTTGCAGAGAAAATACTGCACTGAAGTTGAAAAAGAGAGTTACTGCTGAGCAGCTTTTTATTATGTAAAATACGGTCCTCTGGGAATCTCCACTGACTGGAAATCAGCCTTTAGGGAGTTACAATATTCAGTCTTTGTCATTTATAATTTCCTATTTTAGCTGTTTACGTTTTAACTCATTCACGTGACATGAGTACAGATATGATGATGTTATATATGTTGTAAGAAATTTTTTGTCAATGAACATTAAAAAATGACATTTCTCCTTACTCATTTCCTCGCATAGCTCTACTCCCATCGTAAAATATTCAATCTTTTATTTGTATTTTGATGTAATGTTTTGAAAATGAAGAATGACGTTGTAGCTGTAATATTCCTAGTAAACATGGTATATTTGCGTTGCTCACCGGACACGTCAGTCTCTAACTAAAACTGGAATTTATTGGACCTTTCATTTCGAAACGATTTGTGAATTTGAATTGTTTTCCTTTTGGTTTTCAGAGCACTTGAGGCGAGTTTGGTAGATAGTCGTGGCGGCAACAAAAGAAAACGTGGAAACATTTGGATGTCATTCATTGACCCTGAAAATCCTCATGACAGAGAACGTAGACATGGGGTTCCAGTTGGACTCAAGAATATTGGCAATACTTGTTGGTTTAGCGCTGTCATTCAGGTTTGTATGAAATTTTTATGGCTTCTGGACGTGGTTTCACTATCAAAGAGTCGCTGTTCGGTGGCATAGCTATGGTAGGGTCTAATGGGGTAAAAATGGGCAGTGTTGATTTTTATTCTTGTTTTTCAATTTGTTTGGCTTATCAGGATGTCTAGCTATGAAAGCTAATTTAGGCCCACTGTACATGCAGCTTCCAGGCATGGGACCCCTCGGTTAATGTCCCTTCCGAAGAACGACGAGGTGAGTTGTGAGGTCAGGCCTCCAAGGTCACCCATTCGGAGTTTGACCTCACTCGAACGAGCTTAACTTCAGTTACTTGAGGAAAACTAAATTGCTCAGTGGCATAGCAAGGGCAGGGTCTACTGAGGTAAAATGGGCAGTGTTGATTACTGGAAAATACTAGACCCAGAACTGATAAATCAACATTCACTATGTCAAAAAGGAAGGTAGCTTGAGCATTTCTCGCTAGATGGAAACTCTTAGAAAAGATTTTGGTAAATTCATGCAATTGTTTAGCTTGCCCATTTTACTGCAAAAGTATCAATTTTACCCCTAATATGCCCTACTGTCTTTGGGAGACATAAAATACGTGGTAAACAAGCAAAGATGGATTTGTCTTGAGCTACGTGCTCTGGAATCCTGGAAACGCCCGTCTTTTATACGAATCACAAGATTTATCATTGGCAGTCACTGGGCAGTGGCCGCTTTCCGTGCCCCCTCGCCTACCGCAGAAGCTCTATTTAGCCTCCCCTATTTATTAAGCCCCCTCTTTGATAAGTCGCTCACCTATTAGCCAATATCAACGAATACGCTCCTTTCTCTTTCAAGCCCCCCCCCCCAATGACATCAAATTCCATAGGCCATCAAACGTTTCCATTCCACGCATTTAGCTTAACAAGTTTGCGTGTTAATTTGGATATGATTGGCTTGTTTATTAACCACAGATATATTAATTTTGATATGGTTTGTGATAGAACTTTGTCGAATTTATGCTACTAGACTCGTAAATTGTATGTTGATGAGGTCAAATATGGAGTAAAAGAACTGAAAAGCTACCAGATATACCCCAAGTCATTTGATTTTGTGAATAAGGCCCCATCTCTATTAAACCCCTCTCTCTTTTAAGCCCCGCCCCTACACTGGAGTGTCTGAAACCAGATAACTACCCCCGTGGCTCAATAGGGCTTTTACGGTGTGCCACTTCCAGTACTCTGGTGCGGACTGGGAAGCTTATAGAAAAGTGAGGAATGAACTCAAAACCAAAATAAAGGAAACCAAGCGTAAATTCCTAAAGTCTGCTTTCTCATCAAGACGGCCAAAAGATGTATGGCAGACAATTCACAGAGTGTTAAGCCCTAGCCCTCAACAAATAAAAGCCAATGTTAATGATCTCAATAAGCACTTTAACAGCACAGCTGAAAGAATTCTGAAATGTTCACCATCAAATATGGATGACTTATTCGAAACGGTAGAAGGGCTACAATGCCAAGATAACAGCTTTTCTTTAAAACCTGTTACTTACAACGAAGTCTTAAATGCAATAAAATCGCTAAGAAATGATTGCTCGACTGGTGCTGACCAGATTCCTACAAAATTTATAAAACCGATTGCCGAGTTTCTCGCATCACCTTTGTGCCATATCATCAACACCTGTATTCAGATGTCAGCTTTTCCAACAAAGTGGAAAACAGCTCGAATTTCCCCGATTCCAAAGGTAGATGATCCAAGAGCAAATGATGACTACAGGCCTATTTCAATATTACCAGTGTTGTCAAAAATTTTCGAACGCCTAGTAATAAATCAGATTGTTGATTTTATTGAGAAAGAAAAAATCCTAAACGAAAAAGTCTGCGGATATAGGAAAGGACATTCAACGGTTACTGCGTTACTCGGTATTAAAGATATGATTGTCCAGGCCATGGGAAGAGGTGAGATTACACTTATGGTTCTTGCAGATTTCTCCAAGGCGTTTGATACGATTGATTATAAAACTTTGATATACAAGATGCATGCTCTCAAGTTTTCAAACTCTTTCTTGAAATGGCTATTAAATTACCTGGATAACCGCCATCAATTTGTTCAAGTGGATGATAAGATGTCGGAACTGATGCTGACTAAATTCGGCGTACCACAGGGATCAATACTAGGCCCTGTTTTGTTCAACTTGTACGTAACGGATCTTCAAGGAGAAATGGAACAACCTTGTTTTCAGTACGCTGATGATACAACAATTGTCGTACAAGGCAGACTAAAGAATCGTTGCTCCCTTGAAAATGCCATGAATAATGACCTAGTCAAGTTAAATTCATGGTCGGTATGTGCTAATCTTGCCTTAAATCCAAGGAAGACGAAGGTCATGGTCCTTAGCACAAAGCAACTATCGCGTCATCACAACATCAATGATTATAGTCCCTCACTCAAAATTGGACAACAACAAATTGTACGTGAAAAGTCAGCAAAATTACTTGGTGTCATCTTAGACCAGCATCTTTTATGGGAAGAGCACGTAAACAAGGTAACATCATCCTGTTTTGGGGCTCTCTCTATACTAAAAAAATTCAAGAATATCATGTCGCAGAAACTGAAAAAGCAAGTAGCAGAGCTACTGATCTTATCGAAAATGGATTATGCTGATGCCGTATTTCGACCTCTATCATTGAAACTACAAAAAAGATTACAAAAAGTTGAAAATGCGGCTGCAAGTTTTGTTCTTGGCCGCTACACTAAGGAAAAGGACGTCGTATCACTTGGTTGGTTGCCTATGAAAGAGAGAAGGGACTGGCACCTTGCAAAATTAGCTTTTAAATATATATCAGATCGAAATAAGCCGGAATACATAGACATATCATTGAAAGAAAACAACAGACATCTCCGATCAAGCTCTGCACCACTAATTGCAACTTCAACCGATTCTAAAACTTTGAGGAACATTGCAGCCGAAATTTTTAATAAGATGCCAATTGCAATAAGAAATTCAAAAACAAAAGCCGATTTCTCATCAAAGTCCAAAGAATATTTCTTTACTGAAGCAAAGAAGAGGCTGTTAGTTTAAGTCCTAAAAGAGAAGAACCTAACCTTCAAATTTTAACTTATTTAGATATTTTATATAACAAACTTTAAACTTTTTAACCTTACTTTTCAGATTGATGTAACATTGCTACCTGCTTTTAATCTTTCCTTAGAAATAAAGTATCATACTAGAAGTCTTAAACCATGTAAAGTATTTTTTAGCGACCAGATGAAGAGCCACTTTGTGGATATACTGGTCATGATTCATTATTATTATTATTATTATTATTATTACTCAAAATCTCAGCAAGCTGCGGTTGCTTATTGTAAGAATGCATTCACATTGCAGAATCTTTTGAAAGCGCTTAAACGCTCGTGCAGATATCCGCCATACTAGTCCGTTACAGTGTTCTTGCAATCTGAACACTGTAAGGGATTAGTATGGTGGATTTCTGCACGAGCGTTTACGCGCTTACAAAAGATTGTGCAATGTGAATGCAGCCTAAGGCCACTCACGGTAGACAAGATCAACTGTTTAAAAATCCGCCATACTAATCCCTTCGAGTGCTCGGACTGCAAAATATTTGCATGCGGAAAGAAGTTTGTTCATACGAAAAAACTTGTTGGTTTGCAAGCAGATTACTTACACGTGCGTGCAAGCGAGATGTATTGTGAGCTTTTCATTTCAGAAGTAAAAAGCGACTTGCTTTATGGGATACAAGGGACATATCAATCTGAACGGGAGAACGCAAATAAAAGCGCGTTTACGCAACCTGTGAGCGCAGCCTAATTCTTATTTGAAGCTAGTTGTTACATCTAAACACCATGCGATCGTACTTTTCTTTTTCTCGTAGTCATTGTTTCATTTACCTAAGTTCCGAAACCTGGTTCTCAACTGTGGTTTATCTTCAGAAGTTGAAAATTTGAAGGTAAGAGAACTCTACAAAAGTCGTAATAGACCTTATCGCTATTCTGCAAAAGGACTTGGATCGAGCGCTATTTTTATACATTTTTATACGCGAGGTTCGATTGAATGGCGTTAGAGCTTCTTTTGCTAGTGTGCACATTCGAAAACTATAAAATGTTGCGAAATATCGTTCGATTCTGATTCTATTCATATTAGCTAAAAGGTCTATTCTCGCACAAATTTCTTATGAAGGCTTGACACATAGAGACAATAAGGAAAAATGCTTTGGAAACAAAACATGTGTTCAGCACCAAATGCTTTTCAGCACTTGCTATGAAAAGAAAGGATGGAGATCCTTCCTCGTTGGACGAAAGGTCTCCTAAGTTTCCATGGCACGGGGCTGTGTTTTTCGGAACGTTAAAAGTGCCACCTACAAATCCAGAAATGTTCTGGAGAGCAGGGGCGGATCCAGCCCAAAGGTGAGCGGGGGGCAATTTGCAGAATGGGCGCCATGAATATAGCGAAAGCTAAGCGCGCTGAAGGCGCGCAGAAATTTTTAGGGCCTTCATTCAGTAAAAATTATCTAGTTTTTCAATTCAAGAACGCCTTAATTTATATGTTTCCCCACATTCAGAACGAAACTCGAAAAAAGAGTGCATTTGGGTCAGGAAAGGGGGCGCCCTTCTTGCCAAAAATGGGGCGCCAAGCTGAGTTTTCATCATGAAAGGGGGCAGTTGCCCCCAACTGCACCCCCTAAATCCGCCACTGCTGGAGAGCACATCCATAAATCTTGAAAAAGTCGAAAAAGTATGCCTATAAATCCAGAAAAAATTAAAAGTATACCCTTTGATGTAGTCTTGCCATAATCATACCCATATTTCTGCAAACCATTCATTGCTGTTAAAGATCATTTCCATAATCCAGATTTCTAATCGTAGCAAGGGTATATCAAATATGACACAACTCTGTATCACGGAATATTCACATCAGTCTCCCCCTCCCGCAAGTTGAAATCTGATGTCTTGTAGGCACGTTCCGATCTAAATTAACTCGTAAATTGTATTTGAGAAAGACTGATGCTTGAATGCCCTTCTTCTTGTTCAGATTTTGTCTGTCACTTTTCAGGACCATCCAAAGCTTGCATTTTTGCTAGAATTGCAGAAATTATTCTCTTTACTGCTTCGAAGCCAACGGAAATATGTTGATCCTGCGAAACCTATCGAGGTACAATGTCTTTTTGCTGTTTAGAGATGTGATTTGATTGATCATAGATGTTTCAGATTCATTTTAAGTAAACGATAAGTTTTTGCGGCAAAATTCAGCCATTCATTTGAACGCAAACCAATGTAGAAAGAGATTTTTTTGTAAACTAGAAGATGTATTTCGTCAAGGGATTTTCAGAATCGTACGTTAAAGAAATCTGAGTTTGATTGAGTTTGGTTGCTCTCTGTTGTCCTTTTAATTCCCATGGTGTAGCTCTGAGGACTTCCCAGAAGTTTAAGGAACAGGGAATACTCAGAATTTTGAAATTGACAGCTAAATATTGGTGAAAATAGTCTGTGAACAAGGGAATGATTTCTCGAAAGATCATATTTTCAGTGAACATATTGATAAATTCTCCCATTTTCCCCACAGAGAACAAGAAAAATAACTGGGAACAATGGAACTTTGACCTCCTGGAAGGGCCTTAGTTTTAATAAGATATAAGAAGCTGGTAATCGAAACATTTTTACGCCGCAAATTTCGGTTGATGTCATATTCGGCATGAATGAATGGATATTCGGCAGTGTTTTGGTTATATTTGGTCACAACGAATTTTCTAAATTTCCTGAGCTTTCTCATAGATACTTGAAGAGGCAATAAGAGGCACAGGCAAAGAGAACGCGGGGGATCAACAGGTAAAGATTTGAACATGCCGCCTACTGTCTAATCGTTTCCTGTTAACTTAAAGCGTATTAAATCTCTCCTCACGTGCTCCAGGTTCGACTTCTTAGATACAGACCTCTTACCGCGTGGCACCCTTTTAGGATCACACTTATTTGCGTGATATGGACAAAGAATTTAATAACCATTTCTCCAATTTTTCCTTTTGCATGATTATAATTTTAGGCAACAACGAGTATTTGCAGCAAAATTACGCGCAAATGACCATGCTCTGGCAGTCGAATCCGGCTACATAAATTTTTCACCGAAGCAACACTAAAAATTAACTTTGAGGATAGATTGTGTGAAATTTGTGATGGAGACGTTGTTGAAGATGAATTGCACCGTCTCTCAGGATGTTTTCTGTACGACCAAATTAGAGGAGGTTTCTTAGAAAAGTGTTACAGCGTATTCCCAGATATCAGACTTCTGAGTATGAATGAAAAGTTCAGATTTCTCTCAGTTTCAGAACAATTTGTCATGACAGAAATCATGTCGTCTTTGTTCTTAACCTGTCATTGATCTTGTAGAATTTTGCAGGAAAAGCTCCTTATTTTGTTGCACCCTCTTTGTAAATTAAAGATTAAATTACAGTTTATAGTATGCTGGTTTTGTTTATTATTCTTTTTAAACTCTATTAGTAAGTTTATACCTTCACACGCATTTATGTTCTTGGAAGATTGTTAGAATAAGAAAATATAAAAGGGATCAATTAATTTCTCACGGGCTATGGACTTCTCATGGGTTTGGGTTGTTGGCATCTTGAGGACAACTCTAGTGGCTAGAGACTATTCTAAAACGGGTCTTTGAAGACCTGTGACACCATTTATAAAAATATGTTTTGTATACAGAATTCCTATATGACGCTCACTTTATTTATTCTGCCATCGAATATTGAAATTTTTTATCCATTTCTGCTGTTTTTGTTTCAGGATGTCAGTGAATTCAACCATGTTCTTCTCGACTGGTTAGAGGAAGCATTCAAATCAACCCCTAACAGGTTTGTTTTTAAAAGTAATGAACGGAGCTTAATCGAGTTGATCTACGTATAGATAGGGCAAAGAAAGGATTATGCATTCGATCGATCTTCTGGCTAATGAGTATCTACACATTGATCGAAATCATGAAATACGATAGCGTAATGTTAGACCTACCTATTCAGCTCTTGAGTTAGTTATTCATCTCTAAACTTCCTTTCGTTTTGGTGAAAGCTTTCTCGGAAATGGAGTTTTTAATTCACTTTAATTGGAGCTTATTTCTTCATAGCGAACACCCAATAATTTTGTCCGTCTGCCAACAATTTTTAATGAATATACCCACAGGGTGTCCCAAAATAATTGTGCCTCGTTTATGTGTCTTCTGTGGAGGAGCTCTAGACTCAATTATCTCAATTTTTACATAATTGCATAGATCAAGCTTCAATTTAGAATTTGAGACCCTGCTTAAGTCGATCTAATATGTTGTTGCTGATTTATGGCAGAGAAAAGGCAAAATAAATGGTTGCTTCATGACAGCACTTCTATTGTTCTCCAGTAATGTCAAAAGAAAGTAAGTTTTCAAAGAAAGGCTTCTAGCATCGAATCAAAATTTTCACTACATTTTTTAAAAGGTTGAAAGTGCTTTCTTATGAATAGACAACATTGAATAGGCAACCCTTTAAATATTTAGCTAAATTTTGATACGATGCTAGAACCCGTTCTTTGAAAACTTACTTCATTTTGACTTTGTTGGAGAACAACGGAAGTGCTGTTTTTGAAACCACCACTTATTTGCCTTTTCTCTGCAAACATTTATTTTGCCTTAAATCAGCAACCATTTCTCGGACTGACTCTAGCAAGGTCTCAAAGTCCAAGTTGAAGCCTGACCTATGCAGCTGTGTAACAACCAAGATGATTGAATCTACAGCTCCTCCACAGCAGCCGTACAAACGGGGCGCAATTTCTGTGGGATACCCTGCATTTCACAATTAAATTCAATTCGAGGCAAAACTACATCATATCAGTTTGTCGCAAATACACGTACAAAAGTATTTCATGCGTTGCTGAGAGCAATGCATGATTTTGAGATTTAGATCCAAATTACATCGAGAAAAGTGATGTTCCTGGAAGTATTTGAGAAGAACTGACGTCATTGTGAAAATGGTCTATTATTTCACTGTTAATCTTTGTTGACTTAAATGAATAAAATCATGTTTTGTTTGTTTTATATCTAGTGCTAGTGACCAGAACCCAATAGCGGACTTGTTCTATGGGAGATATTCTGTAAATGGATGTTATGATGGTGAGTTCTAATGCATGTTTTTTGGTAGACACTTCTGATCAGCAATAGATTGTGTGTCTTCGCAACCACTCCTGAAGGAACTAGGATGTCTAGCAGTTAGAGAGCTCATTGACACTTTAACTGCAAGGATGGTGTGGGGGTCGATTAACGGGAATGCTCCTAATTAATTTATGATTTTGTTCGAAAGGCTGTCAAATAATGGTGTTTGATATGTTTGCATGTATATATGTATCAATTTGTCAGTGCCACTAAAATAACTACAAAGAAGAATGTTTAAATGCTAAGAACAGATACAGTATGATTTTAATACAATTTATGTAAATACCTGTAACAATATCCGTAAATGTAGTGGAAGGATGGTATTAAAGGCCAAATTGACCTCAAAGATATAGACATTTACGTGCTTCGAATAAAACTTAATTTAGTAAGGCCGAATCATGAGTGTGAGAGAGGATATAGAGAGCTTAGTAGGACAGGGGATAGATAGATTCATAGGAGTGTGAGGGAGGAGAGAGATTTCCTGATTGTGATACTGATGCAGATCTCTTAGGCTGCCTCTCTTAAAAACTTCCTGTGGCCAATGGTGCTTTGCTTATAAAAGAGCACATATGGAATAATCTTAACGCTGATGTAAAAGCACAACCGTTTATAAAGATACGTTTCGATATCAAAATCTCCTTCAGTTCAAAGTGATATTTAAACATTTCAAACATTTCTTTCAGCTCAGTTGAACTGAAGAAGATTTTAACGTCGAAACGTCTAAACGTGTTTTTATATCCCATTTTCTGTCTATGTTTATGTTATTTTCTGTTATGTTATGTTCTGTTCTGTTTTTCTGTTTAACATCTTAGCACTGATGTTAAGACAGCGCCCACTGTAAATCGACCCAAAGCCACTTATAGAATTTACAGATAATATTTTCATTCAACTCCTCATTCGCACGACTTTTATTTTTATCGTTATGCCGATGTGTAAGTTTTGAGTATTAGAAATTTCTAATCCATTGTCATTTTTCATGGCAGTGCTGCATATCCCGTTATCTAACCCTTTGATACATTTCTTTCACTTGTTCTTATTTCGAAATTTACAGGAAAAGAAGTAAAGAATGAAGAAAATTTTGGTGCCCTTCCTCTTCATGTACGTGGCCATGATCATTTATATGATGGGCTTGATGATGCAATGGTAAACAATGAAATAAGAACAAACAATCAAGATGCTTCTGCAAATTCTACCCAAGAGGTAAATGATGTATTTTCTACCGCTTGAGTCAAGAAAGGTCCGGCGTTTGAAAGGCTACTGCTATCTGAGTATACCAGCAATGATATATATTTCGAAATATCTGATTTAATAGCTAACGTGTTCAATTATTTCTTAGACTTTCCCTGGCTGAAATCGGCCACACCTCCGTTCAGATTTCGCAAGGAATTTTCTGAAAATGTTCTCAGGAGAAACCTAGAAAAACGTGTTAAAATCACGAGCAAGTTTTCTTTATTATGTCTACCTCACAGCAATGACTTTGAGCACGCTTTAGCAAGTGCTATGTACTTGGGGGATATCTCATTCAAGGGGATTTCTTTCTCCCAATAGGACAAAATACATGAATTTATGCAAGTGTCATTATTGCTTGGAAGGAGAACGCGAAGGGAAGTCTTGCTCTCCCATATCGACGGGAAGAAATGGCCTATTAAAGCCAGGCCAATTGTTGAACCTAATTGGACACATAGGGAATAAAACAAGACAGTTTCCAATATCATTGCTTTGACTCAAATTATATGCCACCAGAATTCCTTTGCAAACATTTCAGTTGTTGTCTTTCACGGGCTTTATAGGTGAGATCAAATTTAAGGCAAACTATAGTTACTCTACACGGCTGATGGTCTTTATTGAATTTGTACTTTGAGGAAAGCATTTGATACATAAACTACGATCATTTACATTAACCATCTTGGAGGATCTGGTCTATGCCAGAAGAATGCGTATAGCATTGCATACTAACAGAGAATTTGTAATAATACACGTATCTGTTTTTGTAGCATTGGTTCACACATCTTCCAGCAGTTTTGACTTTTGAGTTATCAAGATTTATTTTCAACCAACAACTTTCAAAAGCTGAGAAGATTCATGACCCTTTTCGCATCGAACAAACCATTTATTTAGCAAGGTAAGACATCCACTCTACGCTTTTTCTGCTTCTTTGTGAAGGAAGAGAGTTAATCTCCATTTCGATGGTTATCAATAGTTGTCGTAAAGGTTTGTATGCCACCCGAAACTCTTCAGATCGGTTGTGGTGTTAGCTAGAAAGCACAGCCTTATTTGAACTTCAGTATAAGAACCACAACGAGTGTCATTTTGACCGCTTAAAGAAAGATAAAAACAAGAGACACATGATGTGTGGACGAAGCCTCACTCCATAGGGACCCTCAAGTTACGCTCATCTCATTGAGTTGACATGTTGCTGCTGTTGTCGCTCCACTGAGGGTCTTCTTTCCCTAGAGTTGTAAAAACGGCAGAAATTTTCAATTGGCGACGACTTTCTTTCGCCCCGTCGTCTATTGGTCAGAATTTGGCTTAGAAGAAGTCGATTTTTGCTATTTTGGCAAGAATTATCCTTCACCGAAGAACTGATACCTAATTTTATGGTAGGTACAGCAGTTCTGGAAAACTGATTTTTGTGGCATTTTAGACCTGGTGGTCATGAGAGAAATGTTGCAGGTGATTTAGGTCCAATAGATCTTTCAGCTACATTCAAAAAAGGAATGTGCATCGAACGATAGATTGATACATTTTGTTTCTGGTTACGAATGAGAATCCACGTTTGGCAAAATCAGTTGAACTATTGCAGAATAGTTGCCATGATTATTTATAAAGTATGTTTCGAGACGAGCTTGTCTCATCTTTAGCAACATTTAAAGTTATACACGTGTGGGTTTTATAGCAAAACTATTGAAGCATTTTACATAAATTGATTTATCGATCACACGCTTTACTAAAGAAGGGAAAACTATTGAAACATATAAAATAAGAAATTCCATTGAGATGGATAAAGATACAGTGGTGTAGAAGAGTTTCACTGAGTGGGTTCATGACGTTAGTTGTGATTTCTCTCTAAAAATCTAGGTACATGGAATGGAACAAAGATCTCACGAGAGAAAAGAGAAGAAAAGTCGATAAACTGAAAAGAAAACGACGAGAGCTTCTCTCAAAGCTGGACAAGTGAGTTCAACTTTATTTCGCCTGAAAATGATTAAACTTTCAGGCATATTGTTTTTCATAAACAAATGTTAACACAATACTACATTACAATACGACCATGCTGAAATTATAGCGTTACAGATACTACAATAATATAAGATATTGCAATATTGCAACAATCAAAAGATGCGGGGGGGCGCGGGATTCTGACGTAATGTTTCAGTGAAAAGGTAAATCCAACTAATGTTATGTCATTTTTCTTTGACAGTTTTTGTAATCTGGGGGGACTCTGGGGGGAAGTCCCCCCATCCCCCCATGGTGCCGCCACTGATAGGATGCGTTCGGGCATATCTCCTTTGCTGCCAAAATAGAAACAGTTCATAGTTTATCAAGACATTTGATTTGATATGATACAAACATTAATATTGCAGAAGAAGCCTTCAGAGTGCTGTTATACAAGTACAGTCTATTCTATAGCAGAAGTTCTTTTTCTCTCTTGTCCCCACAGATTTTATCATCAAATGTTGCGGTTATTCATTAATTTCTAAATAAAATATTTCAGGTACACGTCATTCGGCACTGGGCCTAAAAAAGCTCCAATAATGACAACATTAGATTCAACACTCGCCTTCATTCGCAAAGGGCTAACACGCGAAGACCAAGAAACCCCCATGATGATTTCCCCAAGTTCATCCCCCAGCTCAAGTACCCATGCCACTGTTTCTGAATACCCCGAAGCATCGCCAATATTAGCTGCTGCGGAGAATGTTCAAGGCCCTTCACCCAAAAGTATGACTTCTGAGGAGGGAAATACGATAATCGATTGTTTGCAAAGATGGAGGGATGAAATTCAACTCGAAGCTGAAAGTAAGTTTGGTTTGGTTGCTGTGGATATTTGTCATCTTTTTCCTAACATAGATTTGGATTGATTTTAATTTATGATATTTCTATACTGAGTAAAACATTCTGTTCACGCCGTTTTATAATGTAGCCTATTGAAAAACGTAAAAAAAGATAAACTATCTAAATCCTACAAGCAAGCCAAAAGAAAACTAAAATAAACATTATTTTCAAAAACTAATTGGCGTAGATATAATGATACGACACGATAGATATTAAAGAGAGAATCGTAAAATTTGCTGCTACAATAAATTTTGAAAATAATAATAAAAATGAGATGATAAAGATTAGAATTGAAATAGGCACAATTGTATGATATCGTATAATTGAAAAATTTAGAGCTTTATGAAGATATCTAGATCTATCATGAGGGAGTGGGTTACATGATTATTCATATTTACATTTACACCAAGCTTTTTGATGATTTGAAGCCTTTTATTTCTTTTTCATGTATTTGATACATCAGAATATATATTTGTATGTAGATTTTGACATTTAACATTAACTGAGTTCTGCAAACTCAATAAGTGAAAATTTTATTCGTGATGGAATAAGAAAAGGTTTTAACAAATGGTTGACCCAACAGACGAAAGTCTATTTTTTATCGAAATCACACTGAAGAAAGTTGTAAACATCAGATTTTCTTATGGAGCACAGAAGGCTCTGTGTGTTGTTAGTGCTATATAGTATAATATTTGATTGCATGCTTTTATATGTTCTTTAGCTCTACGAAAAGGAATCGAGTATATTGATCGGGAACTTCAACAAGCTTATGATGAAGAATCCTTTATGCAGGTACGACTTCTCTCTATTTCTTTAATATCATTTCCACGCTTAGTTTTGGAGACCAAATTTTACGAATAAGAGGAACCTTGAAATTTTTTCTGAGATACAAATGTCGTGTTACTTATCAGTATTGCAGATCTTGAAACAAAGATTTTGGCTGATTTGAGAAAGAGCCTGATTCGAATGATACTCTCATACAATTGTTTAGAATTCTCAAATGTGCCCGACAGTGAAAGAAGCTAAGATAGTTACGTCTGATCCTCGTGAAGGGACCCCTTTTTGAAGTTTTGGCAAGAAGTCCCAAGACAGATTTTGAAACCGAAGTATTTGGGGATAGACAAAATCGGCTAAGATTTGTTTATACCCATTTCAAGTCATGTGATCAATCTCTTGGTAAAACATCTTTTGATTTTTCTAATATATTTCATGCCATGCAAAGTTGTGCCATAAACGCAAAAAGTAGCATGATAGCAGAACTTCCCATGGGCATGGTCATATGACTTGAAATGGGTAAAACAAACCTTAGCCGATCAGGTCTATTAACAAAAAATATTTTTCATTTTTAGGTTCCATACAGGCTTCATGCAATTCTCGTTCACGAAGGCCAAGCAAACGGTGGACATTATTGGTCTTATATCTTCGACGCAAATAGAAATGTTTGGCGAAAGTTTAACGACATTACCGTAACAGAAACGACATGGGAAGATGTACAAAAGGAATCAATTGGTGGTTATCGAAATACAAGCGCGTATTGTTTGTTATATGTTGATGCGAATAGAACGGATTTATTTGAGTTGGACGCGATGGAGGAGGAAATGCCCCGCGTTGTACGTGAGTATGTTGAATTGGATGAAAGAAAGTTTAGGGAAGAGATTGAAGAATGGGATGCGAAACAACGGAAGAAGGATAAATCAACGGAAGGTTTGTATACAAATGGTAATATATTCTTTCTCAGGTTGCCTTTAGTGTAGGTTAGAATAGAAATGGCTCAAAACTTATCCGTTTTTGCATAACGTTCCACTAACCCATGTTACAAACGGATGGGCAACTGTTTATGAGATTTATGGAAGCAAGGTCTCAATCTATAAGTTGGAATATCTTCAATTAAAAATATCAAAAAGCAAGAGAATAGGATTCATGGCTACTCCGCCGCAACCATTCAAACGGCGCACATGTTTTTGAGATACCCTGTCGTGAATGTCCGATGGAAGTGACAGCAAGTGATTCCCGGAGTGATTGCTCTTTGCGGCTTGTTCATTGGAGGATTTATCAGTGTTTACAGCAAATTAGCGTAAGGGTTGAAATCTTTCAAATCCGTGAAAAGGTGGGTATAAATTGTATTGCATTTTTCTTTGAATTAAATGGCGTGAAAGGAATTTAGGGTACTGTCAATAAATCTGCTGTGGAAATAATTTGACGTCTAGATTATTTTCAGATTGATGGGGCTTTATTGGACATTACAATAAGTCCTAGTCATCGCTTTAAAACGAGACTACTGCACCAAACCGAGACCGCTCATACTGCAGCGTCTGGAGTAGTTAGGAGCGTCCGGAGTTAGGAGCGTCTGGCAGCCTTTGAACAGCGATAACTACAGCCATATAATCAGTCTAGCATCTTATTCTTTTTTGCAAGAATAGAATTCTTGAATTAGTGGAGGATGAATAATAACATCCTATAGAAGACCATAGCTTATAATTGTCTACAATATGGTAGCAACTAGAAGTCTGCCGCTCTTCTGGTTAAGGATTTAGCAATTTGATGAAGCTTTGTTCTCAAAAATAATAAATGCCGCCATGATGAAACTAATCCAGATCTCAAAAAATTTCCACAGCAAATTTACAACATGGTACCCCTTGTTCATTTTAAGCACTTCAGTTCAAAGGAAAAGTGTAATCGAATTTTAAGTCCATCTTTTTAAAGTCTGGAGCCCTATGGCCAATTTTATGTCAATTTTCTTGTGAAATGTTTATGAAATGATTATTGCAGGGTCTGTTTCGTCCAGTATGCCTTGCACGTGCTGTCTCTTGGTTTGCCTTTGTTGTCGCCATCTTCATGGCCCATGAGACGACACGTGCTATGAAAACTGGATGATACAGACCCTTTAAGTTTCCCATTTTCTCCAGCTACTTCAACGACAACAACGACATCATCTTCAAGTAATAAAGAAAACACACCAATGTCAGTGGACCCTAAACAAAATTCTGCTAAAGCACAAACAACAAGAGAACTCTCTCTTGATGAGCAACTAGATGATTTGTATTCAGAGAAATGTGGTCAAATGGCAAGTCATATATCAGGATTACAGTTACTGGATGCTGATCTTAGAGTAGATGATATTGTCCTGTATTTCTACACGTCAAAAGCACCGAATCATGTCATTCATCAAGGATTTTTGGAATGGTTGACCGGTATTAACAGTCCAAATGAAAGGTAATCTTATTTTGATTCAAAACTTACGATGCAATTGGAATTTCATGCAGTATTTCATGATTTAACCGCTTTGCTGGATGGTATCTCATCGTAATTATTTATTTTCCCATAAAGCATACTTGTTAACTTTTCGATAATTGACACAAGAAAAGTAATATTTTTTAATGAGTAGTGGCCATGGTTATCATAAGCAACCAAAATGTAGATATAATATTTGTTTCCAATACATGTCCCAAAACTTTAGTCAGTGGTTCCAGAAAACATAGGACAACTTGTCAAGTAATACCACATTCACATTTGCAAGTAAAACCTGTTTAAACTAAACCAGGTTGTGGAATGGAGCCTTCTGATTGGACAGTCCAACGAATCGAAGGTATTTGATTGGCTGAAATTGGACCTGGTTTAGATAAAGCTGGTTTAACTGTGTCAGTGTGAATGCGGTATAACATTTGTGCTAGTGGTAAAATAATTTTTGCAATGGGATCTTTATCACCTGATACTTTGCATATCTTTATGTTCTTCGTTCGGATAAATTGTTGAATTAAATTGAGGAAAATCGTTAAAATAGCCTTGATTAGCGGACTCATCATGATAAACCCATGGGCGTACAATAAAGTTGTAACCTGTAGGGAGAACACTAAGATAAATCTGTAACAAGTAATCACTTGCCAACAACGTTATTATACCAAATTATTACTCCAAATACGCGTTTCGTCGCTTGTTTCTCAGTTTGGTTCATGCGAAGAACAGATAAATGACACTACCGAAGATCGTTGAATAATGTCTTTCATGTAAGGTGTTCAGAAATATATACAAAAAGAACAAATATGCTCCCCTTCTTTATACAGTCACGTTGCAAGGACACATTGTACAATAGGATCATTTATAAGTTAGACTGGAATATTACCCTTTTGTCATACATTCTGAAATCAAGAATCACAAAGAAAGGGATTTAGCAATTTTATGTTTTTTTTGTTTCAGGATATTGTTGTTACAAAAACATGCTAAATGGAAACTAAAGAACCTTGAAGACAATGCGAATCAGAATGAAGAATATCAGGTAAGAATTTATTTATTAACTTGCGATAACAGACAGACTGTCCCAAAAACTTGTGCCCTTTTTGTGTCGCTCCTGTGAAGTATTTGTGGTTTCAATTGCCTTGGTTTTTTACACAGCTGCATAGATTGGGCCTCAACTTAGAGCTTGAGACGTTGTTTATGTGACGAATGGCTGCTTATTTACGCTAGAGGAAAGGCAAAATATGTGGTTTTCAGTTTGAAAACAGTGTCGTTTAAAAGCTCGAAGTAAAACATATTTCAACGTTTCCGAAATGAGGCTGATTGGTCCTTTAGTCATTTCTTCGGTATCATAATCCAGCCTCTTTATCGCAGAGATTGTGAAGAAATTTTCACCGACAAATGCTCTATCTTTTTCAAATTGTGCTATTGTCGTGTGAACATCAGTGGCGAACATGTTAGTACAGTCCATGTTTTCTACAGTTTTCAATTTGTCCCCGCATCAAGTGAACGTAATCTCTTGTGAAATATCTTATTTGTATCATGTTTATATTTTTTTCAGAAATGGAAGGATTATTTCAAGGAATTCATCAGGGCTCATGCTTGTTTTGTGGCTGGTGCAGAGGCTTTCTATACTCAAAGGTAACCTCAGATCTGATTTGTAATTTTTTCAAATCCATATAAAAATTCAAATAAATGCTACATCTATATTCGACTATTCTTTCTAATTAATATACAACTATACAACACTATAGGGACAGGACTACAAGGAGCAAGAGATAATGACTACCATGTGACTATTTAAAGATATGCAAACAGATCAAAATAAAGTAAAGTAAGATTAAAATGCTGACACATACTGGAATGTGCTCCATATCGAATATCAGGCCATCACAGGTGCATGATGCCGAACAATAAGAACCCTGAACAGGAGAACAGCAACGAGAGCAACTGCTTTTTTCTGAACTGAGAAGAATTCCTACTTAGGAAGAACATTTTCCCAGAAAGGAGTTGTGGCTTTACGATATAGTAAGACCCCGCAATCAAGAACATACTTTCCTAAAAAGGACACCGACTATGTTCTTATGAAAGTGGTGCTCTTCCTGCATTGATGGCCTCAAGGTGTTGTGGCGCAGTGGTGTAATCCTCTGACTTTGCAGTCAGAACATTCAGGCGGAGTGGGTCCGATACATAGTGGGACCCCACAACTTGAGCGTCATGATAAGGGATCGCGGACTCGATTAACGCTTTGCTACTTCTGCGATCCCAGCGCTTGGTGCTAAAACCGCAACTTCACCTTCACCTTATCTCAAGAGCAATTATGACTTTGATGAGCACAAATTTACACAACATGCATTTTTTGAACTCAGGAGAAGCAGGGCTATACTATGGTTTTTGGAGAGAATAGTAACTTGTTGTGGGCAAGATGAATTACATCACACAAATTGAAGAAATAATTAAAGTAGCCTTGAAATACTGTTTTCAGGTGTTTAAACTTCAAACAGTTGTGTTTTTCAATAAACTAATATCGTTAGATGTTTAAAACATATTGAGGTGTATCATATGATAAGAAAGTAGACAGAAATCGGTATGTGTCGGTTATTATCTTTGGGTATCTTTTATCTAATGATCAGTCTTCAGGTTCTTATCTTTTACGCTCTTGGTTGTGGGGTTTTACTGCAGTACATAGCGTCAGAAATATGTTGTTATACACTGGAATATTTTGATGTTGTCATTGAAATGATTCACTCTTGGGGGGATAAGATGGGCTGAAAGATTTAGATTGGCAATTAAGGGACGAAGAAAATTTGTTGTGAGATTGAAGGTTATTTTCTGCAAGATAGGAATAAAACGGTTTTTAACGTGTGTCCTAGGGCATGTTCCCCTGGTCAATTTTGTATTGTGCACTAAGTTGTCAAGTCTCCTTGCTCTTTCAAAGCTCACTTCGAACTTGCGAGTTGTTGCTGTTGCTGTTAGTTCAAGTTTAGTACAAAAATTGTTGCTGTTGGTTCAAGTTTTTGAATTTCTAATTGATTTAATAGATAGTGAAAGCCTGTTGTTGAAATGTAAGCATTTGCGAGTCTTCAGTTTATTATTCACTTAGATATTCATTGGAATTGAAGGCTCGAGTTTTTTGTGGATCCAAGGATACTTCAACTTGAACAGAGTAGCAAAACTTTGCAGTGCTAAAGAATGGTTGTCGAGGTTAATCTCTCATATATTCTATCATTGTAGATATCAAGAAGCCCTTCCATATTTTGTTCATTCGATGGATACGAATGATCGACTGTCAAATGCAGAATTCAAACCAAGTTGCATGGAAAAGACTATTGTTTCACATTATAGAAGACAGTGTTTACTGGTTAGTAATTTCGATCTCCTTTCAATGAATACCTCGGCTACATTCATATTACATAGAGCAAGTCTTGAAGTCTCTTTCTGGTGCAAAATTAGAAGATTACATGAAAGTTGGTCATAACTTGCAATTCATGAATGTGGCTCCACCCACGAGTATTTCAATGATGAGACAACTGATTATTTTAATAGACTCCATCTTTGTAATTTCTCGATCTACTGTACAAAAGTACTTATTTTCTCGAGAACCTTGTCACTTCTGTTTGTTATATTTGGCAATCCCACCCCCACATGCCCCCAAATTTTGACTTATCCAGAGGTGCCGGAGAATGGTTCAGTAATAGTTACAAATTTGATCTTACCTGCCAGTTAGTTGTATCGCACTGTTTTAAATCTTCTATCGGTTTCACTGACTGCCATTTGTATTCGTTAGGCCTGCGGCAGTTTTGTTTTGTTTTAGTTTCTATCGCGGACCTGACGAATACAAATAGCAGGTAGTGAAACTGAGAAAGGATTCAAGACCAATGTGACGCAGCTTACTGGCAAATAAGATTAAAATTTATCAAATTTGTAACTATTTCTGAATTATTCTCCGCCACCTGTGACTTATCATTTTGTATACGTTCTTTTTCAGTATGTCAATGAGGAAGCAAGCAAGCAATTCGAAAGTATAAACATATTTGAAATGGATGAAGGAGCAACTTTAATGAAGGAACTCGTTCTGCCAAGTTTATCTTATCTCTCTGAAACTCAAGACGCTGACGACTTGATCGTTGCTGAAACTGTAAGAGGGCGATGGTGTGCTTTCGTTGGCAACCCAGATATACAAGGTAAAGGGTGTTTTGATTTTATAGGCCATTAAAACTAAGATCTTCCCAGTTAGGACATAAACGGCTAATATATGAAACTCAAGAGGCTAATGACTTGATTGCTGCTGAAACTGTAAGAAGATGGTGGTGTCCTTTTGCTGTAAGCCCAGAGGCAGAAGCACAGTGGGCCAGAATGGTGATTTTGCAGACATTCGTAGATATCTCCAGGGAACTAAATTTTACAGGAGCAGCTGGCACTTCGTTTTGACGTATAAGTGGGTCTTCAGAGCTAAAGGATCCTTCATTCTAAGTTGTGTTTTGATTTTAGGGCGAAAGAATGAGATCCTGGAAGAAATTCTGATGGGATTAGTTGATAGCAGCGGAAGATCATCAATGAAATTGCCCCCATTAAGAGGACAAATCACTGGACCAGATCTTTATAAAAGATACGCACAAATTATGGAAAAAGCGAAACGTGAAAATATCTCTGCTCAAGCGATGACGTGGTAAGTTGTAAGTTGCCCCAAGTTTTCTTCAAGTTGCCTCGGTCAAACGATCCAAAATGTTATCTAGCATTTCCCGCAACATCATGTTGAGTCAAAGGTTGGTTCGTTTGACAACTGATGTTGGCGCGCCCACCAGTGTTGAGTCAAATCTAGTATCTAGTACCTTTTAAGAACAGAGCGTTTCCTATGATTATTTTGATCATGTCCATAGAATATCTCCCGATTCTTGTGCCCAACTTAATTTTTTTTAGTAAATAGTAATGTACCAATGATTGCTTATGTCAGTATCTGTATTCATTGTAATATTTGTCAGATGTATGTCTAGAATTCTGTAGTTACTGGCCTAGTTGCATGTCTTTAGATAATGGCCGTGGGGCTATTGATTCTGTTCTTGGGAAGCGCAGCTTTAGGATAAAGTGAAAGACCAAAACAACGAATGAGAAGGAACATGTCTGTTCTTAGCAACATCGTCAGTTCTGTTCAAATGTAATCCAGCCATTTAATAGCTGTCTTTCAAATGAGGGGTCCTGTGGTCGAAAATGCTGAATAAGTTTGTATGGGCTGAAATGTAAACTTTATAATCACATAAATCCGCAAGGGGCAGAAAGCAGAGTGGGAAATTGAACTTTTTTATTTTAGCACAGTAGTGCTCGATATTTGAGCAAGCTATCTAAATCACGGCAACTTGGAAATTGATTTTGTTTTGTTTTCAAATAGATTTGCAAACTCAATCAAGGCGCAAATAGAAATTTCACATGAGAATATCGCCATATTATGTACTCTTTATAGACATCCTTAGCTAATTTTGTCATGTCCTTCGTAGATAATAGTTTGAAAAAGCTTGGAAGATCTTTGTCAGAACTCAAGGCCTTTGTCCATGCTGGAGAAGGCGCAATCCTCGGTGCATAATGCACGAAAAGTTCTCTGTATGATGGAATGCACATGACAACAATCAAGGATTTCTCAATAGAACAAATAGAGAATGATTTCTATTTGATGAAAAAGAAGAAGAGCTTTACTGTATACCAAAGCGACAGATTGAGCAGAAGGAAAAACGTTTGTACAAAATTTTGTTTTATTTGCAAAAGAATTTATATATCGTTGAATCAAGGGCAAATTTTGTAAAACGAAAGATTCAGGCTTCCATAAAGACAAAGGGATTTGCCTTTCTGAAGAGTAGATTTCGACCGGAAGAAGTTCTGCATAGCAAGACGAAATATCAATAATATATATATATATTCATCTGTTAATGTTTCTTTGTTGTGTTGCAGTGATTCTGCTTTCATACTTATTCGTTCATTCGTCATCGCAAGCAGCATCAGATCCAACAAGTGACGTTGTATTACAGCCTCTCCTTTTTCTATTTAGATTTCACACTTTTAAGTGCATAGACTGATTATATGGCTGTAGTAATCGCTGTTGAAATGCTGCCGGACGCTCCTAACTATGACTCATAATCAAACACCATTATTTTGAAATGATGATATCTGCCTCGTTTCGATAAGGGCAAAAAACACGAACACTCATATTTTTTAACTTGCATATATTGATATGAGAACTTCACAGTAAATCAGTTAATGCATAGCGAAGCAACAAAATAGTACCTACGTACAAGGTTGGATATTGTCGCCAACTGTTTTCATGACATTCTTGTTCGTAAGACTTTGTTCTGTCAGGTTGATTTCCTTGAAACTCTGCTTCGAGCGTCGAGCCTCTGTTGGTCGACATCAATCACTGTAATTTGTTCTATACTTTGTACATAACTGTGTATAGCAGCGTCGTTCCAAAGGGCATTCAAAAGTGAAAGAAGTCATTCCAAAAACATTGCCGTAATATTATGAGTCCCAGTACGAGCGGTCTCGGTTTAGTGTATAGTAGTCTCGTTTGAACAGCGATTACTGGGACTCATCGAAATCAATCTGCCAAGTGCACCCAATCAAATTAAAATAAACAAAGAAGCAAAGAGATAACGTTTTCTTCGTTGAAGTTCTGAAATGTATTCTTGAGCCTGTCAAATCGCTTTGTTTTAAACAAACCTGCATCCGTTGTTGTACAACATTCACCGTTGATTATTGTTGATGGACAGTGGTCATTAACAGAGACTGTAGAGTGGACCGCGCTCAGTTTCACGAACAGGACATGTTCCTGCTCTTCGTGCCGTAGTTTTGAAGATCTCTTTGAAGTTGTTTACCGTCGTGATCCATTCGAATAGTGGCAATCTGCTACGTAAGGGGGACTAGATATTATCTATGACCGGGTCTTGGCCTCTATAAGTAGAGATTTTGTACAAAAGAGATTTCGTACAAAAGAAATTTCTACCCAAATTTTGCAGACGAAAAGTGCAGCAAATGTAAGTTGGAAAGCAAGATTTTTCTTTGGAAGAATGGTTTTACTCGATTTTCTTCGGTCCAAACCCTAGCGATATAATTTTCTGCCGTTTTTAAAGAGTGGAAATATAAGCTAAAGTAGACTTGGAGTATCCATGAAAACTGCAATGAAAATTAATCGTAAAAATCTATCCAGCATCTCTCTAAATCTTTGTCACGCAAATATCATTGGAAGAATATGGCTATGAGATTGTGTGTGATTGGGTTGTAATCGTGAAAATTTGATTAGATGACGAAACTAAGGAAAAATATTATTTTCTGAAACAGATGCTACAAAGTAATCGCAAGCTACGATGCAGGAAAATTGGAAAAAACTTTTCGCCATTGAAAGGTTGCAATGTCTTTTTTGAGGGAACGTAGAGTAGAATCCGGGGGGGGGGGTACTTGAATTGCCAATATACGGGGAGGTGCCGCTGGAAAATCTGAAAAGCTACCCAGTCCCGGAGTCAGATTCCTAAAAATGATACCGTTTCCCGGAGTCAGATTCCTAAAAATGATATCCTGTCCAGGAGTGAGATTCCTAAAATGATACCCTGTCCCGGAGTGAGATTCCTTAAAAATGATACCCAGTCCCGGAGTGAGATTCCTAAAAATGATGCCCTGTCCCGGAGTCAGATTCCTAAAAATGATACCCTGTCCCGGAGTAAGTATTGTGAGGCGAAGTTCCAGCTTCATTGTCGGCGCAGAATGTTTGTAGCAAAGGCTAGAAGTTTGAATTTATTGTTCTGTTGACATATATTTAAGGTTTTTATTGGAAAATTATTAGCTTATCAAACTTATTTTGTAGTTGACAGAAATCGAGTGTATGTTTATACCGATGAACAAATTAGAGTGAACGTAATAAATGGTATGATCAGATATACAATTTTAAAAAAACAGAGTGTACCAGGATAAAATTTGAGTTTTTTTCTATGAATGAGCTCTGCCGGTGTTCCTTAAAGAAAAATCGCCACCCAGGGTCGTTTTCGAGCACGCAGAAATTTCAGGCTATCTGAAAATCAACTTTGGCCTAACATACCGTGGAAGCTGTATCCTAGACTTATGACGATGAGTCTCTTGTTTCCTTGTGTCCTTTGACTTGATGATGGCGCTTCAATCAATAGAGACTCATAATATTACTCTGAAAAACATGGCCCTATTTAGGCCCAGACTTCGCAATTCCTAAAGTACCAATCATATTGCGAGATTTTTGAATTTCTATTGTTACGGTGTAAATGTGATAGAATTTTAGGTTCGATTGAAGAATTGAAAACACTCCCACAGGTTTGAGATTCGAAGCCGTGATTCCATTACAATTCCATTGATGATTGAAGAAAATAGGGCCAAGTTTTTCACTGTTTCATTATGAGTCCCTCTTGAGCAAGGTTTACCGCAGGGATACAAGGGACTCATCGTCGTAAGTCTAGCTGTACCCACACCCTTCTCTTATAAAGCCCTCCTCTCTGAGGAAAAAATTTGAAATAAGCCGCTGTCTCTATTAAGCTCCCTCCAGTGATATCAAATTCCAGAGACTAAGGCTGCGTTCACATTGCAAAATCTTTTGTAAGCGCTTAAACGCTCGTGCAGAAATCCTCCATACTTATCATTAGAGTGTTCGGACTGCAAAATATTTCCATGCGAGAAGAAGCGTGCTCGTGCGAAAAAGCAGGCTTGTCTATTTATTTAACCAAGATCAAACTTTCATGTTAATTCTTATATCCCAGTAATGATCCCCCCAGAAACACTGCCCCGCCAATGAAGAAGGAAGACCCAAGAAAACTTGTTTCTCCGCCAAGTTTGAAATTAAAAGCTTTCCCCGCCATGTTTCTGTTGTTTCCCCGTTGAAATTTTTGCTTCCCCGTCAAAAATTATACAAGTTCCATCATGGATATATTTGAAAATTTCCTTCCCCCATCAATATTTCTTCACCCCCGCTGAAAATATATGAATTCATAACTTCCCCGCTGTATTTTTAATGTCCGGCGGGGTCGTTACTGGGGGGGGTGTTTGGGAGAAAACTGTGTCGAATCTGTGTATTTGACTAGTTAAAGTGTAAGTTGAATCTGCCAAATATCGTGTAAAAGAACTAAAATGTTATCAATCACCTTGTCATTTGATTTTGTGAATAAGCCTTCTCTAACGAACTCCCTCTCTTTTAAGACACCATCTTGAGTGTTCGAAATGGAATAAGTCCCCAGCGAGCTTAATAAAGCGTTGAAGCATTAAGCGAAGCATAAACAGCGAAGAAGTAACTGTCAAGAGAAAAGCAACTGTTTGTATGGAAACACCCAAACAAAGACATGTAGCCCCGCGAGGATTTTGCTGTCCTTCAGTTCTCCATACCAGGCCCCGGCCGATACCTGACTGCTCTGGCATAGCGGTGGGTTGTGGACAGTACAAGTCTTTGAGATGAATTCTGCAAACCGAGACGAGGTAGGTACCGAAATTAAAGTTACATACAATACATGAAAAGAATCTTCGGGTCTGTTGATATGAGGAAGAACACCTCACTTGCCAAACCCAGGCCTGACAGGCAATGTTCCACTTTCCCGTAGAATCATATCTTTCTCATTTCAAGTTTATGTGACAAACGCAAAAGCACTGGAATAGTGAGATATCACCTCCTGAGGGGTGGAATTTTCACCTGGATGAGGCGATAATTTTTCATAAAACGAAACACAACCGGTATGGTGAGGTGAAGTTGTTTGTTCGCTGATAGTTAATGGTTGATTCGTTCTGATGTCACGGAAGAGAGACCAACACCAAATCGCCTCTCAGCCAGGGGGCTGACAGGTGAGGTAAAAACTTGCAAGTGGACACAGGCCCCATGTCAGCACAAAGGAAACAACATCAATCAACTGAAAAGAATGAAATAAAAATAACACTTATAAAATCTTTCTAAATCAGTTACAAAATATAAGTATTGATACAAAAATATCGTTTTCACGCGTTAAAAAGTTTATCTCTGAAAATGTAGAGAAATGCTGCAGATCTCTGCATCTTGTAATACAAAAACGCTGGAACCTATCGACTGCTCAAAAGGTTGGTGATAAATATACTTCGCTTTTGATAGTGAACTTGCGAGATCTTTCTTGCAAAAAAATCAGGAAAGTAGGCTGCAGTCCTGCAGTAACAGTCATGTGACGAGTGAAAGTTTCCTTTGCCTTTGCAGTTACAAGCCTTTGCCTTGAAATGGCATTTCTGGTAAACATCCCACAGGCAATCGTTTCTTCTATTTGTCAAATGCTTCAGGGTGAACCAAATGGGATTTGAACAGGTTTTTGATAGCCAAAAATTCAAGGATATGGATGCTTAGTGGAAAAGATTCAGCCTCTGGTTGATATGTTTCGAGCCCCTGTTTTTGGACATATGCAATTTCAAGCAAGTTTTGAAATGATCGCAAGGATTAAATTACTTTAGAGGTCCTATTTGGTTTGCTCTGATATCAACGAGAGGTATTACATTAGATAAGCTTCTTTTACCTCGGTCTTCGAGGTTTTTTGCATTGCAAGTTATCTGGGGGTCTCTAGTTTCAGCTATCGCATACTTTTGATCTTTGAAAACTCGCAACTCAGTGAATTTCAACCGATCTGCAAGATTTTAGTCTCTAAAATTAATTCATAATCTTAGGAACAGGGTTATCATCTCATGAGCCTGTTCATGTTGTCGTTATTTTTCAATAATTAATCAAACGTCGAACAATTTTTTGAGACACCCTGTAGACGACTTAGAGTCTATTGTTTCCCTGTCCTCTTTGAATAGATGGCACTTCGGTCAACAGAGACTCATAATGTTACTCTAAAAACCCTGACCCCGTTTAGGCCAAAACTCTGCGACTCCCAGAGTACCAATCAGATTGCGAGATTTGTGAATTACTATGATTACAGCAAGTGTGAATTTTCGATTTGATTGAAGAATTGAAAACATTCTTACAGGATTGAGATTCGAAGCCATAATTCCATCATAATTTCATTGATGATTACAGAAAATAGGGTCAGTTTTTCACTGTTTCATTATGAGTGCCTGTTCAGCAAAGTTTACCGCAGAGATACAACGGACTCATCGCCATAGGTCTACTTTCGAGCCATAAATTAAGCCTCCGTTGACGTTATATTGTTTTCAAATGAAAACGGTACGAAATCATGCCGTTTGGCCTTCCGTTTATACTGAAACGTTTTCGTAATCGGCATCAAATGAAGATGATTTTGAAAACGGACGATTTGGAAACGGCAGGAAACGTTTCAAGGTAAACGCATTAAAACGGAACGATATCCTTGCTGATTCAAAGAGAGACAAAGGAATAATCTGCTTCCCTTTCAATCAGTAACAAAATCGTTCCGTTTTCAAGCGTTTACATTGAAACGTTTCCTGCCGTTTCCAAATCGTCCGTTTTCAAAATCATTTTCATTTGATGCCGGTTACGAAAACGTTTCAGTGTAAACGGAAGGCCAAGCGGCATGATTTCGTAACGTTTTCATTTGAAAACAGTATAGTGTAAACGTGGCCTGTCTCCAATAAGATGTCACGTGATATTCCTCTTAGCACCTGACATTGTAGTTCCATTTCTCTGCGCTGCTTCAAACTACTTTGAAAGCTGGAATATGTTTTGGAAAATGCAGCCAGAATATGAATATCAATGCATTTTAATTACTTTGAAATTTCTTCTGCAGTCATCAAATTCACCGAGAAAAGAAAATAGAACCGGCCGTGAATTTAGCAAAAACTCGCTACAAAGCGCATAAAGATAACAATTCAGTGTCTGTACAAAGTTGAATATAAACAGTCGTTCTCGTGAGCCTCATTCAGAATCTGATTCTGATGTATGTGTTCGCTCATGTCTTCTAAGCTTATGTTCAAACTTGTATTTCCTGTTACATATCTTGCACTTGAACTTAGCTTCCCTTCCATGAGTTTTCTCGTGTATTTTCAGGCTGCCGCGTGTTTCAAACACTCTCTCGCATTTCCCGCACTCGAAACTCGTGATTCCTTCATCTTCCCCGTGTTTAGATTCATGATGTCTTTTAAGATGTGATGCTGCTTTATATGCAGAGCCACACTTTTGGCATTTAAAAGCTTTTACACCACTATGAACTAATCCATGTCTTTTCAATGTTGCATTGTCGACAAACCCTTTCTTGCAAGTTGTACATTTAAAAGGCTTCTTCTCCGATTCAACATGGCTATATTTATGTCTATCAAGACGAGTTTTCCTTCTGAATTTTTTCTTGCAAATCTCACATTGGAAATTCATTTCGTCTTCATGGATAAGCATATGGCTTTTCAACACAGATTTCGACTTGAAAGCTGCTTCGCAAATTTCGCATTTAAAAGGTCTGTCCTCGCGATGCAGCTTTTCGTGTATTGTTAGGTTTGCTCTCTTTTTGCACCTTTTCCCACAAATTCGACAAGCATGAGGTCTTTCTTCACTATGCACAGAGCGGTGTCTTTTGCATTCATATTTATCTTTGAAGGGCTTCCCACATATATCACATTTAAACTTACGTTCCTCTGTATGCACAGATTGATGCCTCCTCAAATTTGGTTCCTGTCTGAATGTCATGTCACACTTGTCACATTTAAAAGGTCGTATGTTGTCATGAGACAACTGATGTACTTCAAGATGACTCTTTCTTTTATATGTCTTTCCACAATGACATTTAAATGGTCTTACATCAGTATGCCGCACCTCAACGTGTCTGTTCATGTTTGATTTACGATTGAATCCTTGCCCACAGGTTTCACATTTATATGGCTTTAAATTGGTGTGCACCAGCTCATGTTTTCGCAAATCAGACTGGCATACGAATGCTTTGATACAATTTTTGCATTTGTATGGCTTATTTTCATTGTGGTTGTATTTCATATGTCTTTTTAACAGTGCCATGATCTTGAATGACTTGCTGCAATTTTGGCATTTGAAAGATTTCCCCTTTTTATGTGTAAACATATGATGCCAAAGGTCAGATCTGTTTTTGAATGTTTTCATGCAGACAGTGCATTTGCAAGGGCGTGCATCAGAATGGGTACGTTTATGCTTTGTTAAGTAATATTCTGTTTTGAAACCCTTTCCACAAATCTCACATTCATGTGGCCTCGAATCAGTGTGTGCTAAATAATGATGCCACAGACCATTCTCCCTGGTATATCTTTTGCCACATACATTGCATTCAAAATGCCTCTTTTTTGTTTTCTTTGCCCCTGTCTTGTCTCTTTTCTGGTTGCTTTGATTCAATCCTTCATTTTCAGTGTCTTCTGTTTTTTGAAACTGAATATCTTCAAATTCACTTGGAGCATCAGATTCATATGATTCATCCGATGTGTCAGACAGATCTGCATCCGACTCTTCCCAGCTTGCAGATCCATCAAGGTCCGATTTTTCATTTTCAGAATTCTCAGACTCTGCAAGAGTATTTTCAGTTCTGTTTGGCTCCTCAACAATTTCATCTGTTTCCTTTTCTTCAAATGTAACACGGTCTACCTCAACAACAAGATCAAAAATATTTCGAAACTTACTAATTTCACCATTTTCTTCAATATTATTATTTCTCTCACTTTTGATGCAGAAACTATTTTCTTTTGGAATCTGATCATCACTGATTTGTTCTTGTGCATCAGCTCTGCAGTTTGACCCCAGTTCTGCAGCTTCTTCCGACTTGATAGGTAGAGCAAAGCACTAAAACAGAAATTAAAATTCTTGAGAGATTTTGTTTTCCCACAAGATTGTGGCCTGTTTTGAGTGGCCAATAGGAACAAGTTGTAGGTAGCTTTAATAGTCTTGGTTCTCACACAGTTGCATAAGTCAGCCTTCAACTTAGGGTTTGAGAACATGTGTGAGTCAATCTGACAAGTGGCTGCTGACTTAGTCAAAGGGAAAGCAACATCATTGGCTTTTTCAAGATATATATATACAGTAGTTAGTACTTCTCTTGACCTCCAGTAATGTTAACATCAAATACCATTTGAAAGAAACAGTTCTTGCTTTGTCTCTAAATCATTTCCACATTTTTACAGTGCTGCGATCTGTCAAAGAAAGCTTCATTTTGAAGCCCCTGCCACCCCTCCGTGATAAAACAAGAACGCAAGGACAATGTTAGAAACAAAGAAATTAAATTGTCAACTGGTCATATACCTTTGAGCGTTGAATTTGGTTTTCAAAATAATTTCCCAAATGAATTTCTTGATGTTCTGCAAGTTTGTTGGCATCTTCAAAAGTTTCTGGGCATGATGAACACTGAAAGGATGGATATTCCAATGGTTCTTGCTTTATATTGACTGGAAATATTTGATGTTCTCTTGAGACCTTTGCTTCAATGCATCTTGCCATTTCTACAAAATAGGGAACATTTATAAATCATGCAACAATTTTTTTCCACAAACAAGTAAACAAGAATTAAAATCTCATACACAGGGAATGATCCAACCTGAAGGAATGGAGGGTACTTTTTGAGAAGTCATAACTTATGACCAGAGTACAGGAAAGACACGGTCTAGAAGAGCTGCCTGATAAGAGGCCCATTATCCTTTAACAAAAATTTTGCCCTTCATGGGAAGATTTTCCCTGAAAGGGCTCAGATGTTTGAAACTAAGGCTGGCTGTTTTAGATTTGGCACTCAGCAAAGTAAGAATCTTCTACATTAAAAAAAACCTCAATGAGTTTTGTAGAAAGAAAACACCCTTTAAAAAAAATTGTTTCTTTTTTAACTGTATGCACACTGGTGGACGCAAAATCTCCAAATACCATTCCCTTCATACTTTAAATTCCCATCAGTTAAGAGCTTTGCTGTAAACTTATTCCACGCAGCCTGCTTGCAGCCTTTAAAGGTACAGAGAAAGGTAAAGCCTGCTTAATGATGCCTGATTCACTGCTTTTCTTTGAAACAATGCGCTTGTATGCCCCTGACTTTTATTGTCCCGTAGCCAATGAGAATATGTTTTGCGTTTATCAAAAGTATTGTTTAGAAGAACGCAATGTTCAAAAGCATTTCCCACAGACACATGCTGGACTGGCTCAGCAGACTCTTCGTAACAGTAAATTGTGCATATAGGCTAATATGCACAGCTGTTTGCAAATAACTATCAACTCTACCTAGATCTTCTGAATCATCCTTATGCTATGGAGACATACAACATTACTATGGCATTCTCTCTGTGGGGTTGTGGGAAGGGGCCACACTGCTGTGTTGTGCACATACGTAGAAGATCTTCAACGCATAATTCCAGGAAGAACAATAGTTTATTGTTTGAAACAATAGCCAGGTGCGCATCTTCAGCACGCATTTTGCAAAGTTATCAGTCAGGGGAAGGGACTGTGCAACATTGGTCGTTGAGATTCCCTTTTAATAAGAACCTCCTTTAAGAACTCTCTACATGCAAATTTCCTTTTTTTTGTATTATTTTTTTTTTGTAAAATAAATTATCCCACTAGATTCTAGAATATCCCTCCCTTAAAATTGTTTAGATCTCAGTTTCGTTCTTAAATCTTATTGTTTCATTCTTTAGGTCTCATTGTTTCATACTTGAGGGGGGGGGGATTCTAGAATCGCTCCAATTGTGTGCAACTTTTTTGAGGGGTTACAGAAGAAAGGCAAGGCCTCTTTTTGAATGCATGGTAGGGAGGGCCCACTTAACACAAAATGAACGGCAAATATAATTAAACGAACGGCAAACATCGTCAAAGACCTTCAGCATGGAAAAGCAAATGCATCTCACCTTTTAATGTTTCGCTTTCTGTAATTTAGATGCGGTTCGTACCTTGCAGTGCAAAAGTGCAAGAGGAAGTTGTGTGAACACGCGCCACTATCTCCTTTCCACTTTTAAAACAACAACAGCAACAGCTTTATTAAAAGTATACCTTTCAGTGGCTCACGGAGGGGAAGCCAATGAGGTTCAAATTTTCATCCTTTCAATCCATCAAATCAAATTGCAACTTTTTGTTTTTAACCCCTTGATATATCAGTCATTCGAAGTGAATTATCGAACTTTTCGATTGTCTTCTCAAAAATTGGGACGACTACTAAGCTACAGATTCATTCCTATACCATTGCAAACTCCCGACTACTCTCTTTTGTGCTTCGCGAGCACAAAGCGGCGACGGTGAACTCAGGCACGGATTTGTTTTGAGATCCATCAAGTACTTGTTGACAAAATTCCCTTTTCCCTTCGGTTGCATGTATTTTTGATAAGAAAGTAAGGATTTCACCCAGTGCTGAAACTTTCATATAATTACCAGATATAGTGAGCACTGACAGTTTCTTACAAGTTTGTTCAATATCGGCCTCTATGTTTATTTCCTGCACCAGCTAGAAAACGAAGATTTCTTCAGCATACCTAATGTGATAGTGGAAGTGCAGAATACACGATTTTTTATAAGAAACGTGGATCAGGCCATAGTACTAAAAGTCTCTTAATTCAACATGAAATTTTGTCCATTAGTTAATTTTGCTCAAGAATTAAGGTTCAACGAAATGTTTGCTTTAATATCCTGTTTTCATTCTTCAAACATAAAATATTGTAGTTGCTCAGTTTCATGCAAAAAATGCGTGTATGATGGATGGGTGGGTGAATAGTGATACAATCGCAATTCAACAACTAAATATACGCATCTTTCACAAGAAACCGCTTGTAAGATACCCAGACTCTCAGATTGCAAAAACGTGAAGAAATTCCAACATCGTTTTCTCTCTTCTCACTTGTTTCTTGCATCATATGACTCGGAAAGTACTTGAGAAATATATATGCATTGGAAAGCCTTGATAACACTTTGTTTTGAAATACACGTTTTTTTTTATAAGAAACTGGTTTATAAGAAACTAGTACTAAGATGGCCAAAATTTTAAGAAACTCTAGTACTACGTCTGAGAAATACTAAGAAACTTTTCAAAGTTAGAAGCATGGATATTATAGCAAATAGATCGTTGAACCTTTATTCTTGAGCAACATTATCTAAAAATTTGTGTTTTCAACATAAAAGAACACTGTTTATTCCTTTATGATGTTTTAAATGTCAAGAAACATCTGCCGCAGTGTTAGCAACCACATTGCTAATTCTGCATTCAAAAAATAAGAAACCAATTAAGAAACTTTTAGCACTAAAATGGACAAAACTGCATGCGAAATTAAGAAACTTTTAGTACTATGGCCTGATCCTGGTTTCTTATGAAAAAAACGTGTATTGCGATAGGCATAGGTAGTGAAAAAGAAGGTAGGAAACTCTGATTACTGAAAACCTGCAACTTAAACGAAACTTTCAGTACAGGTCCAAATTCTTAGCCTTTTATCAAAAAATTGTGTGTACCGGGTGAGTCAAAAAATTTTACGCGTTTGGTTAGCCTGCGCGTAGACCCGTTATTCAAAAGAAGAAAGGGTCTACGAAACAATGAGCAAAAGCTTGCTACAAACAACGAGTTCTAGATTTCTAGAACTTGATTTATGCAGCCTTTGTTGAAACGCGTATTGCACATTATTTGAATAGCGGATTAGGACTATTTAAGATAATTACTCGAGAGGCCGTAGCAAGCTTTCACTCGTTGTTTCGTAGACCCTTTCTTCTTTTGAATAACGGGTCTACTTGCAGGCTAGCGTTTGGTGGGCTATGGAATAAAAAGTACGTGACCGATATTCAAAACTAAGTGTTTAAATCTATCCGTCAAAGGTTAACTCCGATAAGAAAAATTTGCTTGGTAAAATCATTCATCATTTAGTCCCAGAAATCAGGAACAAGCTCGTAAGGGGCATGTTTGGGAACAAGGATTCCTCATTCCATTCTGGTCCATACTTTACTTGCTATTGAAATTCAAATTCTTTTTCTTAACGTTGCAATGCGCACTCCAATGCCACATAAATCATGAACCAGAATGGAACGTGGAATTTTCGATTCCCATGAAAACCCACTGATGTGAAAACCTCTTACACGCATTTCTCGATTACCATACAAATCCCTTACATGCATGGCACCGTGTGGCGGCCAGTTACCAGAAAAATGTTACTCTCCCCAGACCCTTTCTCTAAATGTCAAAATGGTCTATTGTTGGGTCTTAGAGATGTGTGATGTCACCAAACAAAATTTTCTCATCTGCCTTTGATTGATAGGTTACTGCCGTATATTGGACTCATACATACCCTTTAATTCACAGCCCGCCAAACGCGGAAACTTTTCCTGGACAAACACGGTACTCAAATACTCCTCGGCAGTGGCCGAGTGGCTTAAACAGTCTTCGTCAGGTGACTGAAGTTAAGCTTGGTCGAGTGAGGTCAGACTCCGGATAGGTGACCTCGGAGGCCTGGCCGCACAACTCACCTCGTCGTCCTTCGGAAGGGACGTTAAACTAGGGGTCCCATGCCTGGATGCGGCATGCAAAGTGGGTCTAAATTAGCTTTCAGTAGCTAGAAATCCTGACCAGCCCACTCAAAATAAATTGAAAACAAACAAACAGGCAACGCGTGCTTTGAGCAGTGGTTTTGAGGAAGAAAGCCGAATAACAAGTCGTAATTACAGCATTTCATTGATTTCTCGACGATACCAAATTTAATTAGAAATTGTTTGTAGAGTAATGTAGGGCGAGGACAGCTTGAAGGAGCATATGTCTGATACCAACAACAAGATTCACTGCAATGAAAAGATGAAATATCAAAATTAAAAACCAATCATAATCATCAAGGAGTATAACCAAAGACTAAGATTGTGTTCATATGATACTGGCACCAATTGAAAACGGTGAAATGTAACGGATAGGCCTCCATTTCACATAAAAACGGCACATCTTTTTGCTTGCAGATTTAGAAAATGGTTAGGTTTTGAAAACAGAACTCTAACAGGCATATTTTGAAAAAGGAATCACGCGAAAACTCAAAAATGTTAATAAACACTTAGATGGATGAATAACTAAAATCAATCAAACACTGCCATTTTGTTTTGATTGCCAAAAATACATCCACATAATATATGCTTTATGAAACTACTTATGAGAAATTCAAATCTAAAATATTTATTTAAGAAAAGAACTCCTTCAGAAATTTTTACTATAGTTCATGTATCTTATTACTCCCAAGGTATATACTAGATTAATTATCTATTCACTGAAAAAGCTCAAAAACAAAAACACCTTGTTTTGACATGTTCACATGGGAAGCATACAAAAAGATTGCTATGGAACCTTCAAGTGACTCATAAGAAACTCTTGAGTACTCAAAATCTGATAATGCTAGAAAACTTTCAGCACTGGCCAATATTTTTTGTTTCTTATCAAAAATACATCTAGATAGAAGACCTAATAGCAAATAGCTTGAAAAGGCATCTCTCAAGGTTATACAAGGTGAGCCAGAAAAAAGTTCCCACTTTTGAAAATTCATAACACCAAGACTACTTCATGGATTTGAATCATTCAAATTGTAGTTAAAAGCCGAAAGATCAAAGTATTTTCGTGATTTTTCTCACTTTCCTACCAGCATTACAAATATAGGTAAGTTCAACTTTCCAAAAATTTCATGGTTGCAAAATGACTGAAAAATGGCCCAAAACATCGATCAATGCAATAAATGACTTTTCGCACAGAATAATGAAGGAAATGCAATTTCTTATGGGTGAGAGATATCCTCTGTACATGAATTGCCATGGGATTGAAAATCTTTCGTATTTGTTTGAAAATCAATTTCTTATAACTCTTGAGGGAGGTGAAACGCCCATGGATGGCCTATTGTTTGGTGTAAATAGAGTCCTTACAATGTGATCAATGTTTTAGGCCCTTTTCCCGTCACTTTGCAACCATGAAATTTTTATAAACTTGAATTTACCAATACTTCTATTGCTGGTAGGAAAGCGAGAAATATCACAAAAATACTTAGATCTTCTGACTTTTAACTAGAATTGGAGTGATTCAAATCTGTCTAGTAGTCTTGGTGTTATGAGTTTTTAAAAGTGGGAACTTTTTTCTGGCTCACCTGGTAGAAGGCCAAAAACATTTAGAAATGCATAACTTACACATTTTTCCTCCTCCAATGCATCTTTTAGGACATAGACATCAACAGGTGATCCAATATCACACTCATCTCTGAATCTAACAAACACAATGCATCCGCTGTCATCAAAACTCTCTCCTCGATAAAGAATCAGATTATCATAGTCTTGGAGCCATCCCGCCACAACTTTGGATAGATTAGCTTTCAGAAACTCGGCCCTTTTCGCGTCTTTCTCTGTTATTTTCTTTATCAAAGCTGCTGCGTACTTTTTCATCTCTTTTTTGAAATCAGACTTTGAGATCTCAAACTTATTGAGACGCTGGGCAAGAACAACATCAACTCCAGTTGTTACATTGCTGTCTATTTCTTCAGCTGCCTCTTCTGCTGAGGGGTTTGCCCCTATGTCATAATTTCCATCATCTCTTTCTTGAATAAACTAAGGGAAGAAAGAAAATACCTGGTGAGCTAGAAAAGAACTCCCACTTTTGAAGATTTACCGCTGTAAGTCATGAATTAGTTATGCAGTTAGCATGTGGAGCAATACGTGCAGAACAAATTATGGTAAGGGTTGTCACCTTGTTTGAATTTTTTTATAAAGAAAGTAGCAAGCAAGCTGGCTCAAAAGCAGAATGAACAATACATCATGATCAAGAGCAACCTTCAGGAGAATGCTGGAAGATGCTACTGAAAATTTTAGGCTAAACGTGTATGAAACAGACTAACAACAGTCAGCTATTTAAGGGGGGGGCTGGTCTTTGCCATACAAGGGATAAAGACTTTGATAATTCTATTCTCTAACTGGTATTTCTCTTTTTTAGTTCTACCTTTATATCTTAAATTTTGAAAAAAAGTTCTTGTACACAAGATTTTTAGTCTACAGTGCAATGATATTTATTTGTAATTTTATGAATAAGATTGAAAAAAACAGAAAATAGAAAACTTTTGAATATTCATAGCACCAAGAGCACTTCATGGATTGAAATGAGTTGACTTCTCCTTGATGGCATTTTAGAGAGATCGAAGCATTTTAATTTTGGGATTTTCTAATGTTTTTATGAGCAGTGGGAAGATAAGTAAATTTGACTTTACAGAAATTCTATGGTTGTGCAATGCCTGTATGTTCCTCCTAAGCATCCTACTAGCTTTGAATTTACCTACTCTCCCAATGCTCATAAGAGTGTGAGAAAAATGAAAAAATGCTTTGCTCTTTTGGCTACAAACTAGATTTGGATCACTCAAATCCATCAGGTATTCTAGACACTATAAATTCTGAAAGCTTGAACTGTTTTCTGGTACTGCTGATAGGATCAGGTCATAACCTTCAAAGAGATGAGATAGATAGAATTTACTAAAATCTTTGTTAACAGTTTACCTCCAGCTACAAAAGTCAAATTTCCCTCCTTGACTTAGTGAATCTTAATTTATCACTTCCTGGTACACTGTTTTCCTGCAATCAACATTACCCCCCCCCCCAACCACTTCACTCCTGCTGACCCTGTGCTTTGGAATTGGGTCAGATCAAACAAGAGATCCTTGCAACAAGCAGGTGAAAAAACCTTTATCATCATACATGCTAACATGAACAGGATTGAATCTTTCCTTTGCTTCTTTTTTGTTTCATCCATATTTCTTATCATCGTTTGTTGAACCTGTTTTTAATTGAAATATTTGATCCTTTAAATGGTCTTCTATGTCCGAAGAAGGCTTCTTCAAAATTTTCTCCTCTCAAATCATGCTAAAAACCAAGTGCCTTGAAGCACAAAGTTGTCTAAATATTTGTCATAGTTCCAAAATAGGTTTTCTCATTTTCAGTTGTCAGATTATGCATACCAATATTTTCCAAAAATTGGCTTGAAAGATACATACATACACATATAGCCGTAAAGTTTCAAAATACCACCAGAAAGAACCCTGCGCAAATCTTCCTCTTTGCACCCAGATGCAGATGCACAACAGTTGGCCTAAATCACCATTTTCTACGCAGCCTGGTCTCTTAGCGGGACAAAATCATCACTGCAAATGATGTCTCTATGCTTCCAAGGATAAGCATGTAAAAATCAATGCTATAAAGCAGGCAATGTGACCATGATTATGAAGTTGTTCTGGAGGTTTCTTTAAGGGGCTTTCAGAGAAAATCTCTCAAATTCGGAATGGTGGAGCCAATTTCAGTCAGGTAAATCTTAAAATGCTTGTGAGTGATTCCACTATTGAGCCCTTTGTGTTTTCAATTTAATTGGTATGGTTCAATTCAACTGGAAATTTTAAATAAGAAACATGATTTTCAGACCTGTCGCAGCTTCTTATAAAACGGGGTATTATTTTGAAAACCGGAGTCTGTGTTGCTTGAGTTGGCGTTTCTTGTATGCAGGACACTACTACATTGATGCGAAAAAGAAGACCAGTGTCCATACTTACCTTTCCAATAATATGGTAGTAAAGATCATCCTTCAATGTGTATTTATAGGAGTCTGAAAATATTTCATCTTCTAAAGAAATGAGACACAAAAACGGCTATCAATTGTGAGTTCTGATTTGGAGGTGCAGTTACTGAAATTATTCAAAATGTCTTTTATATATTAATGTCTTCTAAGCGAACTTTTAATTCAACCAGATTGAACCTTAAACATAAGGATAATTCAGAAATATATCATAACTTTGTTAAACATTTCAATTTTCATCTTCTAAGAAGATTGAAACGTCTAACAAAGTTATAGCATACTCTTAAATTATCCTATAAAAATTCAATATGGTTATGTGAAGAGGCTCTTTAATTTCTCATGAGGGAAATAAAGCACTTTTCCCCTGTTTACTTTGATATCCAATTTTAACCTACCATCTTTATAGCAATGAGTCTGCTCAAAAACTAATCATTCCCATTTTTACATACAAATGTGAAGTATGGGCATTTGATGTAAAAAAAGTAAAAAAATCTATATGTTTGGCAAATCATCCTAACTCTATTGCTGTATGTTATCATAAATAAAATGAACCACTAAACATAACTTGGATATTGTCCAAGGGAGAATACAACTTAATTTAGAAATCTCTCTCTCTCTCTCCCTGTCTCTTGGTCAGATAGATTATGTGGTCTTTACAAGAGCACTACAGCCAGATCTGTTTTCTCCCTGAAGTATTGGTTCATGCAGAAACAGAAGTAGCTGGAGTGCTCTTGCAAAGACCACACCAGGGCTTTGTGCTATCTGACCAAGAGAGAGAGAGAGAGAGAGAGAGAGAGAGAGATATTTCTAAATTAAGTTTGACTCACCTATGGCAATGTCCAAGTTATGCTTATTGATTCATTTTTATTTAGGATAAGTTAGAAATCAATTGAGCCAAATCAAGGTTGCCTGTTCAGTGGAAATTCCCTGCAAACAGATTGATTTTCATAACTTTTCATTTCTGTTACAATCAAAATGTCTCTGTGACTTTTTAATTTAAAAATACAATACAATGGATTAGGGGTCATCAACTTTTGATTTTTGTATTTCTAGTGGCATCTGGCCATTATGGGGGAGGGTCTAACCTTTAGGCCGCAAAAGTAAAACATTGTATGGACATTTCTGAAAGCCAGGGAATTTTTTTAAAAATGTGGATCAAAGACAAATATAATGTATGGGATGTAGAACAGAACAGTTTTACCATGCCTCCAGCTCTGACATAGTGATTTTGACAAGTCATGGAGGAAGGCTGTTAATGGGGATGGGGTGGGGTTCGTATCTTAATGGTCAAATGCTGTTAAAAAATACCAAAATTGAAAGTTGATGGTCCCTCTTTTGGCCTAAATAAAATTCAAAAAGTCAAATCAACATTCACAACAAAAGATTTTATTGCAAAGATAAAATGAGTGTCAGAATATCAACGAACTGCCTAATTCCGTTCCGACACCATGGCCAGGATATTCGTCATCAAGTTTAATCACATTGAATACAGATCACGAAAATGGTATGGACCCGACCACAACATAAAGTCGCACCAAACTTCGTTTCTTTCTGAAATACATTGATACCGATCTGTTTCTACTCACTAATTGCCTGCGCAACACATTACGTAAGTATTAAACTCTCGAATAATTGTCAAATGAAGTCAAAATCAATATCCTACGTCAGTGAATGAATGACTTGAAGAAGCATAATCGAAAAACAACTTAGGCCGTCGATCATCAACATTATTTTTCTTTACTAAAATGATAAAAACCTCATTTTGTACTGTACGACAGTTCTTTTACCTGTAAATATGTCCTTGAAGATGATCATTTTGAAATGAGATTGAAGATTGCAAAGATTTTAGCAGATTTCGCTGGTCGAGTTTCCAGTGACTTTATGGCAAACCTGGTGATGTTGAAAGGAATCTGGGTGGGTTATTTTCAGCAAAGAAAGCGGACCACCGGACCATCCTCGTTTTCACTCAACCTCTCAACCTCTCTTAAAGTTGCTCCTCCGCAAGTACAAATCTGAGGCTGTTTCATTCATCGGGTTTAATTGACTTTCAGATGTTGGATCCACGGAAGGAATGATGGGTGGAGGTAGCCCGAGGTAGCCTGATAGCCAGACCCGCGATTTTCGGGTCTGTTATCAGGCTAAGGTGAAGGGTACGAAGCCCCAACTTATCCGAAAGATGGTCTAAATCACTTGTAAGAAAAAGCAAACAGCAAGGAAGGTTTGTATAACTTTCTAAACAAAGACAGAGAAATGTGTCATGTGTAATCAAGAATGTCAGAACACCAATTTTTGATTGCCAATGCTGAAATATTTTCACATGACAGCATGACACTGGTCATCTGGTCATGTCATACCCTAGCCTAAGATCAGGCTCACCGCAAAGTAAGAAATCGAAACTGAGCGTGATCTTAGGCAAGTCATACCCTGGGTACCAGAATCTCTCTAAGAATCTGGCACCCAGGGTAGAAGGGTAGTCATATCAAATCATCTGGTAAGAAATCAGATATGAAAACAGCAGGCTTAAGATTTAGCTGAAAAGGCTGCAGCCCAGCCTCTCTGCTAAAATCAGCTGATTTGAAGGCATGTCTTTTTTTCAATAACAAATCACATGATATCCAACCAGATCCCTTTCAAAAAGGCAGGAGATGGTTCACGTTTACCCTGGGTACCAGACTCTCTCTAAAAGGAAATTGAGATTTGGTACCTCAATTTTCTTTTAGAGAGAGTCTGGTACCCAGGGTATCTTAAAATCAGTGATGGAAATTCAGCTTATTGGAGAGGGCAAGTGCCGTCATTTTTCCAATTCGGAGGAAATTTTTTCTTTTTGAGGTACCAGGTCCTGGAAAACTTGGGAAGAAATAGAGTCCTAATCTAGGAATCATGACAGTTGGCCATTCAAAACACAACGCTTATACGCCTCAAAGGATTTTTCATCTGTGACGTTACCTGCAGGAATTTTCCCGCCAAAAACCATCAAATGTCAACTTTTTGATGGAATGACGTTGACAAAGATTCCGCCTATCAATCAAATAGATTTATTGAGATCCCGGATGTTGGCGCTATACCGTGTCAGGTTTTGTTTCAGGTTGTATTGAGTTCAATATGGCGTCCAAGCAAGGACCTGCCTCCACCTCGGACGGTTTACCAACAGGATTGGTAATTCTCTCTCCTGAATCCGTCCCGGTTGAACTTCATTCAGAACTGCAACAAGCAACGACAGCCCTTCATGGCGCTTCCCTGCATCTTGATCAGCAAAGAGCAGGGGCAAACAACGATGTTAGGCATGAGGAACAGCAGCAAAGCAGCCAAATTGAAGATGAAGGTGATAATGAAGTGGAATTCAGTCAAGCTCTCGAAGAACATGGAATCACTATGGTGTCAAGTCTGTCACACATGGCACATCTCGACGATGATCGATTTTTTGATGAAGAAGCAGTTATTGATTGGTAAGAAAATACAGATGAAGCATGCTTGCATTTGAAGGACCAATGCCCGTGCAAAAACACGCAAGCCTGCCATAAAATGGTGCCTTTCTTTTATTTAGGCCAATGCTCTTTTGCAGCATGTGGATCATATGGGGGGAGTTTTTTTCGAATGGCCTATCATCACGCCTTGCCTTTGAGACATGCATTTTGTAGCCACAATAATGAGGCTTGCAAAGTTTCTTTAGTTTCTTAAAGAATGTCTTTAATTTTGCAGGAAGCCCATATAAGAATTTTCAACGAAGCTGGAAGGGCATTAAATGGGCGTGAATCTGTTATGGAACAGTTCAATTTTTGCATTTGAGTTATCAAACAATGAAAACTACCCGAAAACTATAAGAATGAATTTTTTAATCCTGGTCAAATGAAAGATCTGTGATGACAAAATTAAAGGGGATTAATTATTGCTGCGTCATGTGATTACAAGCAACCTATGCAGCCTGTTACAAGACAATCACATTCAGTGATTACATAAAAAATGTGAAGCAAATTGTAGGTGAACCCAGTCTGCATTTCTTGCTGTTTCTCGGAAAGATCGCCCCCGTGCCACGTTAGTGAAGACAATAGAGTCTATTGTTGAGCTATTGTTTCCACCCACGCAATTCCCTGCACAAGAAACAGCAAGTGCAGTCTTGAGGTGAACATGATATGTAACCTCGTTTTTATGGACTTTTTATGGATATGTAACCTCGTTTTAGTCTAATATGCAGATGAATTACACAGAAGTCAATCTTGCAGAAAAAGCCTTCACATTATGGACCAACAAAACAACAATAATAGATCTCTCAGAAGTTGAGGTTCTTGCTGCATTTTAAAAATTTTAGATTGATGCCCAATCTTGAATAAAGAGGCTGTTCAAAAAAAATCCAAGCTGCTCAAAACAAATGCATTCGTTTTACCTGAATGTAAAAAACACAGCCCATATTCCACAGAATTTAAGGCTATGAATTGGCTCCCCACAAGGAATAGGATTGATCAATTTGTCTGTTTTAATGTAATGAAATTTTCAAAGGGATTGCCCCAGCTTACAGTGTTGAGATATTCCAGCCAGCCAACTAGGGACAAACAATGCAAAGGTCCAAGTTTGAATTGGAATTTCTATTTCGCAAAAGTATGGACAAAAATGCCTATCTTATCTGGGGCTGAGAATATGGAATATCTGATTTAAAATTGGCAAATACATTCAATCATAAGGTCAAAGAAAGTATTTTTCAAAATATATATATGAAAAGAGGAAGATGACATGTGTGTCTGCTACTGAGACCCATCATCTCTCCCAACCATATTTGGTCTTATAAACCATGTTTTGTACTGAAAACTACTACAGTACCTTCCTATCTCATTTTCTTACATTTTTGTTGTTTTACCAGCACCTCTAAAGGGACTGTTACGGAAATGAAGTCAGCTTGACTCCTTAATGCTATCTCTGCCACTGTATTTTCCATTTATTTTTTAACCTTAAAGTTCATATTGTATGGTATATATCGTATCTATTTTTTACATTTATTGCAATAATTTGCAAATGTTTTTATTGGCAAAACAATACATACATGCATACATACTGTTCCATATTTTTGGTCCAAGGTAAAAAAGAGAATATTCTGCCCAGTATTTCTTTCAGAAATTTCAATTTTTCAATTTCACAAAATCTGAGAATCTCAACATAATCAGTAATCCACTTGTTTTTGATAGGTTGAGGGAAATTCTTGTGGAAGATGACTTTGGCAAGGTAGACTGCAAAGTTCTCATTGAGTTGACTCAAAAGGAATTTGGAAACAAAAGAAGGAAGACCAGAGCTTGGCTCAAGCGAGCATTTCCAAAGTCATATTTGAGAAGATCTGACCGCAATCGTTGGTTCTGTGGTGTTGCATTCCGAGCAGATCAAGGAAAATCTGTCATTAGCAACAAAGATAAAGAGTGGCTTGAAAGGGCTGTCTCATGGTATTTCATCTATTTTATATAACTTTTTATAACTGGGCTGCACCATGAATTGAATTCAACTAAATGCAAATTGCTGATGAAGAATAATTGATCAATTTGAATGATTTGAACTTTGCTTGATGGTAAGGCTGAAATTCTGTGTGTGTTTGTGAGCACTGGAAAGATATGTAGATGCAACTTTACCAAAATGTAATCCATTGCTTACAAGAATGCTCACAAAAGGGCCTGAAACACTTGATCAAACTGTTAGAAGACTTTGCACACCAAACAATACCTACAGATTTTCAAAAGTATGGGGTTAAGGCTTCTTTGATCCTCTTCATTCAATTTTCTGGTCACTGAAGGATTAATCTATCAATTCTTTTATCTTCCTTCTACCCAATGTTGTCTTCCTTTGATAGGTTACAGTGTTCAATGGAAATGAACCCGACTGTTAGAGAACGATGTTCTGATGTGCATCATGCACTTACACAACAGGTTGGTCAAGCATCAGTTCACATGGCAATTTCTGCTGTTAAGATGGTCTTCCCAAACATACCACGAAAGACCTTTAATCGGATAGCATTCTATGTTGGCATTAGATTTATAGATCCAACGTTGGGCCATTCAGCTGTTGACTCAGCATCAACCACATTAAGCTCAATAAGTGATATCAAAACAGAATATGGTGATTCTGCTGCCAATAAATTGATTATTGCTTGGTGAGTTATTGCTACTTACTAATAAAAATTCTAGGATATTCCAAGTTATTGGATTGAAAATCATTTACATACAGATTTATTGTTAAACAATACACTGTCAACAGCATTGGTTTCAAATTTTTGAAGGTGTGGGTGTAAAATTCTATGATTTTTTCTATGAAGTGAATGGCTTCTCTCGACTATTTTATAGTAAATTTGCTATTGGACTTTTCAGATAGACTTTTCTTCAAGATGTGGTAGCCTTACAACAGTTTCAGTTTTTTCTTGCTTTCTTCTTATTAAAGAAATTAAGTAAGACACAAGCAATTTGATACAAATTAGATGCAGCAATGGCGTTTGAAGTCGTGCTACTCTTGAGTACCGAATAATCATCCCCCCCCCCTGTTAATTTTTGAAAAATTTTCCAACTCCCCCTTTTATTGATTTTTGGAAAAGTGAAATGATGGTAAACATAATTTCTGAATAAACGCAAGAAAAATTCTCAAAAGTTCATTCGACAGAATCAGAGTTCAAAAGTAAATGTATCAGTAACATCACTGTTCACATAATCATATAAAAGATACAGTACTCGTTTACCTAAGAATAAGACTATTTTCAATTTCTCCAGGCACCCCCCCCCTGGTTATTCCAACCCCCGGATTATTGTTATATCAAACCATGTCCAACCCCCCCCCCCCCGATTATTCTCACACCCCCCTGTTTATATGGTACTCAAGAGTACATTAGATTCTCATCAAAGTGCATGTGTTTTACTTAATTTTGATCTGTTTATCTGTGTGCAGCTGCACCAAATGCAATCAGAAGAATTCTTTGATCATCCTTGTTAGGTTGCAGAAAGCATTGACTGCCAACCAATCAAAACGTGAACGAATCAAGACAATAAGCTTGATGATTAGAAAGAATCTTGGCAAATCCATTCCACAAGCAAAAGTTGCAAGACTGGTGAAGAAAGCTTTTCCAAATGTTGAAGTAAGATCAAAAGGTCTAGCTGATGGCATTGTTTGGGGTGTCTGCATTAATAGCTCATTTCGACCAGTAAACACATGGGTACAGAAAGCTGTGGACTGGTATGTTATAATGTTGCAATAACTGATTTGAGCACCAAAGATTGCGTAGGTATATTAAACATCACTTTCCGAGAATTTACTTGTTATCAAGGGACTCAGAATGAAGCCAAGCAAAGAGAAGACAAGATTTGGTAAAAGAATGCGAGTTATGACTTGACGTCACATTGGTAAGAGACAGGAGTTATGGTAGGTAAGATCAGGGAGTGCCGGTAAGAATAGAGTAGGAAGGAACGTATCCAAAACGTTTGTTTGATTCAGTTAAATAACAATGCTTCAAGTAGTGCTTGAACACCTGGATGGTCACTTTGCACTGGACTTGATGCTTAATAAACAATGCATTTTACTATATATTTACTTGTCTTCTTTCGTTATGAGCACATAACTTCTCTTAAAAACCACCTTTTGCTTGCACAAGGCGAGAGTTTGCACTACTGGTTTGAGGGCAAATTTTGCAGCTGTGTTTGTTTTGATTTACCAGTGAGAGAATTTCCTCTGTCAACAGTCACTAATGCCTTCGAATTGAGGTATCAATTAACGCAACTGTTGCTATTGTATTACAAAAGTTGACCATGTTGTTTTCAAATAGATGTTACAAACTGTTTTTATGTTCTCAAAACATGATGTTTTGAGAACATACGTCTACGCCATTTTTGGTGTTGTTCAAATCATTTATTTATTTATCTGCTGTCATTTGATTTTATGGTACCACATGTCTTGAAGCTATTTTTATTCTATGTTGACAGTTTTTATTGTTAGCTTACATCATTCTGCATTTCCTTGCCATCTAGTTGTTGTTGTTGTTGTTGTTGTTGTTGTTGTCAACTTGTTTTACTTCGAATGAATAATGATGCTTCTAAGCTAAGCTAAGCTATGAAAAATAATGAACACTCAGGTGATACTTCTTTCATAAGGAAAGAACCAAAACTGAAATTGAAAATGACAAGACTATAATTCAGTTTGAGCCTTTTTCTGTTACTCTTTTGCAACGGAATTTCTGTTTTATCTTTTGTAGGATTCGAAAAATCTTAGAACCCGCAGACCCTTCATATTGTGAAAATGCAACTGCGATATTTGAGTTGTTGACACAAAAACTTGGTATTCAAAGACAATCAAAAGCAGTCACCTTGTTACACGAGGCCTTCCCAAATGTGCAGTTAAAAGACATCAGAGGTTTTCAGGTTTTATTTGGTGTTAAGCAGAAAGAGAACATTGAAAATATAGATTATCCAGTGTTCAACGAGGAAGATTTGACACTTAGTGAAGATATTGTTAGTACAGATGATGCAGATATGGTCACTGATTCAAGTGCACAAAGAATACTCGAAGAACAGTCTTCATTTGTTGTTGGTGTTTCTACGTCGTCTGCTACGCCAGGTAAGCAAATTATTGATGATTACGCTAAATTCATTCTTTCGGTTGTCCCAAAAGGGATTTCCGTTTTTTTATATATCAAGTACAACATTAATACAAACAGCAAATACAACCACTGTGCCACTCATTGCAGGAAAGGACACGAAGTCAGCGAGTTCCCACATAATGGAGGTTGTTTGATCAGCCGACAGCCCGACATGGAACCCTAGAACTATAGAGAATGAGTTAGTCCTGCATGCTTGATAACGAGAATGAAGAATCCTTAAAACTTCCCGTTTGAAGAATCGCTAAAAAAGTTCTATCATTGAACTTGTCATAAAATTTTCTTTTGTCAATGATCCAAATATTTTATAAGGCAATAACATGAAATAATGCCTTGAAAAACCTCATTTTGATGTCGTTGATCTTCCGTAAGAGGTCTTTTTGAGATGTTTTATCATCCAATAAGTCTGCTCCGATATTTTTATTTCTTTCCACCATTTATGTCCAAAATAGAAGCTTAAGGTACAAAACGAATTTAATCTGGCAGTCGTCAGTTCTTTTTTCAGCATGCTTCAAAACCAGGCAGCCCTGAAAGAGCTAAATTTACTGACTTCGAAACCAATGACAAGATCAGCAATACCTGGAAAAATAATTTGATCCTTAGTCTATTTGCCAAAAAAGAAATTTGAAGACCGACCTTATACTCGAATTTTTGTGATATTTCAAACAGGACAAGTGGAAAATCCTTCAGGACATCCTTTCACGAGACACCTGGAACTTACCATGTGACCTTTTTAAGTTGGTCTAGAAAACCTTTGCAAAGCGATGTAATACAGTAAGTGTCCGCGTACAAGAAGTTGTGGATTAAGATCGTGCAGGCAGAAATCGTCAAATTAGACCCCCAGGGAGGTACTTCATTATCCAATCATACAGGGATATGCACCAGTGTTGGATTGTTTTTGGAACAAAAATTCTAGGAATGGGATGTACTTTTTAAAGAGAAGTTCTGGGATCAGGATCCAATTTTTGATGAAAATTCTGGGATTCTAGGAAGATTTTTGCCTCAAAAATACAAAATCTCAAACAACAAAGGACTTCACCTTTGGCCCCGTTATATTGCAAATGTGGATTCCTGATTCTACCTGATCCTCCTTTTTTGACCACCCAGTTTAAAATCGTTTTAAATGTTGCTTGTGCACTTGACTTACGTGGGCAGTTCTGGAGTGCTTTTTGGATTGAGTTGAACCTGCAGATCCTACCGATAGCCTGACCACATTGGCCGGAAGGATAGAGACGTGAATTAAATAAGCTTAGCCTCAAACTGTGCCCAGTGGAATCATACAAAGCAAACAAAATAACCACTCCTTCATGATGACTGAAATGGCACTCAACAACTGTGCACAAACAACAAACTAATTTTCGTTAAAACCACAATGCCTGGTCAACTGTGAGTAGGTTTAGCTTATGCAAGCTTAACATAGCTGCTTTAAGGGTAAACTTTTCGCTTGGGAACAAGGACGTCGCGAAAGGGGATTTTGAAGGTGTAACACCTCTCGGAAAAGGGGCTGTCGGCAAATCAAGCTCAAGGCAGTATAATCGGCAAATTTCTATCCAAAGATGGAAAGCCCCAAATTCAGCTATTCTGTTCCTCAGAGCATTTCAGACTGTAGATAACGATAATATGATAAATAAATGATTTAAGTACCAAAAATAGCTGAAATGCTCACAGAAACGACTCATCTCATAAATGGCTCAAAACTAAGCTTCACCTTATGGAAGATTTATCACAATTCATACCACAGAAAGGTTGATTGACCACGCCCAATTACCACGCCCCATTACCAAGCCCCTTTTCTGCAAATTTTAGGTTTATTTCCCCTCCTTCCGCGCCTTCCCCTCGCGACGGACTTGCTGGGAACTCATGAGATGATGGACCTTGTAGCTATTCTGTAGAATATGTTCACTGGAACGATATTTTTACACATTTTGCAGAGTTTTCGAATGTGTGAAATAGACCTTTGAGTTATTCTAAAAAGGAAACTACATCGAACGATGACTTGATACGTTTGATAGAATTTTCGAATGTGAAGGATAGTGATAGAAGCTCTAACGCTAGTCAATCAAACCTCTCGTATAAAACTGTGTAAAGATATTTCTTGATTCAGACTCTTTTGTAGAATAGCAAAAAGATCTCTTGTCTAGACCCAGGAAATAATAAAGGAAAGTATAATGTGTGTTTGATCAAAAAAATGTATTTTCTTTCTTGATGCGAAGAAGCTCCATTAAATTTTCTCCTGTGTTCTAGAGTTACGTATGCCTCCCATGGTTAGGTCTTTTGTAAAATTATGGCCGTAAAGTCTGTACCAGGATTTCTTGCATCTCTCAAAATTTCTACGATTGGTCGATCTTCCTTTCGCACGAAGGATCGTGGTAAAAGCTTCCTTGGTGTCTTTTTTTGCGGCAACTGATGCCTCACTCTTGTCGTTTCCTAAAATCATTTGCGTTGTCGCCCCGTGGAAGTATTTTCAGATGACCCCAAATTTAATCAACCATAGTCGTTTAATCGTTTTGGGCCATGATGTCTCTCTACTTAATAAGCTTAATAAACCACCATTAATTTAACGGTGGCCTTGTTTACGTTCGCTCCGTTTGATTCCTTATTATTTTGTGAACTTCTTTTGAAGTCAGAAATTTATCTGGTTAAAAATGTTTCTATACTTTGTTCTTCTTTATTCAAATATATTTCATTTTTTGTTAACTTTTTGATATCATCAATTGTATGGTCTTTTATTCCACACATGATTTTGTTGTGGAGAAGGTTTACTTTATTTTGAAGTTTTCAAGAGGCCAAGGGGTATTAAAATGAAAAAACTTTGAGTGCTGAAAATCTGATGATTTTAAGAAACTTTCAGTACTGGTTTAAATTCGTAATTTCATATAAAGAATTTGCGTGGTTTTGAAAGAATTAATGATGTTTGAAATGGTTTGAAATTTCCTGAAATGTTTTTTGTTTTTCCTTTTAGTTACCCAAACAGTGTCGACACCCAATCTTCAAACACAAGGTAATTTTGTAAACTTGTAACGACTATATGTCGTTTCACTCCCATGTTATAGCAACATCATGAGACATGATATGATCTTTGTGAGAAGATTGTGAAAGCTGTGAAAAAACGAAAACATTGAAAATATCGCCGTTTAGCCTGTTGCGTAGAATAAGACCTCAAAGAATGTTCTTCATCTCCCTGAGAGTTGAGCATTGCTGTCCGTGTTGTACGTCGTAAGTGTAAAGGGCAACTTTGCGGCTATGTTTGTTTTGAATTACTTGGTTGAGAGAATTTCTTTGTCTGCATTCCCAAATCGCTTTGAATTGAGGTGTGAATCAAAGAAACTGATGCTATTGTACTACAAAATCTACCCTTGTTTGTATGTACCGAATTTGAAGACAGTTTTTTAGATTTTTGTATTTTTCTCCATAGAAATTCTTAGAGATTATAATAGTCCTATGGGCAAACGTGTTGAATGAACAGATGTGACACCCAAGCATGCTAACTACAGTTTATATCATTCCATCCAGAATTCGTTTCTCCAATTTCTTTCTATTATGTCCAAATTCCTTGGAAAAGAACGGCCTTTGGGAAAGATTAGAGGAGATCTGGCAGTTTTGTTGCGACCATAATTTAGAGCCACCCTAGGGTGGGGAAGTGTACTGTTATTTCCTGAACGCCATTTGTTTCAAAAGTGTACGATTGTTTTATTGCCCTTTTTCAGATACTGTGATGCGAAAGAAATCAAATCACACAACGAATTCTCAAGCCCCAGGTCTTGAGCTCACTTTAAAGTCACCGACATTGCAACAAGAGCTTGTGAAAATAAGTACCAAAGTGTCACAAATCGAGAATGATATGTCACAAATGATGAAGAACATGTGTAAGTACAATTGTTCGTTTGTCAGTGTTTTTCGATGAAAATTTGACTTGACGTTAAACTTGTTTCAAGGCAAAATCAAGTAAATGTTAAGAGTGGGGGTTCGTCGTCCTCAAAGTTTCATCTTTTGCAAAAGGCTAGAAGGATCTTACAATGGTCTCAAGGCTGGTTTCATACGTTGCATTTCATCGCATTTCATCGCATTTCATCCGATCTCATCGCATTTCATCGTAATTCATGGAACGTAAATAATTGCGATCATCCTATTTCATCTCAGAAAACAAAATTTTTATGATTCTCTGGGATCAATTGTGTCAAACTGTGACACATTGTTTTCATATGAATACATGGCTGCAGGATACGTGGTTTTCATATATCGGAACTAATCCAAATTGATCGTAGACCTAGAATTCCGATGAAATACGATGAGATACGATGAAATACGACGAAATACGACGAAATACAACATATGAAAGCCAGCCTTGATCTATAAACAACACCATCAACACTCTTCAAACTTATGATAAATTTGAATACAATGCTAGAACGTTGTATTTATGATTTACATGATTTTGACAATGTCGGTGAACAAAGGAAATGCATTTTGAGAAGCAACCACTTACATTGCCTTTTCTCTGTCGTAAATCAGCCACCATGTATCAGATTAACTCAAATAAGGTCTCAAACTCTAAGTCGAAGTATATCCTATGCAAATATGTAAAAAACGCGGAAATTGAAGTTGCAGCTCCTCCGCACCAGCTACATCAACGGGGCATTATTTTTGGGCACTCCTGTACTGCCATCCGCAATGTTAGCCAATGTAAGGAGTCTTAATCTCTAAACCTCAAACCATTGGAAATGTTATATTTTTCTGCTGAAGCCAATGAAATTATGACCCAGTTTCTTAATCCGTAAACTCTTGTAGCTAATTTAAGCGAATCCTGCACTAATCTGCAGGAATCTTATTTGAGGTCAATTGGCGCTTGAAATACAAATATTAAATTATTTGAGATTATCAAACACAAGACTCGTAAACTTGAGATTAGGACAGATTCAACCTAGGATTTTCAAATAAACTAACACAGTAGTTCCTTTGTGTGAAAAGTCACTCTGTTTATTTCTTGTGGAAAGTACAACGTTTTTCTTTATATTTCTGCCTTGCATCCAAGCGTAGTTTTAGGACAGTGAGAGGCTTATATTATTTAAATAGTATCATGGTCTGTCTTCTCGATGTAACCACACCCAATGATTCCTGTAGCCTGGAATCAGAGACACTTAGCAACTCTCCTAGGTAGGTAGGTAATCATATTATCCTCACTATAGTAGGTTCGGCAGGGTGGAGACTTACACAACCAACTTTCAGATTGGTAGTCAAGGGGCTACCACTGGGCCATATCTTCATGCTCACTACCTATTCCCTCGAGAAATTTTAAAACACTGTTTTTGAAGCCTGTCCAATGTTTTCACATCACTCAAGTACCTTAGAAGTACTATGATACAAGAAACAAGTGGAGATAAAGTAAACATATTTTAGGTATGTTCTTTGTAAAAATGAATAGCCTCTTAAGTTATATTTTTCCAGCACTGGAGTTTCTCAATTTTTTTTGGCGATCTGGGAGTTGAGTTTCTAATTGTCAGTTTCTTATGAAAAGCACGTGTAAGCTCAGGTCCACTCAGGGCGTTAGAGAAGTGGTTGTTGTGTCATCCTTTGCCAGTATCAAGACCATGTTTCAACACTTGGCACTTAGTTTTTTGGTTTTCAACATTCATGATCCGCATGCAATGTAATAAAGTCATTTGAGTGCCTCTCTCTCCATGCAGTAACACCACACACATCAGAATCACTGAGCTGAAAATTGTTTTGGGACGGTTCTCTTAGAATTTTGGTTGTGTAATTATAGGGGTACCTTTTCAGAAAGTTGAAGGATTATGGGTACCATTTGTAGACGTTTCACAGAATCATGAATGCCTTTTTCAGAAATTTCATGGAACTATTTAGAGAAAGATTTGCAAAATAAATTAATTGCAGACACAGCTGAGTATAGTCACCGTTAGACAGCTGTTCGGGAGAATTTAAATGTTTATACGTCAGATACCGTCGAGTACTGAATATACGGGGAGGGTTACAGTCGTGGGGGGTGTTGAAAGTAGCTCGATGTAATATTGATAATCGGGGGCTGGAACCCTGGGGGTTAGGATAATTGAAAATAGTCATTTTCTTAGTTAAACATGTATATGGTTTTGTTAACTTGTGATGTTCCCTATCATTTCAATTTATTGAGAATTAACAGAAGGGGTAGTTGGAATAGAAGAAAAAGGATTTTTTTCGAAAATTAATAAGCGGAGGGGGTGATTATCTGGTACTCGAGAGCAGGTGTGTTAGATGAAAGCCTCTTGCAATGCAATACTTTTTGAATTAAAAACTTTATTGGTATCCGGCAACTTTTTATTTACTTTTTAGCTGAGGTAAAAGAACAGATCAGTAAACTGATAAAAGACAATGCGAAATCTGTTCAACAAAAAGACTCCCTCATCATACAACTGCAACAAACATTGATTATGCTATGTCAACAACAACTACAGAAGTTCATGCCGGGGGATCAGAACTTTCCAGAACAAACTTTATCAGCGCTGCTCCAGAAAGGCCTCATGCATCAGAACGAAACTCCTGAGGTTTGATTCAATTATTTGGTGATATAAAACTGGCCTTGCAAGATTGTATTTCAAGATGTGTCCCTCTAAACTAAACAAAATATCTGTGAATTTTCGAAAAATCAGTGTTGTCAGGGTCTGTTTTGAAGTGCCATTTTTACCCACGGTCCTTTGCGGGCATGCTACAATTTCACACTTTCTGGAAAGCGAATTTGGCGTGAGGACAAAATAGACTAACGATATATTCCCTGTTATCCCAACAATAACAAAAATGACAGCAACGACAACATTTTTTATTTTTGTTCAAACTGGGACTTATTGAAGAGTTCATATAAAAATTTGAGGCAGAAATGAACAGAGATGTGCGCTCTGGAACGAGAGTAAGGTGCAGTCTCAGAAACGAGTCAAGCAGCCCTCGACAGTTGGAAATTGTCATTACTCCGGTGAATTTCGTGGAGCTAATTGGTCTTAAAAAATGAGGAACTCTTGATTCACAAGTGAAAGGTTCGTTGAATGTTGGATCCAGGGTAGTTGCGGCTTTTGTTCATTGCTAACGTCACTTTAAACTTGAACATTGAGGTGTTTTAGCATTAGAGGCTCGAGCCAGCAACTTAAGTCCATCCGCCATGGCCAGGAGCCCATACAACGTTTCTATGGTTTCCACATCTAGTCATGAAATCCAGCGGGGAAAACTTCGTCCCAATTTTCATTGTGAAAATCCATGAGTCGTAGTTTGAACGTCCATCAATCATTAAAATGCAATCAGTCTAAGGACAAAACATGATTTAGCCTGTGGACAAGTTTCAAAATGATAAGAAATGGAAGTAGAGAGCCTGCAAGAATAGGCTACATTTTTGAATTCCTTATGCCTGATCCGAGATCCGAATGATTATTGTTGTTGGTCCCAAATTTCAATGCTACAAATGATAAAAATGGTTTATTGATCAATCTACGTGTTACTTGTCAAATCCTTCACTGTGGGTCTTCAGAATATCAAGTTCAAGGTAAAATGACAAAGAAAGCTATAACTCAAATCAACTCAAATCAGGGATATGGAATCTAAGAATGCAGATTATTCTTACAGGACCTTCCTCCTCTTCTCCTCCGCAGCTCCTAAGTAAGGTCTGTTCACAGGCTGGCTTAATATGAATGCACAATGCAGTAACTTAACTTACCGAAGCGTCAACTAATATCAGACTTTTCATTCAGTTCAATTACTGCAATGTGGATCCAGAGAAATCGCTTATTGACTTCCGCTTAGGCCGATTTTGATTTTCAGATAGTCTGAAATTGCTACCTGCCCGCAAAGACTCCTGGGTGACAATGGCTCTTTAACCAGCATGCATTTCAAGACTTGTCATCCATCTCTTTATTGGCCTTTATTGTCGCCATTTCCTCGGCCTATGGTGATGGCAAACAGATACGTAACAGATGACAATGGCATTTTCAGGATTTTTTCTCTACAGCTTGAAAAGAGTTGATTGTATCGCAAAATGTCAACTCACAGACATTGAGCCATTAACAAATATAGAAAAAATCCAAACACAACGATAGAACCCTTTCATTCAAAATTTACGTGGTTTTGACTGCGTTGCAGAACAAAGAGAGCGCTGTTTCGACTTTTGTGTTTCTTGAATCAGCAACCACTCGCCTGATTGGCCAGAAGAATGTCTCAAACTCTAAGTTGAAGCACATCCTATGCAACCAACCTCGATTTCAGGGCTATCATTGTCTTCAGCCTCACTTCTTCAGCACAATTGTTACCCTAGGTTCGATGTTGCGATGCAACTTTATCAAGAATGGAACAGTAGAATCTACAGCTCCTCCGCGGCAGCCACTCGAAAATGGCAGTATCTTTTTGGAATACCGTGTAGATGAATGCAATTTCTGCGACTCGGGAATATATATTTGTATGTATCGTTTGCCAAAATAAAAATATTTACAAGTTATAATAATATCAAAGATAGATTCAATAAAATATGTACTGTAAGGTTAAAAACGTAAAGGAAACATCCGTAATTAGAATGGCAGGGATAGCATGAAAGTGTCAAATGACTTTATTTCTATAATAGTCCCCAAACTATAGAATTTGTGCAAGATTTTTGCGATTTCTGCGACCCGAGAAAGTGTGCACAATTTTTGTGATTTCTGCCACCCGAGAAAGCATGCGAGATTTAGAAAGAAAGGAGAGATAGTTGAGACAAGAGATGTAGAATGCGAGACGTTTCCTATCCTATGTTTTTGAATGAATTACGCTTTTTGTAAATAGTATGCTTACCCTGTTATGTTGCAGTTGATTAGTTTTATTTATTTATGTTTAAATTTTTATAGATACATGCTAAACCTCAAAATTTGAGAAATTTTCAAGAAAACCTTAACCATCGGTGGATGTATTTACGATCTGTGTAGGCCTAAATGAATAAATATCGTGATCGTAAAAGCTCTTTTAAGCCTTGAAGGCTTGTTTACTTTGGAGACTCAGAGAATCAAAATGACGGAGAAGAAAGATGCATAAAAGTAACTAAGTTTGTGAACCCGAAATCTGGTTATTTTCTTAGACATTGGATCTGGGTTTTACTGTCCCTTTTCACAGGCGTTTGATTTGTCACCAACCAAAAATACGCTGAATCAGTTTCGACTAATCCTTTTGCATGGGTTTCTTTATCAGGTCATAGAATACAGTTTCTGTTTGTTGCAATCTTTATGCCACCAGAGAAAAATTTCGATTACCCCTACCCTTCCAAACCTGTAAATTTCTAAATGAAACCACAGTCTTGAAAGGAGTATATATTGGTTGTCATTATCTTCTGTCCCCTTGATTTGTTTAGAGGCTTACCCGCCAGATTACACCGTGAACAAACTCTAAAGAACAACTCATAAACAACGAAATGGGACTTTCTTTAAGAAGCTTCCTTTCTATCAACAGATACAATTGTTGAATTTTTTAGCTAAAGCCATGAGGTGGATGCCCTCTTGCATCAGTCAGTTATCTTCCTTTCTGAATAACGAGTTTAATAACTCGTTGTAGTTTCGCTGTTTGCCTGAACTGATATCTCTACAACTGTAAAATCAGGTGTCAGGACGTCGGTAAATGATCGTTCTTGCCACAAAAGCAAAACCGCCTTGCTCTAAGCCACATGCTGATCAGTAGACGATGGGGCGACAGAATCTCGTCGCCGGTTGAACTTTTTGCCGTATTTACAGCTCTATGGGAATAAGGCCCTCAGTGGAGCGATAACAACAACAACAATTCAACTCAATGAGGTGAGCGTAACTTGAGGGTCCTAATGTATTGAAGCCAACGACTTTGTCCGTTGCAAAGGGTAGTGCTTCAGATAGAATAGACTATGCGTAGCATCAATCCTGTTGCATGCAGGCTTTTTGTATTTACAGTTGAATTGAATTATTGTCATAGCAACAGGGCGTGCGTCGTCCTGAAGGGAAGGGTCCTGGAAGAAAATGCTCAGCAGGAACGAGGGTACAAAAATGTTGCGGTAAACATCACATCAGTCCATTGAAGTTTAGACTTGCTCCAAGTCTATTCCGTGGTATATCAGCACTGAGGAACATTGTTCCTCACACGGAATAGACTTGGAGCAAGTCTAATTGAAGTTAATGCGTCAGATTGCGAGCAACCTCTCTTCCATCTCAAGGGTATCTATCGTTACCAACATGAGGCTAACCCTCAACTTACCCACAGAATGGGCGTTGCAGTTCACAGAAAGACCAAAATCCTTAATTGACACTGAGGTTGGACTGCGACATACTATGACGACTTGAAAGTCACGAAGGAAACAAGAATTTCCTTATGACTCAAGGTCACGAAGAAAACTACGAACAAGGTTTTTCTTATGGCGAATATTTGGGCGTTGTACCCAGGCTAGAGGCTGTGGTCGCAACAGCCTCAAAAGAGGTTTCCCGGAAACTTGACAAAGAGGTTTCCTGAAGAGTTCGTCCAGGCAGAAATGTATGCTGTTTTTAAGATTGTCTTCTCCTCTAATCAACAAGCGAGCAATGGGGAGAAAGTCTTAAGAGTGAGACCTTCAAAGGATAATGTTTAGCTCTAGAGCCATTGTCCCCAGATTTATCTGTTTAGAACCTAGAAAGATTTTTAAGTAAACGTTTGCATGAGGTTTAGTTTTGCAGCAATTTAGAAACTGAGCTACCTGCATTAAAGAGGTAAGAAACTTTTGTAATTTGCAGCTTCAATTTTTTCCACAATTTTCCCCGCTTCAGTTGTTCACGCAAAAATGTTTTTACACTGCGATATTGACAAGTTTTTGAAATTACCTTGAATGTGCTTTCAGTTAGCTAATACCATACCTGTTTTGAGACTTTGATAGGCACCTTTAAAGCCCTTTTAGAAAAATTGATTAATTCCACCTTCAGAAAATTAGAATTTAAGAATCTATTGTGGAACTGTGGTTTCAAATATAGCCTAAAGCTTGAGAAACTAGCTACGAATTTAGTTGACCGGGTTTCAAAAAGGGCCTTCTTATTGGTCAATCCAACAAATCAAGTCATTTGATTGGTTGAAATTTAAATTGGTCTACATAAAGCTGGTTTAACTGTGTCTGTGTGAGTGCATTATAAGTTTTCGTATAACGAGATGTGTTTGTTTATTCGTTTTATCAGTTTTAGTTTTACGCCAGAAATGACATATTTGCATAATCGCCTGTAAAGCTTCTTTTTAATTTTTTTATATTCATATAATAATTTTACAATAAATCATACATTCTAGTATACGTTACTACTATGCAGCAGTATAGGGGCGATGCCATGGGAAGCGAAAGACCGTGACTACCTCATGGCCAATTTGAAAGGACACTTAATGTTAAACTAAATACAACAACACAAGGAACGATTTAAATATCTAATGAATACTATAACTAGATTCTGTCCCACATCAGATGTAGGTCAGGGTTGCAGACTCTTTACGAGCACAACTCATTCCATGTGATGCGTTATTCATTTGGAGTAAATCAGTTTTGTAAGTCACACTCTGATGAAGAAACAAGTCAGAAAGGCCTCAGTGTTCTAATTATGTTATATATTTTTGCATCCGAATTTCTTCTATATATATGGAATAAATCAAATGGCTGAAATCTCATGTGAGACAGAATTTACAAAGCAAACAAAACATTTACGTTAACGGACATGGTTGTTGCTTTGTGACATAACTGAAGCTTGAAAGATCTTGGTCAAAGCAACCAGTTTCGTGAATGAACCGTCAAGACAATTTCCAGTATATTTTTGTTCAAGTCATAAGAAAGGTCTTGATTGATCACCGTGTGATAAAAGCTGCGTCAAAAGGCATCATTTGAAAATTTTGTGATTTGTGCAAATGGTCGTAATAATGCAACAATTCCAGCGAGAAGATCTTGTCGTTTAACATCGAAAGAGGGGAAGAGCAACAGAAAGTGTTCCGTATCCCCAATGCAATCGTTTGTTAGGCACATCGGGTTTATAGTATCTCTAAAATTATGCTTTAATTTCTGTCTTTTAAGTGCGGATTCCATTGCCCTTGGTTCCAGAGCCTCAAAAGCCTGCGAAAAACTCAGGAGCTCAAGGTATAATTCTACTAGAATTGTGCCGATGTGTAACTGTGGGGTATACTTTACGATTAGTGCAATTTTGACAAAAACTGCTCTAACTACGTTCGGAGGATCAAGTAGTAATATGAATCTCACAAGAAACTTTTTGTGGTAACATTGTATTTGGAGTTTAAGAAACTTAATGCTTACTTGATGTGAGTTTTTACAAATGAACCCGCAGAATAGAAACCATTGTTCAAGAAACCTCAAGCTGATTTTGTTGAGAAATGGTACCCTCATACAAGAAACTTGTTCAATTTTTGATAACAAATGAAGCAGGCTGTTTTTGAAAAACTGGTTTCTTTTTTGCGGGTTTTTACTGTACCCACGAATTTTTGTAAGAAATTATCCGGGGATGGTAGCAAGCCTCTTCAATTCTATGAATGTTGTTTGCTCCATCTTGGGATTAGAACAGGATTGTATCGTCAGAGAATCAAGATGGAAACACAGCGACCACGTTGGAAGAGAGGAATCTGTCAATGCACTGAGGGACCCCCGTCGCGAAAGATTAACTCCTTTTGCAACTGCGATAAACTGTAAATGTGAAACAATATTTACATTTCTGTTAAACACTGCTTCAGCAACATCAACAGAGAGAGCAGATTGGCAGATGGGCCACTGAAGGCCGAATTATAGAGGTGTTTCCCTGGAGCTGTCTCTAAAAAAATGGCCATTAAACTTTGTATCATCGTTTCACTTGGAATGATCATTGGAGAAATCACTCAAGTTTCGTCGGGTATGATAGCGTTGTTTTCATCATTTTCATATAGTTTTTATTTTGTATATTCCATTATTTTGCATACTGTTTTATTATTTTGCATGTCCCATATTCACGCTGAAAGTTTTACGTACGCTGAAAGAAAGATGCAGTTTTACGTACAGTCGTGTAAACAGCTCCATCTTTATGAGTATGCACAAAGGTAATACCAGTTTTATCCTTTGAAATTTTGACCTGACCGCCGTGTGATGATTATTGAAGTATCCTGGCTTTATATGAACTGATCCAAACTGTCAAGAGTGAATAGGGCATCAGTAAAATTCTGGCGTGCTTAATACCCCTCGATATTTCAAAGCGAATTTCGATCGAAATCATTTGAATGATTGTAGGATCAGCATACATGTTTTTTGACAACTTCCCACCCTTCTCGCGGCCGTGTCGTTGATTTTTCGCAAGCCGATTTGAGCACTCCCAGATGTGTTTCTATTCAATATCTAGTTGCAAATGTCTTCTCTCCCCGTCCTCATGAAAGGAATTCAAAATTCAAGTGTGGTTTCTTAAAAGCAACACATTGGCCTACCAATCCCGAAATCCACCTTCAAACAGACAAATTTCTCACTCATGTCATGGCAAAAAATTTGAGTAGGTTCACCCTTTCATCCTCGTTAAGTCTGCTGTTTCATGGAGCAGAATATATCGTTTATGTCTTGTGGTCGCATTGATAAGCAGTAGCGAACGAAGACAAATGTCTTCGTTTTAATTTAGTAACACAATTGATAGACTGCGATTTGAACAACAGTCCTTTCTAGTTTCAAGGAGATTTGATCACTTATTTTGCATGTTCGATGGTCAGTCTCCCATTAAGCATTTTATGACATTGATGATAGAAAGTATCAACTCTTGTAGTGCCAACCATGTCGCGCTCGTCCTTTGGCACCTTTTTTCTAATGACATTAAAACTCACACCCGCACCGTCCAGCAAACAGTTCTCTTCAAGAGATGCTATGGGAGGGTAGCAGATCTGGTCTGATTCGAGGTTTGATCTTGTTGATACTTTCAAGAAATTTTGAAGCACGTTTTTGAAGAAGAATATGGGGTCACAGATTCAATTATGTCTTTCTATTGTACTACAAAGTGGCCTTTGTAGAAAGTATGCATATTGTTTCGATCCTTCGTGATGCAAAATTTCTCCACCAGCGAATTTAAGGTTTGCAAATGATCTTTGCCCCCATTAACGTGTTTTACATGCATGGATTTCTTATGCGAAGCTAGAAGTATCAATTTTAATTTTTCAGAGTGTCAGGAATTTCTTAAAGGTTCAGAAAAACCTTAAAGTTAACTACCTATTGCCCTTCGTGAGCATTTCAAAACAGAATTTTTGACGCCATTCCACGGTTCACCTTGATTTTTTTACCTGAGTGATGAGTTTATTATAAGCGGTTTCTTATATAAAGTGACATAAACTGGCCATCTTGTGTTGGCATTCCCCCCTTGAAGGCAAGCACAAATCTGACACACGTCTGCTATGTTTCACTTTCAACAATTTTTTCAGTCCATTTGTGAAGAAATCCATGGCTGACATTTTGTTTACTCATCCTAGAAATATGTGTTATCTGCAAACAGACCTCAGAAGCATTTCACCACTTTATTTACGCGGAAGTAACATCAAAACACAAGAACACCGCCCTGACAATTATTTGACGTCATAGCACTGTCTCCTCCCCGGACCTCTCCACCAGAGCCGGTTTTTCGAAGGTCTCTCGCTGTGCTTCAGTGATTTCTGAAAGATTTTCGTTGTGATCAGCAACCTCGAATTCGTTAGAATCGACGATGAAAGTGCAAGCACCTTATATGTACCTTGCAGCCATTGTCAATTGTTGACACCAGAGGAACACCTCAAAAAACAAATAAGAAAAACGTTAGAACAGGAAGATGGCAGTCGTGTTTCACGTCATTACGTTATTTAAACGTCATTATTTTTGGCAATGTTTTCAAGATGATCTAATTTTCTAAGAATTCAATTTTCACAATTTCTTGTAAATTTTCAACAGCTTTCTCGACAATTGACTGATTCGAATTCAGGCTGCCTTGTGACTTGGTGACTTGTTGTGCACACTGAAGACGTGTTAGTTTTGCAAACTCCTGTGCAAAAGGGCATGATACCATAAGTTATCTTTTTCACTTCTCGCCCCCTTTTCCAAAACACAGTGAACTGTTTTATGAACAAGGAAGGGGCGACAAGCAGTGTAGCCTCACCTGATATGCCATTTTTATACACGTATTTTTTATGGATCTAAGGCTGGATCACCCAGCACTGACAGTTTCTTCAGATTTTCTCATACTCTAGAAATCCAATTAATTCAGGTTTTCAGAATTTTCCTCAAATTCGGTTTGCTGCATTGGTGAAGGTGGGGATCTCCCGCGCCATCATGAGCTTTTCACATGTAATTTTATAAAACCATGCATGGTTCTGTCTAGCCATTTCTCGAACTCTTTATTACTAACGAGACATGCAGCGCAAGAAACATGTGAAGTACTGCTTTTGATTTCTTAGAAATAAGAAGTTTCGTAAGAATCTTCCGCACTACTCAACTTTCCTAATTTGCAGGTCAACAGACCTTTTATTTCTTATAAAAAATGGGTTCTTTACCAGCAGGCCTTTAGACAATTACGCTAAAGATGGGGGCGAGAAAAATTTTACCAACATGCATTGCGTTCTTCAATCGAATTCCTATAGAATCGTTGAAGATTTGTCATCAAACCGCAATGCATCTTGGCAAAAGAAGAGTTCCTTGCCGCCATCTTTAGCGTAATCGTCTATTCAAATCCCCTCCTCACTCTCTCACTCCTTATTATCAAGGCGCAGTTCTCTCTCTGCAGGAAACGTCTGAACAAAACTGGTTGCAGGAGTTTCAAATCTATTTCGAAACCAGACAGAAGGAAGGCCTACAGTTAATGCACCGTTTTCCTCTGTTTAAACTGATTCATTCTCTGTGAATATACTTACACTGAGGACCTTTTGATTGCGCAATGAAAACAGATATGATGTCTCAAGTTTTTTGTCACAAAACATGACGTTGCGGTCCAAATAGCCAGTTTTTGGGACAAAACTTGGATTTGTCCAATCTTTTTGCCTTTTCAATTTACATCCTTCAATTCCAGCCAAGCGTCTTTCCATGATAGGGAGGGTGCGGTCTGACCCTAAATTGGCTGGCCAATGAAATCAAGGATGTTCCTGTGGATTTATCATTCGAAACGATACAGATTGGGCAAGTTTTGCCGAAAACCTCAAAGTTGCGAGTGTGGTACCTCCGCATCCCTTTTTGGCCGCATCTCTGCGAAAGATATTGACAAACCTTTCCCTAAAGCATCTTCCTTCGTTCTCTCAGGGTTCTTTTATAAATTCATGCATAAAGGATCAAAACTTTCAAATTGCTGCCATCCTCATTAGAAATCATCCTAGTACCACGGCCAGAATATCTTTGTAAAGTCAACACTATGTCCCTGAATTTCGGACTTACCACAAGGTCCCTCAACAGTTCTGCGCAGTATCAGTCCTGGATAAGCAAAGATTCACGTATCGGTTTAACCCCGTAACATAAAAACCACAATGTAATTACCCTCAAAGAAAATCTGGTTTATCATTGTGACAGGATCCTTGAAATTTATGGCCAAGGCTTTGAAAACTCAAAATCGATGGAGTGCGGAATTCACTCTAAGAGACTGTTGCTTCATTGCACTGATTTGACAAATGATATGAGAGAATTCTATTCCAAAAAATGCCGCAGTCGCTCTGTTATGCACAGGAGGAAGTTTATTCAGAGCAAAGTAGCCTTGTTTACAAAGCAATTTTAATTCAGTGCCACTCCTAACCGCAGTATCTTAAAACTCCAAGAACAACATCTTCCTTGGCTGATAATATATTCGGCCTCCCTCCACTAGTCATGTAGTGTAAACATCACACACAACAAAGCACACCTTAAGGCCAAATTGCACCATGCAATACGCATTCACACGGACAGTCCTACACTTAATTAGATTTAAACCAATCAAATGCACTTAATTTGCTGGACTGACCAATTAGAAGGCCGCATGTGATAACCTGGTTTCATTTAGGCTGGTTATTCCTGTAAATTTGAAGTGGGGATGAGACTCTGGGATAGCTACGACGACTTATCAACTGTACCAAATCTTTAACTAACTTCTTCCCCATATTATAATTTTGCATCAGACTATTTGAAAAATTCTCTTGGAATGTGTAAATTCAGGTTCCTAAATGCAGAAAACGGCATTGTGAAGTCGGCAATGTTGGGTTGGTAAAATGAGCCTAACTTGCGCTGGCTGTCTTTACTCAATGGCCATTTGTTCTTCTGAGCAAGGATCAACTTGCTCTCCACAGCTTCCAAAATCTGACTATACAAAATTCACAAAAACAATAACAAACGATTGCAAAGGCTGTTGGTCTTTGTACTCCCTTTAATACAGGCTCATCTGCATAATAGCTAAAAGGTCTACTGGCCCATTTCGCAGTCACGTGACAATTTGCCAGCAAATCAAGATCTTTATGCACACCGGAAGCAACAACAAAGTTTCCCAAACTTTTTCATTTTGCGATGCAAGACAAATGCGGTAAGCCGGGAATTTTAACCAAGCAAAAATATTTTTGGATTGGACGTCTTTTTATCATATCTTCCAACTTGTCTTATAATAAAAATCGTATATTCGTGTTTTATAATATTTATAAAACATCTTGAAAGATGCATTTGTAGATTACAGAACCTTCAATTTTCTGAATTTGAGCAGAATAATGGTCACTGATGGACCTTCTCACGATTCATTTTGTACAAGAAATAACAATTTCTTTCCTATACTACTTTACTATTGTACTCCTATACGTCTAGAAAGTGTTAGGGCACAACTGTATAGGAGATTCACTACCAAGATAGCCTCCGCGCAGACTTTACTTTCCGGTGCGAAGGAGAGATAATGATATTTCGCGTTGGCTCTCTCTCTCCTTCGCAGTGGAAGTTAAAGTCTGCACATAGTCACTACCATGACTGGCCAGTTTAGAAACTTTCTGCAGTGAAATGTATTGGATTGATGTACTGGATTGATTTCTTATAATTTTGAGAACTATTCCCATAGCTTTTGAACAATGCAGAGTTTTTTTGAAGGTCATGTCGTGTTTTATTTTGAGCAGCGTCTCGATTATCCACTCTTCCTTTCGATTTATTGAAAAGCCCTGAAAGGGTTTATCGGTAGACACAAGATTATCACCAAACAAGCTATTGCTCTTTACTTATTTGCAGCATTAGTCTGTCTAACCGCGAATCCGTGCCCCTGACTCCATTTTCTTCCATGAATCTATCTCTTTCTGCTTATGAATTTGTCTCTTTCGGTGTAGCTTGCTTTGACATTCGGGTTTCAGGGATTTTTGACACCCATGAAACCGAAAAGGCAGACAGCCAGTATTTCTTGAAATTCGTTGTCCTGAAATAAACTGTAGCAGGATAAATGAGATAAAGAATTATCATCAATCCCTGCGAGGATGCTTTTTTCTAGCCTACTCGTAGACCCATTATCCCACCCGTAGGCTTCCATTGTGCAAACTTCAGATACCCATAAACACCTCCCTGTCTTTTGTATCAAGCAGATTACTAAAATTTCTGCTCAATATCGAAGGATGGTGAAGGATTTTGGATCAGCAAAAAAATGTCCGGATCGAGCGATATTTTAAAATTTTGATGGGAAAGGTTCGACTGAGCTGCGTTCGAGCTTCCACATAAGAACTATCGGAAAATTCTCAGATTTCTGGAAAATTTATAAATAATCATGCAACTTGGATTCTTTTTTAATTAGCTTGAAGGTTTATTATCAATGTTTGATATGATGTACTACTAAGAATTCAAAAGATCCTGCCCTCTATACCCCTCAAAATTTTGCGATTTCTCGTTTACCTATATACTTTCATCTTTTTCACATTTCAGTCAAATGTAATCATGGCTTGAGAAAGTATCATCCTGGAGAGAGCATCACCAAAGATTGTAATAAGTGGTAGGACTTTTATCAAACTTTTTGTCCTATAGTACCCTAAACGAAGGGAAGAAAAGTCGTTTATTTGTTATTCGTTCTCTCAAATGTTAAACTTCTTTTTAGCACATCGTTAGTATATCATGTTTGGACAGTCATATCTTTTTTATCTAATTTCTTCAATTAAAGACCCATTGCTAACAGTAATCCTTTGCGCGTCAAATGAAAACCAAAACAAGGATCAATGCCAAAACAAACTGAGCCTTGAAGCTAGATAGGTGATTTTCCTCTGCACGATAGTCGACTGTAAGGCTTCGAAGGATCATGGTCAGGTGCGAGTCTTTGAAGATATTTTGTGAGTCATTCGACAGAGATTTCTTAAACCAGTAAGCTTTCCTTTAATATGTATTCGAACTTGAATAGAAAGGTTTGAGGGATTATTGCATGGAGCTTCTATCACAGATGGATACATTCAACAATTCGACCAAAATCGGCTAAAATTATAAACTGTTTTTTACACATTATTGTCAAGATTGTTTTGTTGCCAGAATATTTTGCTGCTTCAAGGGCCGTTTGTCTTCGAAATCAAGAGGAAATATGCTTCTAAAATCGATCGATGAAATACGTGCAAAATAAAGTTGGCTGAATCCCCTAATTCATTTTCATATTCCAGTTTTTAACTTGGAGTTGACATTTGTTGCATCGTCTACTGATCTCTGTGTTTCATTTTGCAGTTTCTGTCTCCAACATGGTGACTGGATTTGTACCAAAAGAATATGTAATAACACAGAAATAAAAGGTTTGTTCAACTTATCCTTGCGTTTTTCGTTATAGCTCATATAGCTTTAGAAGACTGTGCTTCAAAGGGGAGAAACATGCTGCTGGCTGCAACTACCGCATAATGGGTGAATCAATAGGCCTTATGGTACCGGATGATTGAAAACAAAACAATCCCTATTTTTTAGGCAACTGCACCCTGGATATTAGAACAATGATGTTGCCAAATACATCATTTAGATAAATAGACATCCAGATTAATTTTAAAATTCGCCTAGCTGAAATCGGCCAGTCCTTTCTCAGACAATAAGGGGCTTTTCTCGAGAAAACCTTTGCAAGCCCCTTGAAGATGCCTTCAAAACAGGCTTGCAATCGTCGAAATTTTTCTGACGGAGGCACGGGATTTTATGAAATATCTGAAAGCTGAGGTGTTGCACAAGTCTTGTGCCATTTTGTCCCTTGTTTCCTTGCGTTCTTTTTTGATTGGCTGATATCACTTGATCCATAGGGTCCCGGGCTCATAATGTTACTCTTAAAAAGTGAGCCCACTTTTCAAGATGGCCTAAACTCGCGGAAGTTCTTGCACACTCAACAAAATCGCTTCTAAGTCTGGTCTAACGTACTTGAATATTGAAAAGGAAACTTTGAGAACAAAGAATTATCTTTTCCCGACCCACAAGTTGCAAAATGCATACCTTTCAGGTGGTAATCTTCCTAAATAGAAACAAAATAAGTCCATCGCTTCTGGAAGGAATCTAGACGTCTAAATACCGTAAAAATATCGTATAATATTTTCATATTTTTGACAGTTATTATAATAGCATGATAAGTGTCTAAATAGCGCCTCTTGCTTGGCTGAAGACAAAATTCTTGCAATTTGGTTGGTGAATCCGGAATAACTCTACGCGGGCCTAAGGTGGGACCACTTTTTAAGAGCAATATTATGAGACCCAGTGACCTTTAGGAAAGGGAATAGCGAAATTTCGTATTTAATTTTCAGATAGACTTATTACAGATGACAAAAGGGCTACGGGGCAGGTCTAAAGTAAAAAAGGACACGGAGCAAGCCTACTGTTGACCAAATGATATCAGCGAATCAAATTTTGCAGGGGAGGAAGGGACGATAGACTGATGGACCTTAAAATCGTTCCATGGTTTGACCAAACAAGTCAATTCGATTCAAGCGTAAGAATTTGTTATTGTTGTTGTTGTTGCTGTTGTTGTTGTTGTTAATACTCCTGCTGCTGCTGCGATAAGTGGGACTATGCAGTAAGTCTAACCATGTAATTAGTTTGAGTGTGAGTGAAGCCATCAAAGAGTGTATTGGATGAGGTGGTGGTGTGGTTATCTGCTGAGACTATATGAAGATACTCCTGCCGAAAGGGCTTTACGAGAAGCACAAACTACTCTGTATTAAAAGCTTGGAGCGATTATAGCAGCTAATATCAGAGAAATCCCAACACTCAAGCGCTACAAAAAAAGTACTAACAGCACACTTAACCAGCTGAGAATGCTTGACCAGCTGAGAATGCTTGACCAGCTTAGAATGAGAAAAGCAAATACACTACTAAACAAGACCCTCCTGAAGAAGAGCCCATTTTTTCTCACAGTTATTATAATTTCATTTTTCAGTGGAGCACATTGTCCTATAGATTTGAATGGGATATTTATTTATGTATGAATGAAAATAATGATGAATGGTGAAATGATGGAGCAACGTAAAGAATTCAAAGAAAAGCCAAGAGGGGGCCTGGCTGATCGAGAAAGACCTAATAGACATGAAAGTGCTAAATAGTGGCATACGCTGTCTGTCAAGTTACGCAAAGCCAGTCGATTGTATGCCAGTACTCTCGAGTACCGAATAATCGTCCCCCCCCCCGCTTATTAATTTTGAAAAATTTTCCAACCACCCTCCCTCCGCTCTTAATCCAAACCCCCCTTTTATTAATTTTTGGAAAAATGAAATGACATTAGACATAATTTCTGTATAAACGCAAGAAAAAGTCTCAAGAAGTGCATTCAATAGAGCCTGAGTTCAAAAGTATATGTGTCAGTAACATCACTATGCACATAGATATATAACAGATACGTGTTTACCTAAGAAAAGGGCTATTTTCTATTTCTCCAAGCACCCTCCCCGATTATTCCAACCCTTCCGATTATTGTTAAAGCGAACCATTTCCAACCCCCCCCCCCCGATTATTCTCACCCCCCCCCCCCCCCGTTTATTCGGTAATCGAGAGTAGATCCTTCTCTAGAATGGAATTGGCTGTAATGGCGCAACTTAATACGCTGTGTAATGTGAAAATACACAGACAGAGATTGTGACTGACAATGATTGAATCTGTACTTAGACTACCCTATCCTTTTTCAGGGGTTCAGCTGGTTCCCAAACATGACATATTCATCGCAAAGGGTCAAAAGTTATATGTTGTATGCAAGTCTGCTAAAACAGCTCCACGCTTCATGTGGTTTATCAATGGAATTCACGTCAAATCAACTTCAAAAGTTGCAGTCTCCAAATATGGAGAAAGCATTCTTCGATTATCACCACGTGATTTAGCACGTCCTCTCACCTACGTCACGTGTTTTGTGTCGCCATCGTTGCCACAGAGGATCAAATTGCGAATGAGGCCAGGTACGACTTTTCCTTTTTATTTTTTAATGTTCTACTCCAATGTATGTACATATATATGAAACTATCAAGTTTCCGTTGGTCGACATCAATCAATCGAATTTGCAAGCAGCCTCACTCCAAAGGGCGTTCAAAAGTGCAACAAACAACAAAGTCAGTCCTAAAAAATTGCCGTAATATTAGGAGTCCCACGATGAGCGGTCTCGGGTTGGTGTACTAGTCTCGTTTTGAATAGCGATTCCTGGGATTCATCACAATCAGTTATTTAGTGTTTGAATTATATTGATGTTGAAGAATTATTATTTGATCCATCAATATTGGAAACTGAATGACAATGCTTGAACCCAGTACAACATTGAAGATGAACGATCAACCAGTACATCATATATGCATGAATTTATTACCAGTGCAATAGGAAACTATTTTGAAGTAGCACTGTTAAGTTTCTTAAGGGAATACTGTCACACGCTCTCCATGGAAGCGTCAAATATAAATAGCTCTTCAAGGCGTAGGTAATCACAGGTCGATAGCAAGTACTCTCGGGTACATAATACAAGGCGGGGACGCTTATTAATTTTCAAAGATTTCATCCACCCCCCGGCCCTTATTAAGACCCCCCGCCCTTATTAAGACCCCCCCGTTGATTAATTTTGGCAAAACAAACAATGTCCAAACCTCAATATGATTTTTATACGAAATTTTGTTCGAAAGATAAACCATTGCAGTGTACTCGTAAACTAATTCAAATGTTTCTTTCAAAAACAGTTGAAGAAAAAGTCCTTTTTGTTAACGTAAAACCCCGTTTTTTGCGAATTTCTGACCCCCCCCCATTTATTGAGACCCCCCCGTTTATTAGTTTCTTTGAGGGGTTTCCACCCCCCCCCCGGTTATCAAGACCCTCCCTTGTATTAGGCACCCGAGAGTACTTTTACGAAAGATAGGATCCCTCTCACCCATCCCCGCCCTGTTTTCAGTGAGATTCAGGTTATATGTATCAAATTGTCATACGAGCGATAGGAGTAATGTGTTTTCCATGCTGATTTGTTGGCACACCTATGAACAATCTTGCTAGACTGACCTTACTACCACCTGTGTCTTGCAGTTTAGTTGATAAGTTATTTTCGGTTGCATGAAATGAATTAGGCTGGATCTCCACTATGGGAGAAAAATGTCGAGGCGGAAAATTTCGGGCGATCTAATTGGCTGATTGAATTGTCGCCGCGGAAAAATTTTGAGCCGCGAAAAGTAGGACGTATTCCTACTGTTCGTGGCTCAAAATTTTTCCGCGGCGACAATTCAATCAGCCAATTAGATCGCACGAAATTTTCGGCCTCGACATTTTTCTCCCATAATGGAGATCGGGCTTTTACTTGCTATCGTTTATCGAAGTATAGTCACTATAATGGCTATGATCGAAGAAATGCAATGACCTTGTTTTACTTTAATCTTAGCACCACAGCTTCCTGATGGCTTTCCAAGAATTGCTTCAAAACCGAAAGTTGCAGAAGTATTAGAGGGAAATGAAATAGAATTGAAGTGTAAGACTGCAGGGACAAAACCTATCACAGTGACATGGTTCAAATTCCGTGTTCCAATAAGCGAGAAAGATGACAATGCCGTAATTACAAACGATGGAACTTTGCTTATTCCCATAGCAAAAAAATCTGATTCTGGTCTTTATGAATGCATGGCGTCAAATTCACGTGGTGCGGACATTTCAAAACAAGCTACAGAAATTGTTGTCAACAAAGGTATTTGATAGTTTTTTATTTTGACGGTATTTTACGAAAATTTTACGGTACCCTACGAGAGCTTTCCGATTCTTTATGAGACTTTTCAGTATTCTTCTCCGCCATTTTTTACAGTTTTTTATGATATTTTTTACGGTGTTTTACAAGATCTTACCAATAATCACGAGGGTTTCCGATACTTCACAAAGATTTCTTCATTACTTTTCTACGCAATGTTACGGCGCATTACGACTCTTTTTTTTCGGTACTTGACGAAAATTTTACGGTACCAACGAGAGCTTTCCGATTCTTTATGAGACTTTTCAGTATTCTTCTCCGCCATTTTTTACAGTTTTTTATGATATTTTTTACGGTGTTTTACAAGATCTTACCAATAACCACGAGGGTTTCCGATACTTCACAAAGATTTCTTCATTACTTTTCTACGCAATGTTACGGCGCATTACGACTCTTTTTTTTCGGTACTTGACGAAAATTTTACGGTACCCTACGAGAGCTTTCCGATTCTTTATGAGATTTTTTCAGTATTCTTCTCGGCCATTTTTTCAGTTTTTTATAATATTTTACGGTGTTTTACAAGATCTTACCAATAACCACGAGGGTTTTCCGATACTTCACAAAGATTTCTTTATTACTCTTCTACGCAATGTTACGGCGCATTACGACTCTTTTTTTCGGTGCTTAACGAAATTTTTACGGTGGCTTTCGTGATTTTTACCGTACCCTACAAGAGCTTTCCGACACTACGAGAGTTTCCAGTACTTCATGAGATCTTTCCAGTACCTATGCGCGATTTTACGGTGTTCAACGAGATTTTTACAGCTGAAGGTCGTGAGGTGCAGTGGGTAGTTCTTTGACTTTGAAGCCAAAAGATTAGAATTGGTGGGGCTTGAATCCTTTCCTTTCATAGTTTCCATATTTTTAATTGATGTAAAATGTAGGTGTAAATTCGATGACCTGTTTTTGAGCTGAATGGCCTCAATAAACATTTAGCTAGTTTGCTCGTTTCCTGCCGTTGATCTCTTCAGAATTCTTGACTTGAATATTTCCAAAATCACAACGTATATATGTAATTCAATGCCAGCTCATTTGAGGAAATGCTATTTTCGAACTGGGAAAGTATTGCTCTCCTCGCTGTCTGTTTGTGGGGTGAGTGGCTGACCGTCTTCGTCAGTTGACTGAAGCTAAGCTTGGTCGAATGAGGTCAAACTCCGAATGGGTGACCTCGGAGACCTGCCTTTGCAACTCACCTCGCCGTCCTTCGGAAGGGACGTCAATCTAGGGGTCCCATGTTTCACCGCAGCATGCATAGTGGGCCTAATCAGCTTTAAGTAGCTAGAAATCCTGACAAGCCCACTCAAAACAAATTCCTTACTTTCATTAGATTGAATGCACTTAGAGAAGTGTAGCTGATTCTTCAGGACCCTAGTCATTTTTTCATACATCAGATATTTTCTATTTTGGTTTCAGAATTTGCTCTTGCTCCGTAAGGTACACTTTATTCCACAAATGCCTCTTGTCCAGATGACAAATTCATCGTTTGCTTTGTTTAATTTCAGGCACCAAATTCATCATACAAGCGACAGTGAATTTCAAATATCTCAAAAAAGAAAAGTTGAAACCTTTACGCTCTACCACACAATCTTGTATTATTTTTTACCTTCCACCGAAATCATCGGATAAGCAAGGTGTAGTGATGAAGTTGAGGGCATTCACGTTACCCATTCATCAGCAAAGAGCGAAAATGACTTTAGAGTTCAACAACAGACCAACGAAGGGGTGGTATAACTTGACTGTCACTGTCAATTTGGGATGGTGTTCAAATGATACTATAGGCAAAAATGAGAAATTAGTCGAACCTGGAGATTTGGCTGGACAGAGGAAAATTTACATTAGTGATACGACAGAGTTTCTGGTTGCAAATATTACGATGGGAAAAGTTATAAAGCCTGTCGAAGGTAAGAAGCAATTGATGAACAAAGTCTATCGTTTGATAATGACAGACGCATTTTTATTAAAAGCTGCCCATAAGAGACTCGATTCTCATCTGTCCCGGACTGGCTAGGAATTTTTCATCGGCCATGAAACCCTTTAAGAGGCCCTAGCGGGTGTTGCCTGAAAAATGTGGGAATGGTCAAGCGACCAGGGGGCTAGGGGATGCTGCAATGACAATATACTGCAATTGGGGTCTGAGGGCGAAGCCCAAGGACGTTTTACAGGTCACAACTTTTACTTTTGTTAAAAACGTTCCTACTAACTATATGTCCACCGACTCTAAAATAGAATTTTTGCATCCTTTTATGATAGCTTTTTTCCGAATTAGCATTCAAAAGTAAGTTTTTGAATAAAGATAATTTTCTTCAGTGTCAAATTTTAATCTTTCACCTTCAAGAAGATTTTTTGCGCAGATCCCTTTTAATTTTCCCGGAAAAGTCTCTTCACAATTCAATTTTTGCCTAGCCAGATATATTTATTGGCACTTCTATAGAATTACAAATGAACTGAACTGAATGAACTGGGAAGACATCAACGTGGCGTAATCTTTCATGCTAAAATTTTGTTATTGCCTTACCTCATTCTGTTGTAGATTTTGAAATATCAGGGAAAGTCAACGTACATGGAATGCAAAAAGAAGATATCCCAGAAGGATCCTGTTTACATGTTGGACTCGTCCCAAAAGTAGGCTGCAAAAGCGATGCAAATTGCCCTCATTCATCCCTTATTACCATGAAGCATATTCAGCTAGAAAATCAAAATTACGTTTATGTCAAATACAATATGACAATGAAACAGGCAGCATATGGCAAATACAAGATAGCTGCAGTTTTGCAATTAGGCCATTGTAACCACAGTATGACAGCGTATCAGCTTTTTGAAATAAACTGTATCGACCAGGGTTTTGAAGAAATCCATCTGCACCCTGATGAAATTATTATTTCTAAAGATTTAATAGCAGGTTTCGAGGAAAGGATCTCGCAGACCTTTTCAGGTGTGATTAATTTTAGGCCAGCTATTACTGCCATCCCAAGCAACACATGCCTAGTTATTTCAATTTGGTCTGATATGAGGTGTCATGGTCCATGGGACTGCAAGCCTGCTCAAAGAGTAAAGCTGGATACATTGAAGATGCAAGGCTCTGAAGTGAAGTACAACATTAAACTTCCTCAGCCACTGGATAATGTTTTGTATCTGATTGAAGCATTTGTCAAGTTTGGTTCGTGCGAGAAGAAAGTTGAGGATGATAAGAAGCTTAAAGTTGGCGACTATAAAAGTTTAAAGAAGGAATATGTAGTGATGAAGAAAGGACAGCTGGCATTTTACCACGACTTCACTGTCCACAAGATCAAGAAAGAGGAACCGAAACGAGGTTAGTTGTGTTTGTTATTTGAACAGTTGTTGTTCGGGTTGTTGTGTTGTGTTGTGTTGTGTTTACTGTGTTGTGTTGTGTTGTGTTGCATTATGTTTACTGTGTTGTGTTGTAGGGTGCTGGTGGATGAGTGGGTGGGTCTTGTCGTTGATTGCTGGTTGTTTCCGTGTGACCGAAAAAAGTAAAATGTTTTTGATATGCATTAATGTTTTCTATCATTACCAATCATAAAAACTTTCTTGAAAAATTTTACCGTGTGTAAAATTCAATGACTAATTTCTTGAAAATGAATTGATTAAAGGAAAACCTAGGTATTTTGCTATTCTGTCGTTAGAGTTTTCAGAATCTCAAATATTTCTAAACACTAACAATAAAATTAGTTGGTGAGTGCGGCGTTTTGGGAAATGGGAACAAATTGCACCAACATATGGAATTAAATTGAATAAAAGTAATAGACCTTTCTCATTCCATTGACATTACAAGATTCCATTACCCCCTCCTGTCTTGCAACCCCTCATGCAGTCAGTTCTGTTCTGTTGGCATTGCATCGAAAAATTACTGTTCGTTTTTCAACCCACTGTCTCAAGACCATACCGAAGTCTGACAAACTCGCATTCATTCCATAGAATATGAGACTATTAAAAAGGCTTTGATGGTGATGTTTAGGTTATTGTGTGATAAGAATAGGTTATTTAGAGCAAAGTAAATCGCAGGATAGCAATGTGTCTGCAAACCGAAAGAAAGAAAGAAAGAAGCAAGCAAGGAAAGAGAGATATCGCAGTTTGTTGATTCTTTTCAAATATTTTGCGGCTACCGCCGCAATTACAGTGTATTTGTAACTTAACCTATTTTTGGATGTGAGGTCATCAAATTTCTAAGCCTTGAACCAAAAGGGTGAGTAAGTGAGACTTTTGCTTGATACCATATTGTAGACCTTCATAAACTATTTCTTTCTAATACTCTGATTCTTAGAATAGTGAAGATTTCAGAAAATCCAAATGGTACAATTGTAGCGAAGTAGTAAAAGTTTATTTGGAACCATTCAGTTAGTTATCAAACAAATAGGTTATATGACTTTACACCAAACCCTTCAAAGATTTGGAACCTTTACTCTGCAAGTGCACAAGTATTTGAAACAAGTTATTTGGTCATATTTCAGATCTGATGCTTTTTGGCAAGATAAAACTTCATGGCTTCGACCAACGGAAGATTCCATCTTCATCATGTCTCATCGTAAAACTTGAAGAAATCATAAACTGCAATGAATCGGAGGGATGCAGAAATAAATTCTCCGCAGAAAAACGAATCCAAGGACTTGCATTTGATAATGAAGGGACTTTGCGATATCAAGCGAGATTTAGAAATGTATTTGGAACTATGTTTGGTGTTTCTGCAATCCTAAACATTGGTTGGTGTAAAGATTTTGTTAAAGGATCGAGGCGAACAAGACATGGGGATTTCAGGACAGAAGTCGTTTATCCAGCATCTGTTGATTTTGATTTGGGTGGATTCAACCAGGATCTTGAGATGAAGGCTATTATGCCACATGCAGGTAATGCTCTTCTCCGAAGGGCAAGGTTAAAATTTGGAAAGAAAGAGTCAGGTCTATGATGAATAGATTTTACACCTCTGAGTGCTTGCACTCAATTAAATCCAACCAAGGCCTGGTTCACACTGGGTCGTTTGGGTCGTTTATGCCGTGCAAAAAGATCCAGAAGACCAAGGAATCAAACCCTGACCCTAATGTCCTTTTGCTCGACCCTAACGACCCAAACGACCTACTTAAATTGAGGAAGCAAAACTTTTTGCTCGGATTTGCTGAAGTTATTTGAGATCTATTCTTCAGAATTAGATCGCTGGTTTTCGTTGGTGACTCGGCGACCTGATTCTATTGCTTAAAGAAGTCCACCCGTGCTATTATTAGGGTAAAATGGCTCCAAAAATCTTGTATACTTTCCTAAAAAGTTTTCAGTAATTCCAAAGATCTCAACTAATCTTGAAATTCTCAAAAATCTTTACAAGTTCGTCAGTTTTGCAACCTTTCGGAAATCTTTGTAAATCATTAGAAAATTTTAAGTTTCAACAAATCCTCGAAGGAGTTAAATAATCTTGAAGATATTGAAAGATCTTTGAAACTCTCAGCAAAAGTTTTCATCATCATCATCATAGCATATACGCTACCTATTTACAGGCATGGCTGCTAAAAAACATCAAACAAAACTAAGCTAAGCAAAAAGAACATAACGCAATAAGACTTAACACACCTACAATATCAATAATGAACTAAAAAAGGAAGAAAGAAAAAGAACTAGAATGAATAAAATGGAACTGCGGTGAAATGTAATATGACAAACGACTAAGAAAGGGTACGATAAGGTGTCTTGGTATATCCAGGCTTGATCTAGATCGCAGTTTCAAGTGAATCCCTCAGTTTGTTCGCATCCATGATAAACTGAGCTAGGCGTCTAATAACTAAAGTAACCAAATAACCAAAGTTTTAAAAATCTTTGGAACTCCTGAGAGATCTCGAAATAAATCCTCCTAAAGTCAAGAAGATAACTTGTTTTTAAATCGAACGATAACTTATCTTTCGAATACATCTTCGAATATCGAATCTCCAAATTCTCTTTCAAACAATTCTTCGAATGAATCACGAATTAATCGAATTGAGGCTTCGAAAATTAGGCCTTAGATTTGAGATGTCGAGAGGTGAAATGTTATGCAATTATTAAGAAAATGAAGCGAAACATTGGAGCTCTTGTAATGACTATATTGCTGATATGCCATACTGAAAGAAATTTATTTTGTCTTTCAGCGAAAGATAACTTTCAAATTTCTGGGAAATTTGAGCTCGATTCATACGCAACGAAAGACTTTCCACAAGGATCCTGTCTCAAGGCGATATTTGCAACAAAAGAATGTTCTACGAATGAAAAATGCAAAATGACCCCATTCAAGACAATTTTTTTCAAAGATCTCAAATTTGATGCCGATAAAAGAATTCCATTTACAATTTTCGGCAGCAAGAGGAAGAGTCGTGGCCAGATTTTTTTGAGTGCAATTCTTAACATTGGTTGGTGTGCGAATGATTTGAGGAATTCTGTGAAATCCGGAGACTTCGTAGGAGATTTTGAAATCAAGGTTTCTGGAGATCTAGGAGTGTTGATGTTGACGAAACAGAAAACTGTGAGATCATTAGAAGGACCGTTTGTTCCTTCTACTTTGCAACAAGGTAGGCCTACCTAGGTAGCCCCATACCTATCTGCATTTTTATTTTGTCCAAGAAAGAGCCGCAATAAAGGCTCAAAAATATTGTTATATAATGTTTAACCCTATCTGACCTGGGGGTGGATTCCAACCCCCCCCCTCGTACATTTTCATTTATGCGTTTTTCCCTGTTTGCTGGATGCCTCTGAGATTTAGCAAGTTTAACTTTCTGTCATATAGGCCTAGCAATGAAACAGTAGCAATTTTGGTGTTCTACTTTTAGCCTTGTCTCCATGGTAACCAAGTTCTCGTGCACCACTCTGTGAAAATATACGTTGTAAATCTATCTTAATCCTTTGTAATTGGTGCAATAAAGTCTAAACTATAGATTTACATATATTTTTATCTATATATTTCATTTCTACACAAAAATTAAAGTTTTACGACCCTTGGGCACACTTTCATTTTTATGACGGCATATGAAGTCATAATATTAATTATGCTCTAGCAACATGCTAAAAATTGCAACATACCAACATGCTATGCTAATTAAACCATTGTTTCAAAAATTCATTGTTTATATAAAGAACAACCTTTTTGCCAGATTTGGTTGCCATATCTCAAGCAACTACAGAGGTAAAGAGGGGGCGGATTCCGCCCCCCCCCCAGGCATTGAGAGTTTCAAATCACCCAGGTCAGATAGGGTTAAAGGCCAATTTCCAGTCAGCAGAATTTTTCGAGTGGGCGTAATTTTAACAATAAAAGGTTGCTCAGCCGTAACTATCTATTCAATTTCAGAGCGACATTTTTCTCTCATAAACAATAGAATTTCCGCCCGCTCGGAAAATTCTACTGACTGGCAATAGTCGAGTTTGAAGACAACAGACCTTTTAAAGATAATCTGAACCGAACGATATTTGATACACATTTTTTGCAGAATTTTCGAAGTGCTGATTTGGAAACCCCTGGTTCAGATTTATAAACCCCAACCATCATTTCCAAGCACTTGTTCTTGTTCTAACTTCTTTGGTTTTTCCTTAAAAGGCGAAAACAATTTTGTGGCAATAAGTGGAAATGTTGTATTGCCAGAAAAGCCCTCAAATTTTGGAAAAGCATCTTGCCTTATCCTCACAACTAGAGATACAACTCAATGCAGGTTAGGACAAGAATCATGCGATTTACCTCAACTATCACGCGTTGTCATGACAAACTTCAAAATCACATCAGCAAATAGAATTGCATACGAGGTTATCCTGAAACCGAGGCCAAAGAATGATTTGTACACAATCAGTGCTGTTTTGAATATGGGATGGTGTTCTGATGTTATGAATGGGTCGTCATGGTTGAGGGAAGGAGATTTTTTCAATGATGCTGCTCATGAATTTGAAATTAAAGACAATGGAAATGTTAGCAAGAATATCAATGTTATCAAATTTGTTAAACCCAATGTTACAGAGATTGCAGAAGGTAAATTTCTGAAGTTTCGTTACCATCTGCGAAATTCGACTATGCAACCATGTGGGGGAATTCACACTTATAGATGTAGAACTGAGGAGCAATCCGACCCAAAACTTGCATACGTGATTTCAAAAGTTTCCAAAACAAGGCCATTAGTTGAAAAGGTTTATCCTGGCTGTTTGGTAATCTTACGTGACGCCAAACGATCTCGAATAAGCATTTGTTAGCGTCGGTTCATAAGACCTTGCCCGTATTTTTGCTACAGCTTTCCAGTGTGGTGAAACAACTGCACAGAATGATAATTTCTAACGATAGTACCCTTTACGACCGTCGAACCTTCTCATGAAAGAATTTTAAATACCTACCAAAGGGCAAATTATTTTGATCTGGTTTACACCCTGCATTGCAGCCATCCTCCCGATTTACATAAAGATTTCTCCTTTTTAGACCCATGTGCAAGCGTTAAATGTGAATATTATACAAAATGTAGAGCTCTTCAAAATGATACAACAGAATGTGTCTGCATTGAAGCATGCCCCTTGATATACAAACCTGTTTGTGGTAGTGATGGTAATGAATACCCAAATGAATGTGTTATGGAAGCGACATCATGCAGGAAGAAGGTATTAATCACTTTAGCTAAAGATGGTCCATGTAAAGACCCAACGGAAAAGCCATTATATGGTAAGGCACTCATTCTGACATTGAATTTTGATAGACTGTGCTAAAAGATGCATAGAATCCCTCATATATTCTCCTCTTCTACAGTTGAAAGGATGCACGAAATAACTTTGAAAATGGTGGCAGTCTATAGATTTGCATAAAGAGAATATGCAAATGCAGCAGATTATAAATGATCGATTTCTGAATTCCCAAATCACCAGGAAATGTTTTCTGTTTTCCATTCATGTAGGGTATTTAGGAATTAAATCGTCTTTTTTATCGCCGTCATTTTTTTCGAATAAGAGACTGGCTAACATCTCAAGAAACACAAAAAGTCGTAGAATCTAATGCGGGCTTTTTGTTGAAGATTATCTTCAAAGTCGATCCAGTGCACAATTTATAGTGGTCTGTCAAATGTGGATAGTTTGTTCTAGCGCTACCGGCGTTTATCCGAACTGTTTTTTGTTTACTCAAAGTTTCTTCCTTAGATCCATGTGCAAGCGTTAAATGTGGATATTATGCAAAGTGCAGAGCTCTTCAAAATGGTACAACAGAATGTTTCTGCTCTCAAGTATGCCCCTTGATATACAAACCTGTTTGTGGTAGTGATGGTAATGAATACCCAAATGAATGTGTTATGGAATCGACATCATGCAGGAAGAAGGTATTAATCACTTTAGCTAAAGATGGACCATGCAAAGACCCAACGGAAAAGCCATTATATGGTAAGGCACTCATTCTGACATAGAATTTTGATAGACTGTGCTAAAAGATGCATAGAATCCCTCATATATTCTCCTCTTCTACAGTTGAAAGGATGCACGAAATAACTTTGAAAATGGTGGCAGTCTATAGATTTGCATAAAGAGAATATGCAAATGCAGCAGATTATAAATGATCGATTTCTGAATTCCCAAATCACCAGGAAATTTTTTCTGTTTTCCATTCATGTAGGGTATTTAGGAATTAAATCGTCTTTTTTATCGCCGTCATTTTTTTCGAATAAGAGACTGGCTAACATCTCAAGAAACACAAAAAGTCGTAGAATCTAATGCGGGCTTTTTGTTGAAGATTATCTTCAAAGTCGATCCAGTGCACAATTTATAGTTGTCTGTCAAATGTGGATAGTTTGTTCTAGCGCTACCGGCATTTATCCGAACTGTTTTTTGTTTACTCAAAGTTTCTTCCTTAGATCCATGTGCAAGCGTTAAATGTGGATATTATGCAAAGTGCAGAGCTCTTCAAAATGGTACAACAGAATGTTTCTGCTCTCAAGTATGCCCCTTGATATACAAACCTGTTTGTGGTAGTGATGGTAATGAATACCCAAATGAATGTGTTATGGAAGCGACATCATGCAGGAAGAAGTTATTAATCACCATAGCTAAAGATGGACCATGCAAAGACCCAACGGAAAAGCCATTATATGGTAAGACACTCATTCTGACATGGAATTTTTATTGATTTTCCTAAAAGATGCAAAAGATGTCTCATACATTCCCCTCTTCTACAGTTGAAAGGATGTACGAAATAACTTTGAAAATGGTGGCAGTCTCTACATTTGCATGAACAGAATATGCACATGCAGCAGATTATAAATGGTCGATTTCTAAGTTCCTTAATTACCAGAAAATCTTTTCTCGTTGTCCATTCATGTAGGGTATTTAGGATATTAAATCGACTTTTTTATCGTCCCGGTGTTTTGAATTAAGATCCCATCAACATCTCAAGAAACAGATGACAAAATACTCACAAAAAAATCTTAGAATCTAATGCAGGCTTCTTGCTAAAGAGTATCTTCAAATCGGTCAAGTGCACAGTTTATACTGGTCTGCCAAATGTGGATAGTTTGTTCCGGTATTTATCCCAACTTTTTTTGTTTACTCAAACTTTCTTTCTTAGATCCATGTGCAGGTGTTGATTGTGGATATTATGCAAAGTGCAAAGCTCTTCAAAATGATACAACAGAATGTTTCTGCTCTCAAGTATGCCCCTTGATATACAAACCTGTTTGTGGTAGTGATGGTAAAGAATACCCAAATGAATGTGTTATGGAAGCGACATCATGCAAGAAGAAGGTATTAATCACTTTAGCTAAAGATGGACCATGCAAAGACCCAACGGAAAAGCCAACAAAAGAACCAGTGAAAGACTCAACTAAAGGTAACAGATTTCAAATTCATCTGTTGCTTTACGGAACCTCTGCAGTTGTTTGAATGTGTGGCAGCATAAATGATGATACGTTCAGGCAAGTGATGACAATCATGTTATTCATTTTATCTTATCGGCATTCATTTTCATTTATCAAAAAGCATGATACAATTTACATCGTCTATAGCCTAAACAGAACATTCAATTTTGACAATTCCAGGAGACAGCAGACATTTCAATGGACGTAGACAGCCAGATAAAAATAGTTATGCATGTTTTGAACGTTTCGAACCCAAGTTTCGAACCCATGATGAACCAAGTTGGGCTCGAAATGTTGAAAACATGCTTATGTCGAAACTATTTCTATTCAACTGTCTACGTCCCTCGAAATGTCTCCTGTCTCCTGGAAGTATCAATTTTATTAAACATAGAATGTCGATAATATAGAATAACATGAGTATTGTTGTTTGCCACATTGTCCGCTTTTTTCATCAAACTGCGCTTTCCAACCAACTGTCCGATAATATGTTGATATCAAACTTCTGGAAGTGTTTACATATCATACCGCGTGCGCTAGAAAAGTTTAGGCGTTGGAAACTTCATAGCTCCTAGCGTACCTGTTAGAATAGAAGGTAATGCAATTCATTTTCTGTTTCATAGCTGAATGACGGTAGTATTTTTGTGATTTTTGTGGTGTTTTTCGAGTGCGATATGCCCCTTCATTTAAGAAACCACTTTTTCGCACCTTAGCCTAAAATGTTTCTTATAATTATGATACTTCTCGTGTTTTGAGGCTCAAATTTCTAAGTTTCTAATTTCCCTTCTAAGTAGTCCTAGGTAGGTACTTATATTTAACGTGGCTAGCCTGCGAAAGTCTGAGAGACTTATTTCCAGCAGGGGCCACGGATGTTTTACCATCAGTCCGCCGCAGCTACCCGCCGCAGCTACCAGATTTCACTCACATGTCTCTGGTCGACCCGGGCTAGAGTTACGGACAGCGACCAAACTGTCCAGCGTGGGGTTTGAACCTACGGCCGTTCTGACCTTTGGTTTACGAGTCAGACGCCTTAACCACTCGGCCACACGCTCTCGAGCAAAGTAAGTTACAACAAATTGGGGCTATCTATACTTAAATTGGTCATATTTAGCTATATGTATATACTATCAAAAAGTTTAGTGAAAAATTTGTTAAATCCAAGATATCTTGCCAGCAACTTCTTATGAACTCTGTATGAATCTAAATGCTCCCAGAGCATCCGACCAGTACTTTGTGTCACTCAATATACAGGAAGCTTGATTGTGGGCAGAGTTTCTTGTAGGTGAGGGGGGTAGGTGCTTTATAGGGGAGGGGTGTGCCAATTATTTTTCAGCAGGCTAAAAGCTTCTTTCTGATGGTTTCTTAAATGCGGGGCCGTACTGCAATTCAACTTTACGAAAATCTCTTGTTTATGAACTGCTTGATCGGTCTTTTTTCAGCCATTTTGCAACGAAAGATTTTTCGTAAAGTTTCATTTACCACTGCTTTTCTCATTTATAAAAACTTGAGATAAATCACAAACATATTTCAGTGTTTTAGCTATGAAGCAAGTTTCAGATCATTCCAATTCATTGAGTACTTTAGGCGCCATAATTTTTCAAATGCCTCAACTATTTTGGTGCATCTGGTAGGAAATACCAGATGTGAGCCTTGCTCGACTTAAATCAACGACAGTGCTCGCAAAGTAACCTTGTTTGTTTATGTTTAGTGAATGAGACCAAGTGTGAATCAAAGCTCAGAGAGATTATGGAATCATTTCCTATAATTGAGGGTAAGCGAAGGCCATTGATTGGTGCGTTTATGCCGCAATGTGAGGCAGATGGCTCCTTCAAAGAGGTCCAATGTCATGGCTCTACAGGGTATTGTTGGTGTGTTGATAAAGAAGGAAATAAAAGAGAAGAAACTGAAATTCGATTCAAGAAACCTGATTGTAAACAAAGTAAGATATGTTTCTAATCATCAAGTTTCAAGTATAAATTCAATCAAGGGACACTTTCAAATATCAACTAGCAACCGTAATTTTGCGATTTTTCATCAATATTTTACAAGACTATCTGAATTCCTTTCTTGCATTTAAGACGAATTGAGATTCTCAATATAGGCAGAAAAGAAAAGTGAAAGTCAATCTGATAAGCATTTGTACGGTACATTTTTGCAGTATGCCGAGACCGGATTGCCCGCAATAGCCATATTTGGTCGTTTAAGTCTTTCAAGGGATACATTTTCGTAAAAATATTACTAGACCTTTCATAAATTCTTCCAAAAGAAAAATTTTGTAGTTTGAACATTAAATCTAAGTGTTTGTGATTTTTGGAACCTGTCTACAAATGCAGGACAATTGGGTATTCTTTCAACAAACGCCAAACAGTGACGAACTTTTGAATAAAACTTTAAGATATTTCGAGAAGACAAGGCGATTTGCTTTTCAGAAGAATAGATTTCACTTCTCTGATCTAGCTAGAGCTTATCAAAATAGTCAGAGAAGGCAAAGCGTTATGGTTGGGTGCGCAGAAGATGAAACATCTGTCTTTGAAGCTGCGAAATTGCTTTGCCTTACTCAGACCTGTATCTAAACTTATTACACGAGTCCTTGTTTTCGCTCCATTTCCCCAGTGATACCCCCATAATACCAATAAATAACTATTCAATTCAATGAGCAAAGCTTAGACGAAAGTTATCAGTCTAACTTGTATCCTATCCTATCCTATCCTTTTCTATCCTATCCTATCCTATCCTATCCTATCCTATCCTATCCTTTCCTATCCTATCCTATCCTATCCTATATCTAACAGATTCGCCCTCGATGGGGCAAAATCCTGCATTTCATCCAAAGCCTTTATGTTTTCTCTCTTAATCTTGCAGAAGATGCTATTACAATAAAAGGTAAAGTTATCTTGGAAGAAGGGATCAATGGTACATCGAATGGTTCTTGCCTTATCATCAGTATACACGAAGCAATTTATTGTGATGCAACTATCAACTGTCCTGACACCACAATCAAAGAACAAGTGATCAGAAATATTTCTATGACCACTGAGACTGAAATCCCATACGAGGTTGAAATGAAACCGAGACCAAAGCCAGATAGATATCTTATCGGTGCTACATTGAATCGAGGCTGGTGTTTTAAAGACCACAAGACAAAAGGTTGGATCAAAAATGGAGACTTCTACAATGAAGTCGAACATTCTTTTGAAGTTGTGAAATCTGGAAACGTTGATACAAATATCAATGTTAAAAAGTTCACAAAAGTTGAAGTTGAATTAAGTGAGTTTCTTTTCGTTTTCTCATCCTTTTATTTTTCAGTAGGTACTTTTCACTGACATTGGTGCAAAGCAAATACATGTTTGGAAAAACGCATTATCGGGTAATATGAGAACATAATATTATTTTGCAATTTTACTTCTTGAACTGTATTTTCTGCTGCTTATCCTGTGAAAGCCTTATCCACCCCAAACCTACCAAAAGGACTGCAGTGGTCCATGCAACCTTTGCCTTCATATGCTCTGCAGATTTCTCTAATATTTCTACCTTGGAATAATAACTTGAAAATGCTTTAGCACATGTTATTCTTTTGAGAGGATGAAAAAGTCTTCTCCTTATTTTTAAAACTTAGTCAGCGGATTCCCTGCTCTCAAGAGGACAGAATTACAAGATATGCTAATACATCAAAGAGATAGCCCCTCACAATTGCTTGTGGAAACAAATGAAAGCTGCAAGTGAAATTTCCTTGAGTTTTCTTCCTAGCAATAATGGAAGGAAATATTGCTAGAATCAAGGAAATTTCATTTGTTGCTTTCATCTGTTTTCACAAGTTATTGTGAGGGGCTTTCTGCAGGAAAATCTCCTACACCAACGGGAAGGAATGACCGATTAAAGCCGGTAAATAACTACATCTAATAGTACAAGGAAGAGTATTCAGGCAATGAAACAAGACAGTTCTCAGTATCATTGCTTTGATATTCTGGGAGCAGTGTTTCCAAACGTTGCGAGTTTTTTATTCACATGCTAGTGAATCTTTGGTTGACTTAAAAATCTGATATTTCATTTCAGGAAATCAAACGAAATGTGAACTGAAAGTCAAAGAGATCACTGATACCTTTCCGGGGATTAATGGCAAACAAATACAATTGCTAGGTGCATATGTGCCACAATGTGAGCCAGATGGCTCATTCAAAGAGGTCCAATGTCATGGCTCTACAGGATATTGTTGGTGTGTTGATAAAGAAGGAAATAAAAGAGAAGAAACTGAAATTCGATTTAAGAAACCTGATTGTAAGCAAGGTGAGATGTTCATGTCATGCTTTGTGATGAAAGCCATTTCTTCATGCATATCAAGGCGAATAATTCTATTACTCCACTTGATTTCAACTTTGACCTAGGGAAAGAGTTTGACTTCTTACTTTCTTATTTGTCGACATATTGAGAAATGTATTAATAGAAAAACAGTTGTCTTGATCAATCATAAATCATAGGCCTTCTGGATAACTATATGAAATTAAATAGTTAACATAAAGAGGACCCACATCAGCTGATGTTTTTATTCAATACAACTTCATCAGTGGCCAGTCATTGGGGGTGTACGATACCCCCCAAGTTGGCTAGAACAAATACCTATTATTCGAAAACAATTAAAACAATGATTTCTTATTGAAACGATAGTGTTGCCTACCATTATTTAGCAACTGTCTCTGCCAATATACGTTATCAAATAGACTTGCACTGACATGACGATAGCATAATTTCTGTGAAGGCTTTTTGCCACGCTCCTTCACAGCATCTTTTATCGGATTTCTTAAAAGGACTACACGTACGAACATTTATGAAATCACTCGTGACGAGAAGAACTTGAACTTAGTTTAAGAATAACACGGGGTTAAGCAAGATGAACAATCTTGTGACACAAGAACTGCAAAAGTCAGATTGATGGGATGCTGTGGAAGAGCGTGAGCTTTTTGCCAAGCAAACACTAGACTTGCCCCCCGAGTTTATTTCCTGAGTTCATCTGACTGTTCCCTTCATGGTAGTTCTTGGGTCTGCAATTCAAACATACCTTTAAGGCACATAGGGGAGAGAGAAAAAGAAACATTTTTCTCTCTGTCTCTCAAATGTTCCATTATGAAAGTAGATATGGTGCAACTCTAAGCTAGACTTGTTCCAAGTCTCGCTCTTGATCAACAAACAAACCGGATGGGGAGAAGAGGGAGAAGAAAAGAAAGTGAAAGGGGAAGAAGAGCGAGACTTCTGAACTACGTGTTCCGAAAACGAGACTTCATTGTCTGATCTGCACACCGGTCTAGATTTTGACTGGCGGCTTTCTCTCACGTTGGCAGGAGAGCCAATGCTTGAGCATATGAATTTCGAGCCTCATTTTTGGAACGCGAAGTTCACAAGTCGCACTCTTCTTCTCTTTTCTTCTTCTTCTTCCCGTCTCTTTTCACTCCTGTTTGTTTATTGATCAAGAGCAAGACTTGAAGCAACTCCAACTCTAAGCAAGCATTAAAGTGTACCTATTTCTTTGTTTTAGCTGCGAAAGATCGGTTGGAAATCGAAGGGAAAGTTATCCTTGGAGAAAGCATCGATAATGTTTCGAATAAATCTTGTCTTATCATCAATGTTCGTGAATCGATTTACTGCGATGAAACTGAGAACTGCCCAGACTACACCATTGCAGAGAAAGTCATCACAAATATCACCATGACATCAAACACTGAAATCTCGTACGAGGTTGAAGTGAAACCGAGACCAAAGCCAAATAGATATCTTATCAGTGCTGCGTTAAATATAGGCTGGTGCTTCAATAAGAACAAGACAAATACATGGATCAAAGATGGAGACTTTTTCAATGATGCTGAACATTCCTTTGAAGTAATGAAATCTGGAGATATTTATGAAGATATCAAAGTTATAAGATTCACGAAAAAAGAAGATAGTAAAGAGAGTAAGTTAATTTACGTTTCTAATTCTTGGTCCTATTCTATTTTGATAATGTCTTCTGAGGTTTGTCAATGGCTTCAGCTCTTATAAGCTTTTTTAGAATAATTATCATATATCTTCGAGACGTGATGATGTATTATTGGAAATGTTTTTTGCTTTGATTCGCCGTAGAAGCTGTATTAACCCTCCCCCCGGAGGGGGGCTCATTCATTTCCAACATTCCAGAAAGGAGCTTAAAGAAGAGGAGGCTTAGTCACCAAATCAGATGACAATTATGAATATAGAAGTCTTTCAGTTCCTTTGCCCTTTGTTATGGATTCAACAAACAATATTACGACTATCCAGATACATAAGCTCAACACAGTTTAATCTCCACCATATCAAAATTATCATGAAAACTTATTTTGCTAGGTAAATGGAATATCATTGGTAACTTTTTGAATTTAAAGGGGCAGGGCCATGTAATGAAAACAAACTTCTTTCCAAATGACGATTTTGCAGCATTTTTGATAGGCCATATCACAGTGATTTTCAACTAATTTTCTCAAAATGAAAGTGTTACTTTGAAAATGAACTCTTGTGCTTCGTAGAGAAACAAACGAAACATTCATACGTTGTACGATTGCAGAGATATTGGTAGATTTTTAGAAGTAACTTTAGTGTGGATTCACCACATGCACTAAAATCTGTGCAGAGCACAATGGCCATGTGTGAACAGCAATAGAGATTCTAGAAATAATAGGCTTGTTTACGCCTACGTGATCCTGCCCCTTTAAAGGCAAATTTCCAGTCAGCGGAATATCCTGAGCGGGCGGAATTTTAGACAATGAAATGTTGCTCAGCCGTAACAATCTATTCAATTTCAGAGCGACATTTTCTCCCGTAAACAAAAGAATTTCCGCCCGCTCGGAAAATTCCACTGACTGGAAATTAGCCTTAATGTTTGTAGGGGGCTATTAGAGAGGTGGTAATAGGGAGGGGGCTGCATGTGAATGTTTTAACGGTAAGTCATCAGACTCTCTGTTTAAGATGCATATTAGATATTTCACAAATTTGTAGATAATCAAATTGAAATCCTTGGATGCATCTTTTAACTTCAATTTCTAATGAATCTGTGATTGATTTGAAAATCTTATTTTTATTTAGGAAATCTAACAAAATGTGAACGGAAAGTTAAAGAGATCACTGACACCTTTCCGGTAATTAATGGCATACAAATGCCATTGCTTGGTGCATATGTGCCACAATGTGAGACAGATGGCTCCTTCAAAGAGATCCAATGTCATGGCTCTACAGGATATTGTTGGTGTGTTGACAAAGAAGGCAACAAAAGAGAAGAAACTGAAATTCAATTTAAGAAACCTGACTGTAAACAAGGTAAGGTCTTCAAATCATGCTATGTGACAAAAGCCATTTCTTCTTCCAAATCAGAGCGAATTATTCTGTTACTCGACTCTCTTTCAACTTTGAATTGAAACTAGAGTTCCTATTGCTTATTTCTAATTTCAGCATCTTGCAAAATATCTGTGGGTTGAGTTAAAGAGTCGTATCTCGTAGTTGGAAGATCATAATGAAAAAAGGCTTTTTCTTGCGATTTGAAGATTTTTAACACGAGTGCCTTTCTTGGGTTTAGTTACACTCGTTGGGCTTAATTCAGCTCAGGCTCAATTTCTTTCGAATTTCGTTTCTCGAATGCCATCAGACATTAAGTATGTTGATCGTTGTGTATTTTGTCTCTTTGTTGTTCTTATCCAACCTCAGTTGCATTCATTTAACTCATCAAAGCTCCTCTCTTTTTCATCTTTTCATCCTCTCCATGTCTTTCGCCCTTTTCCTTGGTTTATATCTCCACATGATGATTTTTTTTAAAGTCAGCATTGGTCCTCACCAACTAAAACACTCTTGCTATTACTGAATTATTCCCCTCTTTCTTGGGCAGAAGGCCAACTTCAACTAAACTCGTTACCCAATACTTCTTGGATGTATTCTGTGAAGGCTTGTTGCAAAGCAAAGTGAACTGTATAATATATTGATTTTGTATCTGTAGTTGCAAAGGATCCCTTGAGAATCGAAGGCAAAGTTATCCTTGGAGAAAGCATCGATAATGTTTCGAATAAATCTTGTCTTATCATCAATGTTCGTGAATCGATTTACTGCGATGAAACTGAGAACTGCCCAGACTACACCATTGCAGAGAAAGTCATCAGAGATATCACCATGAAAACAAGCACTGAAATCCCTTACGAGGTTGAAGTGAAACCGAGACCAAAGCCAAATAGATATCTTATCAGTGCTGCGTTGAATCGAGGCTGGTGCTTCAATAAGAACAAGACAAACACATGGATCAAAGATGGAGACTTTTTCAATGATGCTGAACATTCTTTTGAAGTTATGAAATCTGGAGATATTTACAAAGATATTGAAATCAGAAAGTACACGAAGAAAGATGACAATAAAAAGAGTAAGTTAATTTACATTCTATCAGTCATTATAGTTTGGGTTCCACTTCCAAATTGGTACACTGCGCAGGCAGTCTCAGTTTAGCTCTGAGGAAGCCTCGTATGCCGAGGCGAAATATCAGCTCTAATCAATATTTAATCCAAATAATAGTTGTCATTTCTTACCCGTTGTATTGTGGTGTTCCTGTCTTCAAATATAGTCAAAAGAAAGACTGCACACAGGCTGTACATTGGCCATTTCTTCTACCGGGTGAGTCAAAAAAAAGTTTCGGCGTTTGGAGAGCTGTGGAATAAAAAGTATGTGACCGATATTCAAAACTTAAGTGTTAATCTATCACTCAAAGGCTAACTTAGGTGACAAAATTTTTTTTGGTAGTATCCCTCATCTTACAAGCCTAGAAATGAGGAAAATGCTGGAAAAGGGCATGTTTGGGAACAAAAGTTCCACATTCCATTCTGATCCATAATTTACTGTCTATCGAAATTCGAATTCAGCATCTCAAAACTGGCAATACAAACTTCAATGCCACATAAATCATGGACCAGAATGGAATGTGGAATTCTCGATTCCCATACAAACCCCTTACAAGCATTTTGATTATTGTTGGGTCTCAAAGATGCTTGATTTTACCAAACAAAATTTTGTCATCTAAGTTAGCCTTTGAGTGATAGATTAACACTTAAGTTTTGAATATCGGTCACATACTTTTTATTCCACAGCTCTCCAAACGCTGAAACTTTTTTTTGACTCACCCGGTACTTTTGGAGATATGGCTTCTTGCTATGATATCATATCATGGGAAGTTCCACTTACAGTTTCCATTTCCCGAAAGTATCAACAATTCATAACTTTTGTAGAAAAATGCAACGAAGCTTGTACAAGAGAATATGAACCAGTTTGTGGAAGTGATGGGAAAACATATGGAAATTTATGTATGATGGAAGCCACATCATGTGTTCAGAATTTGAACTTGACCATGAAACATCAAGGAAAATGCAGTTAGTATAGTTTGAAAAATAATAAATCTGACATTAAATTGGACTTTGCAATTTCTTTTTTATTTTGAATCATATATTTTTCATTGCCAATTTGTATGCAGTGGAAGTTTACAAGGAAAGAGGAAAAGGAAAGTGGGAGAGACTTGTATTTTAGCTTGAATCATGAATAATTAATGAGGTGGCCTGATAAAGGTGCGCAAAAATGGCAGACGCAACATTTAAAACGCCAGAGAAAGCAGAATCCAGTGCGAAAGTGGCCCAATCTCTGTCACCAAGTGCGTCAAATTACTGTGTTTCGTGCTGTAGAGATCTTCTGACAATACCAGGACATCCAAAGGATGTCAAACGAAGATTATGGTATCACTCGAAGGAGGGAGACGAAGCCCTTGTTCTCAATTTTTCGGGAAGTCTTGTTCATTAAATTTCTTCGATTTATTTATATCTCTGTGTGAACTTGTTTTATTGTAGAAAAATGCAACGAAGCTTGTACAAGAGAATATGAACCAGTTTGTGGAAGTGATGGGAAAACATATGGAAATTTATGCATGATGGAAGCAAAATCATGTGTTCAGAATTTGAACTTAACCATGAAACATCAAGGAAAATGCAGTGAGTATAGTTTGAAAGATAATTAATCTTGCAATTTAATTTCTTTTTAATTTTGAGTAATATATTTTTCATTGCCAATTTGTATGTAACGGAATTTTAAAGTTAGAAAGAGGACTTGAAGGAAAGGAAAGGAGAAAATGAAAGCGGGAGAGGTCTTGTATCATTGCTTGAATCATGAATGATTTATGAGGTGGCCTGAGTTCTAGGAAACTCTTGTGAATCACGGAGGTCATGTTTGATAACCTCGCTTACAATGTTTAGACTGTAATCATGATAAACGTGTGCGAAAATGGCAGACGCAACATTTGAAACGCCAGAAAAAGCTGAATCCATTGTGATGAAAGTGGTCCAATGTCAAACGAAAATTATGGTATCAATCGACGGAGGGACACGAAGGCCTTGTTTTCCATTTTTTCGGGACACCCTGTTTATAGAATTTCTTCGATTCATTTATATCTCTGTGTGAACTTATTTTATTGTAGAAAGATGCAACGAAGCTTGTACAAGAGAGTACGAACCAGTTTGTGGAAGTGATGGGAAAACATATGGAAATTTATGTATGATGGAAGCAAAATCATGTGTTCAGAATTTGAACTTGACCATGAAACATCAAGGAAAATGCAGTTAGTATAGATCGAAAAATAATGAATCTGACGTTAAGTTGGACTTTGCAATTTTATTTTGAATAATATATTTTTCATTGCCAATTTGTATGCAGTGGAATTTTAAAAGGAAAGGAGAAAAGGAAAGTGGGAGAGACTTATATTTTGTATGAATCATGAATAATTAATGAGATGGCCTGATAAAGGTGCGCGAAAATGGCAGACGCAACATTTAAAGCGCCGGAGAAAGCAGAATCCAGTGCGACACCTATCCAATCTCTGTCACCAAGTGCGTCAAATCACTGTGTTTCGTGTTTTAGACATCTTCTGACAATACCAGGACATCCAAAGGATGTCAAGCGAAGATTGTGGTTTCACTCGAAGGAGGGAGACGAAGGCCTTGTTCTCATTTTTTTCGGGAAGTCTTGTTCATAAAATTTCTTCGATTCATTTAGATCTCTGTGTGAACTTATTTTATTGTAGAAAAATGCAACGAAGCTTGTACAAGAGAGTACGAACCAGTTTGTGGAAGTGATGGGAAAACATATGGAAATTTATGTATGATGGAAGCAAAATCATGTGTTCAGAATTTGAACTTAATTGTGAAAGACGGAGGAGAGTGTGGTAAATATCCAATTATAAACTCATTTGAATTTGACATTAATCATGTTGTTGGGCCGTTACTTGTCCTTCGTATATTTTCACAACGATTATATGGTTTGACGGAATGATGTTGAGCCCAACAGAAGACTTTACCTCCCTAAATTATAAATGAACTTTAATGAACTTTATACTGGATGTTTGAACAAAAATTCAACACGTTTGTGTGCTGTGGAATAAACAGTATGTGGCCGGTATTCAGAAGTGCAATGTTTACCTATCAGTCAAAGGCTAATTTAGATGTGGAAATTTTGTTTGGTAAAATCACTCATCTGTTAGATCTAAAAGCGAAAAATACTGGTAAGTTTTATTCTACAGCCAATCAAACTTTTCACCTTCTTTTACTCCACCCGGTATACATCAAGAATTGAATAGACCTTTAAGCAATTTTACAAAGAGCCTGGTTCGAGCGCAATTTTTATACGACTTTTTATGTGAGGTTCGATCGAATGGCGTTGGAGCTTTCACCATTATTGTGCACATTCAAAAATTGTACAAAGCTTAGCAAATTATCGTTCGATTCTGACTCTTTTCAGAATAGCTTGAGAGGTATGTTAATGGGAGTGGTAGAAACTTTTTTAGCGATAGAGATTTCAATTCAAATGGCGAAAATACAAAAGTATCTTTTCAACTTTTCACAGGGCCCGAACACGACCCCTTGCTAGAGCAGCGAATTGCACCATTTTCGTTTATTTTTTCCTCAACAATATTGTTAATAGGTCAATGATTAGTTAATTAATAGCTGAAAGGACTATCGTGTCTAAACATTGATAAAATGAAAATGAATGAAACATGTTACGAAAATTTTTATGTTAAAAAGGGTAATCTTCATCATATAACATTCATTGGCTAATCACCAACAATAATGCACCGTCCATATGGCCTATGTCATAGTCAAAATCATATTCTTACCCGCTGTGTTGTTTCTTTTCAACGGATGCAAGAAAAACTTGATAATGTTATTTCCCTTCTTCCTTCTCTCGTCACAAGATGGACTAATTGCCGTCACCCTCGTTCAAATTAAATTCAAACTGTTTTTCACGCCTGAGCTCCTGCACAGCGATGCATCTCATTTCAAACTTGATAGAGGTCAGAATATATGCCACATTGCTGTGCATTATTGCCCATGGGCTTATCAAAGTTTCATTTAAGGAAGTGATGTTGACCCGTTTCATTGTCTTTCAGTTCCAGAAAACGCAACAATCAAAGGCAAAGTCATACTCCCGCCAAAACACGCTGCCATCGAAATTCAAAATTCTTCATGTCTTATTTTAACAATCAATGAAGCAATCTACTGCCAGACGGAGGATAATTGCCCTGATACAACTATTACTAAGAAGGTACTTCATTTCCCAACGCCCATGCCACCTGTGCTTGATTTTCCATACGAGGTTATGATGAAACCGAGACCGAAACCTGGAAGATATCTGATCAGTGCTGTTTTGAATCAAGGTTGGTGTTCAGATGGTTCTGAATCTTCGCAATGGATAAAAGAAGGAGATTATTTTAATGATGTTGAGTCGTCATTTGAATTGGGCAAATCTGGAGATAAAGACAGCCAAATTATTGAGGTTAAGAAGTTCGTGAAAGAAGATGATGGCGAAAAGAGTAAGTGTCGGAGTCATAGTCAAAATTAGCCAATCCCCCTATTAGCAAAAATCTTATTTTTCCCCGTGTCCAAGATACCCAGCAAATCAAAATACCAAATAATTACTTCTCCCTTGCCTCCTACGCGGCAGCAACTTTTTCAGGTGGCAATTTGGTTGGGTATTAACTGGGGAGTGACGAGAGCACGTCTATTTTCTCATAAGGAGTCATAGTCTCCTAGGGTCCTTCGCGTGTATACTGTAATTTTAGACTATGGCTGAATATCAAATTTGGCCCAAGCAGAACCGTAGATAAGCACTGCACTGCAATGATTAAAGTGTGCCTGCAATGATCCTCTGTGTGGCAATGGTATTTTAAACATTCCACTTGGTTACTGATCTTTATATGGATCGGACAAATCTAGAGGTGTTTTTACACGAACGTTTTGTCTGCTAACATTGACAGTTATAGTCATAGGAGAAGAAGCGTAGCACTGACGTCACGTGCTCAATATTCAAAATAAAATCATAGCTTCATTGGGTTTGTTTTCTTTGCATGACAAAATCCTTGAATCTTGTTAGTCATTGTGGTTTCTAAGGGAAAGAACTCCTGTTGTAATCCGCCCAACGGAAAAAACCATTCGAAAAAGACGGAAACAAACAACGAAGCAATGCTCGAATTATAATCCTTTCATAAAAAGCTATTTGCAAATAATCTTCGAATTTACATGGTACACTTCTTCCACTTTAACTGTAATGGACCAGTCCCATAAGGATAGACTTTATTTGTAAGATATTTGAGATTTTGCTCTCTGGCGCAATGAATGCCTTTTTTAACTTCCTTTTACAGAGAAACAGTATATTTCTCGTGGTTTAAGATTTACACATATATTAGAGCCTAATTCGAGAAATGCTGTAGGAATCAATTCTAGTGAAATCCCTCGTCATTACGGAACAGAAAGTTCTGTTTCACCTAACTAAATTTTCATCTCTAGGCTACTCATTTTTTTGATGCAATGAATTCAACGGCTTTTATCCAGCCATTGTCCTTTGCGTCCTCTGTTTAATGAAAATGGTCTACAAAGGTGGTTGCCTTAATAGATATCTGCGTGCAAAGGCTGCTGGTTGAGTAAGAGCCTTTAAAGTAATGCATCTGCGGAATCAATTGCATCAGTAATAGTTGAGAAATTTCCCACATTGTTGACTCATCGATAGATACGTAGATGATTCAAATAGTTGGAACTAGGTGAGTCAAATTTATATTAGGTAGTTACAAATGGGTGTTCTCTCTTTCCTTGAAGTGATGTATAGTTCTCTTTCCTTGTAATGATGTTTAGTAGAAGACCCTTCCGCCCTTCGATTGATAGATAAACAATTTTGAAATTTCTTGATTTATTTTCACCGTTCTTCTGAATTTTTTTCATTGTAGAGAAATGCAACGAAGCTTGTACAAGAGAATACGGACCAGTTTGTGGAAGTGATGGCAAAACGTACGGAAATCTCTGCGTCATGGAAGCAAAATCATGTGTTAAAAGTTTAAATCTAACTGTGAAACAAGAAGGAGAATGTGGTAGGTGATTTTTTCGTATTTTGTTCTGATCCCTTTATTATAATCTGATCCCTTTATTCTGTTCTGATCCCGTTGTTTGGGATGCTATCGTTTTGTAAAGACTCTTGACCAAGGAACGAAACGTTGTAACAGCGTTGTATATGAACAGGTGAAGGTGAAGTTGTGTTTTTCAGTGCCAAACGCTGGGATTACAGATATAGAGAAGACCTAATCGAGTCCGCTACCCTTTGTCATGACGCTCAAGTGGTTAGGCCCTACCGGGACTCGAACCCACTCCGCCTGACTATTCTGGTCGCAATGTCAGAGGATTGCACCACGGTGCCACAACACCTTGAACAAGAAGAGCGGTCACACACAGCATGGTTGTAAGCCCGTTGTTTCTAAAGGAAACGACGGGATGAAGCACCTTATGTGACAGCAGCCAATAAAGATGACCAGATCATTCAGTGTTTTACTTCAGCTGGTTTTGCTTTGTCTCCAGCGTTTTTGCGTGTGTCTAAACTGAATGCTATTTTCAAATTTCACATCAGTATCTCACATCAGTATCAGATTTTGTGAGCGTGGACTGCTTTCCAGAAATGTGTTGCTGCCTTCATTCCATACATTTCTTGAATCTTTAATAGTATCTTATGCGATTTCTTCTTTTTTAATGCTGATAGATGCAATTCAACTTTGCAACATTTCTCTACATCCGCTGCAGTTTGACAGAAATCTAGGTCAAACCTTGGATGTTTATACATCATAGTTGTGTTTGTTGTTGAAGCTATGTGCTTTTGCGGAGAAAAAATCATAAACTGCTACGGAAGACGTAACCTCATTTACTTCAGGTAGTCATTTTGCCATAGGGTAGTCATTGTCTTTTGCTCCCCATGGTATCGTCCCTGTAGTGTTGTATGGTAATTAGTAACGTGTAGTAGAATTTAAGATTTATTGTAGAATCTTTATATGAATAACAAAACCTCATTTACAGAACTGAATAGATTTTCCATCCCAGAAGCCTGGAATGGATACAAATTTGAAATCAACGCAGATATTTAAGCTACTGTATGTGCTTTGAACTAAACAATGATATTATTTCATTTTCTATTTTCAGTTCCAGAAAACGCAACAATCAAAGGCAAAGTCATACTCCCGCCAAAACACGCTGCCATCGAAATTCAAAATTCTTCATGTCTTATTTTAACAATCAATGAAGCAATCTACTGCCAGACGGAGGATAATTGCCCTGATACAACTATTACTAAGAAGGTACTTCGTTTCCCAACGCCCATGCCACCTGTGCTTCGTTTTCCATACGAGGTTGTGTTGAAACCGAGACCGAAACCAGGAAGATATCTGATTAGTGCTGTTTTGAATCAAGGCTGGTGTTCAGATGGTTCTGAATCTTCGCAATGGATAAAAGAAGGAGATTATTTTAATGATGTTGAGTCGTCATTTGAATTGGGCAAATCTAGAGGTATAGATAGGCAAATTATTGAGGTGAAGAAGTTCTTGAAAGAAGGTGATGGTGAAAAGAGTAAGTTTTTACGAGAATATTCATAATTACCCCTCCTGAAAAATTTTAGATCCTGAAAAGTTTTTAGGATTTCTTTGGGATCTCGACAATTTTGTGTGAAGATTTTTGAGACTTGAAAGATGTTCTTAGATTTATGGGATTTGAAGAGTTTTAAAGATTTTTCAGGGAAATGTATGAGAATTTTGTAGCGATTTGCTCCTTGCTGAAATGAAGGGAAAGATTAGAAGGTGTGAATGGCTTTAGAATTGCTTGGAATCATTTTCACGTATTTTTGTTGTAGAGAAATGCAAGGAAGCTTGTACAAGAGAATATGAACCAGTTTGTGGAAGTGATGGAAAAACGTATGGAAATTTATGTATGATGGAAGCAAAATCTTGTGTTCAGAATTTGAATTTAACTGTGAAACATCCAGGAAAATGCAGTGAGTATGGTTTATAAATAATGGATTTGCCCTTTTATTTGACGTGACAAAAGTAGGTTGATAATAAGATGCATTCGTGGCCTGGTGATTCAGAATAAAGTTTGATTGAAAGAAATCCACAAATCTCATGCTGCTACTTTTCATCATAATCGTTTTGTGTAAAAATCAGAAGATCAGGCTTTCCAGTCAAATATCGTTTCCAGAGGAAAATCGAATTTCGTTGCATTTGAAAGATTGGTGACGAGAAACGCGATGATAGTTTTTCATGCAATTAGAACCAATCTTTCATCAAATAATCATGAATTTGATTTGGCTTGGCTTGTAGGCTAACATGGAAAGAAATACGGACAGCTAAATGATTAAAACGCGATATTTGAATCTCAGAGGAAGAAGTCATTGTTTCTGCGCGCAATGGAGCGCTTCGTTGTCTTTGTAGTATTGATGTCCCTTGATAGGTCAACGAAGGACCGTAGATGGATCATGAAGTACACAGCAAGCAAAGAAATTCGCTTCTAAAGGTCTAAAATTTGATTGGTTGTGGTTAAAGAAAGACCGTTTAGCTATTCTAAAAAAGAATTTGAGTCGAAAGATATTTTGATACATTTTATAGAATTTTCGAATGTGTAAAGTAGTCACAGAAGCTCTGACGCCACTGAGTCGAACGTTTCACATGGAAATGTGTACAAATATCGATTGACCCAGGTTTTTTTGCAGAACAACTGAAAAGTCCTTTTACGTTATTACTAAGACTGTGTTCTGACGATGCTGGCACATTTTGAAAACGGTGAAAAATGTGACAGTGCCAAAATTTGAGCTAGCATTACATGATACTGGAATAATTTGAAAACGGTAGGAGGTCAGACACTTACAAACTCTTTATAGTTTCCCAAATAATTTGATGGCAAAGAACTGCACCTGCTTCAAAATTTTCCATTCTCATCATTTTTAAGTGTTCGCACGATGCCGTTTTCAAAATGTGCCGGTTAGAGTTTCGTTTTTAAAATTTACCGTTTTCAAAGTCTGCCTGCAAAAGTGTGCCGTATTCGTGTGAACGGGAGGCCCATGCGTCACATTTTGCACTCTTTTCACTGTTCTCAAAATGTGCCGTATTCGTGTAAATGCAGTCTAAGGCCGTATAAACCAGGATGAATTTTTGCAGGCAGTTTTCTGGGAGCTAAGAATCGGTACATTGTCTCGAAGTACAATTAAAACAAGCACGTTATTACAATATTATACTGTATAATATTTGACTCTTTTGCAGAGGATTGCTTTCTTGCATGTCCAAAATACAAGGATGAAGTATGTGCGAGTGATGGAAAGACCTATGATAATATTTGTGAAATGGCAAGAACTGGATGTGAAAAGAGTGTTGATTTAACAATGAAACATAAAGGAAAATGTAGACAAGGTTTGTTATATGTTTGCTTTGATTCATACATTAAAAACTTGTATGCAAAATCTGTCCTTTTAAAAGCAACATATTTTGAGCTTAGCCCAGCAAGAATTCTTGATTCCTGTTTTGAAGACACGTTTTCAAAAGAAATTTGCATCGGATCAGATTAATAGTCTTTCAATATTCAAATCCCTTGCTATTTCCACAGATGACCCATGCGAAAATGTCACATGCCCATTTTATGGTGTGTGTAATGTCATGGCTAACAAGGCAGTATGCAGCTGTGTTACTGGATGTCCGTTTATATTATCTCAAGTTTGCGGCAGTGATTCTGTGACGTATGACAACGAATGTCTTTTGAAAATTGCTTCATGTAAATCGAAGAAACACATCGCCGTTAAACACAAGGGGGCATGTGGTGAGTGTCAAGAATATCGTCAGCTTTTCATTCTACGGGGTGTTCCAAAAATTGTGCTCTGTTTGTGTTGCTGCTGTGGAGGAGCTGTCAATTCAATCATCTTGGTTTCTTCACAGTTTCATAGATCAGGCTTCAAGTTAGAGTTTGAGACCTTGTTTGAGTCAATCTGACACCTGGTTGCTGATTTATGACAGAGAAAAGGCAAAATAAGTGGTTTCTTGAAAAACAGCACTTCTATTGTTCTCCAGCAATGTTGAAATCAAGTAACTTTTTAAAGAAACGGTTCTTGCATAGCATTAAAATTTTTACGACATTGTTTAAACGGTAGAAGGTGCTGTCATATGAATAGAAAACACTGCTTACCCTTTAAAAATTTTAGCAAAATTTTAATGCGATGCTAGAACCCTTTCTTTGATAACTTTTTTATCCTGACATTGCTGGAGAACAATAGAAGTGCTGTTTTTGAAGTAACCCTTTTTTGCTGTTTCTCTGCCATAAATTAGCACCACTTGTCAGATCGACTCATAACAAGGTCTCAAACTCTAAGTTGAAGCATGACCTATGCAACTGTGTAAAAACCAAGATGATTGAATTTACGGCTCCTCCACAGCAGCCATGTACTTAGCTTAAAGCTACAGCACAGGTTTCGTAACATTGTCTTTTCTAACGAAGGGGGGTTGTTTGGTAATGCTCCTGAGCAGTGTAAATGCTCTTGAACCGTGTACCGGTAAATTGTAAATGGGGTTATAGACAAGCTATCTTGAAACGTGGCCATAAAATCATAGCCTTGTCTAATCAATCTCAACATTCATTGCCTGGATTAGTTTTGATAGTTGAATTGTCGATTTACATTGATTCATTGTCTTTTTCTTAATGACCCTCAATATCCTCGGCGTGGTACTAATGCTACAGATGATAAAAAGTGGACAGTAATCAGTTTCAATTTTTCTTCTTATTTAGTGCCTGATAAAACAGATCTGTGTCTGAACATCAACTGCGACTTTTATGGACAGTGCACCGTGGTGAATGGTAAAGCAAAATGTGTATGTAAGCGAGCCTGTCCTATGACATTTGATCAAATTTGTGGTAGTGATGGAACAACATACGCCAATGAATGTGTTATGAAAACTCAAGCTTGTCTCATGCAGAAAATGATTACCGTTTTCACTAAAGGAAAATGTATTGGTAAGTAATCTAATTTTTAACAGGAAAGCAACGCTGTTTTGCATTTTTTGCATTGGTAATTTTCAAATCCAGATTTTTTCTTTGACTACAACCTTCCACAAAAAACTGGGCTCCTTTTATATGGCTGTTGTGAAGAAGGAGCTGTAGAATCAATTAGCTCGATTTGTATAATTCAGACTTCAACTTGCAGTTTGAGATCTTGTTTGAGTACATCTGACAAGTAGTTGCTGATTTATGGCAGAAGATAGGCAAAACAAATTGATGCCTTAAAAACAGCATTTCTGTTGTTTTACAGCAATGTCAACAGAAAGTAAGTGTTCAAAGAAATGTTCTTGCGTCATGTAGAAATTTTCATTACATTTGTTAAAAGGAAGAAAGTACTGTCTTATAAACAGAAAACACTATGAAACCTCGTCAAGTATGGAATGATAAGAAATACACAACAAGCAACTATACAAGAAGAGCAGAGAAAGACCACTGAGCGCTGAAATGAAGGAAGCAATATGGAGAACATTTGGTCATATATTACGATTACCAACAAGCACACCATGTCAACAGTCGATGAATTACTACTTTGAATGTCCACCTAAAGCAAAGAAATTCCGTGGAAGGAAAAGAATCACCCTGCCTGTATTGCTTGACAACGACATCGTAGAAGCAGCAAAATACCATCAACGGTTGCAAATAAGACAGTTTAAGACCAGAAAAGACCTTGACATCTTGAGACATCTCGCGGACGATCGTAATGGATGGAAAAACTTGACTAATTTAATTTGTAGTATCGTGCAAGGTGAACAATGATACAGTTGTGAGCCGAATGCGCAGTGAGAGAGAGAGACTATGAACCCTTTAAAAGAGATTGCCAAAAATTTTGTTTCGATGCTAAAACCCTTTCTGTGAAAACTTACTGTTTATTTTGGCATTGCTAGAGAGCAACAGAAGTGCTGTTTTTGAAGCAGCCATTTAGTTTGCCATTCCTGTGCCATAATCAGCAACTATTTGTCAGAGTGACTCAAAAAGGTCCCAAGTTCTAAGCTGAAGCCCAAACTACGCAGCTGTGTACAAATCGATATAATTGAATCGACAGCTCCTCCACAACAGCCAAACACACGGGGCAGAATCATTTTGGGACAGCCCCCCGGAAGGAAAATCCAATTATTTGCAGAATACACAATCATCTAAACCAAAGATTTACGAAGGACCGGCGAATGAAGAAGGACATCTCTAAACATCAGCTTCAATCATTCTTCATGTCTAATTAATCAATCATAAAATACTCCAGAAAGAACCAAAAAAAAGAGTTCACTTTTGAAAGTTCACAGCAGTAAGGGTACTTGCTGTATTGTAATGGACCTGATTATGCATCCGTCTGTAATTTTTATGAGCTCTAGAGATATTGATGAATTCGACTTTATGAAAATTTCATGGTTGGAGAATGCCGGAAAAGGATCTGAAGCATTTGTTTCTTATTACAAAAAGGTGTGTTTGCGTTATCAAATTAACAGAATAAATTTCTTTTAGGGAAGCTTGCATTTGATCCATGTGAGGGAAAGAAATGTGCTTTCAATGCAACATGTGTTTTGGAGAATAAGAAGGCTGTCTGCCAATGCCCAGGAGCATGTACACTTGATAACAGGCCAGTATGTGGAAATGATGGGAAGACTTATGCCAATGAATGTGTGATGAGAAGCGAAGCATGTTTATCTAAGAGAACCATCAAAATTGAGCATAATGGACGATGTAGTAAGCTCTCTGTTACTGTTAAACACTTTTCAGGATTCTGCTTAGAGTTTGAGACCTTGCTTGAGTCAATCTGAGGAATGGTTGCTGATTTATGGGCAAGGAAAGGCAAAATAAATGGTTGTTTCAAAACCGGCACTCGTGTTTTTCTCCAGCAATGTCAAAATTAAGAACTGTTTGAAAGAAAGGGTTCTAATTTTCCAATTTCTGATATTCAAATTTTTCCAACATCTTTATAGGAGTCAACATTGTTGCCGTATAGATAAACAAAACAATTAACCGTTAGAATTGTAGAAGAAATTTGAATACATCGCAAAGACCCTTTCTTTGCAAATTTACTGAAGTCTGAATTTGCTGGAGAGCAGCATAAGTGCTAGCTATTGTTGAAGAAACCACTTATTTTGAATTTACTCTTCCATGTAAACCAGCTTAAATCGACAAACGCTTGTCATAATGGCAAGATCTCAAGCTCCGAGTTGAAACCTGACTTATGCAACTGTATGGAAGACGAGAGAATTTAAGCTGGAGCACCTCCACGGCAACCATTTAGACGGGGCACGATTTTTCGGGATTCTATAAAAGTTTTACATGTACGTTATCATTAATCAATATTTTTCTTTTTTTCAGAGGAGCAGTCTTTGCTGATCAAGGGAGACATTTTATCCGACAAAGTCATTCCAACAATACCCCCTGGATCATGTCTTACCCTTACGATACGAGAAAACATCCAATGTTTTGACGGAGAAAACTGTCTGATCGAAGCAAAAGTGCATTTTGTTATGAAGAATTTCCGCATGCCCCGCAGCAATCGAATTTGGTACCAAAGGGTAATCAAACCGAGGTTAAAACCTGGCCGATATATCATTGGAGCTGTGTTGAATCGAGGCTGGTGTGCGCAGGATTCCAAAAACTCGACTTGGATCAGAGATGGAGATTTCTTCAATGATGTGCTGCATGAATTCGAGGTTAAAGAATATGGTGACGTCAGGAAAGATATCGTGATACGGAGATTTGTTTTACGAGAAAGTTAGTAGTTTTTGCTTTCTTTTCATTCATAGGTAGTTGGACAATGTAGTCATGTCTCAACATATATGCTGCTACGGCGGGAAATTTGCATATTCATGCGGAGGAGGTATCGTAGTAGTTGAAAGGAGGAAGCAAATATTTCTCTAACGCTAGTCCCTCCGTAGCAGTAAATGATTATTTCCTCCGCAATAGAATAAAGCTGCGGCAATCAAGCACAATTGCAAGATCTAACCGTCCATGGTTTATTTCAAAATCTGTCTCAAAGTTGGCCTTCAAATTGATTTGCAGGGATAAAGTAGGAGAACTCTGCAGACGGCAAATCCCTGTCGGCAAATGTACTAAGTACCCCTCCCCCTTGGTAAAAGTATCTCTTGTTATCTCTTGGTCCAGACCCATTTGTAGTATTGTATCATTGGTATCCATCGTGCAAGTAGCGTCAACTGGAGTGCGATCCAAACAAAATCAAGCAAAAATACATAATTCAGCGGTAGCTTACTTGTTTATTCGCATATATACAAGTTAAGTCTATCAACTCTTAGTAGCAAATCTCTCTAAATCTTATCCAAACAAAGAGAAATCTGGCCTAATTCTGATTAGCTCACACAACCGTGTCTCAGCGTGTTCACTAACAACGTAATGCCCATGTCCATGTCATGTGCCCATATCCCATATGTCGCGTGATAAAAACTCAAATATTGTCCAATAAAAGCTAGCGTCCATATCAAACCTAACACAAAACAAATACACCGATATATACAGCAGTAGAGTAGTCAAAAGGTCTCTTGCGATTTCTAGATAAATGTCATATTTTCAACATTTTCTCGTAGGAAACAGTGACTTCCTTGTGGTCAAGGGTAACGTCATATTGGACAAGACTGAAGAAAAAATACCGAAAAAATCCTGCCTGTCACTCAGTCTGCGGGAGGATGTTTACTGTCGCAATCCTCTGAAATGCAACATCCCTGCGACTGCACAGTATCATTTGAGACACCCGATTCCTTTGAACAAAAACAGGATACCATATCGATTTGTCATCAGACCGAGACTAAGAGCTGGCAGGTACAATATCAATGCAGTTCTAAATCGAGGCTGGTGTGCAGAGGATTCGAATAAAACAGAATGGATTCGATATGGGGATTACTTCAATGATGAAGCTCATATAGTGGAGGTCAAGGTATCTGGCAGTATCATTGTCAATGTGACGGCAAAGCAGTTTGTCCAAGAAATCAGTAAGTATATTGAGAGGTATTTGAGATTACCCAATGAAATGTCTTGCTTTATCCTGGATCAAAAGAGTGTAGCGAACGGTCACTCTGTGTTTCTGAAATTGAGTTGTGCTGTATCAGTGTGAATTTCGGTTGAATTATGTACAGTTGATCAACGAGATTTTTCAAGCCATGTCATTCGAAAGCTTAACGTCCGGTCAAGCAAAGAAATCTTCTCAAACACAGAAATTTTGTTCAAAAATGCAATGAATTTCGGCAATTATAGGTAAAAATTTCAGCTAAGAATTCTTTTTTCAAACTTATGACAGTTGTTTATTCCTCTCAAGAATTCTTCTCTGCATTATGAGAAATCTTAGAGGGTATTTAAATATGAAATTTCTACTCATGTTGGGTTCAACTCAGGCTAAGTCTCAACTCAGTTGACAGTGTAGAGGCGGAGTTGAAACACAGCACGGGCTGGAGTCAACTCAGCAACTCAGCCCTTATACAGAGCCTCTTGAAAATGTCTGACAATTATTTGATGTAAATGTCCGTAAGACCTGTGTCGTAATTGATTTTTGTATCTTCTATTTACTCAGGCAAGAAGAACTGCACGAAAGACGGCAAAAAAATAGCGCATGGTCAAGTTCTGCCACGAAGAGGAAATGGTTGCACAGACTGCAAATGCAACAATGGCAAGATTTCATGCACACCGATAATTTGCACTCCTACGAAATGCTTTGGCGGTCACCTTATGATCAATGATGGTGACTGTTGTCCGGTTTGCGTGAGACAGGTTTCGTGTCGAAATCCCTTGTCTGGCCAGTCTTATGATGCTGGACAAACATATTTCAATCGAAAACAAAAGTACTGTGAAATATGCACTTGCAATTCTACTGGAGGGTTCTTATGTGCAAGGAAGACGTGTCCGTTACTCAAATGTCCGAATCCAATAATTATTGATAGCTCTTGCTGTCCAGTATGTCCCAGTGAGATTCGTTGCAAGCATCCGAAAACAGGTATTGCCTTGTTGCTATTTAATGATATCGATAAGAAACTGAGTAATTTTGGGATGTATCTAATTGGTAAAAGTTCTGAAAAAGATTGAATTTGTATACTCAGAATGTTTGTTTGACTGCCTCCAAATTTCTGAAAGCAGTAGGCTTGGTATGTTTAGAAGGCCTCCTGAACCTTCTATTCCAAAAGTTAGGAAGCTTAGGCAGACTTTAAGGCATTTTTCGAATTACCAATCAAACACACCCTTTGTTGGTATTTTTAGTCTGTATACATTGCATGTTTGCGTGGAGGGCCTCTTCAGATACGCCTATAAGGTGCCTTGTGTTGGGAACTTGCTCCATCTCCGGCAAACAAGAGATGGAGCAACTCTTCTGCGTAATTGATAGAAGACCCAAATGTGTTGACAATGTGTTGACTTTCAAGCATCCTTCATATAGATTCAAAAACTTCCTCCAATCCCCTTTTGAGTATAGTATAAAGGTCCATTGTTTTGAGTATAAAGATCTATTGTTATGAGTATAAAGGTCCATCGTTTTTACTATGAAGATCTATGGTGATGAGTATAAAGTTTCATCGTTTTTAGTATGAAGATCCATTGTTATGAGTATAAAGATATTGTTTTGAGTCAAAGGTCTGTTCTTGTAATCATAGGAATGTTATACAAGAAAGGAGAAAAATGGTCGAACGGAGATTTAAATGGTTGCTCAAAATGCAAATGTGTCGCAAAGTCCGCGATGAAAGGAGTTATTGAATGCACAAAACCAACTTGTCCAAGGCTCAACTGCGCTTTTAAAGTTTATCCAAGAGGTAAGCGAATAAAAATTATTGATATCGTTGTTAAAAAGATACAATCTAACATTGAAACACGTCAAATTACAATTTAATCATTTCTCTAATGTTCCAAAACGAACAGCTAAAAATAGGCATAGGTTTCAATATCTTAGAATAAGTTAATGTAAAATTCTACACCCCATTTCTTTGGAATAGATAGCTTGCAAGAACTTCACCAATTTTCTCTTATTCTACAGTTGGACATTTCTCAAGTCTTCAATTGTTTCATTATTGGAAACTTTTTCCTCCGTTTCAACAATTCAAGAAAATTATCAAAAAGACCATCGTAGTTTCCCAATTTTTCTATGAACATCCAATAATCTTCAAGAAAACCATAGATCGTGGATGTCTACAATTTGTATCATGCATTGAGGATCCAAGTTGGCTTTTCAGCAAATAGTTGCTGTTTACATCATTCAAAATGAGACTGCGTTTTTTTTCTGGACATGTAAAAACAAGGAAACTTTTTTAGGACACCTGGTATTTAGTTGCAAGCTATCTTCGCTAATACCTTCGCTTTCCGTCTGTGTTTGAACATTCCTCCTTCCTCCTTATTTGTAATAGCAGTTTCGTGTAGTTTTATGTAGTATTTAGATATCTCTAGAATGGCCACAGGTAGGCAAAGTAGTCCGCTTACTTTGGCATCGTAGCTGTGGTATTGTAGCGTAGTTTGTTGGTGTTGGCATTAGAAACATGTTTGTAAATTTTCAAAAAATTGGAATCAAAAAATTGGGAAGATGATGAGCTCTTAGAATTGGTATTAAACCCGAGAAGATCGAACAAGTTTGTAAACTGGATACGCCAAAAAAGTGTCTTCTTGCAATTATTCAATTATTATTTATTTCTTTTCAGGTTACTGCTGCCCAATTTGTCTAAAAAAGCTTCCAGATGGTCCCTTCAAAGAAGCAGATGTCAAATATCTGAAGGCTCTCCAATCCACTGAAGTTGTCTCTTCCAATATCTCCTGCACAGATCCTAGGACTAAGAAGATCTACGTTGAAGGAGAATCCTGGACACATAACTGTACGAATTTTAAATGCACAAAAATTGGAGCAACAGTTTTTGAAAAGCCATGCCCATATCTCACATGCATGAGAAGATACCAAATGAAGAAAAGGGGTGCTTGTTGTCCAGTTTGTAAACCACAATGTATGTTTATTTTTATTTGTGTTTGTATTTTCAACTTAAACCTGCATTAATTTTGAACGATAGTGGGACAAGGGATCTCTAGAAACGGCAAGTTTTACAAAATGAATTTTGGAATAGGTCTCGAAGGACCCAATTTTAGACATTCCAAAACGAGATTATAGGAAAGTAAGTGAAAAGAATTGGCTTTTAGTTCGAGACTGCTAGTTTCATGTGGATAGCTGAGCTTTTGAATAACCGAGGAGAAAACTAATTTTCCTGAAAAGTTGGACAATAACCAAGCTGCTGAGCTGTCACTATCGTCTAGAACGAGCTATGTACATAAGGTTCAAGATTAAGGCAAACATTTACACCGGTCTTTAAGTTGCTGGTCATAATGGTTCTGATTTTGGTCATAATGGACCTTGATTGTAAATAAGATGAAAAATTCGAGGATGGTTCTTTTTGAGTGCAAGACTTGATATCAAATCGTATGTTGTGTTGACATTTGCGATGACGCAGAATTACCCATGCAAAGCTTTGCAATGGATGTATTTTCGTGGGACGTGTAATTTGAGACAGAATTTAATAGCAAAGTGATAGAATGAATATGAATGAATGAATGAATAAATGAATGAATGAATAGATAGATAGATAATAAATAAATGAATAAATGAGTGATTGAACGAAGGAAATTTAAATTTCCCTTTTCTCCTATCAACAGATATGCCCAAGTTAATGTGCGAATCAGATGGAATGACATTGGTCGTTCCCAAGGCATTTATTCCATACACAACACCAAGAGAATTGATGTTTGAAAATAGTAAATGCATAGCCACTGGTAACAGAACACATTTGATCTTAAAAACTAACTACAAAGAATGTGGAACAAAAAGAATTTCAAGTAATGATGCTTTCAAATACACAAACGTCGCTCACACTCAAGCAGATAAAAACGCAATCATTTCACGTGTCCGTTTGATACAAATCCCAGTTGTATGCACCTTTAAAGCGAAAGCGTCCAATAGATACTCGAAGAGGTTTGTTCTCCACAAACGACCAGCTTCTCTTACAACGCCTCTAGAACAAGTAACCAACCCAATGCAGGCTTTTGATGTTTACATGAAGGTGTCAAATACTGATGGGGTTAAACAGAAGCTTGATGAACCAATCAAATTCAATGCTGGGGATGAGGTTATTGTTGATCTTGGTGGTGATGGTTTGAAAGAAAATGATGTCATAGTAAAAGCTGATCATTGTTATGCAACCCCCACGAAGGAGATCAATAATGTCATTAACCATACTCTCATCAAAGATGGGTAAGAACATATGTATTCTGAGATTTGAAGAAAATGTTACGAAGTCGCATCGTTTGCCTTAAAATCGATACATTCCTGAAAACTGTTTGCAGATGGTATCGAGTAACAGAACCATTTGTTTGATACAGTAAACTTCCGTCTTTAAAGAACAAGTCTGTAAACACCATCGCTTTAATCACGCGTTTATTGTCTGCTGCTGTTTGTTTGGTGGCTTCAGGGGTACCTCGAGTCTTTGGATGACAGGGACTTGCCGCCCAACAGTTAGGGTTTAGACAAATATTCAAGGCTTTTGGGTCGATGTTCATACCCAATGTTAAAGATTCTTGGGACAAGAAGCCTGTTGAACTTAAAAGAGATAAAGATTCATTTCAATTTGAATGTACAATATGAAAGTAATGTTGCCACCGACCAGCTTTCAGAGTTAAAACGATAAAAATCCAACATTGCAAAAGCAAAGCTCGGCAGCTTTTTCGTTGCATGTCAAAAAGCTACCCGTTTCTGGCAGAAAAATTTAATCCAAAGGATTTTCTTGATTTAACCCATCCTTATTGGCGACACGTACTTACCGGTTGCTCCATATATAGAAAATACCACCCCATGGGCCTCATCCAAGGCTCTGCAAAGTAACCGTTATACATTGATGCAATCGTAAAAGATGTGAATGCTTGGTTTGTTCCTCTTTCAAGAATTAATCTTCAAAGTAATGGTTTCTTTTGAAAGAGAAACTTAAAAGTCTTTGTGATATTGCCTTTCAAAAAATTGCGAAATCATTCGACACAGCTTTGGAGATGAAGCCTCTTTTAGAAACCCACTTTTTTACATCAACCTATGGTTCTCCGTTATGTAGCCAATTGTTCTCCTATTGTCCCAGCAGCAAATCAGGATGTGATTTTCTTGTAAGATGGTCTCTTAAATTTTTGTTGCATTTGAGCGATGTTTCATAAGCCGTTTAATGATATTTCTAGAGAATTATCCACTTTTCACTTAATATATTTATATCTTTGTGCCTTTTCAGGTGCCCAAAAGATCCAACAGTCACTTTCCTTCCAACAACAAACAATGGCCAAAAGTTTTCGTTCAGTGCAATTGTCTTCGCGAACGCAAAGGCCCCTGGATTCTATTTACATTGTGCAACTGTTACATGTTCAGCCAGTGATCCGCAGTGCACAAAAACGTGCCCTCCAAGAGTCAGGAGATCCCTGCGAAACAAGTCGAAGCTGATAACACGTGAGAAGTTGGCTCATCATAAAAATGTCATGATGCTCAGTGCGAGTGTGTCCCTCAGTGGTTAAAATGAAGTTAACACAAAATCAATGTGAAATGATTTAGGACGCCGAACTATTTGAAGAAGATGACTTGAAGAGCCTTCCAATGATGCAAGCTTTATGCAAATGATAACCTTGCTCTAAGTTTATTTCTACTTTATTCATTGCAAATAAGAAACAGTAATTTCCTACTTCTTCTGCGACTTATTACCTTGGTGAGTGCTTCCATCTGCAAGGGAAACGGGAAAACGAGAGAAATATATGTTTTATCTCTCTTTCCCTTTCTCCTTTGGAGAGGTAGCCAGAAAGTACTCTCATATGCAAACATTGGAAAATCAGAAACAGACATGAAGCAAGACTACCTGAATGATGGACTGACACAGTACGATCAAAATCTGTAATAAGAATGTCAAGAAGATCTACGAAGATTTTAAGGATTCAGCTGAAAGATGAACTTTGGTGAGATCTTTGGCTGTACTCTTGCTTTATTGCTGTTACTTAATTAGGTTGTTCATTTTAAGCCCGCTGTTCTATTTCATAAGTTAAGGATAGTTGCAACAAAGAAAATTTAGTTTGATAAAAAAGTAGATAATTTATATATCTAGTTTTATTTTTCAGCTTCAGTTTTGATCTTGAAAGTTTCGTTACAATATTTTGCTGGATTAGAGATCAAACCGTAGTGGTCTTGTTGTTTTGTCCAAGTCTTCTGCTTCAGAGTGTTAGGTCGTGCTCTCTAAGGCCCCGTTGACAGGGTACCGTTGTCATTTCTTCTTGGATTGGGGTTCTGTTTACACGAGAAGGCTTTGCTGTGCACTGCAGTGGTTTCACTGTTTGCTTTTTGCATTCAACTGCGCATTCTGTGCTCCGCTGTGCACCGCCCTAGATGAATTGGAGGCTCTTAGAATTGAGAATGAGGTTCCGTACTGAGTTGATGCCGGATCCACCGGATCCGACCGTTTACGCCATATCGGATTGATTTCATGCCACTTTCATTGTTGTTGTTGTGACTTTATTTTACATCGATTTATTTTTACAAAAATACTGTTTTTCTAGTCAGCTATATACATATGTACAAGCGAACTAATCAAAATCGATGGACACAAATAATAAAAAAAGAAATAAAACTAATAATTATTTTCAATGCAGTTTATACAATATTTACAATAAAACGACAGGCATTGCAGTTGCATGTTGGACCATTCCATTGAGTTATTAAGCTTTTGAATATATTGAGGCTGTTGACACATTTTAACTCCTCTGGTAAGCAGTTCCAAATCCGAGGTCCCAAGGATTTAAGACTATTTGTACCGAAAGTAACCTGATTTGGCCTATAGTGAATAAGATTATTAGGATTTCGCGAAGAATAGTTCGAGGTTCTAATTTGAAAAATATCTTTCATGAAGGATGGATTCAAATTGTGCAAAGTTTTAAAAATTTCCAAAGAAAGAGATCTAAGTCGGGAAACATGCATCGTACATCGTTGCGACTTCAGTAGAAGATCATTATACGAACTGCCGTGATCATTATAAAGAAATCTAAGTGCACGTTCTTGTATCTTTTCGATTTTGTGCATGGATTTTGATGAACAGAAATGCCACACTAAAGGACAGTAATTGAAATTTGAATAAACAAAGCTCTGAACAAGGACTTTTCTCTCTTCGAAACCAATATAAGATCGAAGCCTCTTTAGAACATTAAGTTGAGTTGCAGCTTTTCTACAAAGCTCTGAAATGTGTGGATCAAAATTTAGTTTATAGTCTAGCTGAACTCCGAGAAGCTTGACTGAATCTTCTGACTCAATAGTCTTTCCTTGGATGCTTATTTTCTCGCCACTGGTTTTCGTTTGGTCTTTTTTGATTAACAGTGCATGAAACTTTGATGGATTTGCAATCATATGGTTTTCTTTCAACCAATCTAGTGCAACACCTGCTTCTTCCTCCAGGACTCGCACCAGATTTGGTAGAGTCCTAGAGAAATAAGCCAGCGTGTTGTCATCAGCATAGTTATATAGTGTTGCCTGCTTAATAAACAAAAAAAGGTCATTTATATATACATTAAAAAGAATAGGGCCTAACACCGAGCCTTGGGGGACACCAGATAAGATTGTTTGAAAGGAACTATATGTATTGTTTATCCTCACGGATTGCTCGCGCCGTTTAAGATAAGAATAGATTAGTACCAAGGCATTTTCATCTACGCCATACGCATTTAATTTTGCAATCAGCAGATCGTGTGGGATGCAATCAAATGCTTTTGACAAGTCCATTAATACAGCACCCACGATATAATTATTATCAAGTTTGGTCTTCCAGTCTTCAAGGAGTCTTATCAAAACATGCTGCGTGCCGTATGCTTTTCTATACGCACCTATAAAAACCGAGAGCGTAGTGTCCAGATAGACAACTAATTGCTGTTTCATAATCTTTTCATATATTTTGGAAAATGTATTTAAAACACTGACCGGGCGAAAATTTTTCTCAACTGTGCGATTTACCTCACCCTTGTCCAAAGGGCAAACTGCTGCACGCTTTCCTCTATCTGGAAACCTATGGTTTTGTAAACAGTTATTTATGGCAAAGGTTAGGGGGGCAGTAAGCTCATCTGCAGCCAAATGTACTAGTTTAGGCGGAATTTGATCTTCACCGGTTGATTTTTTTCCGTCCAAGGATCTTAGTAGAGCCAAGACCTCATGATGTTGCACCTCATGAAAAGAGAAAGAATTTGAGATATCACTACCTTCCCTTATGGCATGAACGCTAGGATGATCTTTATACTTGTCGAGAATAAGCCTAACGAGTTGTCGATCGTCATCAGTTTCAACAGTGTCAGCAATGTTACAAGGTTTCTGCCCACTTGTTTTTTCGACAATATTAATGTAATGATTATTGAGAATCTCAGTCAGTTTGTAGTCGTCTGTTACAATTTGGTTGTTATGTACCAAGGAAATATCATCACCGACCAAGCCTCCTTTATTAGAAAGAAAAGGTTTAACTAGTTTCCAAAAGTCTTGATTAGAAATTAAACCACCTGCCGTTGCATCTTTGAAATGTTGTCTGATTGCCTTCTTTCGTAGGGAAACGCATTTGTTACGCTGCTTTTTATAGTTTTTTTCATTTTGATTTGTTGGCCATTTGTTGAATTTATTCTTCAATCTCGTTCTAGTATAAATTGCCTTTTTTAGTTCACGAGTCATGAAAGGTGCACTGTTTCCTCGCGCAAGCTTAGTCTTCAGAGGAGCATGTTTGTCCACTAGATTTCGGAAGCTGTTGGTAAAATTATCATAACAATCATCGGGGTCCTCCAAGGCATCAAAATTAGTTCTACGAACGTCAGCAAGAAACTTAACTGGGTCAAAATTTTTATAATTACGATACTTTATCACCTTGGGTTTAAGACGGGGGATATGTGATTTAAGAATTGTAACAACAAGACTATGATAGTCGCTAAGACCGGTCTCAAAAACTGAGGTTTTCTGGAAACTTCTTACTCGGTTTGTGAGAATAACATCGATGGAAGAGCTGCTATTTTTGGTGAAACAAGTTTTGGCAGTCACTAGATTAGCAAGCCCAAAAACATCACAAAAGTTTGTGAGCTTCTGGTATGCACTATCTTCTTTGTCGAGAGTATTAATGTTGATATCTCCCATCAATATCACATTGTCATATTTGTCTAAAGCTGAATTCAAGGAAATGGAAAGAGCAGAGAAAAACGAATCTATGTCTCTGGGTTCAGGCGGTCGATAAATGCTATAGATAATCCACTTTTTCTTATTGACTGTCAGTTCGGAACAGATGAGTTCAAGAATTGAGACTTCAAACACAGGAACACGACTACAAAACAACACCCTTACGAACGTACTGCATTAGGCCTCCGCCAAATTCATTTCTATCACGGCGCATGGGTTTTTGGTAGTTATTCATCAAAAACTCTTTATTCTTGAATTCTGAGTTAAGTTTCGTCTCTTCGATAACGAGAATATCAGGTAAGAACTTTTCAACAATTATCCTAAGATCGATAATTTTGTATCTTAAGCTATTTATGTTCAAGAAACCAATGAGCGGATGGTTATGGTACTGTGCTCTTAATCCAAAAAGATTTTCCAAATCATCTGAAGGATCAGATATTGAAGAAACAGTGAGACAAGTTGAAGGTGTAAGACACTCTTCGGAATGTTGCCTTTGTGGCAAAGACTTGTCTGATTCAGAAAAACTGGTGGAAAGTGTGTTTGTAGAGGAAGAGATACCTAGGGACCCTGTAGACACAGTGCTATATTCTACGGAATTAATTTCTACGGCTTCTTTGGATTGCATCTCTGACCGGTTACAGTCAATGTAAATACCTTCATTGAATAGTCAAGGATCATTTAAAAACCTTATGAAATTACCTGTGAATTTCGCACTACCATGGTCACTAAGGTGAATACCGTCCTTCCATACCGTAGGACGGAAGGACGGTATTCAGACGGTATTCAGAGCGTTTTAATTTGAAAATGCGAAAACGGTATAAAGCGTATCAGATTGGCGCCTTCTCGTTTAAACAGGAGGCCAGTCCGATATGAATGAAAACGGTATCGTGTAAGTAGAGGGCCAATCCGATATGAAATCAATCCGATATGAAATCAATCCGATATGAAATGAAACGGTATTGTGTAAACGGAGCCGAAGATAGTACCTGGTGACCCAGAAAAGGCACTGTATCTGAAATAAAGGCTGCCATCTCCTAGATACCAAAACAATACATGTTGATAGTTTTCTACGTGGACGACATGTTCAACCATTCCTGTCTGAATTCAATAACTCCTTCCTGATCCACACAGTTTTTTCTCGAGATGGTCTCTTCGAAAAACCTTGACAAACGTTCTTATTTTTCAATACCAAGCTTACCTGATGTTTCTGCCTCGCAACGATGACTTGAAAGTGCCTTGTCAGAGTTACTCTCACTAGTGTAAAAAAATTCGCTCAAGGGGGTTCCATCATCTCAAGATGACAACATGTGGTAACACTGGTCGGTGTCATTGTTGTGAGGCAGGGAAACCGGTGAAACTTGGTCGTTATGTTCATTCGTTTGGGCCTTTTTGCAAGTTTTTGTAGTGGGGCTTTCGACAGAATATCTCCCATAACCACGGGAAGGAATGGCCAATAAGAGCCGTGTAAATTTCTTCACCTAGTTGAACACCCCGTTGAACAGTATGAAAGAGACAGTTTTTTTTCAAACGCGTTGCGCGTTTTTGTCACTGGTGTTAGTGCGCAACAGCAACAACATTATGTTTGTTCAAAAAACGTTGTTGTAGCTGCACTCCTGCAAAATAAGTTATGGCGGAAAAATTTTGAAGGTTTGCATGCAGGTGCAGGTTTTGAGTGATTGCAACAAAATTGATTCCCGAGATGGTGACGAGAAGAGTATAAAAGCAAGCACGAAGATCGAAGCAAGCAGTTCCCAAAGTTTGAAATGAATCGGCCGCTTCATGTCGTGGTTCTTGGAGGTGGAATTTCTGGCCTAGCTGCTGCACATGAAATTATCTCATCATGTAGAACACCGATATCTGTTTCACTCCTCGAAGCAAGTTCGAGATTTGGTGGCTGGGTGAACACTGTTCAATATCCAGATGGTTGCACCTTCGAACTTGGGCCAAGGACTCTACGGCCTGTTGGAATTGCTGGAAAATGCTCTCTCAAAATTGTAAGAGCCAGAATGATGAGAGATTCTGCTGGGTCAAATTTTTTTGCACGAAAGAAATTTAGCTTTCACCTCTGTTAGAAAATAACAGAACAATCCTTTCTCTTATTTAGATTATTATGATCCCATGAATTTACATTCAGAACTTGTAGAAAAAACTGGTTATGCAATTAGAGAACGGAGAAAGCCTGGGTGGGGTGCACACACAGCAAATCTCAGTAAGGGGATCTGATTGGCATGCCACTTCTTTGCTATGTGCAAATAAGCTAGGAGTACTTACTTATGAAATAGGAAGGAAAAATTAAGGTCTTTCAGTTGTTCATAAGAAAAATCTAAGGCCTCTGTATTTTTAATGCATTTCTAATTAAGGTATACTGTCCTTGGAATGAAATGCTCCAGAGATTTTAAGCTGATAGCTTCAGAATCAAAAGATGCATACTTTCTTTAGGGAAAGGGCTCAGATATTAGCTGGAATGACCCCCCTCCTCGGCAGACTATTGAGTATGTTTGGAGCATGCTTCAAGCTTGATGCTAACTTATATGGAGTATGATTTGAGTAAGTTTGAAAGCTTGATTCAAGTAAGAATTTTTAACCACTTGTACAAATTTGCTGCATGCATCATTTGAATTGAAGACAAAATCAATCAAGCTTGGTTATAGTATTTTTGAGGATTTTAGTAGAGATTATTGTCAAACTTGACAAAGCTCTAAGCATACATACATACTTGTCAAACTTGTTTCAACATAGTCATATTTGAAGCTCCTTCAAGCCACAATCAAGCTACTGTCAAGCTTGTTGAGTATGTAGCATTTTATCTTCCACCTTTGTGGTTCTGAATTGGTAGTGCAAATTTCGTTACATAGTGTGGTGTAAAGTTTTCCACTTCTTCCTTCGCAATTGATAGGTGTCAGAACTTGGCTTGGAAGATGAAGTAATACCAGTTACAAGCAAACATCCAAGTGCAACAAAGAGATACATTTATGCAAAAGGAAAAATACGTTTATTACCTAATAAACTGGTTTCATTATTCGCCACCCAGCCTCCTTTGTCAAGATCAGTGATGTCATCAATCATCAACGAACCTTTCAAGTCAAAATCAAATGATTCAGATGAAACAATTTATGATTTTATCAGTAGAAGAGTTGGGAAAGAGGTAAATCTCTGTCCTTTCAAGGCTAGTCTCTACTAGGTAGAATTTCCTGAGCAGGTGGAAATTCTATTGAGAGTCACTATGAAACTGAGCGGAGAGGTATATTGTTGAGTGACCTTTTTTTATGTAAAGGTCTTTAGTTCTGCCTGCCTAGAGAGTTGCACTGACTAGAGATCAGTTGTTGAAAGATTAGAACTGTGAAACATATGTAAATCTAAATGAGTAAGATATTTACTTCTAATAGGAAAATGAGATACCAGTCTTGCAACTGCATGCAAAAAATTCTTGATTGTTTATGGGATCTATTTATTGCCTTAGTATTAGGTGAATAATCCAGAATAATATGCTTTTAATTAATATTACTCAGAATTATTCAGAATTTTTTAATATTACTCAGAATTCTTGAAATTCTGGAGCTTTGATGAAAGACAAAATGCAGTTTGTAGTTTTGCCAAACATTTTCAGATACTATATGCAGATTTTGATCTGTTCTAATGATGCAAAACCTAACTGCTGAATAAAGTACATGACAAGCATGACATTTAACTTGATTTGGTTTGATAGGTTCAATTTGGCATGGCAAGCTGCATTTGGAACAACTTGTTTTGTTGAACTTCACAGCAGAAGCGTGACTTAAAGTTAAATGTTGAGCTTTTCATGTGCCAAAGCAAAGGCATAAATTATCTTCAATTTACTTTTGCTCCAAAACGAGGCCTAATTTGGTTGCTAGTATGCAACTGAGCAACTGATTTTGATCAAGCACGGCTCAACTGTGCTCAACATTTAGCTCAATGTTGTGCTTTTGCCTTGCCAACATCGAACTCTGCATGTATCTTTATCTTGTATTGGATCACAATTTCACCCTGTCAACTCCCTGAGGATGGGCCTAGGAAGGTTCGAATGTACTACTGATTCTATATGGCTTAGCCACTAGATTTATGTCACTTGTTTACTATTAATGATTAAAATGGATTTGTAAACTTTCTAATTTATTATCACATGGATCTGTCTACTTTATTTAGAAATGATTTAAATATGAGCCAACCAACATCATGTTCTTTGCCTCCATACTTACCCTATGATATCTCTCACAAGGCATCTTTCACATTATGCCATTTCTCCAACACAGTTTTGAGCTATTTTATTTCTATTGATTGTTGCTACAACCTTGAAATTCTGATATTTTGTTTTCTCTTCAGATAGCTGATTATTATGTTGATTCATTCTGTCATGGAATTTATGCAAGTGCAGCAAAAGAATTAAGTGTTGCAACTTGCTTCCCATCTCTTGTCAAATATGAGAAAGAGTTTGGATCTTTAGTGCTGGGGTATTTCTTCTCTAAAGATGGTAAGCAGGTTCAATTTTCTTTCTATATTCTTACTTGCTAGCATTCAGGATTGGTAGCTATATAACAGCAGGTGTTTTTTTTACTCACCCGGTAGCATTCAGAAGTGTGTACAAGAAGATAAGTTTTGGTTTAAGCTATAGCTTAGAAACATGATATAGTCCCAGTTAACGCAACAATAACACACAGCAACAATAACAATTTTTATTTATCAGTCTATCAATAGCAATAACTACAAACATGCAACCAATCTAGCTAGCTATAGCTATCAAACACAGCTAAGAAAGGGAGGAGATATTAGTAATGTGAAAGAGAGCAAGTTTTGTAATCAAAGCTGAATATAGTACCAAAGTTGTCAAGCCAAAATGCTATCAAAAAGTTAGGAAGTAAATGATTTAAAATTTCCCATTCTCTTGTCCATTTTGTTTTAGAAAGAACTCCTTCAGAAGATTGTCCATTATTTGCAAGAAGCCAGAAGGAAAAGTGGCGAATGTGGGGATTAAAAAATGGGCTCCAAGGTCTTACAGATAAGTGGTCTTCTCAATTAAGCAAAAATGGACTTATTTCTAAATTGGAAACACCATGCAGACGGTTGACATTCACAGAAAACAATGAAGTGTTGTGTGACACAGCCAATGGCATTGTAGAAGCAGATCATGTGATATCTTCCCTTTCATCAATGGATTTAGCAAGCCTACTTGAAATGAAACAACAAAAGCTAAAGGACTATTTGAATCAAATAAAAAGTGTTACAGTAGCAGTTGTGAATGTCGAATTCAAAGGGAAGCTCTTGCCACTAGATGGATTTGGATTTTTGGTACCATCATGTGAGTCATTAGAGACCCTTGGAGTTATCTTTGACTCTTGTGTTTTTGATGAGGAAAGAGACTGCACCAAACTCACCGTAAGTATTAGCCTCACTCCATAAGGACCCACAAGTTACGCTTATCTCATTGATTTGAATTGCTGTTGTTGTCTCTCAGCTTATGTAGCGTATTCAGAAAGATTTAAACTTGTTTGCTGCTGCTATTCGTTTTTGCGGTCCTTCTGCTACCCTAGGTACCAGAGCCTCAAAATTTAAATGAAAGGACATTGGTGAGAGGAAAAGAGAGAAGGAAGAAAGGAGACCCCAATGGACCCCAACTTTCTTTTCTTCTTTCTTTTTTTCTTTTTATTATCTTTGACTCAGGCACCCAGGGTATCTTTCTGCCTGCGGTGGCGGTGCCACGACGTGGGGACTGGGGGTATTTGTCCCGTCAGATTCCAAAGGTGGCAAACATTGTCAAATAAAATGACATGAAATTGGTTGGGTTTTTCTTTAAGCTGAAACATTACATCAGAATCCCCTCCTCCACATCTTTCGGTTTTTTTAGAACTGATGCCGGCACTGTCTGCCTGCGACTCTTTTCATGCAGTCGTCATCGCAAGCATTTTCTGATATGACAATCGTCGAAGTTGATAACATGGCCTTTCCTTTTCACTTGTTTCATGCTGAATACGCAGTAAGTGTGTTTTGGTAGCATACTGAATGCAGAGTTGAAATACGGCAGACTAAAAAATCGAAAAAAAATGGCTCAAAAAGCTGGCAACAGGATGTTAACATATCTTGCTGACTTTATGCCGAAGACATGAAGTTCAGAATGTTTTGATCAAATTTTCAGAAATATCGGATCTTTTTGCCGACATTCATACATATAAAAATTATCAAATTTTCAGTAGCTACTCAGAGTTCTCACGAGTTTCTTTTGGGTTCCATATTAATCTTCATGTTTGCTTCCTGTGCCCTTCTGAACATTTCAAAAAGAAGTTTTTGAAGACATTTTTCCAGCAATGATTAAGCATTGTTGAAATACCTTTCGAGCAAAGATCATACAAGGAACAAGTGAAAATGATGAAGAGGCACGCCAAGGATATCCTTCTTGCCCATCATAAATAGTTTCTCAAGTAACGTTCTCCTAGTCCTGGAGTCTTTCAATTTTTGATGATCTAAGAGTTGAGTTTCATAAAAACAGTTTCTTATTAAAGATTTCTGTATTTGAGATGTTTTATCTTTCAGGTAATGATGGGAGGCAGTAGATTTGAAGAATTCTTTGGAAATCCAGACGATGTTGACGAAGATTTCTTGCAGCATATTGCATTAAAACGGCTTGAACAGACGCTCAAAATTAATGTGCCTCCATCAAAATGTTTGGTCACTATTCAAAAGAACTGTATACCCCAATACAGAGTGGGGCACTTAGAGTTGGTCAGATCAATTCAAGAGACGATCGCAGAGGAGGGTATTCCCTTGACAGTTGTTGGGTCGTCCTATAGAGCAGTAGGAATGAATGACTGCATCCATAATGCACAGACTGATGTAGCCAACATGATGAAAGCTTATGGAATTACTTAAATAAGAATTAACTATCAAATTGTTTTATTGGTATTCTGTTTTGATGAGAATCCAAGGGGGACTTCTATTGGTATGTGACGAGGAGGTCAGACACAGCATATTTTTGGAAAACCCAATACTATTCTAAATTTTGGACATTTTAGACCCCAAAATAAACTCATTGCTTCATGGTGCATAAAGACTAGAGGTTTCATAGCTTTTTCGGCAACTGCACTGCAATATTTTGCAAACTCAAATTTGTCTGACCTCTCCCCCTGTCACTCATTAATAGGGAGTGCCTCCCTGGGGATAAGAAAGGCGTTCGTTGGTGCTGCAAGTGTGATCTGGACCAAGTATAAAGAAATTTCATGAATTTTGCTTTGAAACGTCGTTTCCCAACGTCGTTTGTGCGAGAAGCATGCTTAGATCAAAACAAACAGGTCCTTTTATGTTACTAATTGTTAGTAGTACATGTGTGTGTGTATGTGTTTGCGTTGAAAATATTATTGTCCAGTCCATTGACCTTGTCCAGTCCGACTCTGGTTCAACGAAATTTTAATTGGTATTTTTGTCTAAATTTTTGGTGATTTTGCAAGGTAATTGCTCCCAGCTTTATTTACAAGTTTAGATTAACTGGAACTTGAATTTAGAGTAGCCTTTACTAACTTTGAGCTAACTGCAATTTATATCCAAAGTTATTCTTTGTTGTAGGAAGGTAAAAGTAGGGATGTTAAACACTTCATTTTCCGCGAATTAAAAGCAAGGATGCTATTTTACAATAGTGATTTCACGTTATCGCAAATATGATGCACGAAAGTTGTTATCACGTGATCACGTGAGGCCTTTGAAAGTTGTTGAAGTTGTCTGGAGTCAAAAATTAAACTTAGCGAATGGAGGCGGTGGAAATGTCTCAAGAAACAAGGCCGATTATTTCGATTGGAGACGTTGATGAAAGTGATTTTGAAGATGAGGAATACACATCACGCAATAGAAATCGAAGTGAAAGCCGGTTAAGCGATGAAGACAAAGTATTTGAAGGTGAAATTGTCAAAAGAAGGGGTACGGAAGATTGGCTACATATGGCCTACTTAATCTTGTATCTACAAGGGGTCGGCTCTTTGTTGCCTTGGAATTTCTTCATCACTGCCCGTGGATATTTCGAAGAGAAGTTTGCGAACGAGCCCTCTATTAAGAACAGCTTTGAAAGTGCATTTTCAGTCGGTGCAATGGTTCCGAATGTTCTTTCGCTCTTAGTAAATGTATTTCTTACGAAACAGGTCAACCGAAATTTGAGAATGATCACATGCATTGTTATCACGCTTCTCTGTTTTATTGCCACGACGGTTTTCGTCAAAGTCGACACAACAAGCTGGACAAAGGGATTTTTTGGATTAACAGTCGCAATTGTTGCACTAATCAACATGGCCTGTGCAATTTATGGTGGGACTTTTTTTGGTGTGGGAAGCATTATCGGGCAAAAATACACCCAAGCCCTTATGGGCGGCCAGGGACTTGGGGGTACTTTTGCTGCACTAGCTAGCATTTTTTCATTGCTAGGCAACAGCAAACCTGAAGAGAGTGCATTTGGATACTTCTTAACGGCAGTTGGTGTCATTATTTTATGCATCATTGGTTACTTCATATTTTTCAGACTTGCATTCGTCAATTATTGCTTGTCAAGAAATGAAATTTATGCAGTCCGTGGAAGCCAGTCAAGTATGCTAGCACCAAAACCTGCACTTAATGCCTTATTTGCAAGCAGCAGCAGTTTGGCAAGTGCCACAAGCATTGGCAGCTCCCTCAACAACTCTATTGAATATCCTGTCCGTGAAAAGATACCATATTGGGAGCTCCTCAAAGCTCTATCCCCAATGGCATTCTCTGTGTCATTTGTCTTTTTTGTCACGCTGTCACTCTTCCCATCAATTGTCTCTGGTATTTTGTCAGTTGATAAAGACAATGGAAGCAAATGGACCAATCAGCTGTTTGCCCCTTTGATGTGCTTCCTATTGTTCAACTTTGGTGATTTGGCGGGAAGAACAATGGCTGGTTTTATGCCATTGTTTAATGAAAAGAGCATTGCCCTCAGGGTATTATGTGCATCCCGAATAATCTTTATACCCCTCTTTGCCCTTTGCAATTACAGACCGCAAGATAGGAGGTTTCCAGTGGTCTTCAATCATGACATTTATCCAATTATTTTCAATGCATTTTTTGCTACAAGCAATGGGTACCTTGGAAGTCTTTGTATGATGTATGGCCCAAAACTTGTCAGCGGAAAACATGCAGAAGTTGCAGGGACAATTATGGCATTGTTCCTTTCAAGTGGATTGGCTCTAGGAGCTGGTTTTTCATTTGCAATAGCTGCAATCATTTAGCTTGCTTTAGGTTTTAGTACTTTTTAAAATTGAAGTAACATGAAATAATGATAAGAATAACAATTTTAACAACCCATAATTTCTTTTTTCATTAATACTTACAGACTCAAAGGTTTGTATAGAATCTTCAATATCTTGAGATTTTCAATCTGAGCAATGCAGCTGACAATAAACAAAAGAGATCTTCTATTTCAACCCACTTTTCTCTTCTGTGGAAACTGCTAAATTTCTACAAAAATCCTACCAAGGCCATCTCAGCTTGCCTGCACGAAACATGAACTTTTTAATCTGGAGGCCAAGAATATCTGTGATTTAACTTCAAAGCTTGTTTTGTATCAGTAGTGATATAGATTTCTCAAAATGCACCAATTTGATTTTGATCCATTGTTAGGTTTAGGGAGCATGTGATAACCAGACCCCTTTCACAATGAAAATGTTACTTGGTGTTCCTTTAAAATGAGAAATCTCCTTTGATACAGTCATTGAACGGGACAAACATAATTTTATAATTTTGAAGACATTTTACTTTTTGGTTGAATTCACATTCGTGGACAGTACACAATGACTGACTTCTAGACTTAATTCCCTGACAAGATATTTTTTACATATATTACACATATAGGGGAACACTAGACTGTTCTCTTTTTACCTGGCAATTTTTTTTCACCTGAATGTTTTTGTTGATCAACATATTTTTCAACTTCCATGCAATAAGACTTGAAATGGACTTTAACAGTCTAAGCGCACATATTAATAGCTATGGATTTGATGAATTTACTTTATGACTTTTTAGAGATAATGTAAATGTTTTCTCTGTGAACAGGTGCAGCTTTGAAAGTAGTTGAATGAACGTATGCTATGTAGTCATAGATGTAATGGTTACATTAGTGTTACGTATGAAACATGGTAGTTGTTAATAAAGAAGTTCTTCCAGCTGGTGTCCCTATGCCCAAGAAGGTGAAGATTATCAAATGTTAATGAAACAGGGATACAAGGAAACCGAGCACAGGTAAACAGAGGATCAAACCAAACGCACTGCAGGAACAATAACTGTAGAGTTTTTCATCACCCATGGTTGCACATTTTATGTTTGAAGGGGCATGCATGGGCCCAGAGGGGGTACATGACTTGCGGATGGACGGGGGTCTGCCGCCCGGTTTTCAGAAAGCTACCCTCTTATGATTACGGACAGTTGCCGTCATACCTAATCTTATGATGAATTTTGGTGGAAAACTACCTATTTTTGACAATTTTTTGCCAATTTCTGGAAAAGGCCGGAAAACACACCTATGTTTAAGGAAAATATGCCGAAAAAGGGACCCATGTTTAGAGAATTTTTGACTCTAAAACCCACCCTTTTGGCGGCACATACCCGTACCCTCAACAGGTTATCTTACCCCCCCCCCCACCGGTGCATAGGACCTGGAAATTTAAGGATAGTATGGTGTTTGCTTTCGACTGCGAGCAGCGAAATATTCTTTTCAGTGTCCCTTATTTACCTCAGCTGAAAAAATTTCTATCAGGTGCAGTTAACCCGTTTTTTGAGATATCTAATTTTGTGTCGCATTGGTAAAGATTGTAAGTCCTTCAATATATATCTTGGTTCCTATGAATATTTTAAGCTCTCGAAGGATTTCTCTAACCTCATACAGTTACTATTTTGAACGAACCACTTATGAAAAACTGCAGCAGCCTTTGTTAGAAAATTAAGAAACACTACCAGAAATGATCGAAATTGCACAGTATTTTTTAACTTGAAATGCATCAGGAAGCACTTTAAATACACGAAAGAATATTTTGTTGTTTATGTATATCAACTATCAACTCTTGTAATCCTGGACTGAAACATCATATTAAGAGTTGAGTATTACGCATAATATAAAAGATTCATTTTAAAGAAACTTTATCATCCAGAATCCTTTGAGGGCGTGGTACGATTTCAGGCTGCTCAAAAATCAATTTTAGCTTTGGCACAAGATTTACATTACAGCAGTTGAAGTGACAGATAAGTTTTACACTCTTTAGCTGAGTTTTCTTTCAGTTAAATTCCCCCTGGGTAGATCATCCAAATAGAACACATTCAATTTTCAGGCAGACTGAAATTTTAGCATGCCCTCAAAGAACCTTGGGCGATAAAAGCTCTGTAAGGAGCGAAATAAATTTAAGGTTCTCATGTATAGTACACACAGTGTAACATTTGTTCACATTGATGTTGACATCATATTTAGTGCTCTAACTAACTTTGTGAAGTTGGATATGGACGAATAAAAGTACTTTAGACAACATGTCGCAACATTTTGCAAGCTGATAGACATCGTGGGTTGCAGTTCAGTTTAAAGTTTGTATTGATATTAGCTCAATGGTGGGACTAAATGGTAATGAAAGAAAGAGAAAGCGAATATTGCTTTATTGTTTTCGGTTTTTCTTTATTCAGGGTAGGCTTGCCCCAAGTCTGTTTCTTCCGTCCGTCTTACTGTTCCAAAAAAGGCAACGGTCCGACCGACTGAGGAAATAGACTTCGGACAAGTCTAGATTCAAGAAGACATCTTATGCTCAGACTCAATGATTACATTTTCATTGTCTCAAATATTTCATAATCTGTGTCCATAAAAATAGATACAACAGAATACAATATAACTTCAAGATTAAAAACGTAAAAGGAAAACACCCCTAATTACAATGGCAGGGATAGCATTAAAGGGGCAAGCTGACCCTTATTTATATAATGGTCCCCTTACAAGTGCTGGTGTAAAAGAAAAGATGATAAAAAAGAAAAAAAGGAAAGTACTGTAGTTATTATCAGTACAAAAACACGGTTTATACGACAAAAACGTGGTTGGGAGGGATGAAGAAGGGTCTTAGTAGATGTATGTCATCTTCCCCTTTTTGTATCTTTTGGAAAAATTTTCTTTGATCTTAACTGCTCTTGATCCTGGGTGACAGTAAAAACAGTTTTGAGACAAGTCACTCTCATATTCGACTTTGCACTCTCCGTCCCCCTCCCCCCAACAAGTTTGAATGTTTCGAAAATTAAGCTCTTCATGCACAAATTGATACTGCAAGGATTCGAGCAAAGATTCACGAAAGAGTAAAATGGGCCTAATTTTTACGTTTGTTGTCATGTTGAAGCAATGTGATTGGTCTGTTTTGCAGGGGTGTGTTGAGCTTGTCGGGTAAAAGTACATTGAAATTCTTTGTCGGGTGATTCGTACATTGCGTACACAACCCGAAGTTGCTCAGTTGCACTCTGTCTTGTGACTCCATTTCTTTCACAAAACCACTGCAAAACCATCAAATGAAATGTGAGCTTGTCATGTTTTTGTGCACACTTTATTCACCCGGAAGGGGAAGGAAACCTGTAGAATGTCATTCATTCAAAGAATTATCATGGAACTCATTAACTAGAAGAGAACAAAGGTTACTATAGTGATAAAGTCAGCTGATTGAAGGATGATTTGAGGTTGTGAAGATAAATGAAAGCCGGCTTGGCCTAACTCTCAGTTGCACAGAAAGCTGGTTGAACGATCAGCAACAAAATGGCGAGTAAAGTAGACAACAAGTTTGATCTTGATCTTGCAAATTGGATGAAGAACTTGCCAACAAAACTACACACAGTTGCACTGAACCAATTGTCCTTGCCAGGATCGCACGACTCAGGAGCGTTCTTCCTTGACAAGAACTCCCCTGTTGCACCAGATGAAGGAAAAACCATCAAAAATCTTGTACATGTGTTTGGTCACTGTGCCAAGAATATTATCTACAATTGGAGCATCACACAAAACCAATGTTTTGCAAAACAGATGGAACAGGGAATCAGGTACTTTGACATGCGGGTTGCATACGAATCGACAACCAAAGAGTACACATTTTTGCATGGTTTGTTTGGGCAATCATATCAACTCATCTTCAAAGATATCAATGAATTTTTGAATAAACATCCCAAAGAAGTTGTCATTTTAGATTTCAATCACTTATATATCGAAGGAACACAGCATGCCGAGTTTCTGAACATTGTCAAGGAGCATTTAGGTGAGAAAATGTATGGCCCTGGAAAATTGGGAACAAAGTCGTCCCTCTCTGATATCTGGGCGACAAATAAGCAAGTGATAGCTCTGTATGCAGATAAAGGAAGCGTAAAATCGGATCCTAAACTCTGGTCTCAAAGTCAGATATACTCTCCATGGTTTGATACTGCCAAAGCAACTGACCTGATTAGTCAACTGGACAAACGATTCACTGATCTAAAGCATGATTGCTACAATGTTTTTCAAGCGATATTGACCCCCCATACATCGACTATTGTATGGCACATTGCTGGCAGTTTGAAGACAACTTTAGCTCTTGATTGTGACAAGCATGTCAATACTTGGTTGGAGAAAATTTTCGCTGAGAAAAAGAAGGGGGTTAATATTGTCATGTGTGATTTTGCTTGTGCAAGTGATTTTGCCTCAAAAGTAATTGCATTGAATCATCTCAATGAAAAAAGTGAAAAGGATTTTTCAAGTCAACTTGATGAAGATAATATGTATTTTGATATTAGTTTAGAATGAAGTGGTAAATGAAGATTCTATCTAGTAGTATCAAATAAGTGTTACTACCCCCTAGAATATGCTTTATATGACTAGATTATGAAAAAATGATCCAATAAAAGCATCCCCAAAATTTACATTTACTCAAAAATTTTTGCTTGGTTTTAACCAAGCCCACTTTACTGGTTCACAATTCAACACTGAAGCTCTTTGATATCTTTCATTGGCATTGCTGCATTAAAAAGATACAAAGTTCTGCTCTTTTCAAAATGATTGATACCAAAATTTTCCTGCAATTTTCATTTCAAGCATGCTCAGTTGTTTTGAAAAGGATTCATATGCTCTTGTAGATTAACCCATAGAACCCTGAGAGAAAGGATGAAGTAAAAGTTTCTTCTATATCCTTACAAAGAAATAAATGTTGATACACTAGATTCTCTTCCAGTTAAAATTCAGGCTCCTTCACAGCATTAATTGTATTTTCTGGTAAAAGCATTTAGTCTATGTTTCTAGATAATGAGGGTGGTAAAGGGTACTTCATGAAACATGATTTGCAATATTTTTGGCCATATTTTTCTCATGAATTGTGAAAAGCCAGCAGTCATTTCTTGAAACGTGAATATGCTTTATTCTTTAAAGAGCAACCTGAAATTTAGCATCTCATAAAATCCATGATTCATGATCACTCCCTTTGATAATCATGCAATGTCATTAAACCTTTATTTTTACTTTAGTCAGCAGTTAAATTATATATCGTCTTTAGTTTATAGAGATCATCCACATTATTTCCCAGAGTTAATTATTTTGTTAATCATACATAATATGATGATTTGTCTACCATCTTAGGTATTTAGCCATATCATTAGCAGTATAATGGAGAAGTTATTAAGTGCCATTTTTGTATTTTTAGTAGGCATAATGATGAAAATAGCTTATTCCTTATAATTATGGGGATTCTAATAAAGGATATTGAATTCTTCTTCTGCTGTATATATAAATGATGTAATTATTTTTTATTTTAGAATTAGTTTCAATCTTTCAATACAATCAAAGATAATTTCATATACTGTATAAAGTTTACAAGTCATGCTTTTGATCACACGTATTTTTCGTGAGAAACTGCTTATAGGGTTTTGACTCTCAGACTGCAAAAATCTGATCATTGCCGACTCAAATTCTTTGTTTCTCATAAAAATATACGTGCGTTGTAATTAACATGATTTGTTTATTTTGAATTGACTTAGCTTGGCTTATTTTTGCATAGCTCGTGTATTTCGACTCTTTAGACGTTTGCTGGTCAAATTTTTTAATAATCGTTAGAATGAATTTTCGTTGAAGAATACCTAGTTGAGATTTGTGAAAGAGTTAAGACATATAGCTGAAGAGTTTAGAGATTTATGAGCCACTTCCTATCCTTCAAGTCCCCAGTTTCGATTCTTTGCATTCAAAAAAACTTGTTAGGGTACTGACTATACAATCGAGTCTACAGACTTCCTTCTCTCACCCCATCCTGCTTCACATGTCATTCAAACTCCACGTCCACAGGTTGTTCGAAATAATGGAACCCTTCTTTAGGTTTACAACCAACTTGCCCTGACAAAGCTCCAATCAAAGTAACTCGAGTGACTCTGCTCTGTTCCAACAGATCCTTCGATCTTCGATAAAGAAAAATGAATTGCTAATGTCTCACCTCCCTTCTTCCAACACCAGGACATGCAATGAATTTTGTTCCCATATGAAATTTCTTTTCACCGAGTCAATTCATTTCAGTTCAATCTTTGCCATTGTTTCCTGGGAGGACTACTTGATTTTCAATTGTTCGGGGGTGTGCACTCCAAGAAACGATTTTCCAGCCGGCTTTAGAATTTTTCACCTTGAAATGATAACCGGTTTTAGAAAAAAGTGGCAAAAAGTATACTGCAAAACTTAAAAATTTCACAGGAAAGCAAAGAGATAACATTTGTGACAACCGGCTTCAGAACATTGCCTTCTTTTGATACCCGGAGTTAGAAAGAGGCAGAGAAGATACCCGGGAAGGAGTGCACATCCAAAATCCCATCAGCAAAATATACTAAGTACCCCGGCCGTGGTGGGTTTAAAGCTCACAGATGGTCGGTCATTGTATTTTTGGGTGTTTCTGAGACGTTTTCTTCCATTGAACTGAACGAACATAACCGTATGGCGCCTAAATATTGGTGTCCCTACATACCAGTTACTGGTGTCCAGTGTTATTATCTACGATTCAAATATGAATGAGAGTGCACAACAAGGTACCTGCATCCCGCCATCCGGCATCCAGTTTCTGGAATATCCCGTATCCCGCCGCTGTATCCGCTCCCCTTGCCTTCCCGTATCTTGCTGGCTAGGAATCGTATATCCTTTATCCTGCATGTCGAAAAGGCCGACCCCACTATCCCGCTAAACCTTTCGTGCACCCTCATGAATTGATATGACTGCTTTCTTTCCTATTCTGTGGTTAGAAATTACGGTTTAGGTACGGTGTTACTGTTAGAAGAATGGCTTTTCAAATCGTTTGCAACAATATTTGTTTTTCTTTTGATTTCTAGATTTTGGGAATGTAACTGGGTTAGCAAAGGAATCAAAGTTTTAAGAGAAGAACATTGCATATAATTGTTCGATGCATCTTTCGTTTGTTTTAATGGCTTGAATGAACTGAAGGTACTGGGAGTTTATGCCACGCAGTATCCTTTTGCAATGCGAAATGATTTCGAGTACGAAGTTAGAAGTGATTGAGGAACCTCTGCATTGGAGAGTACTATAATAAGGCGATATAGCTTGTGTGGTTTACGATTCAGTAAAGTGAGTAAAGTGATGACGTCCCAACCATGAAACCATAGATGTAGGAACCGGGGGGCACTGGGGGCACGTGCCCCAAAGATTTTGCAAGAAACAAAGAAGTGCCCTTTTATTTTCAGAAATTGCCCCCATTTTCTTAAGAAAAAAGTGCCCTCGAAGTGCCGTGCCCCTCCAAGTTTGAGTTACTTCCTACGTCCCTGCATGAAACTCCATGTTTAGAACTAAGAAAACGAGACAATCGAGACACCAAAGCAATCAGATAAGAAAGCAATCGAGGCTGCCATATCCTTTCCTAAAATGAACCAATCAAGATGTCTAAGTTAAAATGTCTATGTCTATGTTTATATTGGTCCAACTATCGCCCAATATCCGTTCTTCCATTCATATCTAGACTATTCGAGAAATTGATTTTTAATCAGTTTTATGAATACCTGGACGCAAATAAATCACTATACGAGCATCAGTCTGGTTTTAGACTCTTACACTCGGTCGCTACTGCCCTAATGGCTAGCACCAATGATTGGTACCTGAATATAGATAACGGAAAATACACTGGCCTAATTTTTATTGACTTGAAGAAGGCCTTCGACACGGTCGATCATGAAATCCTGTTAGAAAAACTTAAAATGTATGGAGTGACTGGCCTGGAACATGACTGGTTTACATCGTACTTGGATAATCGTAAACAATTTTGCAGGATAAATGGCTCTTCTTCTGATGTGAAGGGAATAAATTGTGGAGTTCCTCAAGGCTCTTGTCTTGGTCCACTGTTGTTCCTGATCTACATCAATGACCTGCCCTTTTCCCTGCAAAAGTCTCATGTCAGCATGTATGCTGACGATACGACCATTTCGCTCTCTTCAAAAAGCATTGGTGACCTGCAAAATGACTTAAATTTAGATCTTCTGAAGCTACAAGATTGGCTGCATGCAAACAAACTTTCTTTGAACGTTGTGAAAACGCAGTCGCTTATCATAGGTTCTGGACCAAACATCCGTAAGATAGAAAGCCAGCCTGATGCTCAACCATCTTTTTCAATAGGTGATCAGGAAATTGAAATGATTGCCAATGCAAAATACTTAGGTGTTCAAGTAGATAGTCAACTAAACTGGGACAAACATGTCGATACTATCAAGACCAAGGCTAATCGAGCCCTTGGACTTATTAAGTATTCTAAGAAATATCTTCCATCTGATGTGCTCAACAAAATGTACAGAGGGATTGTCGAGCCCCATTTGAGTTACTGTAGCTCTGTTTGGGGCTGCTGTAGTAATTCAAAAATTAACGTCCTGCAGAAAATTCAAAACAGGGCTGCAAGAATTGTAACAAATAGCCCATACGATGCCTCTGCTGCTCCACTAATTCAGAACCTTGGCTGGCCGACTATCAACAATCTTATAAGAAAAGAGACCGCCACGCTAACATATAAATCTTTGAATTCACTTGCCCCAGTCTACATGAGAAAACTATTTACAAAATATTCAGATGATAGAGAACGGTCTTTGCGCTCAACAGAAACTGATCTAAGGTTACCGTTACTAAAGACTGTCAATGGCCAAAAGGCTTTTTCATATCGCGGTGCAAAACTTTGGAACAGTTTGGAAAAAGAAGCAAAATTGGCACCCTCCCTGAAAACTTTCAAGGAACGACTATGAGGGCGGTGTAACTTTATTTTCTACTTCATTTTTATTATGTTTTATTGTAAATTAGGTATTATAGCATTGTATATTGTAAATTAGGCATATAAATTTCTTTTGTTCTTAGTTTAGCCTATTTTCCTTTATTTTATGTTATTTTTTAACAGGTCAGTTTGAAAAACATGTATAAATATATGAAACTTATACCTGTATAAATATTTTAAAATGAAATGAAATGAAAGTTTTTACCAGGTACTAAATGGAAAGGATGCATGGTTCCAAAGGTTCCGATCCAATTCCGTGAATTCTCTACATGCAAGTTCGTGTGATCGCATGAGATTTCATAAAGAGCCTGGTAAAGAGAGGCTGTATTGACTACGAGGTTTGAGCCAATCATTCGCGTCGTCAGTAAATTTGCATACAAAGTGGAGCAAAGAGCCCGCTGTGAAAGTCTTCGAAAAAATTTATTTTTCTCACATCAAGAACCAATATGACAATGAAATAAACAAGACTCGCCATCCTCAATCCTGTGTCTGCGAAGATGAAGGCTTTATGCAAGGCTGGGCACAAGAATTGCTGTGGAAATGACGACCAAACTTCGAATTGTGACTATCCTTTCATCCCAGGCAAAGACCTGAAAACCCAGAAGGCTGAAGGCCATGTGAAGTCTGTTTTTGCTGGACCGAGTTTTAATGTCGATATTGAATTCAAAGAACTCAGTTTTGCAGTGAAAGTTAAAGGACGTGGTGAGATTTAGAACTAACGAAATAGTGTTTAAACATAGTATATATGTGCCGTGGATCAATCTACAAAAGCGCTCAAAAATTTGGCAGGAACACGTTGCAAGCGTTTGGGCTGCTTGAGCAAAAGCTAGCTTTTTGCGCAAAAGATTTCAGACGAGACGGGAAATTGTTGTTTCACTCTGCGGCGATATTGCATCTATTTTGAATCCTTTCAGACTGAAAAGATCAAAATTGGAATCGGCACTGAACAGAATTTAAAATTTTTTTTCAATGGTTATTGTTTGTTTCAAAGTTCCATTTTCGCAATCCGGATGACGTCATCAGAGTTGACAGCAAAGGAACTGACAACGGGACCCAATACAATGGTGCAATAAAGGAGCACTTTTGTGAAAAACAGGGTACTGCTTACTGTCTTGTCTGGATCAATCAATATTTTGCAGATTTTCTTCAAAATGTTTGATTCAACAGTTTTAGAGCTGTTACCACTGTTGTGCTCCAAATTCCTCAGATTTCTGCAAAATGTCTAAAAAATTCACTCATTCAAGACTCTTTTGTAGAATATGGGCGACAATCCATTGCCTTTGTAGTGATTGTGCAAAAGATGATTGAAGCCAAGCTACAGATGCAATCAATTGAAAACGATTCTGCATTGCAGACTTTTGGTGGCCCTCCTGAGTTTGCTAAGATTGTAGCAAAGGAAGCCACTCAAACTAGACATGCTGCTAGTTTTGAACTGGAAACCAAGCAACAAAAGTTTTAAAAGCAAAATATTCAAGAGCCTGAATGCCTATTGTTTGGTTTACTTTACATTAAATTGATTCATGCATTGTGTTTGTTTGTTGTTTTGAGAACAATAGCAGGCCCATGGGAGCAAAATTCATATTTGAGAGGTTGAAACAATGTGTTAGTGAAGGGAGGAGAAATGGGGATCTGGGGGCTTGCTCGTGGAAAATGTTTCATGACCATGCCCTTCAGATCATTGGAAAGCACCCCATTTTTTTGGAAGTCTGCCATTAAAAGAAGCAAAGGATCACAGCTAATGGGAGTCTTTCTAGGAAATTCTGAAATTTTTGAGTTGCATGACATTAAAAGATGTTGCATTTTTTATAGATTCTGGTAGCTTCTCGAATATATAAGAGTTTGAATCTTTCATTCCCAAGACCTTGGCATTCACAACATTTTTCTCACACCAAAGCAAGAACATCAGAAGATTATTGGGGAGCTGAAGCCCCCCCCCAACCCCTTGCTTCCTTCAGGCCTGAAAAGTCAGTCATGCATGACAGAAAATAGCTTAGGGCCCAGAAAGAAATAGCATTTACCAGTTCAAACCATAGACTATATTGAAATAAACAGTCAGCACAAATTCCCTCCCTGTGCAGAACAACCTTCACAGCCTAGCTTGGGCAATGGATTTGTTTCTTTCAACTCTGCCTGGACATGCCATTGACTTACCAAACAGTTTAGCGGGAAACACAAACATGAGTGACATTGATTCATTTAATGAGATAGATTTTGTTGAATCTGTACCAATAAGCCATTGCTTCATGTTTTGTCACCACCCACACTCAAGTTCTCAGTTTCTTGTGTTGGTCCTGAACGAAATGGTGTGAGACCATCACTTAAGTTAAGAATGTGTTGTGCAAGCTCATTTCTGACCTTGTTGTGATAAAAGCCATGTGTGTGACATTAATTGAAAGAAAAATCTTGAATGTTTGGTGTGGATCTTTAACCTTCCAATCAACAATAGTCAAGATTTTTTAACCTACTTTCTGAACTTTATATCCTCCACAGTTTGTTAAAAGGTGCCATCAGTTGCTCATACTTTATTTTTTTAGTTGAGAAGCTCGCTAAACCTAAACGTTTCTTGGTTCTTGTTACAGGAAACTGGTTCTTCACCCCAGAGGATAAACTAGGCAAGGAAAATTTTTTGCGTCATTTTGATCTTCATACTCTTGTCACAGTTTGAAGTTGAAATCTGCAAAGTTTTCTGGAGGAACCAGTTTACTATTCCTCAGAACTCCGTAGCATTGCCAGGGGTGGACATATTGATCAAATTATTCTTATTTCATTGATCCTACTCAGGCAAACTTTAGAGAAATGACTTGGTATAGTTTTTGTCCAGCCCACTTAACCCTGAAGAATAGTTGGGTCAGCCCCCCAACTTTTCATGGCTGGGGCTACTACTGAGAATACATCAGACAAGATAGAATTTCTTTTTAAAGCTGGAAATGCACTAAATCAGTTGTGACTCTAGTAGTAGTCCTGGTTTTGTGGCTCTTTATAAAGGCTCTGAATGATTACCTGTGAATTCCTGAAAAGCCACTGGAAGTAACCATAGATCCTTCCTGTCATTCATCATAGTGACCTTTGAATTTAGATCCTTTCATGATTTTTCCTGCCAAATGCTATATTTCTTATTTTCCTGTTTCTTGCTACAATATCAAAACAAAAATTGATGTAAAATTTAAGCCTAAGAAAACCAACATATTATCTTTTTTTGATAAATCCTTGAATCTTTATCTAAATCGTTAAAAGCTAAACAACAGTGTTTTCCCAACATTTGGAATTAAGGTTAAAGGTCCATTGTTTAGAATTAGCCATACATATCTTAACGGTTTTTGGTCCTTCAACATACATCTCCTAAAATAGTTTCTTTAAAGTCTAGAGATATCAAATTATAAAGATGAAACTGAAAACCTTATTATTAAAAGTATAGCTGTTCATGGAAAGTACAGTCAAGGCGTTGATAAGCAGGAATGCTACCCGTAAACTGGCCTGCTCAAACAAATAAAGAAAACATAAACAATTTTACTAAAGAGAATTAGAGTAAACAAACATACAGTGATAAAAGACTGTTATTTTTATTCTCACTGTCACTGTGCCTGTAGCTTTGCCATGAAGATTGAGGATATATAGTGTTTTAATGGCATGATTCTCTTACTGTGCACCTATTTTGCTGCTCTTTACATAACTGCTCATTCAATAGCTAATTTTTCTATCTTGCATCCTGCACATTATTTTTAGTTTTTTATTTCAAACTGTCTATCTTTATTTCTCAGTCTCATGTCTGAATCACTGAGCCAACAGATGATCTCTTTCTTCAGATGTTTCTTGCACTTGTCATGCACATTTACTGATGTCACTAATCTTTTCTTTTCCATACTATCTTGTTTCAAGTTACCTGGAATACCAAAAGAAGGTTATTTCTTGTTACTTGCAGCAATGCCTGTCAGGTATTGTTAGATCCTTCACATTATTCTATTATCCCCATCTTATGATGTCAAGATTGTGTAACTCCTAAAATATGTAGGAGGTGTCTGGATAATCCCAGTACTGAATATGGTAGTGCACAGTGTTTTAGGTTTGAGTCAAGGTGACTGTGCAGTCTTTACCACCAAGTGGTGGGATTAGAGAAGACCTAAATGAGATAGTATAGGCCTCTTGCAGGCCCTTTGAACAGACAAAATGCATCAAAAGCACTCCTGATCATAGAAATGCCACACCACTACGTTCTGACTGAGATCACTGTGTTTAATGTTTTTGTTGACATGCACCTTTACAAATGAGAGACTAACGTATTCACAGTACATACAGACAAAGAAGCCCTGAAAGATCCCATATCATGCATGTGTAAATTTTTCATAATAGCAATTTAGTCAGAGTAAATGCATGTCTGTGTAAATGGGTTGAAAGGTGATTTCTTAAAATCATAACCAGAATCATTTCCAAATAATTTTGCATCAGTGAACCTCAAATTCATTAATTCATACAACTATTGTTCATTTTATAAACTTTGTTGTCTCTGGCAGTTAGAAATTTGAAATTGATTTATTTGACAGGGCATTATGCAATGTTAGAATTGCACAAATGTCAAGTCTGATAAGAGGTAAGGAAAAATATTTGTAAAAAACTAAAACTGATATCTTCAGTTAATTTGCACCACAGTTGATTTGCTAAGAAGAAGTCAAAGATTGTCTTAATTTTAAAGTGAGATAAATGTCATAACTGAAAACTTTCATTGATTTCTCAAAATTAAATGAAAACAGAAAATAGAAATGGTAATAACACCTAACTTTGTAAAGAATTTTAATATGGCCTTTAGTAAACAAAGGACTTGATAAAGGACTTGATAAAGACTTGTGAATAGTAACACAACTTTATTTGGTTATTTTCTGAATATAAATTCAGCTTTTTTAATCTTGAATTTAATTTCAGAATCAAAAGTGATCCTGAATAATGTCAGTGGTTATTTCCCAAGTGGTGAACTTACGGCTGTTATTGGGCCTTCAGGTAAGAGTTTTTTCATGCATAGAACATCTTCTTTGTGTGAGACATTTTTCTTCCATAGCATCAGCAATTTACTCAGAGTTCTTTAAAGTGAATAGCATGAAATCTTTTACAACAAGAATTCTTAAGAAACTATATACAGAGAGATCTTAGGCATTAAAACTATGCTAAAGGCAAACTGTCATGGCACTGACTTGGTAAATAAGACAACCAGAAAGAATTGGCTTAGGCAAGCTTCAGTTAAATCAGTTATCAGAGAAATTAATATCATGATAATGATATGACTCCTTTTATTTGGGAAAGAATGCTAGCAGTGGCGGCGCCAGAACTGAAAAAATCTGAAAGAGGTTGGGGGGATTTGGACACAACTGTTCAATCTAAAGGTATACCCAACTAATTTTATGCCATTTCTCTTTGACAATTTTGCCATCTTGCCACTTTTCGTTGACAATTTTTGCCAACTTGCGGGATTTGGGGGGGCCCCATGGCACTGCAACTTAATGCTACACTCCAACACACAAAGGGTTGATTAATTTAAACCTACTACATTATTTGTTATTGATCTTATGTGACAGACAATCTAGCCAATCACAGAGGTGCCAGTGTGCCTTTAATATGCACAAGGCCTGAAATATACACCCTAGTGTGTAATGTCACTACTGTTGATGTCTGCTCTAATTGTACTGTAAGCTCAAGGCCTTGAATGATAAGAAGTTTCTAGAGTTCCCTAATCAGCGATATCAATTCATGCTTGCAAGTAAAAAATATAGTAAAATTCATGTTCTCACGCATGACAAGAGGCCCATAACACTTTGTGCACAAATAACAGGGCAGGGGTACTTTTCCAAGGGTTCACGGTTTAATAGTTATTCACCACTGTGTTGAAACATATGATTAAAAAACTCCTTCAAAACCACCAAACATAACATCAATCTAAAATATTTGATGAGTTTGAAAGGCATTGAGTGCACATAAATATTTGAGCATTAAGGCTATCCAGAATTTTTGCTGACAAGCTGCTGATGGTCCTTTGTTATCACACATAGTTCTTCAGTTCCTTGACAGCAATAAGCAGACTGTTTATAGAGACTCAGTGTGGTTAATAATCTGTGGGTATGCTTAGCTGTTCTTAGCAAATAATTTCCAGTATTTGCATTTTCTGTGGTATTTTGCCTTATCTGTAAAACTGGACAATACATCGTTCCCACATTTGAAAGATTAGATAAAGGGTTGTATGCCATGTTGTTATATCATCACAGTATGACAAGGTGGTCATACTATCAGGCTATTCAAATTTAACACAACACAATATTCTTTTATTTAATCATACTGAATTATTGATCCAAGATGAATTTTGCTTGATGATGTTGGCAGTAAACAATGACTTGTTTTATTCTAGCTATCTGAAGCTAATTCAGGCCCACTATGCATGCACCATCCAGGAACGGGACCCCTAGTTTAACGTCCCTTTCAAGGGACGTAACTTCTATGGAGGCGCAATTTATGTTGTGAATTTCAAAATTTATTGTTTCAAATTGATTAGAATTAATTAACCGGTGGTGTTGCATTTGTCATGTAAGTGCGAAATGAAAAAAAACAGGATTCTATTGGAAGGTGGAATCTCACCTCTCAGCTCCGGGTCTGGCAAGTGAGGTGTTTTTCCGCATATAAACAGGCCCTTAGTAGGCCTTAGTTAGCCTTAATAAACTTTAGTTTTTCTGTTTTGAATATCTGGTACATACTTTTTGATCCATGGCCCACCATGCGCGTAAACTTTTTTTGACTCACCCGGCAGATTCACAGTGCATTTGTTCAATTGATAAAAACAATTCAACTAAGGTAAAACTTTTCTGCTGGTTCAAAAACGACAGTGTGGATTCATAGGTGCCGCTTAGGCCATATTTTATTTCCAGACAGCCTGAAATTTCAGCTTGCCTGCCAAGGACTCTGGGCTAAAAAGGCGATTTAAGGAACAACCAGTGAAAAGGCCGACCTCCGTTGCAGTAGTTTTTGGTCTGTGACCTGTCCGTGATTAAATCGTGCTAAGCAACCAAGGTAATCCTTGGCTTTGTTGGAAGTCTTAGAGAATATAGTGTGATGCTCCCCAAGGCTCGGATCTAGGCCCAATACTTTCCATCCAATCATTTTCGAGCCCTTCTGCAGATTTAGATTACTCAGAGCTTGTTGTATAAAATCAGTCTGTAACGCATTAGAAGCACAAATTTTTGGCAAAGACAATGCAGAGATAGCGTTTATTTTAGTCAATTTTCTTGTGCGTGACCTGTGGTATTCAACTTGGAAATTCAAGCCGGCAGAAGGACTCGTTTTGTCGATTTTCTTCCTTCTGGTAGCAATTCAAACGAACAGTTGTGTTTACCTAACTTTCTTGGTTTGTATTCATGGAAATAAATGAACCTTTCATATCGATAAAAAGACCAGAAGCTGGAATAGTACGACAACCTGTTGCCTTTTATTGTTGTTTGGATATTGTTATTGTCTTTCGAGCGTATTTATTGTTTACAAGACAGGTATTTGATTGTCACGAAGACCTTTAATCAGACCCCACTTATAGGGTGGCCATGAACTTGTAACTTGCGTGGTCGCTAAACAATGCGCACCCTTTGGTCAGCGGTTTCTGATGTTTTGGAGCATTGTACGATGTTGCCTGCTAAAATTTCATGTTTCCAGTTTGATCTACCGTTTAGATGATTACACAAAGCTCTTTGGCTACATCTTGATATAGCAATTACCGTCATATTCGCTCATGTAGGAAAAGATTCCGCAGCTTGTGGCACATAGCGAATTTTCAAATCGCAGCAATGAAGATCGAAGCTTCTTCATTGATCATTCAAACCTGTCGAATCGAATTCAAATTCCTGTTTCTAAATTTGCCAAAAAGTGCTTTGTCACAATGAGACCCCTAGTTTTTTAATGTCCATCAGTAAGCGAGCTTCTCGTAGTGAGAGGCATAGTCGGCAAAATATTTGCAGTTCAAAGCGATATGAAACCTTGTTTGTGTAATGGTCACAAGGAAGTTATTTGTTTGAGGTTGACCAAGTGGGCTGATTAAGGGAAAAAAATAACAAATGGTTGCTAAAACATGGTCAATATCAAACGCGCCTATACATACTCGAAAGTGCTTTTTCACGGATGGTAGGCCCATAGTCTCTATATTGTATAGAGACTATGGTAGGTCTGAGAAACAAATGTCAAGAATCACAAGGAAATTGAAATTTTTCTTCCACGTTGGAGGAATGCGAGGAAAGATTGGGTAGGGGATGGTACAAAGTAGTAGATTGAATGCTAAAAATGTCTTTGAGTTGATTTTCCTTGTGCGATGATGCCCAACTGCCAAAAGTACGAAGTTCGTCCTTCGGAGCTGAGTCCATTACTTATATTGGTAATAAACTGTGGCTACATTTACCGCAACAAATAAACTATCAAACAGCCTTCCTATCTTCAAAAAACAAAATTGATGTTGGAATGGTGAAAAATGCAGTTTTAGGCTCTGGAAAGTATATTTTCGAAGTTGAGTTTCTAACAGGATAGATTTTTAGCTCTTTTTGTCCTGTAATATATTTCATCAGATTATAAATTGTAGGCCCTAATTTGGTCTAATTTAGCTGCTCATTTTTAGCCTACTTTAAATAGATATTTCATGATAATTGTAATACTAAATGACGAGCAGCAGGTCATGCATCCCCCTACCTCGCTTTTAAAGTACTTTATCACTGAGTGTGCCAAAACCACTGCATGCAGTCTAAGCCAAGCCAGAAAGTGATTCGAGAAATACCAACAAATCTACCATGGGAACAGTATCGACTAGCCTGATTCACAGACCAAACGGGCTAAGTATCAACCGACTCATTGAGATTTAATTTTACTTTTTCACTTTTCAGGTGCAGGCAAGTCTACGTTGCTCAATATCCTTGCTGGCTACAAGTAGGTACCTTGAATATTTTTATGTTATTTCAGCAAATAAAATCTTCATTCTTGCTAGCCTCTGCCCTCTATAGAGCCGTCTTGTGACTTTATATTGCGGTCTTGTTATTTCTCAAATCGGCTCAATAGGTTTCTGTATAAACAATCAGTCAATCTTTTCCCGCCTTGTTGGGCAGCTCTGCCCTGTTCTCATATCTTTGATCACAGATTGAAGTTTAGTTAATGTGAAATAGTTGAGCCGTATTCGATGAACATTTCCTAAATTTCTTATTAAATTTGTATTGTTTGGATATGACAAATACGTTATCTGCTCTGCTATGTTTTGCCAACTTTCTTTGTTTTCCCTTCGTTGATCTTAAAATCCTCTTTTACTTCGTAGCTCACGATTTGCTGAAGGAAAGGTTTTGATAAATGGCGTCAAGAGAGATCTGAGAAATTTCCGGAAGATGTCATGTTATATTATGCAAGATGACATTTTGATGGATAATCTCACTGTCATGGAATCTATGATGGTAGGTAGCCAACATTGGAAAATAATATTTTTTCTCTAAAGAAAATGATTTAGCTTGAAAAAGTAAGAATGTAGTGCTGATCGCACAGTTTTTCACAGTTCAAAGAGAAGAAGCGTCTTAAGATACAATAACCTTGAAACAATGCTCTAAGCTCATATGTTCATTAATATTACATACTGATGCCAAACTTCTTTGATAGCAGGGGCTGTCAAAATATCTTCTGAGAGAAAAGTATAGTGGAAACTATTTTTCTTGCAATCCGCTTATAGTTTTGCCTTTAAAGCTATTTTGAACATCAGTACCACAAAAGGACTACTAAACATTTTTTTATATTTTGCAAAGAACATTACATTCTACTATGCTTTTCGAATTACTTTATAACACTACAGGGACGACACCATAGGGAGCAAAGTACAATGACTGCCCCATGGCCAATATATAAAGACAAGCAAGTTAATCCACCTACACATAACAAACTACAAACGATTAAAGACTAATGGATACTGTACTAGATTCTGTCCTACATTAGGTGTCAGGTCAGGGCTGCAAAATTTTATTAAACTTTTCAGAACAACTACAATTCAAAGTTCATTTCTGTAACAAGTGCTTTGAACTCTGCATGGCTTGCCAGCTAATTCAGGCCTGTTTTATGAAATAGGCTATCAGTCGAACCTTCAAACTTTCACAGACGCATTATTTGATTAAAATCTCTTTTGCAGTGTTTTATGCCGAAGATTTGATGTCATCGTTTCCGTTTTACAGGTATCGGCAAACTTGCACCTGAAGGAGGTCAATTCAAAAGAGCAGAAGACACAAGTGGTAAGATAGTTAATCTATGTTGGAACTGAAGATTAACGATGATGTCTTTTTGCAGGGATCAAAAATTGTTTTTCTTTCCTGATAGCAAGCACCTTCGTTTCTTCTTGCACTCGTCATCTTTCCCAATATACAACCCCATTCTATCCCTTTTCCCTTCTCCTCTTCTTTCCTTTCCATACCTTTTTCCTTTTTTCCCTTCTTGTCACTTGCCTTCTGTTTCTCTTTCCTTTTTTCCATTCTTCCTTCTGGAGAATTTTGAGCGTCTCAACTACCTGCCTGGTAGCAACGCTGCCACGCTATCTCATTTTTGTGAGCTCTGTCCCCTTGTTTTGGATTTATGAGCTCTGTCCCCTTGTTCTTCCCAGCAAATGGCTTTCAAAGGAAAATTTGAGACTTTATAAAGTTGATATTAGGAAATGTTGCCAACAAAACATTATTAACTGCTGAAGAACACCTGTAATTTTTCTAAATTTTGACATCTGTAAAAGATGTCAATTCGTTGAACAGTTCTCATTAGTTAGGCCAAATCTCCTCGCTATTTTGCAATAAGCAGCCTCGTTCGCGTTGAACTTGACTTAAGGACACTATGACCATGACTCTGACATCATGCTTAATGACGTCACCTTGCAGTTGTGACCGATTACAACACGTAATTTTGCAGAGGAAAGGCAAGAATGTTGGACAATTTATGATATATTCATCATTCATAGAAGCATAATTTCATTTTATATCCTTTCATAACAACCCCGGAAATAGCCTTTGATATCAACAGTACCGTAAAAGCTCTATTATACCCCCCTCTCTAATAAGCCCCTCCCTGCTAAGCCAAAATTTTAGATAAACCCCCCTCTCTATTAAGCCCCCCACTTATATCAAATTCCAGAAATTTCTAACGATAATCCCTTTATTAGCAAAAGAAAGTTGTATGTTGATCGGTGTTGACTTCATTTATTTTATCCTTCACATTTGATTCAGAGAATAAGCCCCCTCTTATTAGAAAGCCCCTTTCTTTTAAGTCCCCCTCTTGAGTATCCGAAATTAGATAAGCCCCCCCGGGGGGGCTTAATAGAGCTTTTACAGTATTTTTATGTCTTCCATAGATTAATGATATCTTGGGAGAACTTGGTCTTACCGAAACTGCTGATACCTATTTGCATGAGATTTCTGGCGGGCAAAGGAAAAGACTGGCAATTGCATTGGAACTTGTCAACAATCCACCAGTTATATTCTTAGATGAACCTACGAGGTATGACACTCATTGTATGTTTCTCTTTGAGATATACAAATTTTATGTAGACTTATGCCTTTTTGTCCACTGTTTCCCTGCGTTCTTTGATTTCCTGATATCACTTCAAAAGGGACTCATGACATTTACGCTTAAAGAGTGGGCCTCCTTTTTGAAAATGGCCTAAACATGTGGAAATTCTCAGACACTCAACAAAACCGCTTCAAAATCTGGTTTAAAGAACTTGAACATTGAAAAGCAAACTGTTAGTGCAAAGAATGTTGTTGTCTTGATGTACGAATCGCAAAATTCATGCCTTTCAAGATGTAATCTTCCTCTGTAGCAACGAAATAGATCCATCGAAGATGCGAGAACTCCAGGCTTCGTCATCAACGATTGTTGTATGCAACAACAACAACTGTCTGAATAGTGGCTCCTGCTTGGTTGGAAGCTAAATTCTAGCAATTTGATTGGTGAATACGGAATCACTCTTCACGGGCTTAAAGTGGGCCCACTTTTAAAGCGTAATATTGTGAGTCCCTTTTGACCAAATGATATCAGCAAATCAAAGAATGCAGGGAAACAAGAGACGAAAGAAATAAGTCTAGCAAGACATCAACAAAAAATTTCTTAACAAGCTACTTAGCAGAGGACAGCTAATTCTCATTGCTATGCCAAGAAAGCAATCTCAGGAACATTTCCTTTTTTGTAGCGGATTGGATAGTTTATCAGCTTTCCAATGCATCAGCCTGATGAAGCTTCTCGCTAAAGGTGGAAGGACTGTTGTTTGTACAATTCACCAACCAAGTGCGAAACTATTTGAGCTATTTGACAAGGTAATTTATCTTGAACACTCCATTCGTAAGAACTTAAATTCCAGTCTTCCTTTTGTAGGCATTCTATTTTGATTCATTTCTGTCATTCCTAAAATTTGGAAGCTGCTGTGGCAGTTATTGGTAGGATAGCTTGTAGATTGTCTATTGTCGATTCCACCATAACCTCAACAGTGAACCAAGCTCTGGCAAGGATGGTTGAGAGAATACAGCTTTGCATTAGCATCGTAAATTCTAAAACGATAATACAAAATCCGTCTAATGCTCAAGAAATGTTCAATTTTGATGGTCTAAGGTCTGCAATATGGATTAAACGAAGATCTGTAGTTTTTATGGTTTTATTTAGAATTTAGCAGTTTTATGATTTCACAACTTTAAACTAACATAAACATGAAAAAGTAATTCAATAGTATCTATTCAGAAGACCTGTTCTGAAAAAAATCTGAATGAAACTAATGCCTTTAGAGAGCTAACTCTCATTTTATTTACTTAGATGGATGCTAGAGTAATGTCTCATCTTGTCATTTGATTTCTTTTCTCCCAATTAAGTTGGAATCCTGGAAATTCATTTGCTGTTGCCGGTAGAGAGCATACTAACTAGTACGAATTTTCCTTGCAGCTTTACATCCTGACATCTGGTCAATGCATATACAGTGGATCATTAAGCGAGCTATTACCATATATGGAAACTCAGAATTTGAAATGCCCCAAATATCATAATCCTGCTGATTTTGGTAAGTTCATTTTCTTGCATTGGTAGTTTATCGAGTAGACTAACTATGAATCATGAAAGTGAGGGATATGTCCCGTAAAGGCTGAAGGTTAAAATCGTGGGAGGCAGTTACGCTTTAGTGCTGTAATTCGCAAACTCATAGCCAGGACACGAAAACCCACCTGACCATGTGACTTGGTGGTCGCAGGAAATTCCGCATATGTCACATCCTGCAGGAAATTTTCAAAAATATCTCTAAGTCAAGCAGAAGTACCATATCTATTTGTATTTCATGTAAAATACATTTTCTGTTTTAAAGCCGGCACTAGATCGCTAAATAACTTGATAATTACGGTTGCTTTCAATGCCCAACTCACATTGTTTCTTGTATCGAGTTCTGATTTGTTGTTTTTGGCTTCTGATAGATGGATAGGTGGGGTGTTTAAAAATCATAACTGCAGGATATATCACTAAATCTATGCCAACAAACGTCAGTAGCTCTGCATCTAAGTGTATTAATGGTTATGGTTGGAAGGTAGGAGCGTAGGACAAAAGCCATATTCCCATGCTAAAAAGCAGCATAGTTCCATGTTCTTCTTGCAGGAAATTTAAGTAGGAGTTTTGTCCTGTCGCATGAAGAAGAAAAGTTTTTTCATGCCCTTCTGATAGTTGTGCAAGTAGAAACTTTGCCCTAAGCACCTGTCATTAAAGAACAACAGCAACAACATCTGACAGCAGTTATTTGTTTAATTACAGTGATCGAAGTTGCTTCTGGTGAATACGGTGACGTCACGAAAGGTTTAGTCAAGTCATGGAAAATTCAAGAAAAGAGAAACGAGTTAGCCGAGATGGAGAAAGAAATTCAGTCTTCGAAATCAACAACGTGTGACACAAGTTTTGCTCCACCTCTTGTTGTTACATATATACCAGGGAAATGTACAAGCACAACGTCAAGTACAGAGAGCTTATTGGATGTTGTTAGCCAATCAACACAGGTAAATAGAAATATATACATTTCAGACAAAACTTTGGACAGGGGAGGGTTTTCTTGTTAGGACGATCAGATTTCTAGTCCCTAAGAAGAAATCTACATCCAGCTTCTGGAAGAATTTTGAGCCACGTTACTTGTGCAATATTCTTGAGTGAAATACCCCATAATGATAAATCATGTGCTCGAGATTGATGGGTTCTGCATGCGGATTTCTACTAAGGAAGAAATTAGGAGAAAAGGAGACAAGTAATGTTAGTTACAATGGAAGAAACGAACAAACGAAAGAGCAGACCAAAAATAAGACAAAGTGGAATGGAAAAACATTAAAGATGAAAAAAAAGTGGAGGAAATATCATTAAGGAAGCAAGGAAATATATAGCTTTTTATCCCATTCTCCTTATAAAACCATGTTGATTATACGCTATGCACACTGAAACAGTTGAACCTGCTTTATCTAGACCACGTTAGATTTTAACCAATCAAATTAATCCTAACCTGCTGACAGTGTGAATGACAGTGTGAATGGGGTATAAGTTCTCAACAGCAATAGAGGATTGCGCTAAAGATGGCGGCGAGGAATTTTTACCGAGATGCAATGCGTTCTTTAATTGAATTCCTATAGAATCGTTAAAGATTTGTAATTCAAACGCAGTGCATCTCGGTAAAAATTCCTCGCCGCCATCTTCAGCGCAATCCTTTATTAAGAGAGAGGGATGTATTCTGAATATATGTTCTAAGATACGGAAGGTTCTCTTCTCATCCAGCCACCCCCCCCCCCCCACCCACCACATGCGACCAGCATTGATCAGCTTTTCCCCGAAATTTTTATCTTCGTATTTATTACCTTCGACAAAATGTAACGATTTTGTTCAATTTTCTCATTACTGTGACAGTTCTCGGTGTTGATGCGACGCTCCATGGTATCAATCGTTCGAGATCGCATGTTCACTCATTTACGATTAGTATCTACAATCTCAGTTGCTATTCTTATTGGCCTATTGTATTATCGAATTGGAAACAATGGGGACAAAGTTATAAACAATACTGGATGTCTGTTCTTCTCAATGCTGTTCCTGATGTTTATCGCACTCATGCCTACAGTCCTAACATGTAAGTAATGTTAATCGCCTTATCTTATTAGTCTCCTGTACAATGGCTATTCTTATTGGTCAATTGTGTTATAAACAATACAAAGTCATAGACAATACAGGATATCTTTTTTCTCAATGCTGTTTCATATCTTCATCGCACTCAAGCCTACAGTCCTAACATGTATGTAGAGCTCCGTGTAATAATAATAATAATAATAATAATAATAATAATAATAATAATAATAATAATAATAATAATAATAATAATAATAATAATAATAATAATAATAATAATAATAATAATAATAATACGAATATTTATACAGGAATTGACACTTCAACATGTAATGCTGTTATCAACGTGTGTCCTGATTAAATTAAATGGAAAAAGAAAAAGAAAACAGTAAAAACCTAACCTACTAAAAAATCTCCAAAAACTTACATTGATATTAATTGAGCTACTTACAACGGCGATAAAATATTTTACATGAGAATTTAAAACTGTCAATAACTGAAATGTAGCTATTTATCTTCATATTGTAACCGTATAAGATGATGTCCGAAGGAAAACGACATTATCACCATGAAGAAATTATCACCATAACAAGTACATCAAGGTTTTTCGATACCCTTACCCTAACCAATGCCTGCCCTGGCTTACCCAAACTACCCCTAACTTACCCTTAAACCTTTTTCTGAAACTAACCTAAACCCATACCATCTGACACACAGCAACGCAACATTCGAACTCAGCCTGTACTCTGGCAATCTCTGAAAGCACGGTAGGGAACCAATTAAGGATATGAGCCATGCATGGCAATAATTGATAATTGATGATGCAAAATGACTGTCTGCAAAATCATTCATCGTTCTTTTTCACCTCATAGTTCCCATGGAAAAGCTGGTTTTTATTCGAGAACATTTGAATAACTGGTATAGTTTGAAATCATATTATCTAGCAAAGACAATGGCTGATTTGCCGTTCCAGGTGAGTTACATCTTATGTTTTCTTTTTCGGTAAAAACTTCGCTCTAGTTGCATGTTTTCACATGATATCACAGGGTTTCGGCTCAGAAACAATAGAGGGAGGCATGCAGTAGCTGTGAAGCGGGAAGACCTCAGTTATTTTCACTCTCCCCTTTCGTACATAATATAAAGCGTTTGAACAGTACTGCCCGTTTAGATTTGTTACTATCTTGAAATGGATGCATGAGAAATTGAGTATATGATGTTGCTCAGCATTTGTGGCTGTTCCACATGATAGAGATCAGCTTTAATTTTCAGTTTAGCATGTTATGCCTTGCTATTTTACGTTCAGTTTCGTTCAGTATTCCAAGCATTTTTGTATTTTGTTGGCATAATTGTTTGCGTAAGGCAAATTTCTCATCTCTTTTGCATTACCTCTGTCTTATGAAAACAAGGTAGTAGTGATCATTAATATCTCGTAGATAATTCTGCCTGCTGTTTACTGTACAATCATATACTTCATGACAAATCAGCCCAAAGAACCTGAGAGATATGTTCAGTTCGTGGTCATCACAATTCTTACTTGTCTGGTAGCTCAGTCGATTGGCTTGTTGCTGGGAGCTGTTGCTCCTAGTGTGCCGGTAAGTGCCATTAACAAGTTTTTCTCAATCAATCAATCAATCAATCAATCAATCAATCAATTTACCAAATTTGCGCGAAAAACTATTGACTGTAAATAATTGGACGATGATCAGTTAATTCGTTACTCTTTTATAAGCCAACACGATATTCCGACCATGATAGATATTCGTCTTAGATTCGATGCTACCAAATTAAGCTTTGGCGTGCTAGGTGAGCTGCAAAAATGTTCCCATTTTGAAAATTCACAGGACGATGGGTAATTGATTGATTTGCATGAAGGCAATTCTGTTTGATCACCAAGAGAGACTGCTGTATATTTGTCGTTTTATTGCATTTCTATGAGCACGGGAATTCCAGTTAAATTTAATTTTTCGAAACTTCCATGGCTGCAAAAACGCCTGAAAATGCTGGAGAACTTGATAAAATCATTACAGAAAATTGCACGAAACAATAAGTAAAGAATATTCTTCACGGGTCAGAGATAGCTTGCACATTTATTGCCATGAGATAGAAGTCTTCAGTTGTTGTTGAAAAATCGATTTCTCATGATTCCCGGATAGATGAAATGCCCATATGCATTGCTGTACTTGAGGAGATTCCTTGCCATTTGATCAAGTGCTTAGGCCCTTTTGAGGTATTTCACAACGAAGAAATTTTCGGAAAGTCGAATTTACCTACCCTTGGTTGCTGTGTTAAACTAGACTTACAACCATGAGTCTCTTGTTTCCCTGTGCTTTTTGACTTGATGATGGCGCTTCAGTCAACAGAGACTCGTAATATTACTCTGAAAAACGTGACCCTATTTAGGCCCAAACTTAGCGATTCCTACAGTACCAATCAGATTGCGAGATTTGTGAATTACTATTGTTACGGTGTAAGTGTGATAGAATTTTCGAATCAATAGAAGAATTGAAAAGACTCCCACGGGATTGAGATTCGAAGCCGTGATTCCATCATAATTCCATTGATGATTGAAGAAAATGGGGCCAAGTTTTTCACTGTTTCATTATGAGTCCCTGTTGAGCAAGGTTTACCGCAGGGATACAAGGGAGTCATCGTCATAAGTCCAGTCCAGTCCAGTGTCGTGCTCCTTCGGCAACTCATTTCACAGTTTCACTTGGTATAAACTGACCGTACAAATGTTTTCTTTTTATATTTCAGACTGCTGTCTTTGTCGCTCCAGTCACAGGGATCCCAGTATTACTCTTCAGTGGATTTTTCGTCAACTTTGACACGATACCAAAATACATGCAGTGGCTCACCTATGTCTCCTTCGCAAGGTACAGCTGGGAGGGAACAATCGTGGCCATCTATGGAAACAACCGGGGTTCATTAGATTGCGATAAACCAAGATGCATTTTTAAGAGTAGTGAAGAAGTTTTGGACGCAATGGATGTAAGTGAGGATGCATTGTTTCTGAACAATGCCAAGTTCCATTTCGATTGCATTGTCTTGGGATTCTTTTTCATTAGTTTGAGATTAATCACGTATCTGGTACTACGATATAAAGTCAAAGCAAATTCAAACTGATATTCGTTTTAACTGATGATTAGAGGATAGTTGCTCAAAGTGTGCTCTGCTTCCCCGTCAAATTCCCGACTGCATTGGCGTACCTTAATAGCATAGCATTGCTGTCTATTCTGGTTGTTCGGTTTGTAGTAAATGGATGATTTTTGGATTACCAAGACCTTGAAACCCTGAACAAAACAAGTAAAATCTTCAAACTCCGACCGTACTTGTTTTGAACTATTTTCTTTAAACATTTGTAAGCTTGTTTATACAGCAAAGTTTACTACGCCGAATTTATGGCTGTGAAAATCCGAAACCTAGGGACTGAGAATTAAATACCCGAAATCTAAGCAAAATATTTGGCCAAACCCGCAGCTCGTGAAACGCCTCATAACTCAAAAAATCGATCTTTTTAGACATAAAAGCCGAAACCCAACGGCTAGAAAACTGGCCAAAGCCACAATCTGTGTCAGGCTAAGGACCCGACCGATTGGGTGAATTTTATAATTAATTTTATCTGAATTTCAAACATATTCTTCAATCTATGTATGATCCTTGGAACAACATCGGTCGCCTTCTTTACTTGCGATGATAAATGTTTCATTCAAGTTTCAAGAACTAAAAGACCAAAAAGAGGGAGACTGATTTTGCCTCGTTTGGCAGTCTCAAAACAGCCAAGAAAGTCTCGCTTGGGAGCCAAAGAAAAAAGGGGAAGTGTTGGATTGTGGACCAAGGACCCAGTAATCTCATAATGCTGTTATGAATTACCGCCTTAAAGAAGCTTAATAAAGCGGACCATATCCAAACAATAGTCTTTTGGTGAAATGTAGTTTTGGCCCTGCTGAGGTTCTCGTTATGGGCATTTGCAGCCATTTCTGAGGAATGATATCTGAGGTTGTTTGCATGTCATATCTAATTCACCGAACCATACCCTATACATTAGATTAATTATGCAGTAAAATTATTACAGTAATCCCCGTGTATGAGAACCTACTCGTTTGAGAGCCAGGCTGAATTAGGTTTTTTGCGTCAAAGGTAATTGTATTTATTTCGGAGTAGAAAGGTTCTTAAAGGTTCTTATTTGAAGGCTTCTTTTATGCAAACCCCCACCAAGGGATTGTTGAAAGATTTATCACCAAGAGACTTACATTGATGATTTTCGTCCAAGTTTTGCTCTATTGAATTGTTATTTACTGTTATAGTCTTGTGTATTGTGGGGGTTTTGGTAAATGGAGCGAAAACAAGGACTCATGTAATAAGTCCATAAAAGACTTTGAATCTTTTTATGTGTTTAGACAATGGTATTATCAACTTTATATCTAATTGTAAGTGCAAAAATAGCAAGGGAGGAGGTCTAAATTTTCACTGTCAGTAAAAAATTATCTGTTTATCAAACTGAAACAGGTTCTTAATTAGAAGATGTGAAATTCAGAAAATACATCCTGTAGGTTCTTATTTTTCAGGTTCTTACATGCGGGGATGTGCTGTATCCAAATTCTGATCACCACATCGCTAATGATATCTATCCCTTAATTATTCTGCACGCTGTATTCTGCAATTGAAAGTGTATAATATGTGTGTCTGCAAGATTGGGTTTAATATACAATGAAAAAGATATATACTCATGTTTTTAAATATTTTTATTGATAATGTTTTTAGAAGCTTGTTTCTTGCAACGCCGTTAGGAGTGGTGGTAGATGCAAGCAACCTATCGTTTGGGTAATTTTGATTAAGAATCTTTCTATTTATTTCCAATTAAAGAGGCACAATGGTCGAAAATTTGATTGACCTAGATTTAAGAAATGATTTTGCAACAAGATAACTAATCCATTGTCTTTTTTTATCTATGCGCACATGCTGCAGAAAATTGTTGCTACAAATACATCACTTTTCCTTTACTTTAACTGTTTTCCTTTACATCTAGAAGTCGTACTGAAAACCTACTTATATTTTCGGAATATGAAAGTTCTCTAGTTTATGCATGAGGAATCTTGGTGAGATTTTCAGATGCAAGAAATTTGCGATTGCGTCTCTTTAATCCCAGAATCCCTGCATCGTTTTCTGTCACTCTCACGGCGTTAAAGGAAACAATTCGTAGAATGATCAAGCCCTGATTTGATCTGAAAACTCGACTTCTTTCTTGCTCGGTTTCCCAATGATATAAGACAGCTTGGATTTCTGTTTAAAAAGACACCCAGGGTCCTTTGCGGGCCTGCTACGATTTGAGATATCTGGGCCTCAACGACAGATTCAGAGTGTATTGAGGTTGAAACTTTTCTGTCAGTTCAAGAACTGCAGCTTTGATTCGTGATTTTCGCTCAGGCCAAAGCTCATTTTCATAAAGCTCAAATTTCAGCATGCTTGCAAAGGACCCTAGGTAGCCATGGCTCTTTAAAGTCAAATTTGGTCCAATAAAAACATGGAAATAAAATGCCTTTTTATGAGGCGAAAAGGGAGACTTTTAAACAAGGCAGACTTTTAAACAAGGCAGAGACGGCCTCTTACATTTATGGGGCTAGCGAGCAACATGAAGTCGAGCTTTCAAAGACCTAGTACCATTCTTGAAGTGGTGGCGAAACGAGCGAACATTGTTGCACTCTGCCAATATCGCAAACTTCAAATATTTTAGCTTTTCATTGACAGCCGCTAGCTATTTCATAAAGTTATGCTTGAAGAATTAAGACGAGATAAAACGTTGCGAAGATTTTGAAAAATGAAGGTTGAGGTGAAGGTGAAGTTTCATCATTAGCGCCAAGCGCTGGGATCATGACAGAAGAGAGGAGCTAATGTTGCAACCTCTTGAGATCGCGCCCTGTCCGTCGACCGTTCTGGCTATAAAGTCAGAGGGTTACACCATTGTGCCACAACACCTTCAATATTGTGAAAGAAATTGTGATGATCGAATGAAGCAAACGATCCTTAACAGTGTTTGCTCGTTTTGCCAATGGCTAAGAACGCAAAGAAGTGCATCTTTATCAGATTTTGATGGACCATGTCAAAGGAAGTATTGCGTACAGTTGAACTCTGCGTGCAGTATCCAAATGATCTGTATTTAAAAAATGCAGAATAAATGCTCTGTGTTACGTAGTTAGTCTAGAATCCCTTTTAGTTGTTTTAATTTTAGTGTAAGAAAGGCCTTACTCAGGAAATTACTGTTGTTAATCAAAAAGGCCTGGAAGGAGCTTTTTTCTGGCAAATGGCGTGTCTTCGAATGAAAACGATAGGGTCGAAGCTTGAACTCTGATTCCAGGTTTCACATGATTCTAATGACTCGTGAAGGCCTATCCAGCTCTTTGAGTGTTTCAAAGAATTTGCTTTGTAGACATTTCCCGCTACTCAGAAAGATGTTCTCCTGAGAAAATTTCTGATTTGGGAAAAAATTTCCATGTGTTTCATTCAAGCATAGTTAATATAGGAGAACAGCTTGACACCCTGGCAGCGTCAACAAAGAGATCGCTCTTTTTAGATTTTTAGATTTCTGTGAGCATACATGGTATGAAACAGGAGAAAGGAATGTTAGATTTTGAGACTTTCTCCAATCCAAAGGAAACGATTCGGGCTCAGCAAGAATGTAAAGTAGACTTACTACATTTATCCAAATATCTCCACCACCGTCGTCTACTGCATAGCCTACGAGTAGGCCGGTCCGTGATTCAAAAGAAGAAAACGTGTACGAAGCAAGGAGTGAAAGTTAAATCATCTAAATCCGCTATTCAACCAATGTGTGAAACGCGTCTCAACAAAGGCTGCATAAATTAAGTTCTAGAAATCTGGAACTCACTGTAGTAAGCTTTTGCTTATTGTTTCGTAGACCTTTTCTTCTTTTGAATAACGGGTCTACCCGTTGGCTATTTACAACACAGATAGTAATGCTGCTTTGAAGAGCAATAATTTGGACCATGTAGTGAGTCAGTCTGGCTGTGAACTTATCTTACCTTAGATTTTTATTGACCACGGTATGATATTTACATTCATGTTTATCACTTGTTATTATCGTGTTTAAAATGGTAGTTTTATGCTTGTAGTGGACTTTATTTTTAAATGAGAAAGTGATATGAGAAAAATTGTTTTTTATTGTTAAAATACTGTAGCTCGCGTTTTGTGTCGTAAAATCGGAGAAAACATATTCTTTCAAATTGAATATTTTCGAGTCTAGCTGTAGAATCCATTTTGACCATCATTCATTGTGATTTCGAGTATGCTTCAAAAACAGGTTGGTTCTAAAAACCGCTCGGAAACTGTGAAATAAGTAATTGAAATGCGTCAAAAATTAAAGAGGGCCTTTCTTTGACATATCCATAATAAGATGTTCATGATCAAATGATAAAACATCTCTATATCTTCAAAAGGTAGACAAACTCTATTTCCCAAACCGGTATACTGTAAAACGTCTTGCTTTGGGCTACCTTTTGGATCACGTCGTAAGATCTTATGTCCAGAATCCGACAAGGAATTACTGATCTCAGAGAAACTTTACATGATTTCCATGGAAACTTGCTATAGGTCATGGCAAGATAAAATCATGGCTGACCTTCAGTTTACTCGCAAATGATTAGAAGCACAATTCACTGAGATATTACTGGACTTTTTCATCAAATTCGAAAACGGGGAATTTGAAAATATTAGTAGATACAAGAATCAATCTTTTATATTTAAGCGCATTACAATTCAATGATAACTCAAAGTGCCAACTTTATTTTACTTTTAGGGTCAAGAGTATTTTAAAGACTTTGTAATTGTAGAAAGAAGATTTAAGAACTGTGAAAGTCGCTCCTGTAAGAATCTGATCTCCTTGACTTCGATGTTATCTTGATTCATTTAGCTGTGCAGTGCGTCATAAAAAGTTTTATCTTAGAGAGGTGTTGGGCGATCATTTTTCTTGATAAGAATTCATGTTTCCAGGAAGCAACATCAGTACCATTTTTAGCTATTCGATTCGAACAATGTAGACGATAGAGGGACGACAGGCCAGGGAGCTTTTACCAAGATGCTCTGCGTTCTCTAATCAAATTCTACTCGAATCTCGAATCATAGTTATGCTCGAATCGATTGTCAATAATACTGCAAGGCATCTTGGAAAGAGCTCTCTGCTATTAACCAGCCTGTGTACCAAACTCCATTTCGGAAAAGTTTACTGTCTATTTTACAAGGGCTACCCAGTGACTACCTTAGCAACATTTGTCCGCCTTCGAAAAGGTGCAGCGGCCGAATATCCATTCGTCTTCCCCGCTTTAAATTTCCAAGTATCGTTACCAGACCTCCGGCGTAATGCGAACAATCAACAGGGAAGCAAAGCAAAAGGCAGGTCAAGGGGCTAAGGAGATGAACTGGGCGGTGAAGGAAAGTTAAGACGATTTGCTAATGTTCGCTTTAAATAGATTGCATGAATTAAAAAGGGAATAAACAGTCAAATACATTATTATCTGGATTTAATTGTCATAATGGAGAACTGTAAAAGCTCATCCTCTCACGATCAGAAGACAGTGGAAGCGAGCAGCGATGTCGCCGAAGATTTAGGCCAGTTGAATCTTGATGAAGAGATAGATCTTGCTGATTCGCCTGAGCAGACCGCAGACCAACGGGCAGAAATTCAAAAGGGAGAGAGTAAAATGGAAAAGAAAATGCTACGAACTTGGAAGGATGTTGCAAGAAGAGCGCGAATCTTTGAATACTGCAAAGTCGAAGATCCTAATGCTGCTGCTTCCGTCAGCTCCCCTCAAGAGGAGGCACCTGCAGCTAGCAAGGAAGTTTGGGATGATAAAGACAACAAAACCGAAGACGATGCTTCTTCCATCCCCTCTCCTGCAAGACCACGCAGACCCTCACTTGCAAACCCATTTAACATGCCCCATAAACCAATCGAACAAATTGAACTGCTGAAGGAAGAAGTGAATTTGGAAAGGCAGTCAACACATGAACAGAAAGTACACCCAAAAAGATCTCCGTCCAGTAGTTTCAGCGTAAAACATCCAAATCTTGAATTGGTAACAGATACGATTCTGGAAGAAACTGAAAATGATATTTTTAAAGAAGAAGAGAAACAGCAGCCACTTACAGCACCTCTTTTTCAACGATTGTCATTGCTTGGGGATAATGTTTCTGGGGTGAGAATTTTGATATGGCCTTCACCCATAAGGATACCTCACTGTTGGGTCATATGGGAGGATGCGCTTCAAGAATTTCTCTTGTGATCGAAGAATATATGCAAGGTTTTGAGACCTAATCCCAGAATATGGATGAGGTTTCCAACAAGCCTTTTCACTACAGATGCGACATTGTTGTGTATCCTAAAAAGCAACATATGTAAAAGGAAATGTGCCAGGGACAGAAGAAACCACTTTCCTCTTTGAAGTAGGCAAAACTGTTCAACATTCATTTGAATTCCAATTTGCCATAACCACATAGCAATAGAAATTCCATATACTGCACTAATTTTCTTGCATAAACTGTATTCCACATCAAATTAATAGCTGGATCTGCCTAACCACATCAAGATATTAGACCCCCATAAGTTACTCATATTCCATAATGTATGCTGGAAAAGTTTCCCTCATTCACAAAATCTTCATCCCCCCAATTTTTGCTTGATGATTCCCCTTCATTATTTCTATATGGCATATATGGCATAAATGAGCTTGTAACAGCATATCCCATCTTTTTTCAGGTACCATTTCATGAACTAACCCAAGCATCTCAGCTGTTGTGTGAAGCATTGTTCATCAGAGCAAAGTACATGGCTTTGAGTTTGCAAAGTTTTTGCCCAACAACAGCAAGGTGCATTGAAAAAGCTAACGATGATTATAATGTCCATGATTTTTTTGAAAAACATGATGCAACTGGAACTTGGTATAACAAACCAAGAGGTTAGTTGTAAATTTAATCTAATTTAGTGATTGAGAAACAAGGACCAAAACATTATAGCAATTTGTGGTTGAAAACATATGTTGCAACCTCCTTGTATGGCCAGGTGTTTTGTTGTGCAAGTTTAAGAATTGTTAACTTAACAGTTCTTTTGGTGGCATTGTTCTCAATCAAGAGAGCCTTAAAGGTTCTCTTGAACATACCAGCTGCATCAAAGAAGCCATACAGTTTTGACTGTCCATAATGAATTTTACGCTAGCTGGTTTTATTCAGAGATCAACAGTTGCATTGGATTTTGGGATTTTTCCCACATTTTTTAGTCTCATGCTTCTCAAGCTACAAGTAAGGGGTAAGCAAGTGTGCTAAAATTTTTGGTCTTGAAAACTCTGAAAATGATTAAAAACATGTACCAGATTTTCTATTAGCTTGACAACTTTTTCATTGTGATTTGCGGATTTAGAAATCAGGTAGTCACAATTTTCTGCGCAGCGTTTGTTCAACAGTGGGAGAACTCTAAGAAATGTCATTTCCTTTTGTAATTTCATTGCATTTATACTTTGATGCAGGTATACTTCCTTTTGTTAAGGGGGTTAACAAGACAAGCCTTGAAGCTGTGTAAGTTACTGAATCTATTTGGACAAATCATGAATATTGCAAGACTATCAAAATTGCTCCTATATTCCGGGAGCAGCATTCTTTCAAATGTTGGATGTTTTTTATTCATGTGGTACTGCTAAGAACAAACCTTGCTAGTAGAACAGAACATATGAAAACAACTTTACAGAGAACCTATGCATAACTTCTTGTTTTTAACACAGAGGGTGCTCTCTCCTTGATTAGTTTATCCATTGAGAGGGCTCTTCCTTTAAGAAGTTCCTGCATGCAAATCTCCTGGGTTATCTTTTGTTGCTTTTGTTTGCATTATCTTCTTTTTGCTCACTGCATGTAGTTTATAGTAAATAATACGTAATCTGTTGTTATTTTAGATTTGTATATTGGAATTTTAAAAATCAAAGGAACTGAACTGAACTTTTGATAAAAATTGCACTGCAAAGATGATAGTCTGTGACATGTGGCACACCATATTTGGATAACCTATTGAGTCAACAAGAAATACCAATCTGTGATTGGCTAGAGTTTGACCGCAAGTGGCTTGAGCCATTTTCAGATGCTGACATTCCCTTGGATAGAAAATAATTAAACGGTCATCTGGATGGACAATTTTGATTAACTTTCTCTTTTAGCACAATGTTCATATGAAGCCAAAGCAAAAATCAAAGCTGACGGTTCAGAATGGAAGCCATATAATTCTGAAACCCCAAATGATATTGGATACACGTTTGAATTAATGGATGGGATCTTTCAGATCACAGGATGCAAGAGAATCGTAAATGGGAAAGCAAACACGAAGAAGGAAGCTGTAACTCACCCTTTTCCAAGTGTTAATGAATTTATTGAAGATCATAATGTTATGATGGCATTATCAACTCATGGCCCTGTGTGAGTTATGCCCTGTTTTCACTTCTCTGTTTCTCTGCAAAAGAAAACCAAGACTATGTTCACACGATGCGGGCTGTGGATTTTGAAAACGATGAAAATGATGGTAGCAAAATTTGAGCTAGCGTTCACACAACACAGGCATGATTTGAAAACGATACTATCGTTCTATTAGAAAATTCAACGGAAACTAACTCAGTGCAATATCTCCAAGAATTTGATGCCAAAAGAAACCCTAAGAATCAACCAGTCTTATTCCTCCTCGAAAAATGCTCTGTTTACATAATTTTTGAGTTTTCAAAATCTACCGCTTTCAAAATCTGCCGGCAAAAATGTGCCGTTTTCGTGTGGGCGAGCGGCCTATCGGTCACATTTTTCACCATTTTCAAAATGTGTTGGCATTATGCCGAACGAAGTCTGAAAGAAACCACTTCGTTTTTGTTGTATTTTTCCGGTGTAATGTTGCAAGGGTGAACTTAGTGAAACAAAAGATTCAAGTTTCTGAAGAGAAAAGGCGATTGTTTTTCTGCGAAGTAGATTTCACTCTTCTGAGTGCACCCAGTCAAGATGAAAAAAGAGGATGAAACATTATGGTTCGCTGCACAGAAGGCGTCAAATCTATCCTTGAGGCTACCAAATCACTTTGTCTTAAATAGAACTGTATCATCTGTTTCACAAAATTCACTCCTTGTTCTGTAGCGATAAAAGATGCATAGAAATAGAACTTTCCACGCTGTTGAAGGGAGAGGCTTTTGAAAACGAATCTTTAAAATGAAAAGAGCAAACACGAATAAGAAACTTGACTATGTTTATACCGTACTGGTACAGTTGTGAATCGTTACAAAGTTGTTAGGGTAGAGCATTCGTTTGCACTGCTCTTTGTCTACAGATCGAAGGAGCAAAGGTACTATGGGTCATGGGCTACGGAGCTATTAAAGAAAAACAGAGAAGAAGCCTCACGGAGGAGAGTAAGCAGGTGTAAACAAGAGGCTGATTCTTAAAAATTTTGTTGCGGATCCAGAGTTGGTCCGGTATATTGACAGCGGACTCTTTTACTCTGGCTAAAGTTCCTTAAACATTAGCGTTGATTGGATTAAACGGCTACACAGTTCCTTTAAATCCTTCACATGCATGTTCAGGTTTAACCTCAATCTTTATTTTTCAGGAAGTCATTTTCTTTCCGCCGACTTCAGTTTCTGGAATCAAAATTCAAACTGCACTTGCTTTTAAATGAAATGAAGGAAATAGCTGCATTGAAGGAGAATGCCAAACGAGATTTCTACAATGTTCGCAAGGTATGAATGCCTTTATTACTTACAGCCGTCTTAGAACTTGATTTAAAATCGTCAAAGGCTTTCCTTAACTTTGTTGCACTGGACACAAATATCAAATTGTTTTGATTTATAAACTTCCAACCATCTTGGATAAAAGATCATTGGACTGGTTTCAGCAGTACCCATTTTTCAAGAGAATCCTTCATGCGAATTTAATGGCATTTTGGAAGGAAAATTCAGATCTATGTCTTACAAATTCTTTGTGTCACAAGTCCTCTCCCCTGCACCCTTTATGGATTTTTCTGAGAGGCTAAACGTGATGTAAAGACAAAATGCTTTGTTAGAAGGCAGGAACACCACAATACGACGCAAAATAAATGACGACTATTATTTGGAATAAATATTGGTTATATATATTGTATATAAGAGCTGATATTTCGCCTCGGCATACGAGGCTTCCTCAGAGCTAAACTGAAGAAGCCTCGTGTGCCGAGGCGAAATATCAGCTCTTATATACAATAAATACAATCAATATTTAATCCAAATAATAGTCGTCATTTACTTTGCGTCGTATTGTGGTGTTCCTGCCTTCTAATATTTTCACTCGTCCTTCGCTGCAAGCATCTTTCGCCCAAGGAAGATCCGACGCACAGCCTGCCATCGTGGTTTTTTCTCGATACAATTTAAAATGCTTTATGTTGCGCTAGAAATTTCGTCAACTGCAGAAAAAAAGCTGCTGCTGCAAATCTGTCGCGGACATTTTTTGATGTCTTAACCAGTTTGAAAATGATTGCATTTATTTTTTTTTGAGGGTGAAGCATCATCAAAAAACATTTCTAAATTCGGAACCAGAAGAGCGACAGATTTGTACTTGTAACCTCATTGTATATCTTCGTAAACTATGGTTTTCTTGAATTTTGTGTAATCTTTCCTCCATTGTTTTAGGACTTACAATGATTTTAATTTGTTCGAAATTTTCCATGAATTCTTTCAACGAAATAAAAACGCTGCTATTTCAAAAATAATCAAGATGTAACAAAATTTCCATGGCAAATTCACAGCAAAGTGCCGCAAGCTTATTTCAAGCAATTCAATGAAAAAGGTTACTTAATTTTACGCCTACCTCTTTAGATATTTGAAAGATTAAGGCCAAATGGTATGTTGTCCGATGTAATCCTCTGGGTTGAAAATCCGTCATCCGTCATTGCATCCGTCATTGCATCCGTCATTGCATCCGTCATTGCATCCGTCATTGCATCCATCATTGCATCCTAGGTTGAAAAGGACTATTGCATCCGTTATTTTAAGATCAGTTGCTAAAGATGCAATCTCATTCAAGTGTTGTTTTTGCAGAACAACAGGAAACAAGTTTTATTTGCAACTTGCAAGTCGAAATTATTATTTTCAAACTAACCGATTTTGTGCTGTACAGGAGAATATGAAGCCCGAGGTCTTACAAGTACACAATGAACGTGTGAGGTGTTAGGGCTGTGCATTGAAACCAAGGGCTTTATAATCTCATACGATAGTAAAACCGGTAGATATGAGTTAAATTAGATGATAGTCTCTAATTTCGACTCATATCATTCAATCAAACACATTTTGTTGCTATAACGTTGCTGAACTTTATTGTACATCTCACAGACCTGAAGCAGTTACCGAAGCGGCAAAAATGCATCTTTCTATCGTATCATACAATGCTACGGTAAAATCGCAGGAAATGTGCAATTAACCAATGAGAGTGGCGGGATTCTCGAATTTCCTCTTTTTGAAACGTCTTTCAGGTAATAATCAACAATACCAAATTTGTATTTTGCCTTTCAGGTGGACACTCACGTTCACGCAGCTTCGAGTATGAATCAGAAACATTTACTTCGATTCATCAAAAGAAAAGCGAGAAAATTTGGACATGAAATTGTAAATGGGCAAGAGCAATCTTTGGATGAGGTTCGTAAAATATTTAAAAAGATGAAATTGATATGACGTGGCATAATTATAGCATATCATCAAAATTCAGATTTTGTTTCTGAAACTGAGAATTTCATTGAATTAAAATTTCTATGGCAAGTAAAGCATGGACCAGATTGGGGCGTGGAATTCTCTTTCCTTTAAAAATCCTGGACCGCCGAGAGGGGGTCCCAATTTGCCCCAGGGTCTCGGGGTCTAAGGGGCCCAATAATTGAAGATTTTTTATATTTTTACTGTAGGAAATCCTTTGAAATGCATTTTTAGCCAATCGAAAGGGCGTGATGGAAAAGATTTTCAGCTCGCTTCGCTCGCAATGGGGCCTCGTTTTGCACTTTTGTCCCCAGGCCTCGCAAATCTCTCGGAGGCCCTGTGGATCTAGAAGGTGAATGATTTTACCAAGCAAAATTTTCTCACTTTAGTTAGCCTGTGACTAAATTCATTTCTGAATGTAAGTCGCATACCTCTTACTCCACAGCCCGGCAATGTTTCAACTTTCCCCGCCCGGTAAGTGTTAATAGATGTGTGTTTATGTTTTCAGGTTTTCAAAAGCCTAAATTTAAATCCACATGACTTGAGCGTGGATCAATTGGATGTGCATGCAGTAAGAATTTACGTTTCTTTACCTTTTGTCTTTCTACTCCACATCAACGTTCTTGTCATTAAGCAAAGTTTGCATCGCAGAATAAACACGCAATCTTTATCCAACATTTATCAAACGATTACAAGAATAAGACTTTTTAATTAATATTTATCTTTGTTTATTCTTTCATACAGCCATCATTGGTAATAAAGGCCAACTAATTATAAAAAGCTTGCAATGTTGTAAACCAGGATAAAATATTCTAAATAATCTGCAGTTGCAGGCTTGGCATTTATGGGCTTTAGTAAATGTCTGAAGAGAGTCTGAATTTTTTGGTTCTGGTTGTAGTGTCTCCCATATTTTTCCTCATAAATCCGACTGTATCGATCACAAGGTTAATTGTTTCCGCCTTTGGTTGTTGTAGTTTCTTAGAACACGTTAGATTGTGTTATTTCTTTTTCCTCGAAAGGTTGTTTAATGAAACTGGATTAAGATTAGATTTTGTTGTTTAGATCTCTATTACCTATGATCTACAGTTACCGAGACGAGATATGTTTGACTATGTGAGTCTGATAATCGAACTCACTAGCTCACCTCTCGGACTAAAGCAGTGACATGAAATTAGCTTAATTCGCATTAGCATTAGTTTGATTTTATCTATTTGACCTCATATCCACCTTCCATGTTCCTTGTTTTCAGCCCGTCTTTTCAGCAGTTATGAGGAAAAGAGATAATTTGCGTATAAAGTCCAGCCAACGACTTCAAGTACTTCTTTCTTCTTTTTAGGACAATAACACATTTCAGAGATTTGACAAATTCAATTCAAAGTACAACCCTGTTGGTAAGTCAATTTGTAAATTGTTAGAATAAAGCACGGATGAAATGACGAAAGAAAAAAGGTGATGAAAGATCTCATAATGGCATGTTTTGGCGACATCATATGATCTGATAGCCTTTGTAATATGATGACCGACTTTAGGTTCCCAATGAAAACGTGCACGAATGATCAGGGATGTTCTCTAATAGAGGTACAAAACTATGGAATAACTTGTCAGCGGAGTCAGAGCAGGCATTCTCATTGTATACATCTCGTATCTTGTTCAGTAAAGTACAGTAAGAGCGTATAAGCACGTACAATTTTGCAAGTCAGCCTAATTAGGTTCTTATATAGTGAGTATTTAGTGGGAAATTAGGCTGTTCAGGTTCTTAAATTGGTTCTTATTTTATTCAGGGCTTTCAGGTATTTCTCTTGTTTAGATTGAAACTTCAAACGGCCTCATTCATAACGGCAGTCCATGGAAGAATCAGAAATTTTACAGAATGCAATGAAAAGCTTTGAAAGCATCTATAGAGTTCTTTGCAATTTGCACATATGACAGTATCAGGCCATATAGGCTCGATGAAAACACAGCTGGAGTTTTTGTATCTAATTTGGTGACTTCTATGAACAAGAACTTATTTCAATTTTCAGGCTGAATTGGTTCTTATATATTGGACGTCTAAATTTCAGAATTTCAGCCTGTAGGTTCTTAATCACTAGGTTCTTATACGCGGGTTTTTACTGTACCACAGGTGGTAATTTGATAATTTTGTTTCAGTGACCATTGCTTTTAAGGCATGCGCAGTTCATTTAACCTGAATCGAACGGCTAGCTTTCTTCTCTTCAATTTTTTATTGACTGCTGAAATTTTCATCTAGGTAGTATGTGTGTTCCCATTTCTTTTCACACAATTCTCTCTGTAGGACAGAGCCAAATTCGAGATATTTTCATGAAAACTGATAACGCGATGCAAGGAAAATATTTTGCACAACTCATCAAGGTAATTTTTTTCACTACAGCCAGATTTCTTTGACCTTTAACCTTTAACCAGATTTCTTTAACCTTTGAGCCTATACTTTATTAAATGAATTGTAAGGCACTAAACTTATTGCATGCACAAGCAAAGTATATCTGCACAGAAAGCTTTTGGAACAAACGTCCAAAAATTCTCGTATTTACTACAGCTCTTGAAACCCTTTTTGGGTCAACATTTTCATATTCTGTCAGGTATAGTAAATATTCTGAACTTTCGAAGGTTTTTGCTGCTTTCAACCGTTCCTTTGAAACTTATAGACAAAATCGGCTAAGGTTTGTTTACACCCATTTCAAGTTATGAGATCAATCTTTTTATGAAACATCTTTTGACTCGTCTTTTGATTTCTCTAATATATTTCGTGCCATGCAAAGTTATGTCATGAGTGCAGAAAGTAGCATATTATTAAAACTCCTGTAGAGCAGTGGGGTGAGTTTTGCGGTGTAAGTGGCCGAGTGGCTTATACAGTCTTCGTCAGGTGACAGAAGTTAAGCTCGGTTGAGTGAGGTCAAACTCCGGATGGGTGACCTTGGAAGCCTGACCTCTTAACTCACCTCGTTGTCCTTCGGAAGGGACTGTAAACTAGGGGTCCCATGCCTGGATGCGGCATGTCTTTAAGTAGCTAGAAATCCTGGCAAGCCCCCTCAAAACAAATTGACAACAAATAGTATGGTCACATGACTTGAAATTTGGTAAAACAAGCCTTTGCCGACTACGTCTATTGCCCATTGTTTGATTTTTTTGCTGTGTTCGATTAGATCAAAGTTCGATTGGTCATTTGAGACAGAACAACTGGTAGGTTTCATCTAGGTATCACTTTTGAAAACACCTTTCCACGATACCTTCTAAAGTAGCCAAGAACATCAAATTATTTTTATTCCCTCCAGGAAGTGTTAGCAGATTTAGAATTCAGTAAATACCAAATGGTAGAACTTCGACTGTCCATATATGGCCGTAAAAGTGATGAGTGGGACAAACTTGCCAAATGGGCCATTCTGCATGACGTCACTTCATATAATGTACGGTGGCTCATCCAAGTACCAAGACTTTTGTAAGTATTTGCGTAATTTTTACTGAAATCCCTCAGACAAGGTGGATTTCTAATTTTTAATGAGTTTGCCTCTCTTCAAATGTGCTACGCAAGGTTGTAGTCATAGAAATAGTTGCAGTAAACAAAGTTAGATATCAGCTGTCCTTTTCAAGAATACTTCTAAAAACTTGTGACATATCTCTTAAATCGTTGAAGGCATGAAAAATCTGAGGGCAGTGGCTAAAATCGATATTATCTTCATTTGTGATGTGTAGTTCGCTATTTACCCACATGACAAAGACTAATCATTGTTTTTTGAAATTTCAACGGATGCAGTCCGTTTAATGAACTTGATTTTTTCTTGTTTTTGGCCCGCTGTTTACACATATGTTTATGTTGGTTGTACGGTAGTAGTGGGGACCGACCTTGCGAACAACCGCTATAAAAATTTCAGTCTCAATTCGACATTGCTATTCGTTACTGTCACCTGCAAAATTCAGCTATGAATTTCTCGTTCTAGTATTTCCGTAGAAGTTTGTTTTAGTACAAAAAAGAGTGAACTTAAAGTTTCAATTTCATTCATTTTTCAGCGATATTTACCGCTCAAAGAAAATGCTGAATAATTTTGAAGAATTGATTGATAACATATTTCGTCCTTTGATTGAAGTCACAATTGATCCAACATCTCATCCTGAATTACATCAATTTTTGAAACAGGTTTGAAACTTTATTTTCAAAATCATTGTCGAAGTCTCCGTATTCATCAAAGTTGCATCTTGTGCCCCTTAAACATAAAAAGCTCATTTTTTAACGGAAGGCAGGTATGCTTAAATTCCCAAAATCCCAGAAAACATTGGAATTTTTTTAGCTTCAATTTTAGAGTTAAATATGATCCTTGGATCACTGGATTTTTTGGCTTCATTGCAGAGACGTAGGGACTATGGGGGCACTGGGGGACACGTGACCTCCCCCAAGATTTTGAAATTGTACTGAAAAGGTGCCATTTCGCTCAGTGAAAAGTGCCCTCGAAGTCTCGTGTCTCGAAATTTAAGGTGCTTCCTGCATCCGTGCTGCGTTCAGTGATAGATTTTGAATTCCCTCTGGAAGCCTAAAACACACTAACCGTAAGTACTCCGCTGTTCATAAATTGTAAGACAAAACAGAGAATTGTGACATTTTAGCATAGAAGAGAACAGAAGCTTCTACATCTCAGATCTTCTCTAATCTTAATGCCCCTGCTAGAGCATCATATGCAAAATCTTCGAAAGACTGCATTCACTTTGTTTACTTTACTGCCAGTCAGCGATTCTTATTATAGATGAAGATGAAAATTTTAGAAATGGTGACACTTTTTCAAAACTCTCTGTCCAAGAAGATGTAACTGTTGATGTATATAGTCACTGTCTCCGTTATGATACAACAGAGAATATTCCTTGTTCAGAAGTTCTGTAGAAAATATTTTGAAGGAATTATAAATTTCTTTCAGGTGATTGGGTTTGATAGTGTGGATGACGAAAGCAAGCCAGAAGACATTGTATTTTCACAATACACACCGAAGCCAAAAGACTGGACAATGGAAACAAATCCACCATACGCATATTATCTGTATTACATGTATTCAAATATTGTGGTGCTAAATCATCTCAGACAGTAAGTTTCTTTATGGTTTCCTTTGAGTAACTCTGATTGAAAAATATTTTGAACAACAGTTGCTTTGAAATAACGTCTGTGCATTAGCAAGGAACAATTTCTTCCCTGGGACACGGATTATCCTAGAGTTGAACTCATCTCTTTGGTGCAATCAGGCTGGGCTGCCTCCTTCTGTAATGCAATGCAAACGGAACTAGAGATTATCCTGAAGCAAGCCTATATTCATTTGATAAAATCTGACGTTGATAAAATGCTCTATTCAGGCCTAGGCCGAAGTAGACATCCTTCCACATGCATCTAGCCAACAACAGAGTTATAGATTTAGTTCAGTGTTTGTCAACAGACATTTTGATGGAAAGTGGTAGATTTAAGTCATTTACAGTTGCTGTTCTCGGTAACTGAACTAATAAATATCGTAAAGATATGTAAAACTTCTTCCTGCACTCCTTACCTATTTCGTTGCAGAGAACGAGGCTACAATCTCTTCAATCTGAGGCCACATTGTGGCGAGGCTGGTCCAGTCCATCATTTAGTCACGGCATTTATGTTGGCTGAGAATATTTCACATGGACTGTCTCTTAGAAAGGTAAGCAAACAACGGCAGGCCTAAAATCAATTGAGCAGTGGCAAATGCAAGGGAAAGGCTGCCCCATATTAATAACTTTGATATTACAATCCTTTTTAGCGGTTCACTTGCCATATTTATTCACATTATTTATTCATTTGATCATATTTGGAGTAATTTAATTTAGACGTGCCTGGAGACTGAGTTTATTTTTCTACGGACAGTTTCTCTAGATGTTATGCAAACAAGCACGGGCTAAAAATGAGTCTAATATGAAATCTGTTCATTTCGTCATACTTACCGTAAAAGCCCCCTCCCCTAGATATACAAAATTCCAGAAATTACTGACGATTTTTTATATATTTCGCTTGCATGTTATTTTTGATAGTGTTTAGGATGGAGAATGTGTCAAATTTATGTCTTTGACTTGTAAAATAGTATGTTGAATCCGGAAAGTGTGAATCAAAAGAACTGAAAAGCAATTATATATATCCTTGTCATTTGATTTTGTAAATGAGCCCCCCTCCTCTCTAATAAGCCCCCCCTCTGGAATGTCCGAAATTAAATAAGGCCCCCAGAGGCTTAATAGAGCTTTACAGTATATTCAGTTGATCAATTTTATACTGTCGTAGAAACATTACCACTGTATCTTAATTTTTTCGTTATTTTCATATCGTAGATACCTGCATTGCAATATTTGTATTACCTCGCTCAAATTGGAATCGCAATGTCACCCCTTAGCAACAATTCATTATTCCTTAACTACCATCGAAATCCACTCCCAGAATACCATGCGAGAGGATTACTGGTTTCCATATCAACTGATGATCCTTTGCAGTTCCATTTCACAAAGGTTTGTGAATACTGCATGAGTTAGAAATTGTTAGAAATGATACAGTCGATACAGGGTGTCCTGGAAAAATTGTGCTCCGTTTGTATGGCTGCTGTGGAGGAGCTGTGGATTCAATTATCTCGGTTTTTACAATTTTCATAGGTCTGGCTTCAACTTAGAGCTTGAGACCTTGTTTGAGTCAATCTGACCAGTGGTTGCTGATTTATGGTAGAGAAAAGTCAAAATAAGTGATTGCTGCAAAAGCAGCACTTCTCTTGTTCTCTGGTTATGTCAAATTAAAGTTAGTTTTCAAAGAAAGGGTTCTAGCATCGTACTGAGGTTTTTGCTAAATTTTTTACAGTGTTGGTAGTGCTGTCTGTCTGTCTATCTGTCTATCTATCTGTCTGTCTGTTTATAAGAGAGCACTTTCAACAGTTTAGTAAAACTCTTGATACGATGCCAGACCAGAACTATTTCTCTGAAAATCTACTTTGTTTTTACATTGCTGCGGAACAATAGAAGTGCTGTTTTTGAAGCAGCCACTGTTGCATTTTCTCTGCCATAAATTAGCTACCACTTGTCAGATTGACTCAAACAAAGTCTCAAACTCCAAGTTAAAGTCTGACCTATGCGACTGACTAAATCCCGAGATAGTTGTATACACAGCTCCTTCACAGCAGCCACAGAAACGGGGCACAATTTTTGAGACACTCTGTATTACCAGGAAGGGAAGGGAGAAAACGTTTTTAATGTCAAATATAGGGGGTGGACCAAAAAGTACCGTTTGAAAATTCGTGATGAAGAGAATACACTGCTTCAAGTAGCAACCTCGTTTTGGAAATTATTCAAAATTCTTCCATATGAAATCATAGAGGCCAAATTCGGATTTAGCATCCAAACTTTAGTGAAACTACATGTTTTCGTGTTGTTATCGGTCGCAATGTCCATTTTATGGCAATGTAAAGTTTGAAAACTATAAAGGATTTAACCGTAGCCTGGCCTGGATTTATAAACATACATTTTCCGTATAATTTCCAAAGGTGTAGCCTTCCTTGCTTTTTTGACCAAAAGTAGATTCTCAAAAAGTTCTTGCTTTTTGCCACAAAGCACAGAGTATAGCCTTAATTTCTGGCCAAAAATTAAGATCCTCGGAAATATTTCTGTATTGTAAAAGAGCAAAGGGTAAGTCTTATTTTTTGGCGCAAAAGAACAGGGATTCTCGACAAAGCCTTTACTTTTGCCAAAAGCCAAGGGATTTTTAGCTTTTGGCCAAAAATAGGAAATACCTCGTTTTTGTGAAAAAACCAAAGGATACAACCTAACTTTTTGGCAAAAACCGAGCTTCAAAAAAAATCCTTCCATTTGCCAAAAACCAAGTGTATAGCCTTAGTTTTTGGCCAAAAAGTGCTTCTCGAAAAAGTAAGGCTTCAGTTTAGTATTCCCTTGGGAATTAATTGTATTCCCCAGAGATTTGTAAGTATTCCCTTGGGATTTGTAGGTATTCTTGAAGGGCCTATCATAAAAATTTGGAAATGAGACAAATGAAGTATAGAAATAAAGTTCTTAGTTGTTGTATGTGGATTTCCTTTTGTACATGCCTCTTCAATTGAATATCTTTCAGTCCATCGGGAATACGTAAAATTAGAATACCATCTTTTGTAGTTATTTCCCCATTTGTGGCAAAAAAGTGACGCTATGTTCGTTCCTTTTTGGCAAAAATAAGGAATCTTTGCGAATCCTTATTTTAATCCAAAATTAAGGCATTTGGCAAAAATAAAGGATTTCCGAAAATACCAAATTTTGGGCAAAAAGTAAGGCTAAATCCTTTGCTTTTTCATAAAAGTGGATGGATCTAAAAATTGCAAATTTCAAAGGGTATATATTACCTTCATGTGTTATAAAAATTTTTGGGTCTAAAATCATCAATTATGATGGGTAGTGCGTATGAATTTGGAAGAAGCAAAGTGATTTTTAACTTTAATCTTAGAGGCTTTATTTTCGTTCTTCGTTCGTAGGAACCTTTGATGGAAGAATATAGTATTGCTGCCCAAGTTTGGAAATTGAGTCAGACAGATATGTGTGAACTAGCAAGAAATAGCGTAGTTATGAGTGGGTTTGAGGATAAGGTAATTTGAAGTTGTTTCAAATGCTTTGTACCGCCAACATCAAGATACTAAAAACTAGCAAGAAATAGCGTAGTTATGAGTGGGTTTGAGGATAAGGTGATTTGAAGTTGTTTCAAATGCTTTGTACCGCCAACATCAAGATACTAAAACCGTTATTCAATGATGCAGCCTACACGAGAGTGAAAATTTATAATAAAAGACAATAAAAAAGTCGTTTTAAGTAACATATTCCCTTCTCAAGCAAGTGTAAAAATGACTACATGTGAAGTATAAAATCGATCAATTAACAAAACGTAACAAGGATAAGAAATCAAAATTATTCAAATTGGTCAGCAATCTAAATAGTAGCAAAAATATGTTTCTCATATAAAAATTGGGGCAAAAATAGCAAATTATATTACTTAACTAGAAACTACGCTGACTAAGACGTAGCAAAGTAAATCTGAGAAACGACGCCAGATTTAAATCTCACGTGGTTTCTACATCATAAAACCAACATGAAAGAAACTGCGGAATAAAACCCTGAGTATCCCTGGTTTCTTAAAATGTCCGAACGGCTCTCTTTGACGGCCGCATGACAGAGAGATTCATTGGTCAAACTCCAGTAAACTAACTCAAACACAGACATATGGTTCAGTTCTTTATTGAACCACTGAATTACCACAAAATGATGTTTCAAAAGTCACCTGGAAAAACATGAATATATTTTCAAGTAATTTACTTTAAATTTGCTTCAACGGGGACATATATTGTGGCAACTGCTACTAAATGAGATAAAAAGGGTAGCTCTAGGCAGTTTTTAAGAGCCTCCCAGGCTGATTTTTGGCCAATCAAGCACCTTATATATAAGATCCACTTCATCCTGGCAAAAGTAGCAAGTCATTGTACAGAAATATTACTAAGAACTGAAAAAATGGTTCAAACCCAGTTTTATATGCTATATCATAAAAAACACATGCACAGCTGTAGAACAAAAAATTCAACCAATTTTTAAACCAGTTTCAAAATTTAAAAATACTTCTGCTCCAGTGCTTGCAATATCAATGATTTGAGAAGCTATTACAGTAAAAGCAGAAGAAGCGTACCATCCATGATTTGAATGTTCAAAATAGAATCGCATCTTCATTGGATTTTGTTTCTTTGCATGACAGAATCTTGGAATATTCTTACTTCAATTCATTTCAATTTTATTCGTAAAATGCAAGTTGTTATAGCGTACGATAAATCTATAAAAAAGAAATCCTTTTATTCTATACGACCAAAGTAAAGCATTGCCCATCTGGCTTGGGTCGCTAAAGTAAATTATGGAATCCAGGGGAAAGAACTCCTACTGTAACCCACTTTGCTCTGCCAAACGGAAGCAATATTCGAATAAAACGGAAGCAATATTCGAATAAAACGGAAGCAATATTCGAATAAAACGGAAGCAATATTCGAATAAAACGGAAGCAATATTCGAATAAAACGGAAGCAATATTCGAATAAAACGGGAGCAATATTCGAATAAAACGGAAGCAATATTCGAATAAAACGGAAGCAATATTCGAATAAAACGGAAGCAATATTCGAATAAAACGGAAGCAATATTCGAATAAAACGGAAGCAATATTCGAATAAAACGGAAGCAATATTCGAATAAAACGGAAGCAATATTCGAATAAAACGGAAGCAATATTCGAATAAAACGGAAGCAATATTCGAATAAAACGGAAGCAATATTCGAATAAAACGGAAGCAATATTCGAATAAAACGGAAGCAATATTCGAATAAAACGGAAGCAATATTCGAATAAAACGGAAGCAATATTCAAATAAAACGGAAGCAATATTCGAATAAAACGGAAGCAATATTCGAATAAAACGGAAGCAATATTCGAATAAAACGGAAGCAATATTCGAATAAAACGGAAGCAATATTCGAATAAAACGGAAGCAATATTCGAATAAAACGGAAGCAATATTCGAATAAAACGGAAGCAATATTCGAATAAAACGGAAGCAATATTCGAATAAAACGGAAGCAATATTCGAATAAAACGGAAGCAAACAATGAAGCAGCATTCGAATAGTCATCCAATAATGAACATTTATTTTCAAATAATCTTCGAATTTACGCTTCTTCTGCTTTGGCTGTAAGGCTGTTTTCCTGCTATGTATTCTATCAATAAGAACCATTCCAGCCTGTTTCAGAATTTCGTAGCTTCTTTTATGCAGGTTTTATCGTAATTTTATACAGAATTTCATTAAATTTCGTCAAATCAACCCTCCAATTTTTCTTTTTTCAAGGTAAAAGCACATTGGCTTGGTGAAAACTACAACCTCGAAGGTCAATTTGGTAATGATGTCTCAAAGACAAACGTTCCTGATATTCGAGTTTCATATCGACATGAAACATTGCTTGAAGAATTAGATATAATCTGCAAACGTGCATAATCTGTTTGTTTTATTATAGGGTTTTATAAATATTTATCCTGTAGATTTTTAGTGTGCAGTTGTCTTGTCACACAATGCTTTTCGTTTTCCCTATAAAAATTTTGGTTCCTGATCAGAGTGTCTTAAGATTTACTCTGCACGCAGATTTTTACGAACAGGAGGAAGAGAAGTCTACGGAAGCTGCTTGCTTCAATTTTGCTCTTTGTAATGATTCGCTTGTGTACCGCCAGGCGATTCTTATTGTCTGTTAAAGCCGATGAAGACATATTTGGTCTTGTTCTGCAGGTAATGCAAAACTAACGAAAGTTTTTTGTGGAAGTGGTTTTGCCGACTCTGCATAACAGCGAATCAGACGGTATTGCAAAGGCTCAACTTTCCAGCGCTCGTAAAGTCAGCATGCATTGTAATAAAAGAAAACAACGAGTCTGAAGGATTGTTTGATAAAGTTGCCTCACAGATAAAACTTTTATCTCTGTAGGACGCAAACCTTAACCGCTTCTTAGTCAGCCATAGTTTGCATATTTCACCAAGCCCAGAGACCTGCTCTGTGAATGAAGAAGCCTGAAAAGTTTCTGCTCCAACATTCGATCACTCAGATTTCGTGGCAAGGGAGACCAATATTTTTATATATTTTCAAATTACCGTAAAAGCTCTACGAACCCCAAGGGGTCTTTTTAATTTCGGGCACCCCAGAGGGGTCTTAAAAAGAGGGGCAAATATTCAAAAAATTAGATGACAAGGCCATATTTGATACCTTTTCGGCTCTTTTACCCCATATTTTGGCGGAATCAACATACAATGTAACGAGTCAAATATAGATTCGACACATTTTTATCCCAAACCATATCAAAATCAACCTACAAACTTGTAAGGCTAAATAAATGAAAAATCTTTGGTAGCAACTGGAATTCGATATAAGGGGGAGGGCGTAATAGAGAGGGGAGGGGGTGATTTCAAATATGGCTCAGAGGGGAGGGATTTATTTGCTCAGTAGAGCTTTCACTATAAATTCTTATTGCGTATCTACACTAATTATCAATAAAAACCACACCAAAACTACATATAAGTCAAAGACGAATTAGGTAAATCTCTATGTCGTTTTGCAGTTCCACATTTATTGGTCCATGAAACCGTTCATAAGAAGCAAGGGCGAATTTTGCAAAAAAGCAGGTCTGATCAAGACCAAATGATTTTGCAGCCTCAAAAATAACTTTCACACTATACGCTATAAACTATATGCTATACACTAAACGATTTCAAACTATATGGTTCTTGCTAATTTGTGGCATTTCGTTCCTTCTAGCTATAGAATAATTTTATTCTGGAACTGTGTGAATCCTTTGGAAGTGTAGCAACTTTGTAACGAATCAAAACTGTACTGGTATGGTGTAAACATAGTCTAAAACTTTTGCAGTTCCTTTTCTTGTTCTTTTACAAGACTAAAGCAACTGGGGGAGGGAGCTTTTAGGTAATATTCGTAATCTAGGGGACAAGACAACTGTATCATACCTTTGTGTGAGTTGTTTCTGCACATGGCAAAATGCTGTAATAACCGTTTGAAAAGTATATATGAAACTTACATATTTAGACATTTTTATAAGCAACTGTTTTGAACAAATTTCTTAGAAAGAGACTGGGACATCATACTCAATGCTAATCTAAACGTTTGTGATTTTGATAAGAATTTGGTATTTTTCGCTCAAATAAATTAATGAGTGAAAGTGATCTTTTGTGGCTGAATCTTAGTATATATTTATAAATGTATTTAAATATAAACTTGATTTTCTAATATTTACAAATGAGTCGAGATTGCTTTGAACTAACTGTGTTTTTGTTTCATTCTAGTCATTCTACTGTGATCAGATCTTCAAAAATTGTCAGCCACAAAACCACAAAATGGGCATCTTGCTGACGATCACGTGACTGCGAATTCCAGAGAGCGCAGGTCAGTTCCCCATCAACGAATGGCACATATTCTGGATATTGTAAAATTGTTGGGCTTCGGTATCCTTGGAAACAGTCACTACATCGTTGGGATAATTATCACACAAAACAAAGTTCAGTCTCAAAACATGGAATTACGTCCAAAGCAACAAACTTCTAAGTCCTAGCAGGGAAAACGGCCAACTCCCCAGTTTAGGGCCAGTTAAACCAATGATATTTTCCATAGAGAGACGACAGAGCAAAGGCAAGTGTAAAATTCGTAATTTCAGCGCACCTTCCTAGCTCCCTGCAATAGATGCCAAAATTAGGCAACACTTGACGTTTTATTCCTTAGGCCTTAAAGTCTTGATATACCATTCTGAAAAACTTAACAACAACTGCCTGGTCCTTTATCAACTAGCCAAAAAAGAATTTAAGATCGAATATCAAAAAAATTTTTTGGTGATTTTTCAAGCAGGAGTACTTTTGCCACACCTGTAATCTCTCCTACGTGTTCTAATTCATAAAAATTTGATCACCTTATGCCCATCTTTACCGGACTGAGTTTGGAAATGTCTAGTAAGACTATATTTGTCCCTGAAACCTTTGTCACAAAAATCACAAACATAATCATACTCCTTGGTGTGACTAGCAGTGTGTCTCTTCAAACCAAACCGATCACGAAAGCCTTTCCCACACAAGTCACATTTGAGAGATGCCTCCTTTGTATGAGTGAAACCATGTCTTTTCAGCTTGCTCTTTTCCTTGAAACATTTCTCGCAAAGCTCACACTTAAATGGCTTTTCTCCAGAATGATAAAACTCATGTCTGTCCCGATCGGCCTCTGTTCTGTAACTGTTGTCGCATAAATCACATTTAAAAGGGTAACTTTCCTTGTGTGTTTCTTTATGTCTCTTCAATCTATATTCATACCTGAATCCTTTTCCACAAACATTACATGCATGGGGTTTCTCTTTGGAATGTGTATAAGTATGTCTTCTTAATCTATCCTTCAGCTTGAAAGATCTTCCACATAGATCACATTTAAATGGCTTGTCTTCTGAGTGTACCACCATGTGCCTTTTAAGATCATGCTGTTGCCTGAAAGGCTTGTTACAAATATCACAACGAAAGGGGAAATGGTCTGTATGGGTTTGTTTATGTCTTCTTAAATCACCCTTGTATCTGATGGTTATTCCACACACATCACATTCAAAGCCTGGTTCATCAGAATGCATGATGCTATGTTTTTTCAATCTGTCTTTAAATCTGAAACATTTCCCGCATACATCACACTTATAAGGTTTTTGATCAGAATGAAAGCAAATCTGATGTCGTTTCAGCATTATTTCTTTCAGGAATACCTCCCTGCATTCATTACATTCGTAAAGTGTGGCACCAGCAGCTGGTTTCTGTTTCTCGATGATGGGACCTTCACGTAAAGCACCCATAAATGGCCTTGCTATATGTATCTTCATGTGTCTTCTCAGACTAGAATATCCCTTGTATGCTTTCCCGCACACTTCACACTTTGATGGCTTTTCATCAGAATGCACAAGACCGTGTCTATTAAGTTCATACTTTCTTCTAAATATTTTGTCACAAATTTCACATTTGTAAGCACTGTCTTGACAACCTAAGTAATTATGCGTTCTGAGCTCACATTCATGCTTGAAACCTTTCCCACAATGTATGCAAATGTAGGGATCTGATTTTCCTTCATGAGTAACTGAGTGTCTTTTGAGATTGTGCTTATTCCTGAATGCTTTCTTGCAAATATGACATTTGAAAGGTCCTAAATTCACATTAGGTGTCTGGTGTGTCAGTTCATGTCTCTTTTGGATAGATGACGTCACAAAGTCCTCACCGCAGTACTGACATACAAAAGCCTTTTCTCTAGAAGAATGAATGCGTTCATGTTTGTTCATGTTACTTTTATTATTAAATGGCTTATTACATGCACCACAATGCCAACGAAAGATGTTTTTACTTGCCTGAGCTGTCACAGCTTTCATTGCGTGCTCCTCTTTTTCAGCACCTTCTAATTCACTGCACTCCTCCTCTGCAGTATCTTTGGTCATGGTGCATTCTCTTACAAAACTTCCTTCAATAGAACTCTCCATAATGGTTTCTTCCAAGAGAGTGTCTTCTGTAATGGCATCTTCTGCGCTACTGGATAAGGAAGTTCCCTCATCTTCATCAATACTGATCACATCATGAGTAACTCTGATATTCTCAAGGCTGTTTGGTAGATTGTTTGCATTGCTGTCTGTTTCTAGGTTTCTGCATAAATCCTTTGGGAATTAAAAGTTTGCTCTTAGTTACTGAAACCGAGTGACCCAAGAAAAGGAGAGGAAGGTGTGTTGCATGAAATAAAGAAATTGATTGAAAGGCATGATATAACTGCCTAACTAATAATAAATCTGTAACCTACACCCACCGTAAAATTCACTAGAACATTATCATTGTTTCGATCATAGAACAAGGCAACAAGGAACTGATTTTCAGCTCTTATGTTGGCTCAAAGAAACAAAGCTCCTCAGTACAAAATTCTCACTTTACAAAAACGGGGTTTTTGCTTCTGAGGCAAAAAGTGTAGATACCATCAGGGAATTGTTTACACATCTGATCTGAGTTGTATATCCCCTTTATGCCCCATGCTTACTGTGTCATGGCCCTGCAGTAGATCAACAATAATCTCATCTTTTCAAGAAATTATTATGGGCTTTACATCTACCTGTTTTCAATAAATACTTATCGCCAATTTTCGATGCTGATAAAGTAGCAAAAATACTGAAGATGCCAGCCGGTCTTCTATACAGCCTTTATACGAGAGCTCATCCCAGGTGGAAATGTCACCCAAGGTTGAGTTTTGCTGGGTGTTTAAATGTGGCTTGCGTTAAGCCACATGAGACTTTCAACCCAGGCTGAGCTTTCCCTAGTCTTGCAATTATGCTGTTGTTGTGTTTTTGTGATTTTGTTGCTCACTTAATTTGACCAGATGGCATCAAACCAAAACACAACCAAACCAGCAGCAAGCCTTGCAGCAGGAAACTATATGTGCCATAGAGGTGAAGAATCTTGCAATTAAAAAGATGCAAATAGCTTTGCAACACAGTAGCAGGCTCTCAAGAAGAAGGGTGCAACAAAACATGCAAAACCTTGATTTTCAATCTAAGAGTTCTTGTCAGCTCTTTGTTTGATTTTTGCAAGTTTTTCAACTCACTGCAGGTTGTCAACAGCCTGTGTTTACATGTAACCATTGACAAAAAATGACATTTCCAGCCAGGTTGAGACAGCAAGTTGAGCTCACCGGGGTTGAAATTTTCTCACAGGTAAATAATTTCTGAATCATTCATTTAGTCAAATACATTATTTCTAGAAAAGGTTTCTTTGTCCACCTAATTGGGAACCTGGTAGGTATGATAAACATCTGACACACAGTAAACAGATGTGAACCTCAAATGTTAACTGTTCTACTAGAAATGGGTGGTAGCTTTTGAAATGAATTATTGAGTGCTTTGTTTTTAACACAGAAAGATTCTTTCATAGTTAGTTTTGAAACCTGGTTTGTGGGTACAAATTAATTCCAGCTTTTTCAGGAATCTTACTCATTTCCCCCAGCTTTTATGTTTCTGGGAAAGCTGAGAATCAACCCTGGAAAATCTTGGGAATTTCCCTGGAAAGTCAAGCTGATTTCATATGGATAACTTTTATCTTCATAACTGCATTTAAAGCAGAGTTTCTGAACAATTAAACTGATTTCTGGTATGTTTAACAAGCATTTCTTCCCAAAATCCTTGATATGGGTATAACAATCAATCAAGGATCACTAAGGATGGATTTTCCCATATATCACCGTAGCGCGAGCCTATAAATCTGAGGCGCCGGTATATTTGAAGCCTGCCTGTAAATATGAGGTGTCGTGGGAGTACTCAAACACTTTTCACTATTGTTTGAATGGCCTTTCAAATTAAACAATGCTGTACAGAGACCGCCCAACGTACCAGACACATTACGCTCCCGTGATCAAAGACGCTGCCGCTATTTGTCGGGGGTAAGGAAGGGTCATTTGCGATGACATACAGACGTCGCATAATTTTATAATTTTGAAAAGTTTAATTAATGTGTGACAAAAACAAGAAAGATACCAAACCCATAAAAAGAAAAGCTTATTAGGACAAATTCTCGAGATTTGAAAAATAGGGAAATGATGTGCGACCAAAGTGGAAAAAGAACTAAACCAATAATAAGGAGGGTTATTAGGATAGATATTCCGAGATTGCAGAAAGATGTCGCATAAATTTGAAAAATGATAAGAAACAGAGATCGGCAGAGACATAATAAGGTGCCAAATGGAAAAGAAACTAAATCCATAACAAGAAAAGGTTATCAGATTAGATAATTCGAAGAAACCGAGAAATTATATGCGACAAAAGTGAAGAAGAAATTAAACCCATACTTAAGAGATTTTGACCCCCGGACAGGCCTATTATTTCCTTCGAAGCCAGACCTTGTGTTTAACTTTTGTCTTTCTCATAATAGGTTATGACTGCTTGTGTCACCAACGAATAATACATTTGATCTTGCCGACCTCATATTTACAGGTAGACCTCAAATATACCGGCGCCTCAGATTTACAGGCTCGCGCTACGGTGATCTCTCGATTTTCCCTTAAAAGTGGTGTATGGCATGTCCCAGTCTTCCTCACACTGCGGTTGAAGCTTGGGTAAAAATTTTAACAAAATAAAGACAGATACCTGCAGTGTTTCACACTGGCTTCTATGTTCATCCTGGTGCCACTGAAATTCTTCAAAACTTTCAAATCCTTTACAACACATCAAACATTCAAATGATGTCAACTCTTCTTTCAACTGCTCAATTATTTCAGCTTCTACTTTTATTGTTGCGCCATCAAGCAAGAGCTGTGTAAGGCTTCTTAATTGTTCAGCCATCTCTAAACGGAGACAAAAATGTTAGACTCCATTTAGACGGGAATGGAGTTGTTCCATTCCATCTCATTCCAGTTTCTGGATTGCAAATTGGGATGCTCCTGAATAGTTTTAAAAAATCTATTTAGGACCTTTTCTTTTATACTAGATTTTGTAAATTTTGTATATATTAGGTTTTTATACTATGGTTTTTATATTGTAATTTTGCTTTTTTATTCGGTAATTGTATATTGTATATTGTAAGTAGTTATTTTTAAGTGGAGGGCCCCTTGCAAATCAACTCTGTTGAAAGGCAACCCTCCTTAATAAAATCAAATATCAAAAATATCAAATATGCTTCACAAAGGAATGGAACAATTCCATATCAGTTTGTGCTTCTATCTCATGCCATTCCACAGTTTGTTTCTTCAGTCCTTGCCATTTTTTCAGCAGCAACTACATCTACGGATGCAAATAGGGCAAACCTCATGTTCCGTTTTAGGACTAGCCCTAACCGTCCTATATCAACGGAACAATTTGCGTACCATTCCACCTTTTGTACCACTGTTCTTATCGTTCCATTTTTTGAAATGGAAAAATGTCATCTCGAAGCTAAAATTCTTCTTCAACCATGATTCTATGTCTGAAAATTAGTGTTGATTTGAAATGTCCCTACCGGTCTACTTACTGTTTTTCATTGATCAGCACAGCCCCAGCAAAGCAGACCATAAAAGGCTTTTGCGATTAGGGTGCATTCTATCGATACCTTTCAGCTATTTGGTATCATTGAAAATCTGTCGGGACTTCGACTCAATCGGGCAAACTAGAAACAAAAGAAACACGAAGGCCAAGCAATAGCATAGGCCATCACATTCCGAAAAGGTTTCCTTCCTCAGCCTTCCTCTCCTGCTTTCGGGACAGCATGGAGGTAGGGTAGAGAGCCTGAAAATAAAAGAACAGTTTGATGATAAAGAGACCAAACAACTTACCACCAAGTCTTTCTCTTTGCAAGTAAGCACCTCTTCCTTTCTCCAACCCCGGCCCTTCTTCCGTTATGGTCTGGTTCAAACATCATCCAAAGGACTACAACAACAACACCAGAACAACAGCAACATACTTGAATTTCTGCCGCAGTGTCATGCCTCCGCAGATACAAGGAACATAACAACATATGACAAAATCGAATCAAATCAAACTTGAAAACTGGAATTGACTAATTTCCCCTAAAATGAAATACAGCGAAAGCCAAAATTCTGAATGGCCACAGTAGAGGAAATGAAATAATTTAAAATGGAGCTATAAAAGAGGAGATTTTCCCTGAACAGTCTTAAAAGGAAATCTTTTGCCATCGGCGTCACAAATTCCTTTTTCAAAATTTACCCCCCCCCCAGATTCTGAAAAAAAGAAAAAATATTGAACGTAGCCCTTGATGAAAGCCTTGTTCCTTTTATGGAATATATTTCAACATGCAACAAATCAGAATCAATACAGGGCAACTCCAAATTTCCAACTTTGGCATCTGGAAGGTGTCCGTCGAAAAATGGTCACAAACGGATTAAAAAAAGAAACAGGTTCATTTCATGTTTGCTTTATCTATGACTGCAAGAAGTGGATTTCAAAAACGTTCGATTTTAAAGTTTCCTGTATCATCACTTTATGACTTGAAATCACCTCAAAAGATTCAAACTACGGATTGAAACTAAACTAATCAATTAATTCTGAACTTATAAACAAACAAACAAACAACTTCTACTCTGTCAAAATTTCTAGTTTCAGATATCTGTGGAAAATTTCAGGGTGGAATTTCGACACACACTATAACAATAAACAATTAACATGGTCGCTTTTGCAACGACACATCTAAGTCTATATTAACAAATACGTAAAAATAAAGGTATCCCTGCAATTTTTGACATAACAATGAACGAACAGTGAAGTTTAAGCCACGATCAATCCATCTCTTACAGGTGGGCCGAAAAAAACATCTGAAGGGGAGCTAAGTTGTCATCTCTGTTGTTTTTACGTATTACGCTGTGCTTGTGTGTAATTTTCCTGAATTTTTACGAAAAGATACGTGCTCTTCAAATCTGCAATGTAAGTCATAGATACCTTTTTATAGCTGAGTTTATATTTCATGGTGGCTTCAGCATACAGCTTAGTCTATTCCAAACTTGGTCTATTTGTAATGACTGGTTTTAGATATCCGTTTTTAATTGTATATTTTGAAGACTTGTGACTATTTCAAAATCTATCACTTTCTTATCTAATATTGTACATATATACATATATATCTTTTAACGTTGGAATTAATTAGTTACTTTTTATTTTAACTACGATATCTTACTATCCAACGATAAAGAATTAATAATTAAATAATAATGATATACTTCGCTTTTCAGAAATGTACAAATTATTGGTTTTACCAGCCATCGTTGGCAAATCTGATATGCTGTTCTTATGAATCGGGGGAAACTGCTGGTCTACCATTAAACATGATCCACGATATTTTATGTTAGGAATTTAATACAAAAAGTTCTCTGTGGCAGCCACTTTCGAATCAAAGGAGAATTTTGTGACGCCTGACCCACAGAGGGACTGATAGCTCAAATCTACTCGGAATGCACAATGGGTCGGAATTGGAGATAAGCTTTCCAGTCTATGAAATCTATGTGATGTCCCATTTTTACTTAATTTTTTCATCTGTGAAAATTCAGCCTGCGTGCAGATTCCACCCATTTAAACATGATTATGATTTATTGCTTGAACTTTCTCGAAAGCTTTCTCCGGGGCTTTTTTGGGGGCGGGGCAATGCCTTGTCTCTCGAGCATCTATACCCTAGATGATCGTTAAAAAACAGCCAAACCCCATCATACCTCTACATCTGTTGCAGAGGAAGTCTTTGAGCCTTTGAATCCAATTTCAAACTGTCTAAAACAATCACTTAAGTCTTCTCTTCCTTGTATGTGTTCGTGAGTGTCTCTTGAGATCATAGCTGTCCCTAAAACCTTTGTCACAAACGTCACACATATGATCATACTTCCTCGTGTGACTTGCTACATGTCTTTTCAAATCAAATCGATCTCTGAATCCTTTCCCGCAAGTATCGCATTTAATACTTGGTTGGGTTGTATGAATAAAAGTATGTCTGTTTAGTTTGTTGAATTCCTTGAAATATTTCCCGCAGATATCACACTGGAATGGTCTTTGATTAGAATGCTCTGAAATTTGGTGTCTCCTCAGATGCAATGCTCGGCTGAATGCCTTTTCGCAGTTGTTGCATTTAAACTGTTTCTTACTGCTTCCCTGCTTCTCTCCAATTTCCTTTGGCTTGATATGACTGCATTCTTCGTTATAATGTTTCTTCATGTGTCTTTTCAAGTTGTACTCATCTCTATACAGCTTTTCACAAAAATCGCATTTAAAAGGTCTTTCGTCAGAATGTGTAATTACGTGCCTTTTCAAGTCATGATTGTCTCTGAAAACTTTCCCACAAATTTCACATTTTAAACCTTTTTCTTTGCATCTTAGATAAACATGAATATTCAATTCAGATTCTTTGGCAAAACTTTTCCAACATTTTCTGCATGTTAACGCTGTCGTTGACCCAACGTGTATCAATTTGTGTTTTCTAAGTTGCAATGTTTTGCTGAAAACTGCCTTGCAGACATCACACTCATATTGCGTCTTCATTTTTGTTACTTTTCGTTTCTTTTCCCCCTTGGGATTATCTTGGCTAGTACGTTGAGGGATGTCACACATAGATGGTATCTCCTTGCTGTGTTTCCTCATGTGCCTGTTTAGGTTATACTGGTCCCTGTAGGCCTCACCGCAAACACCACATTTAAAAGGCTTGTCATCAGAATGAGTAATGACATGCCTTTTTAAATCGTGCCTGTCTCTAAAAATCTTATGACAAAATTCACATCTGAAATCTTTGCACTTTCGATCTACGTGTATTTTAAATTCTGATTCTTCAAAAAAATTTTTTCCACAAGTTTGACAAACATAAGCCTGTTGGCTGCCTCCAATATGGGTCAACTTGTGTCGATCAAGACCGAATTTGTCCCTGAATGTTTTGTCACACTGATCACATTTAAGAGCTCCCTCCCTGTTATGTATCAGTTCATGTCTCTTTGTATCATTTGATCTGGTAAATCCTTTACCGCAGTAGCTACATATGTAAGGCCTATTTCCAGAATGCATCCGATCATGTGCACGCTTACTTCTCTTGTTAATTAACTTATTGCAAATACTACAATGAAATTTCATTGAATTTGGGTCTGGGGTGATAAAATCTTCCTGGGAGGATAAATGACCCCCACTTTGCTCTCCCGTATATTCCATTACCTCATCAACCAAATTATCAGCAACCATGGCGGCTTCAATTAGGCCATCTTCTAAATCATCATCAGCTCCAGTGACATCATCATCTCCAGTTCCAGTCTCATCTGCAATGACCTCCTCCACAACGATATCTTCTGCACACATAGCAACAGACAGTTCTTCTTCCTGTTCAAGGGTGATGATTTCTTCATGTTTAACATTGACATTTTCCTCATCAAAACCATTTGATGAATTGCTCTCACTGACATCAGTTGGAAGACTTCTGCAAAGGTCCTAAATGGATTGAGAAAGTTTATGCTTAACCCTTTAATAATTCTACCTCAATGCACAAAAGTAAACCACATATGTAACCACATATGTCAAAATTAAGCTGCACATCAATGAAGCCTGAAAGGTCTTAAATTGCAAAAATCTGATGTGCAAATCAAGCCACACATACAGTATGTGAAAGATATTTGAAAACAATGAAACGGGAAAGGGTAAACTAGATTTTGCAAAGAAAGATTTTTACACTAGGAATCATACATGATTTTGTAAGCTGTGGTAAAAATTACACCACATTTGACCATGGCTATTTCTTCATTGTGAGGATTTGTTATTTTCATGTCATAAGATACTGTAGTCGGATGTACTGAAACCCAACAAAATGGAAGGTTGAATGTAAAGTTCATGTGTATTTTTTTTAGCTGTATATCTAATTTTAGTTTTCATTACATGTTCTCTATATTAATAACTGTGGAGGTGTCATGGTCTCCTGCAATCCATGGTACCACCCTGGTAGTTTAGTAAAGTAGCTTGTACATAATGTCTTTAGTAGTTTGTTTTGTAAAATCTTATAATTTGAGTACAAAAAGGATAAAAGTAATAAAAGTTAGACCAGTCTAAAAAAGGATGTGCAAGGTTTCCCAGTGCTTGAACATCCTTTTTAAATCAAGTCTAGTATGCCATTATGCACATCCTTGCCTAAGTGCCCCCATTACACATACCCTTGTCTGCATCCAGAACTAGCACAATTCACAAGTAGAGGCCAAATGACATTAAAAATGTGAAAACTGAAAGTCAATGCTCAGCTTGCAACAAGCTTACACAAGCTTGAAAAGAGCATGATTTTGGCTTGAAGGAGCTTGAAATGAATATTTTGACACAATTTTACCCAGTTTGCATGTCAGATTAGAGCTTGATCAAGTTTGACAATAATCACATGCTGAAGTCATTCTCAAACATACTAAAATCAAGCTTGATTGAGTTTGCTTTCCAGCTCAAAAGATAAATGCCGCAAGCTAGTGCAAGTGGTGTACAATTCTTACTCAAATCAAGCTCTAAAAACATTCCTAAATCATGCTCAAAACAAGTTAGTATCAAGCTTGAAGCATGCTCCAAACATACTCTAAATATTTTGCTAAGGGTGGGCAATTTGAATAGATGTACCTGTAGTGTTTCAGATTGGGTAATTGCATGTTCATTTTGGTGCCTTTGAAATTCTTCTACACTCTGGAAACCTTTGCAACACATCAGACATTCAAATGATGTTGTCATTTCCTCTTTCAATTGTTCAATTATTTTGCATTCTATATTCATTGTTGTGTCACCATGCTCAGTTTCTGCCAAACTGCTTGTATTTTCAGCCATTTCTGCAAAAGGATCACAAAGATCTATAAACCCTGATAACTTAAAGGCCATGTCTTGAGCAGTGGGGACTCTGGAGGGAGTCAGAAATGGCAGAAATTTTCACCTCCCTCATTGACCTGGCAGCCAATGTGAAACAGATTCCATCTATCTTCAGTTGTCAATTTAATTGTATATTTCATGCATTGGCCATGGGTAAATGTTGTCTTTTGCTCCCCAGGGTATCATCCTTTTAGTGTTGCAAGGTACAGTAGTTAGAGTATAATTTTTTATATTGATAAAAAAAGAGAAAAAAAGATCAGTTTTGAATTTCTGATCTGGGTAGTGACACCAAATTCTGTGGTTAGTGTCACCTAACTGACAGTCCAAGATAAAAAAGATGAATTCTTGGGTCAGGCGTCAGTCTGTCTGCCTTTTGGTATTATTTGAGATCAAATCATTGACTGATCTCAATGTTATGGCATCACCATGGCATCTTTTTGTTTTCATGAGCAAATGAAAGTATCTGAAAAATTTTTAAGACTGACTGACTGCCCAAACTAAATTTAGTCATATGAAATGGTCAATTTGAAGTTTTCAAAGCACAGGTTGTTTGCCTGAGGGCACATCATACTGGTAAACATGAATGTTACACCGGAGATCTCTGGCGTGGAGCAACATTGAAAAAATGGTAGAACAATAGGTCTATTGCATAGAAACAACTTGCGTGGCATGAACCTGTGGCAAAAACAAACTTTTTACCCTGGAGGCACAGTGCATATCTTTGGTTGTGCCAACCAGTGGCCAGTATGGAAAGTTAAATTGTTTTGGGCCGGATAGTGCACCGATAAAACAATGGAAACAACAGAAGTTAAGTGCGCTGCATGTCCAGCGCACAGCCCTTTCTTTCCATAGGGGACCAGTGGTGGGGCCACAGGGAGGATTGAGGGACGTTCCACTGGATTCCAAAAGTTGGCTAAAATTTTCAAAGCAAAATGAAATGAAATTAGTTGGGTATATATACCTCTACCTTCTATATAATTTTTAGACTTCATTATTAAAAATTACACCAGAATCCCCAACATTTTTGAAATTTTCTAGATCTGATGCCATGGTTGGTGGTGATGTGCCATCAGGACACATTAATTTTCACAATTTCAGCATATAAAGAACCAGTTTTGATTGATTTCATGGCTTTCATTTACAGACTCCATTTTTTGTGACTTTGGTAGAAATAAAACTGAGGAAAATGGGCCATTTTAACAGAATTGCGTAAACTTTGGGAACATAATTTGGAAAAATTGGTTTATTTAAGGAGGAATGGGTAAAATATTTTGTGGTGGCACCATTGATGCCCCCACCAACAAAGATCTGGCCAATATAGCCTATATTATTATAGGCAATACCTCATGCAGTGCCTCATGAGACCTTTTTGAAACACAGCCGTTTTGAAGGAACACAGCCATCTGTACAAATTTTGAAAGCTACTCCAAACTGCCCTGATCGGTCCTAACCGAAACCAAACTACTGTATGTTGTTGCTAAGATGAAAACTCTCCTCCCAACACGTGCGCCATGGCGCGCCGCGCAAAAACCTGACGTTTTCAAGGATTATATGCGCCTCTTGATACTCAATTATTAACAGTTAAAATTATGCTAAATTGTTATAGACTAAATTCAAAACTTCAGTGCTCACCATTGATCTTGATACTTGGGATAAATCAGCCCAAAATATTTCTGAAGCTTCTTCGCCGCAGATGTGCACCTTGTTTGTTATCCCTTCCTGTCCAGCAACAACAGCATCGCGGTCAACAGCAACAACAACTAAAGCCAAAAAGCCATTCCACTTCGCGTGAATCAGAGGCCGCCATGCAATCACTGATCACTGATCATTGATTTGGAGGCCACCATGCAATCTTTTCAGATCTCTATCCATGTTGACAGCGAACGATGACGATTAATGCAGATTCTCATCTTGAAATGAAATCTGTTTGCTTGAATATCTTCTTTTCCTTTCAAATTTAAGAGCAATTTTAATAAGGAGCCATTGAAACCCAGCGTCCTTTGCAGGCACGCTACTTTGGTCTGAATGGAAAATATGCACCCTTATAAAAAATTTCTTCCAATTCTCTGTCAATTCAGCTTCTGCAAGTGGATCCATCAGCTTCTCGAGCTTCTGCACAGGCCAACCTTGATTTTTGACAGCAGCGTCCCCGCAATGAAACCTGGGCGACAGCAGCTCATTAAAAGCATATTAAATTCCGAAAGATTCCAAACACGGGACTTTGACTGAATGTATTTCCCTAAAATACTGTCCACATCCAACATCAAACAGGAGCGAAGCATAAATTCTGATCAATTTTCTGAATTCTTTCTGACCTTTACATTAAATGATCGCGGTGAAAACTGAGTGCTTTATCCTGGATGAATGAATTCAAAATGATCAAGCCATAATTTGCCCATCTTTAAAAAGTTTCAAGCCACCAGGTCCAGGTATCCCAAAAATTACTCCTGTCTGAAAAATGAACAGAATTTTATAATATGGCCAACCTTCAAATTCCTGTTGTTTGGCAAGCAGATAACAGACATAGCTGATCTTTTGATTTCCTTTTAAATTAGCGAATTTAGCTCTTTTTAGTGCTACCTGCTCTTGAAGCATGCTGCAATGATTACCTGAGCAAATTCCTTTAAGGATGCTAAGCTCTGGTCAAAAATGTCAGGATGAAACACAAAATACTATTTCAGTTTTTATTCAGACTTGAAGGATAATGGGAAATTTCAATATACTGGCTCTTAGAGGCAAGATTAATGATCTTGCATGAGGAGTACCTATAGCTCAGAATGATAATTTGAAGGCATAATTTCATACCCTTTCAGTGATACATACAAACATTTTATCATTTTAAGATATATTTAGATCATTGATAAAGGAGATCAAAGAGAGAGTTTTATGATGGCTTCGATAATCGAATTTTGACGACTTTCCAAACGGGAGTACCTTTTTAAGAACAGCCGGTTTTTTCATTTGGATCCCCTTCGGTACAAGCTGGTACGATGTTGAGTGTGTCCACGATGACATTGGCAAAAAATAACATTTTCTGCAAAATGGATGATGCTAATCCATGCTTTAATGTAAGATACCTGATTCTAAGATACCTGATCTACAAATGCATACTTTTATACAATACGAAAGACACAAGATACATTACAGGTCAACTTATCATGACTGAAAACAACCATACTTCGTCTATTTGACAGCCATATTCCACCAAAATTGGGTTGCGCCCTGTCTAAGCCATCTATGATCTACCAAAAAATTGGAGAGATGTTGAAATATTTGTTCTTATAAGCTTGCGATGCCCAGTCACCGGGTGACCCCTACCCCTCCATGCTCTAAGTTAGCAAAGCGAGGGGCGTATCACTGTAAAAATCTCGTACATCTTTGTCAAAAATCATTTTGCTTTCAAGAAAAATCCGTAAAAATCTCTAAATATCCTATTGTTTTAAAAAAAATCTCGTACGCATTACAGGAAGTAATGCACCCCTGAAAGGATCTTCTTTAAAAATTATTCAGGTCAAACATGTTTGGTCAAAATGACCCTAAAGACCAACGGTCGGCATATCTGCAATAGCTAAATTCAAACTTAAAAATAAAGTTTCGTTCCTGTACGTTAGATTCCATCTGGCATGAATAACTACCGTGAAGGCCAGGGGGTACTCCCATTGTAACCTAAGAGAGGGATCCAGTCAGGGTTAAAGAGGACCAAAGCGAGCACCTTGAAAAATACCCTCAAAGGGTAGCATAATTTTTACAAGAAGCCGCAAGTGGTAGCATTTTCCGTAGTTTCTCATAATTCTCCATTGCAAAAGCTGATGGAACAAAGCAAACTTCACTGATGATTATTGTTTTCATGATCAAATTAGCCTGCGGAGGAGCCTACAAGTTTAAATATTATAAATAGCCAGGAATCATTGAACAAATACCCCTAATTGGTTTTGGTACTGTTTGTTTGGAACAAAGGGCCATTGGCAAGACCCTCAAACCGACTGGACCACCATGTTAGACCAGAATGTGATAACCCCCCCGCGGGCCTGAGGGGGCATCGGAAACTGACGGGGCGTCGACCAGTAGAAAAGTCGTTAGATCTCCGTATTGGCAATTGCAATTGTAATCTGTAGCTTACAAGGGCTTTTGGATTCCTCCGAAAACTTCCCATAATAATAACATTACGGTGACATTACGAATGAATCATTTTTTGCTCTTCTTTCGCTTCTTTTTACTAGAACTGCTCCGTCTTGGTGTTGCAGGTGACTTCGAATGTGATCTTGATCTTTTTGATCTGTGTTTTCGACTTGATCTTGAACTATCTCTTTCATCTGATGAGCCAGCCTGTAAGCGCGACAGTTTATCAGATCCAAGTTGTCTTATCATGTTCACATTTATCATATTCAATGCATATTCAGTTGTATTAGTTACAAATTATGAGCCCTACATACAGTCTGCAAGTACCAAACATAATCTGGTTCTGAAATAAATGTCAGTGATAAAAAGTTTCATTATCTGTGGTGCAACAAAAAAAATATGAATGCTTCCAAATCTTCAGTGATTAGCCTTGAAATGGCTTTTATTGTTACGCTATGTTTAGATTCATTTCTGACGCATTTCTAAAGAATGTAGCAACGCGATGAGCACCGCATGGCTCCAAAATCTCCCCAAGTGTCAATTCAGCTGTAATCTTGAGATACGCTAGGCCTTTCTCCGGGTTCTCCGGGTATGGCAATGAGACAATCATGTTTTCCTGCGATTGGGCAGGCTAGACTCTAATGCGGTGACTACCACTCTAGGGTATAATAGTTGGGTCAATGCAAATGCAAATAAAATGCTAGTGCAGCCTGCCTCGTTGCCTGTTTTAACGAAGGTGGTACTGATATTGATTTAGTGAACACTGTAAAATACCTTGGTCTCCTCATCACTCATCAAAAACTGTATAACGCTCCAAATGGAGAGAATAAAAGGGAAAGTTTCTCGAGCAATCGACCTTTTGAAACACAGTAAAAACTTTTGTATCGATGGAGACCTTGAAGGACATTTATTGAAGTATTATAGAACCACATCTTAACTATTGCTGCTCCGTTTGGGGCTGTAATGCCATTACGAAAATAAATTCGCTACAAAAATTGCAAAACAGGGCTGCCCGAATCGTTACAGGTAGTCCCATGATGCAACTTCTTTACCGATACGCAAAGAACTTTGCTGTTTGCCCATCCAAGAAATGATTGTGAAAGAGGCATCTACTATGATGTTTATATCTTTAAACGATCTTGCACCACAGTACCTTAATGATATGTTCGTTAGACTAGCAGATTTTAACATACACGAGCTAAGAAATACTAAAAACGACCTCACAGTACCGTTCATGCAAATAGCAAGTGACCAAAAGGCATTCTATTACCGTGGTACAAAAGTGTGGAGCAAGTTTAACAACAATATCAAAGAGGCCCCCTCGGTATTCTTTTTAAAATCAAGGTTGAGACAGTTCGGGAGTAAACATCTTTAATTTTGTACAAATATGTTTTTGCATTCAGAAGTATATTTATATCATTTGTCTTTATCTTTATAAATTCATTTAAATGTACTTTATTATTAATTAGGAACTTTAATTTCATCAGGGCCAAATTGTAAAACAATATCCATTGAATTTTGTATCCTGTATCACTATGTTTCAAAAACATGTAATATGAAAACTATGCAATATCAGTTTCCGAAAAAAATATGTTCAAGATTTTAGCCTGAAAGCTGCTTGAAAGTTATGAAATCTACTGTAGGCAGATTTCCATTATGGTTGCGTTCAAGTAAGATAAACAAGAATTTGTTTTTGCCTATAATTACGGTGTATTTGCCTAAACGCCACTATTTTTTCGATTGAAATCTTCTGAACCTTATACATTCTTTAAGTAAAGATATACTTACGCTGTTTGATCTGGAATGTGATCTACTGCGATGACTTTTCTTTCGCCTTGGACTTGACTGACTTCGACTTGGTGTTCGTACAGGAGATGACGATAAACTACGATCACGTCGTCGATCTTTCGATTTCTTTCGTTTTTCCCGGTCGTAATCCTAACGAAAAACGAAAGATCATTAAGAAAAGACACAGGAAAATGAGTAGCTAAGGACAGCCTTTCTTACCTTAGCCTAAGGAATGTTATGAGTTTCAGACCTAAAAATTTATTTCAACGCCTTTCAAAAAGGGCTCAATGCAACGCAGCAAGCATACACATTGCCAGCCTTGAGCATGTAGCCTATTGCAACAACTTCATTCTAGCTTTTGATAAAGTTTCTACCTACTTGAAAGAAACTATCATTCAAGGTTCTTAAAAGCGCAGATCCTTACGTGCGGGTCTTTATTGTAACCAATACACAATACCGCTTAACAAATAATCTATTAAAGCGTAATTGAATCTACGAATGACGATTTGACGATGAATTTCCGTCTCAATTTTTAAATGAAAATCCATAAGTCCTAGTGTGAGCAAATGTGAAAATGGTGTTGCTAATATTCTTGTCATCGTTGTTGTTGTTGTGGTTGCTGTTGTTGCTCTGACTGGGACTATGTCTTGAGTCGAGGTTGCAGTGAAAAATGCATTGCAAAATACAATCATAAGATGGTTCCGTCACCTCGTCAGATTATCTGAAAATTCTTACCTCAATAAGTTTTTGCCTATGCTTTTCTAATTCATCTTGAAATAATGCGCTTGATTTTGATAATCCATTAGCTTCTAATTTATCAGCATATCTCATGACTTTGAGTTCAACATCACGTAATAACTTTCTTCTCGATTCATCAACCTCTCCAACATGGACAACCGGAGATTCTTGCGCCGATTGACGAGCATCTCTCGATGATGGACTGGTGTAATAAGGACAGAATGGACTTCACATGAAATATCAAGACATGATGCAACAAGATGGAATCTAGCTTCAAGAGAGTTCTAAAGACAATGGCTTTGGTCACATTGCTGTATCTTTCCGTTGTAAATGTGGAATTGCTTCACTTTCTTTTAATTTTTTGACACCAAAAAGTACGGCAATATAACGCTGCAATTATACCCGGTCACACACCGGGGGGGGGGTACATGACTTGTGGATGGACGGGGTCTGCCGCCCGGTTTTCAGAAAGCTACCCTCTTCTAATTACCGACAGCTGCCGTCATACCCACATTGTTTACAACTTTTTGCCAATTTCTGCAAAACTCACCCATGTTTAAGGAAAATCTGCCGAAAAAGGGACCCTTGTTTAGAGGATTTTACGCCCAAAAACCCACCCATATGGGCGGCACATACCCGTACCCTACACAGTGATATGATTTCTTATGTGACAACTACACAAGGCTGCGATTGGTTTCTTGACCAAAAGAACGCTAAAATATAGCTAGGGGTCAAGTTTTGCCCATTGTTTTGTATATGATGGTTTTCTTACGGAATAGATTAAAAAATAATGTCGCCTATCATCTTTATTGCAAATTTTGCGATCATTGGCACAGATAGAGCTAAAATTTGGTCTCTTCTCATATTTTCTAACACCGACAAAGTAAGTCTTCAAAAAACTTTAAGTCTTCTCTCCTCAAATTCTGTTCAGTTTTTGGAAAGGTTCTCCGGTAACATGTCTCTAACGACCCATCAACATAACAAATTAGGCAGGAAGCGTGTCACAGGCAAAAAGAATCTTTCTTTGTCGACAGGTAACATTTACTTTATCAATGCTTTCTCTATTATATGTCAACTGCTTATTTTCTCAGCTCAACACTTACCTGATCATTTCATGTGACCAGGGTGAGATCAAACACGGATTCAGTAATATTCAAGTGCCTATATCTAGATACCTATAACTTGAATTTTAACAAATGTTGTTTACGGATTTCTTGTATGTTACGACCTTTTGTCCCTTGTCTCTTTTACAAACATCTATATTCATTTTAACAGCTGACCATGTCCGTACTAGATCGTATTGTGTCATGAGATCATATATGCATGTATGTATCAATTTGCCAGAATATAAAATAAGAGAATATAAAAATCATAAAAAAAAATATAAAATCAATGATAATAACATAAAGTAAAAACATTAACGGGTGACAGTTTCAAAGACACTGTCTACACGAACCTGTCTATAGGTGAATCTGTAACTTTTTGCCATTTCGATGAATTACTATCCATTGTTTTCCATTTAGATGCTTGTTCATTATTATCTTCTTCTCTTTCCCATTTTGATTTTGGTATTTCCACATCTTCATTCTCTTCTTTCTCCCATCTTGATTTTCTTACAGGTGATTCCGGTTCTACTGGCTCCCACCTTGAGGCTTTCATTCGACCTGAAATTAAACACTTGGTTATGAGATCATGGCTAACAATTCTTATCATTAAGCAATGAATAAATCTTTATTCATTTTGTTTTTATTTTCCACTAAAAAGTTACAATACATATCACAAACCACACTTCTTCATAAGATCACACAAACCACACTTCTTCATAAGATCACTATACAATGCCACAGAAATGACATCCTGGCGAACAAACAGGCTTTTTCTACCCTGGGGCCATTGTATACAGAGATAAACACTTCTGAAGTTTGCTTTAAATTAGATGTCAAGAAAAAATGTCCTCGATCACAACAATCTAAGTGTTTTGAATGAATAATTTAGCCGCTATTGCAAATATTGCTTGGCATATAAGTTTAGATAGACTTTGAAATACACGACAAGACTGCGTTCACATGATGGCAGCAAATTTGAAAACGGTGAAAAATGTTTCGGATAGGCCTCTCGTTCACTCGAAAACGGTACACTTTTTGCAGAAAGATTTTGAAAACGGTAGATTTTGAAAACGGTACTATAACTGGCACAATCTGAAAACGGCATCGTGTGAACACTCTGCAACGCTTGCGACACAAGACTGATTGATCCTTACGGTGTAGCAGGAATATACTATGATCAATTTCGTTGGTAAGACTTTTAATACAAAACAATAAGATCTGCATTGTTTGGGAGACTGAAAGTGAAAGAGAGTGAATACATTTACATTGAAAACAAATTAGTTTACACTGTACAGAAAAAACCAGAGAAATATTATGGACTATTTACTCATCAGTTCCTGTAGGGTCCTAAAATAAAAGAAAAGTTGAAAGACAGTCCAAGACATACATTGAAAAGTTCTAATCGATGTTATGTAGAATTCAGAGCACATACCTCCCTTTTTCTTCTTGTCCTCAACTGCAAAAATTTGAAAAGAAGTGATCAGAAAAATTCAACTTTGTTAAACATCAACAACAACTCTTGCTAACCAAGATCCTTTGTGCACCGAATGAAAAGCCAGGTAAATGGCATTTAGGACGAAAAGCACTTTCAGATAATATGTACCTCGACTTTGGCGCCACGAAGCATCACGGTTAGCAATGGGTCTTCAAACAGAACAGAAGTCAAAGTTTTTTATGGACTTCGAGATATTTGGAAACTTGAACTCATATCAAACACCCTTTTCTAAGAATACGTTGATTATGCCCTGAAGAATGTGAATGTGGACATCTTGCGCAGGCATGAGACAGAGATGGCTTGCTAATTATGGAAAGAAACTTGATAAAAAACGATGATGATGATGATGATTTTGCAAGACAAGTTTTGATTGCAAAGCAATTACTTTCAGTTGCAGAAAATCTGAATTACAAGGGATTTCTTACATCAGCGCAAAGCTAGTGCTACATGGTATAATTTTCTGGCAACTTGTGTCACAATGCCGTTAACGAAGCCAGTACCCAGCCGATTACCCCCGTGTAAAAAGTCAATAGCTCTGGCAATGATTGCCAAAAGGAGAGCTCAGTCCTACCCGCCTTAGAGTTATTGCATGATACATAGACAATTAATTGAAAGATGAAATATGAAAATATATGAACAATATGAAGAGACTAATTGCACCGTGTAACATTAGGTAAAGTCACCAAATACTGCAAAATTTAAAGCATTAACTTACTTGGTGCTCCATCAATATCATCACCAAGGGGAATTCCATCGATATCCATACCACTATCACCACCTTTAGCAAGGGGAAATCCATCTAGTCCGCTATCATCTTCATCAATAGGAACGCCATCAAAATCATCCTTTACAAGGGGACTCCCATCGATGTCTGCCTCCTTGACTAATGGGAAGCCATCAAAATCTTCCGTCTAAGAATGGAAAAGACTAAATGAAAACATTGTCCCGGGAGCAGTAAGAGAACAGCAGAGAAAGATATTTATAAAATCGTGTTGAATTTGTGTATTTGACTCGAAAAATTGTATGCAGAACCTATAAAATATTTGCTAAAGGAACTAAAAAGCTATCATTGGTATTCTTGTCATTTGACCTTGCAAATAAGCTCCACTCTCTAAGAAACCCCTCTGTTTTAAGTCCTCCTTAAGGAAGAACCAGGATACTGCTCCAACAACCTTAGCTTCTCAGTGCTCCAAAAAACTACCTTCGACTGCTTAACAACAGTAAAACAAAGATCGACACTAGAAAATTAAGAGCCCGAGAAAAGTTCTTGCATAATGAGACAGCTTACCTTTTTATCTGCTAAGCCGACGAAAGTATTTTGCAATTTGATGAGAAAACCAGGTGGGTAAACTGACCAATCTTGCCACGCAGCTAAACATGATAGCACTTGTTTCTGTAAAGAATACACAGAGTAAAGATATGAAACCCACTTTCTAAAACCAGTCAAGGTTTGTGCATGTCTAAGTATCATAAATAATGGAAATGTTGAGATCGAAGACCGTCAGTTGCTATTAAGACATTCAGTTTAACATGCATGCAGAAAATACAGAAATGAAGTCGCATCGGCATGTCATTGAAGGGGAACAATAAATTTCAATTTTGAAAACTGTAAAAATATTACCCTAAACTTTTCGGCTTGAGACTTGCTTGACGCAGAAACCAATGCAGACCTTAAATGTTCCATGATCTCTGTTAACTTGTTTTCGAATCTAAAATGAGGAAGAGCAGACTCATAAAGGTGAAACCGGCAAATGGCAAGAGATTCTCATCACTTAAAACAATCACACAGCACTATTTCGTCATTAAGGAGGACGGGCAAATTTATTTCTTGCTTAAAAGATAAGATATGTGAGTTAAAAGCCTTACATACCCTCGTCTAAAATGTGAAGCATGGTGGATCTTTGCACTCGAATTGTGGAGAATATCATTCACAACATATAGTCTTGCGATCTGGAAAGAGAAAAGAGAAAGGATATCTATTCTTATATCGCATTTCCATGTTATGAGGAAGTCAAGAATAGGATTTGGGAAAAGAATAGTTTCATACGCCTAGCAAAAAATGTTCAGAAATTGTTAACATTATTAAGGGAAGGATTTGCTAGCTTTTTTGAAAATTTCTACGGTATTAATACAAATACGTCATTTCCAATGAAAACAAAAGACATTGCTGCTCTACTAACCAGAAAGATAGATGAAACGTTCTCGTAAAATTTCATTTCATACCTTTGTTTGAATTGGTGTCTCTAGCAAGGAAAGTGACTCAGTGATACATTCAACGATCTGCAATACGAAATATATTTTCAATTTCAAGAGGTAATGGCAAATCTCGCAGATAAAAGCAAATGAAACCATTTTTAGATCATTTCTTGCTTTGTACCCAAACCAGGTCGTTGCCCTCTCGGCTGGTTCAACAAATCATCTCTCCCATTCCCATTCGGGAGCGTGGGATTATATGTGACTATCTAATGTTGAATACATAATTTCAAAATACACACTTGGTTTTGCGTGTAGTACCTCGTTAATATTGTAAGCAATCTATTCTTTAGAAAAAATGACTTTGTACGTGGAAAATGACATTACACAACGTTTCAAGCATTCCTCTTCATCAGGTGTGCGAAGAAAGACATCTGATGAAGAATGAGGCATCTGATGAAGGGTAATGCTCGAAACGTTGTGTAATGTTATTTTGCAAGTACAAAGTCATATTTTCTAAACAATTAATTTCTTTCAAATTACACATACGTGATGAATTTTTAAGCCGTTTACTTACTTCATCAGCATAATCAGCATTATCCATACACCACACCATCAGCTCTCCAATTTTCCTTCGATCTGAGCTGACTGTTCTAAGCGAGTCTTCTAGCTTGTCTCTTTGGCTGCAACAGAAAATTACCACATTGCAAAAACGTTATCAGCATATTTAGCACAAATACTATCAATCAGACAGCGTAAATTTTTAAGGAGAAGTTGCAGAAATGTCTGACTTCAGTCTTTTATGGACGCACATCTGTGAGAAAACCAATACCCTAAAGAGACTTTAGGCTCTTTAAGAAAGCTCATAGCAAATTTCTCTTGTGCTGCGAATTTGTCTCAGTGAAAAGTCTTAGGAAGGGACATTAAACTAGGGGTCCCATGCCTGAATGCGGCATCCATAGTGGGCCAAAATTAGCTTTGAGTAGCTATCAATCCTTCCAACCTACTTAGCATAAGGTAACGAAAAAAGATTGGTGGCATCATACGATAACATTTAGCAAATCGTTCAGTTACTAGGTATATTTTTTATTTCCAAATATTTCAAAAGTTTTTCTTGCGGTATAGAAGACCATCTTTTTTACATTTATTACACAATTTATCTACAACAATCAGTATAGGATGAGTATTTGGCAAATGGTCTTGTTACTCAAAGGTCACTTTATGGACATCTTTTCATGAGAGTTACACATCACATACCTGTCACTGAGCATTTGTTTCTTAGCAGCATCAGGAGCACTCTCATTTACTTCTTGTTTAGGTAAAGCAAGATTTGAATGCACAATGGCAGACGATGCACTGGCGAGTGCCGCTGAGGTGACATGTTGAGGCATTGCATAAGGATTCATGGGAGGAGGACGCCAAATTGATCCACCGTTAAACATTCTGAATTCAGCTTGCGACCATTTCTGAGGTGTATCACCCTGTCACGAAAGATACAGTAGTGTTCGGGATACTATCAGTGAAACTTTTTCGGATTTCTTCCGAAGAGCTAGACCCCGTCTAAGATTGCCGGATTATGCGCAGTAGCGAATTCAGGGCCATCTTCCTTCAATTTGCCTTTGTGAATTCGCGTATGCCCTAAACGCTTCGCTCGTCTCATTGGTCAGCGAGTCATTCAGAGTTCTTTTCTTTGTGATTAGCCAACAAAGCCAACAAATGAATGTTTTTCTGGTGCAGGTAACTTAAGGGTGGAAACATTACCAGGCCAACAACATTGAAATTTGCGACTCCCAACGGTTCTTCAAGAGACTGCAGCTTTGATAGAACTATCATCCATTCTACATCCAGCAAATTTGGCAAAACAAACAATGTCGCTGTAACATCTACCAAAACTGCAAGCCCTTAATTAGTTAATCAACAGATAATATTTCTCAAAAGTATGAACGGTCACCAACTGAGCAGCCAAGATTTAATACAAAAGTGTCTGGTTTTCATGGCTAAAGTGACCCTTTTCAAACCAAAAGAATGGAGGGGACGAAATGAAAGAAGAGAAAAATACCTGAAGAATGGAGAACAATCTCCATCTATAGTATATGTGCTCGTGGCCTTTGTTGTCGAATAGAAACCTGACAGAAACAAATTTATGTTACTGAAAATAATAAACTCTTCTCAATATTATTGATAAATTTTTTAGACATCCTACTCCTGCCTACAATAACAAATACAATATGATAAAATTACTTTATCAGTTTGCAAGCAAATGATATTTGAGCAGCTGCTCGACAGCCTCCTTACAAAAATTTGCTTGCAAACACCTCAGAAACGATTTCCACAATTTGTCAAATCGAATCGTTCACACAGAATCATTGTTAAACGGTTCTAGCGAGTTATCTTTTCAAGCGCCAAGTACCCAACCGTTCATGTAATTCTTTTACGGAAATTCTTGGCAATCGCAGTTACTTTAGTTCAGAACCAGCTTCACAACAGCAAAAGACACTTCGAAAATATGCAAAATGCGTTTAATTATTGAAGGCCCTTGGACAACTGGCCTACCTTGCAGCCCAATTTATAAATGCGGCCTTAGTTCATGCAGCATGAAAATAATTTTCTGATGTAGCTAAAGTCAGCGGCATGTCGCTGCAGCTCCGATCGCAATGCATGGCGGTTACCCGTGAACCTTTAACTTTAGGCTTGTCTTACCTGAACATTGGGTTATTCAGTTCCTTGTTCATAATCATAGCTTCAAACATTGGACCTTCCCTTGCAACAAATTCCACCATTCGATGAATAACGGCCAGATGACTCCTGTGGAAAATTCATTTGCAATAGAACCAAATTTAGAAGAAGATAACCTTCATCTAAAGTAATCGTTTTCAAACTTGCTTAACAATAAAGAGAAAGACGGAATGGCAACACAAATCTGAATAAGATAAGAAATGGTGAATTTTGAGGTCACAGAAGATGTTGTTACAATGTTTTTAGAGGTATTGTCTCTCATAACTTGAAACAAATAAATTTATTATCCCAGAGAAGTTTCTCCTCTAATCATAACTGAAACATTCAAAGTCTGATAATATGGCTACGCATATCATGCTTATCTTTAAATGTGTACAGACTAAGCGAAGGAAATAGTTGCTTCTAAGTCTTCGCAAAATATCACCATAATGCTGGCTGTCTCTCCGTTTTTGTCTGGCTCCTGTTCAACAGAAAAGTTGGGGATATGGGAGTTGGAAATAGGATTCTCAGTGCAGTGAAATACATCTTTAGTGGAGAAAATGCAGATATAGAAACAAGCAGAAATTGTGACAAAGAAAGAAGTCAGGGCAATTCTTACAGACACATTTTAGTTAAAAGAAATACTATTTGCGATAAATGTGAGTTTATTGGCTACACCAAAGATCTCAACGAGTTAATGATAAAAGGAGAAAAGAAAATGGGAAGCGGTAGGAATAATCAAAAGATTGATAAATAATATCATAAAAAAATAATCGATTGCATATGCATGGTTCCTTGAGCAATTAGGCACAACATATGCGTGAATATGGCACATAAATCAATTGATAATGAACGGTAGATTATATGTCTTCATAAATTAGAATAAATCTTGATATTCATCCCGTTCTTCATGCTCGGACAACTCTGTAGTAGTAGCTGCGAACGAGGCTCTCTATGAATGTAAACGAGGCTGAAGGCAATACCTTTCCATCGGGATAACAACCTTGACAATTGTACTCTCTAAGTTCTATGAAAACGAATATCAAAAGTATGAGTATCCATTCTGTTAATCAACTTCAATGTGGCAAAATACACCGTAAGAGCTCTATTTAGCCCCCCCTCTATTTAGCGTCCCTCTCTATTTAGCCCCCTCTCTATCAAGCCCCCTTCTCTAATAAGCCCCTCCTCTCCGAGCCTAAATTTGAAATAAGCACCCCTCTCTGTTAACCTCTCCCCCCAAATTCTACAGACTGACAAAGATTGTCCATTTATTCAGCTAAACAAGCTTGCATGTTAATCTTTATATGGTTTGGGAAAAACCTTGTCGAATTTACGCATTTGACTCGTAAAAGTGTATGTTGAATCCGCAAAATATGGCGTAAAAAGAGCTAAAAAGCGATGATATATATCCTTGTCGTTTGATTTTATGAATAAGCCCCCCTCTTTAATAAGTCCCCCTCTCGTAAGTCCCCCCTCTGAAGTGTCCAAAATCAAATAAGTCCCCCCAAGGGCTTAATAGAGCTTCTACGGTAGGTTAAATTACGAAAATCTATTTGCACGATTTGAATATATAATCCAAACAGTATCTTAGAAAGTTAAAGTCATGGCAATTCTAAGTTACGAATTATGCGTTCTATTTTAGGTTTTGCTCAACTCTTATAAAGGCGTTGAGAAGCGAATCTAAATGGTTCTATAAACATAAAACCCTCAAGAAAAAAACTTTGCTTTTTCGGTCTCTCATTTAGTGAGAAAAGCACATATGAGAAATTACCACAGCAACCATGTTATCATTCTTACAGTACAGAAACCACCGTGGCTACAAAAGCGATGGTTGATTGACCCGCGATTAAAGGTCCGACAGGAACTGCTCAAACATTTGAATTAATATACATATTGAAAATATTGCATTAGCAAGCCAAAATCAGATGTAGTCTTGTGATCTATATAATTCATTAAATCAATAGAAGCAGTAAACTTCATAAAATGCGGTCTGGTTCTTATGGGTCTCATAAAATTTGCTTCGGCGAACAAAACTTGTTTGCTCTGGTCAACAAAATAGGTATGCGAATCTGTAGAAAGATATTCATATCCAGTGGACCAAAAGGAACTTGAATTTTTTTGGAAATTCGTTACGCGGAGAAAACTTGGGGTATTGGAATCAATCAAGGATTCGTCGAATACATTATCTTCCCCTGGAAAGTTAAGAATCAGATCTCTTTACAAGCAATAACAAGGATAATCTGATTCTTTTGCAAAATCACTTCTTAAGCCTTGAGGGAAATGACATGCATTTGCATGTTACCCTAAGTGGGAAGATTACTCATCACTTTTTCAAGCATTTTAAAGTAAAAATTTTCACAAATTTCCCCTGTATTCACACTGCTAGCAAAATGGAAGAAAAACCACAAAAGACACAATTCAAAAGTTTCACCTATCAACTCCGTCTTGATAACCGGCTCAGCTCTAAATGTCATGCATTTAAAATACTCTCTTCATGCTACGATTCATATTATTCTGAATGTTTATTTTACAATGAATATCGCACAATAAGACTACAAGATTGTTACTCTTTGATTCGTTCCAATACCTCACGTGTTCTCAACACAACGAGCTTTTAAAGTATGAAGTTCCTTCTAGTCCAAGCGGTATCTAAACAGAAGATTCTATTCTATTCAAGTTGACAACTGCTTACCGAACACAGCCCACATAAGGATGTCTGTCCAACATTCAAAACTGCTGTTACCCCCCCCCCTCATGCTCCTAAATAACCTGCAGCATAAAGTCTCGTCTCCTAAATCCCATAACACAAAAGAGGCTCGTTGCCAAACGCCAAAAACTTGTCCCAAAAAAGCTGCCAATTGTGAAGCGATAAAATCTGTTTAATAATTTCCTAAAAAACCTGCTCTCTCTGAAAACGAAACGTTTCCACTTTTCTCTAACCTAAAAAAGATCAAGCAAATTTGACAATTTATATCAAAACGAACAAAATGAAAAGTAAACCTACCCCATCGAATTGTTTTCCATCACGCTGAAGCTTTCTTGAAATTTGTGCATTAAATGGCAGGCCAGACTGAGGTGGGGGCTTTTGTGCCTCTATCATTTCTGGTGGCACATAAATTGGCTGTGGAGGAATGGGGACAGATTTGCCCCAACCAAGCCTCATTTCAAAGCCCATGATGTCTTTACCTGTAAAAAGGAATTTGGTTTTATTTCTAGGTAAATAATCTGTCTTTTAAGAGCCACTTGTTCAAAAAATAACGTCAAAATCGTCAACTTAAAATTGTTCCAAAAGCATAATCACGCACAGAGCACTTCCCGTCAATAAGCTTCCGTTTTATGTGCAACTTGTTCAGCAGATCACTTTGAGGTCACAATAAAGAAGTACAAGGTGCAGAACACAGCTAGAAAAACTTCGTCTTTCGAGAAGGACACATACTGCTGGAAACTAAAGGCTGACTGTTTGCCTAAACGGATGTTTATCTCAATCAATCAATCAATCAATCAATCAATCAATCAATCAATCAATCAAAAACTTTATTAATTTTTCAAAATATTTAGCTTACAGGCTAATTGGGGACACAACAAAAAGGAATATATATAAAATCGAAATAAGATACAATAAATAATATGTACTAAGGCCTTGTTTATATGGGGAAAAAAACCTCACCTGCCAGACCCGGGGCTGACAGGCAAAGTAAATTCCAGTCACTGTTTATATGAGATTTTTCACCTCACCTGTCAGCCCCGGGGCTGAGAGGCGAGGTGCAGTAAAGTATCTCTTCCGTGAAATCAGAGTGAACTGACCAATGAGAATCAACGAAAAATTTCATTTCACCTCACCATACCAGTGGTGTTTCGTTTGTATGGAAAAATTTCACCTCACCCAGGTAAGATTCCACCTTTGATGAGGTAGGGCTTCACTATACTGGTGGTGTTGCGTTCGTCATGTAAACGCAAAATGAAAATACAAAGGATTCTATGGGAAGATGGAATCTCATTTCTCAGCCCCGGGTCTGGCAGGTGAGATATTTTACCACATATAAACAGGCCCTAAATGTACCAAAAGGAGCCATCTTTCTATCCACAATAACCCACGACAAATCACTCACCTGACCACCCCAAAGACCCATAACCCGATCCCCAGCCCAGCTCCTGGATCAGATGCCACAACTAGCATCAAACCGCTAGTGTGTGAAATACATCGAAAGACAAGTTAGAATCATCAGAACTGCATGTGCCTATGCTTTCACTCATTGTGAAGAACTGCAGAACAAATCTCGACCAAAAATGCTTTATTTAACTCAGCTTCCAAGTCACTCATCAACTAACGAAAATCTCAACCTTCGGGCCACACAGCTGCGGAACATTCTCCACTCTTTCTTATTATCTCTTCTGACGTACATTAAAGAAAATTTACGTATAACAGGATATGAGGCAGAATACTGAAACTGGATCTCTAATCCAGGAAACTTTTCGCATCTGTAATAGGTGAAAGCGAAATACCATTTATATTTGCTCAAAACACTTCAAAAGGTTATCACTACCGCAATATTTTCTCATTCTTTAAATAGATGAAGATTAAAGACTTGATAAAACATACCAACAAGATCTTTAAGTGCTTTCTCTCCATCTGCTCTGTTCATATAAGCAACAAATCCACAATTACGATTTCGTGCTCTCTCCTCGTCACAACGAGGCCACATGATCTTCACACTTGCTAATGGGCCGTACTGGCCAAAGAGTTTGCATAATTGCTCCTCGGTCATCTATGGAGCAATGACATGTTATGACTTTCATCAAATGGAATAATAAAAGACGAACGAATTCCACTCTCATGATCCCACAAGGCGTTACTTTCCTCACAGTAAGACTGTACTCAATTCTGCAGCTAAATTTAACCTCAGTTTTCAAACCTCAGTTTATATCATAGTCTCTTTCTTGTTCCTTTTGATTAGATAACCGGTTATGCTTGAAACGTTGCGCCCAATACACTTCCCACCATAGTCCTTATTTTTCATTTGATCTACTTTGCTTATCTCTCTTTTTCTCATTAAAAAGTCTTCCAGTTTTCCCCTCATCTGCCTCTTCTGCTGCTTTCAACCTCTCTCTAGTTTTACTAGCTAAGTGCTTCAGCTATGCTGGATAAACTATCAACAAAAACATACTCAGATCAAACTATGAAAATCTATGGTGCCTCTGTTATGTTCAGTTCCTATGAGGTAATGCTGTTCATTTCAAAGTTCCATTAAAACGCTGCTGCCAAGGAGTTGATTGCCACAGAAGCACAGAAGACTTTTGTACTGTAAAAGCCCACAGAAAAAAACCTGTTGTTTTGTCTAATAGGCTGAAATGAGTCATCGAGCACATAAACCAGGGTTTCTATTGTATGAAAGTTTCAATCTTTCTTAAGCATTTGTACACGAAACAACTTCATTTGCAACACTGAAGTGGATCTTATGTGTAAGGTGCTAAATTGGCCAAAACTCAGTTCTTGATCCACAGTTTCCTTTGAGGGTTTTTTTGTAATTTGATCTCAGTAATTATGAAGTTTAGACAAAGTCAGCAGCTGATAAAAACAAATGAAAAGGCACACCATCAAGTTAAAAATAGAATTCAGTTTCAGTATACAAAACATTGCATTGCTGCCTGTAACAAACCTTGGGATTAATGTTTCCAATATAGAGATTGGTGGTATTAGGATCCCCATTGTCATGTGAGCCAGCAAATGGGTCACCATCTGTAAGCAAATTTAAAATATAAACAATCACGACAAAGATATCTAGGCCAGAGTTTACATAAAATCAACACATCAGGCCCCTTAATTGACCAGAAATTCAAATTTGGGTCTCAAATTACAAAGATCATCTAACCTTTCAAAAAGTCATGAAATGGTGAGCGGAAGAATACTCAAAACTCAAAACTTTTTCCACAGAATAAAAAATACAACTTTGAGTCCTTCCTACTGATTTAGGGAACTAAGGTATACTCCTTGATGTTCAAACTTATTTTAGACTAAACTCATACAATGCTGCCACAGAGACTTTTTTGCATTAATATTTCAAGTGCCCTAAAACTTTTGAAGGCTACGGTTAGTAGTGGCAAGCCCTGGGATGACACAAGTAGCTAAGTGTTAATTAAGTCTGGACACTCAAGTGGTGGAACTCTACTTGGTATCAAATCCAGTCCATTTGACTGTTCTGTCCGTAATGTAACATGATTACATCACTGTACTAAAGCACCTTCATTACATGCTGATAAGAACTCATGAAAGTTTGCGGATCTTCTAACAAGATCTTGAAAGACTTAACTTTCTTCATGTTCTTGGGCATCAACAAAGTGTTAATTTACACTATATTATAAATATCACAAATTATATAAGTAAAAAAAGATTCATGCCTCTAGAAAACATGTCATCAAACTTAGGTGGTGCCCAGTTCCCTTTACCACCTCCTGCACCACCACCACCACCACCACCACCACTGTTTCCACTTGAGCTGAAGAATGATGATGGCAGATCTTTTAGCATGTCATCTGGGATACCACTCAGATCTCCCTTTTTGATTTTATGTCTGATATCTCTTTCTTTTTGTGACCTAAACAGATATAAATGGATGAATAAATGTACTTTCAACAAACAAACAAATGGGTTGACAACTAATGCAATGAAATGAAATTTTCCAGAGTATATACAGTCCTTCTAGACGCAAGCCTGAGAAGTATTTTAAAGGTGAAATAATCTGTTGTCTCACAAATGACATCTCTTGTTCTCTTCACAGTGTCATAGTGTGGAAATATCACAGTGGAAATAACCAGCTGAGATTTGTTTAAAGTAAAAATTTGTCTCCTGGTTTGTCAATGTTAGCATTTCATGACTGTAACCAAATCATTTGTACTAAAATAGGAGATGATGGAGGAGATTTGTCCAGTGCATTGCATAATAGTTTTGAATGAACTGATGCTTTAGATTTCTATGTTAACTACCGCAATGTAAATGTATACAAACATGCAAGCAAATGTCGACAACTCAATTATCAAATTGAAACATTTTCATATTTTCAAAATATATAAATGTTCTCTAGAACAAATCCAGATCATAAAAAGGCTTTAAGAAGAGATACTGGCTGCCCTGCAAGACAAACCACCCACAGAATATTCTGAAAAAATTGAAATGGGAAAACTACAGTGTGAAGAATGGTTTTCTATCCATTTCTTTAATGTTGGTAAGTAAATTTGACGACGGAAACACCTAATAAAGAGTTCAGCTTGAAATGCTGTGTTTTATAACCTTCATAGAACATTGTCATATCTTCAAAGAATTACCTTTCTGCATATCCCTGACGACAAACTGCAGGCAAAACAATATGTATATATATATGTTAAATATTTGGATGACAACAAATCCAAATGTACCTTTCTAATTCTTCTTTGAAAAGCTCTAAGTTACTTTTCTTCTTTTCCTTTTCTTTCTTCTTTTTTACATCCTACAAGTTTGAAAAATCATTTAGGATGGTTATGAAATGTTTAACATCACATACTTTTGATCAATATGGGTTGTAAATAATAAAAAATCTTCCAGTGACATCAAATATTGGACCCAAAAATTCAATGATCCAAGATGGATTGTGATGCTGTCAATTTTGCTGCTGCTGAATTGCAGTTTCTGTTGGATAAAACTCTTAATCATGCAAAAACTGGTGACTTACTCTATGCACCAAACTGGAGGGTCTTTTACCTCCATCTGGGCATAATTGCAAAGAAAACTTGATTTCATTATCTATAAATAAAATAACAGTTTTTAAATAACCCAGTTGCAAATTTTCATTCTCTGTTTCAATCTTTGATTTTTGATGCACAAAATGCCTTAGCAATGTTGATAATGTATTTATTCGTTCATGAAACCTACTCAAACTGCATCTGATTGATAAAATGAAAACATTACCAATTTAGGAGCAAACATATCTTGTTCTGTGTGCTTCTTGAACTCCTCAGCGAGTTCAGCTAATTTTGATGTGTTCTTGTGGTATTTGTGAGTTGTCTGCTCATTTACTGTAATGGAAAGCATTCAATGATTATTTCAAGTTTAAAAGTTAAAAAGAATAAAATGGGAGTTTCATATTCCTAAATCATGGTTAAGATCCATTTTGCCATGTACTGCTGACTGATTGTGACTGTGGAATTGATAATTTTGGTTGCATCAAGAGTAAACATAAGGAATGCAGGTGTAAAATGGGTATAGTAAGGGCTAAAACGGCTTGTGTCAGCAGCCAGATATGGGACTTCATTAACTGTTAAATCAAAACTTGTAATATCAAGGAAAGGTACTTCAAAACAGTTCTCGCTAGAGAAATTCTCTGTTTATCAAGATTCATGCAATATCTAGTCATATTTCTGGCTTACTTTTTACCCCCACATAACCCATTCAATCAAAATAAAAAGCAGTTAATCTCAAATATAATGATTCTCCAACACCTAAGAACAACCTAATAATTGATGCATAGCAAGACAAATAGCACTCAAATCTTACTTGCTGAATTAGCATTGATCACATTTGCTTTGACAAATGTTTTTCCAACTGCTGCTGATTCTTGAAAACTTTCAATATACTGAGCATAAACTTGAGCTGTAGCTGCTTCTTCAGCCTGAAACATATAACCAATTTCCACGGTCAAAGGGGGAATTTAAATTCTACTCAGCATAAAATGGTTGCAGCACTGTGATGTACAGGGTTTATTCAGTTTTCATATTCATCTTATGTTTCTTGCAAATATATATCTTTCCTACCCCTTGTTCTTCCTTCCTTTAATTGACATTACAGATAACTTACATACTTAACAGTCAGGCTATAGTTTGGATGTATAATAGCCATACTTTTCAATTATTTAGCAGTTCTCCAACAGAAGGATAACATGACCTAACAGAAATTGTTACCAAATGTGCTACTTTTGTAGCTCCATTGCACAGTACTTTAGCAGTGCATACAATAAATAGAAGTGAAGGGGTACAAGATTCAAGTAGCAACTTACAAAGACTGTATATACTGTTCTTGTACACTTATTTATCTACATTATAAGTAGTATGGCTTAGTAAGTATGCCAATATTTACTGGTAAACATGGCATTATGGCTTGGTACAGGAAAGAACTATCACAAACCTTTTTCTTTTCTTCTTCTTTTTGTTTGGATGGTGCTTTTCCTTTCAATGGATTTCTGCCCATTTGGAAAGCTTTTAGTTTTGACTCTGGGAGACCCTGCATCAAAATTAATTCAGCGTCAAGTCACTTATATATATAGATAGGGTGTGCTTGATTGGTCCAATTCTGAAAACGGTAGATTCAGAATTCAAGTTTGATTAACTCCAAAACTTCAAAAACAGCAGGTTTGGCAGGTTTGAAAGGCCTGCTGAGCATTCTGCTTCAAAAGGCAGAGGTTTTGGCAGGGTTTGGAAAGATTCCCACTTCATTTGCAAAACTCTGAAAGCGAGGTAAATTTGCTTGCGTTGCTGTGGTAATTGAGTCAGTTGCCAAGCACACAACTTGTCTTTTTGTTTTTTTAACTGGAAACCTCACTTTCAATTTGACACCTGCTGTTTGTAAGAATTTTGAGTTTGATTGGGAAATGTATTTCCATCTCTGCAAAGTCTACCGTTTTCAGAATCTGGTAGTTATGGAATTAGCAAGCAAACACACCCATAGCAACATATTGCAACTATCACTTTGCATGGTAAGTGGCATCCACCTATAGAGATCATGAGCAAAGGCCAGACAGGCATTAATTACACTGATATGATGGTAGTCCTTCTTAAAATTCAGGGAAAATCAGTGAATGAAAGAATTTAATGACGATGACCTGATTTTTGACAAGAGAAAATGTTTTTTGTGAAATAAGGACCAAGAGGGCTTTGTGTGAGATCCTTGTTTGCTCAACCAAATTCCAAAATTTCTTTTGTTTAATAGCAAATTTTTGGCCATTCATGAATAAATAGCAACATTTTCCCAGGCTTAAACCAATTTGTAGATCAAGCCCTGGTGGACACCATACAAAGTCCACACCAGAGATTTTTGCCAAAACAATGGAAGAACAATAGACAACCATGACTCCATGCCGGAGATCTCTGGCATAGGCTCCATTGATTCCAAAAGGGAGATCAAGGTATGGCATCCATAATCAATTGGGGTGCACATGGAAGATGATGTTGACAATAAAAGCTTTTCATTTTTATTGCCTTACAAGCCTGTATGGAACGTTCAATTTTTGTACGCCAGACAGTGAGCCAACAAAATGACGAAAGAACTAAGGGGTCATCGACAAATAATTTTTGTCACCCCTAAATGCTCTGTGTGCAGAGCCCTTTCTTTCCGTAGAGCCTTGCAAGGCAGAATTTGTGAATTTTAATGCTTGTCCTAGATTCAGTCTCAAGACATCCCTACTCAAGATGGCAAATGATGATAGCTTGAAAAATCTGATATTTTTCTCCTGGCCTTTTTGGTGCAATCTAATCTTGTGTAAACAATTCTTCTTTTGTTCTTTGTGACTCTTGTTGGGTGTGCTGTAACAACTAGCAAATCTTTGCCTAAAATCATTTTGGCATTAACCTGCATATTACTAAATATCGACAATGATCATCAAAGTATTTTGAATTTGGATGAGAACACAGGCATAAAAGATGACAGCCTAATGGGCCGCAGTTCCATAATGACCTACAAGGCTAGGCCAGCTTTACACGTCCCCCAAAGGCCAGATCTCCGTCACCTCAAAAAAAAGTGCACAACACCGCGGCCACTCCTGTTGTGTTGCTGCGCGCTTTTCTTGCCAGTTTTCCCCTCGAAATCAATTTGCATATGGAAGAAAGATTGATGAAACAAAATCAATAAACTATTCTTGTCATATCTTAGTTTAAATATTACCTTCATCGAGCTGGGTTTCAATGATTCTGGCTTCAAACCCCATGGCAACTTCTTCACTTTGTCATCGGCCATCTTGTCGTGCTCGTTCTGTTATAGATATCCCATAATGCAATTATGAAATCCCACAATGCATTGATGCTCTCAGTCGGAGTCTTTCTCGGCATAGGCAAACGGACACCATTAAATTCGTTTGCACATTCATTGATGCAGATTTCGGCCGAGAGATCAGAGATAGCAACCTTTCGATCTGGAGGAGGGGGGCATGGGGGACCTTAATATATTTGGGATAGGAATGCTCGATTTACACATATATTTCTTATCCTAAGATTTGGGAAACTGACTTAATTGGGTCACTAACTTTGTACAGTCATTGCGAACCTGTCTTGTCTGTACATTTTCCCAGAGCAACACCGAAACTGATCTTTCGATACCTTTACGAAAAACTAACAATGGGCAAAGGGCTATATCTTTTCGTGGACCGAATAACTTTGAACTTGATGTTAAACAGAAACCATCTCTTGCCACCTTTACGAGAAGAATCAAATCGTTGTAATCTGAAAACGCCTAAATAAATAAATAAATATGAAAATGAACGAATGAATGAATGAATGAATGAATGAATGAAAACATTGCGCCTACAAAGGACCCTGGGTCTTTAATAAGACTTATCTACAGCATTCGCACCAAAAAAGATTTTCACGACATAATGAAGTCAAAGACTGGAGGAAATCTCCTTAAATTCAATATTATTTTCAACAAATTTAAATACTTGGTAGTTGCATAAAACTAGGAATAAATATTCAAAGCAAGAATTCTGGATAAAATTATTTCCATGTTAAATAAGTGTGCGATATTCATTTAAATATTTGTGTTCAATTTATATGATAATACAAATACAAATTATATTCCCTCATAAATAAATTCAAATTGGATGCAATTAAGATACACGCATTTTCACGTAAAACTTTTTTGCTGATTCCAGAAGAAAAGTGAAACAGTCTATAAAGTTGCTTTCCACGACCTGCTTTCCTCAAGCAAGCATTGATGGGAACAGGAACGATTACAGCTGGAAGGAAAATCAAGATGTTTGAAAATTTCTTTGGCAATCATCACTGAGAAATTTTGCAAACTGATAGGGACCAATCAGGAAATGACAAACCCCAAAGGCTGCTATCAAATGCGGCGATACCTTGGCATAAGTACCTTACTTTACTGACACCAATGACTATTTTCCTCAGAAGTCAAACTTAACCAAACAAGCCTAACAGGAGAAGAAGGTTCTTTCTCGTGTCGACTCTGAAAAGTAATCTAGTTCAGAAGTTTCTTCAAGATTTTACCAACAATTCCTGAAAAGGATCTTGTGAACAGACAAAAATACGTGTATTTTCTTTAAAGTTAAATTTACTTATACGTCATAACGTGCAAAATGCAATTGATTCGAAAATATAATTACTAAAATGTGCAAAGTGCAAAACCTATCTAGTCTTGAACTTAAATACTACACAAAAAGACTAAATCTGCTAAAAATTTTAAAAAGCTCCCAGTTTCAAGCTCAAGGAAAACTCGCTTTGTCACTTTACACAGCGTTGCAGTCAAAGGCAAATTGATCGTATGGAGTTTTCAAAACAGTGCTTGGGAAAATAATTCTCAAAAGAAGGTTCCTTTCGATTAGAATAACAGTGGTAAAGATCTGAACGTCAAAATGTACTGTTACAGACTTTCAACTGAAACTTCTATACCGGCATTGATCATTTCCACATCATAATCCATGATATCCGAACCTTTAAATACACCTCCCAAAGGCTTATAAAACTGTTCAAATTCATTCATGAAGACCTGTTTTCACTAAAAGGTGAAAGTAGCCAGTTTGTATGATACAGCAGTAGAAAATCGCATAAAAGAACCTATTTTTATGAGAACACTGAATGCAATATTTCAAACCTCCTAAATAAGAACCTCTCAGTGGCTGACACTGGGGAGGTACTTACACAACAGGTTTAATGACCTCTTAATTCTTCAGAAGTTTCAAGAATCTTTGATTTTCTGATCAGAATTCTTCAGTCGTACAGAAGTCTATAAGATTGTTTAAAAATAATTCTAACCTAAAATGTTCTCAAGAATTCTCAAGGAATTCTCAAAACAGACTTCAGATTTCTTGTGCTGGAAACAGTATTAATGAGTGCAAGGCGTTTACTGTCTATAAGAACCTTCTTAAGAACCTTGCAGGCTCTACTTTAGGATAGCAGCCATATGATTAAGAATCTATGCAGGCTGCCCAAGAAGAACTAGGCTCAGTCTTCTACTGTACCAGAGCTATCGCATCAATTACATCCGTTTTCAGGTGAAAAACCGATTCAGATATAGCTTTTCATTTACATCGTTGTGACTAATGTTAGGTGAAGATATCCCATAAACAGTGTGACCCTGCATCCACCATTTTCAATGAGTCGGTGGCTTTTATCTTGTTCCCAAAATTGACAAAAAACAAAGTCTTGGGAACTGGGAGGAGGGCCTAAATCCTAAGTGATGTTCATCTGATGATATCTATCAGACAACTTTACGTTAAAACCTAAGAATATTTATTTCTTGTTATCTAGAATTCTACAGCTAAATGTCAAGAAAATACTCTGTAACTGAGTCTGTAAACCATAAGATTAGAACATGAATTTGACGAGCTTTCTTGGAGATTTCTTGGCCAAAATTTTCATTTTCGAAGTGATATCGTGCCTCGGAGTGTTGCTGTTTTTCTTTGTTTGTTCATGTTTGATAACATTTGAGAAATATATGACGTCAGAAGATCGTCCATCTTGTAACCCTGTGGATCAAAGAGAAACGAAATTGATGGGTGTTACTAAATTTGCCACGATGTTTTATCATTCAACAACAGACTAAACAAGTCCTTGCTTTTTGCAATAAACTTCGGCACATGACAGATAAAATGTGAAAATTTGTAATAACACTCATTTCAATTTTGCATCCATTTTTCTCTGCTTACCATATATCATCTTCATTAGATAAAAGTCAACAGAGATCTCTCAAGAATATTATTTCATCCTATAATTTAACAGAAAAAAAGATGCTAAACTGCTTTATGACTTCCCTTCTGTTCGGTCTAGGCCTAAGTTCTTGACCTAGTAAAATATTCAGCTTTGTCAATCATATATTCTTTACTAAGAATCTCCTAACATAGGCTAGTTGTACAAATTCACCTATCGAAGAGCCAGTGAATGCTAAATAAAAATTTGAAGGGAAGTGTTTTAAATTGATAATCATAAAATTTGTGAAAATGTTTGTAGGATATATAAAATTTTGGGACAATTCGATGATTAAGAGAAATCGTTGCAAGGCTGAAATGAATCCTAAGGTATTTACCAAATTTGTTTCACAAAGAAGTTTCGTCCCTTTGACTAAATTTCCAATGGTCATGTGAAAATAACTATTTCCACTACTCCAGTTTGAAATTTTCGTGAATGGATAAGTTACAAATATATCCTACGGAAAAAAAGATTCAGGATGTTACAAAAAAGAACAGTTTTGAGAGTGCAAGATTTTCTGAACTTCTTGGCCTAACTTCTGTGTTGCTAAAACTAAAATACGTTCAGAATTTTGTGATAATATTATCTGCTGCATCACATGAAATGAGAAAAGGTGTCAACGATAATGACAAATGACAACAACCAGAAATTGTAAATTAAGTGGAAAATTGAACGAATTTCAGCTCTGAATTGTTTTACGTCGTAACAAAGAGAGGGGAATTCTGCTGACTCATCCCTATATTCAACATTGAATCAGGCTTACTCTCCCGCGCAGCAGATTACAAACTCACGCGGTAGCACTTGGCAATGAAGGTAACTAGAAAGAATAAAACGCTATGACAAGAACTTAATACAATGCTAAAGCCAATGAAGTACCTTAGAGATTGGATCTATTAAATTGACTCCATTCTTGTTGATTGCAATTAGTAAATTTTCTGGATAATTTGGATCAGTTTTTTGCTACAAAAAGATACAGAATAATTTGATGTATCAGAAATTGAAATGAAAGCAAACAGAGATTTCTAAATACTTCGTAACATTGTAAGCACGAGGAACACTTCAAAAGTCAACAGGACAGGGCAGTTCTCACGATAAGATTGTCTGGCAAAGCAAATCGCAAAAGTTTTCGCTACACAGCTTGAGCTTGAAAGGCTGACTTCCATTCGGTTGAATTTTCCAATGGGACAGGAAATATTTTGTTGACATGAGAAAATTTTGCTCTAAATTTGAACAGAAGGTTACGCGTGACTAACATTTTACTGTGTGAAATTCAGTCCGCACGGAAAATTCCCTTATTGGAAATCAGCCTTAACATTTAACTGGACAGGAAGAGAAAAATTACAAAATTACGGAAAGGTTGCAAAAAAGTGGCACTTTGTAATCCTATGACTACAAGATGGTCATCGCCTATTGTACTCTAGGCAGAATAAATTACAAATAACAGGCAAAGAAATAGGATTCTTACCGTAACTTCAAAGAAAGCTGAACCAAATGTTGGCATTTTCGCTAGAATCTTTAAGAATGATGTTTTGCAATCTAACTTCGTTTTGCCAGCATTTTTGTTGTAGTGTGTTATGATTTGCTGAAATCAACGGAAATATTAAATTGAAAATAAAAATGAATTACCTATTTAACTGCGCAAATCGTTTAGATGAGAAAAGTAAAACCTTCTATCACTTGCAGACGAATTTGAATTCGTTACTTTCGGATCATGCCATGATAGGTATGACCTAATCTGTATGTATCAGATTAAAAAACATCAAAGAATATTTAAATCTGAGTAATTCTAACTGACAGAATCAAATAAAGTCGTCGTGCTCTTTGGTGCCCCCCCCCCCCTCCTCCAAGCAGTTCTCAGAGAAAAAACCTCACCAAAAGTCAAGCTGCTGTAAAGGTTTACGATGTCCAAAATGCATTCAAAAACGGACTAGTCAATAGACCTTTTAGCTATTCTGAAAAAGAATCTCAATCGAACGACACTTTGCTACATTTTTTAGAATCTTCGAATGTTTACAATAGTGATAGAAGCTCTAACACCACTCGATCGAATCTCGTGTATAAAATGTACAAAAATAACGCTCGATCCAGGCTCTTTTGCTGAATAGCTAAAAGGTCTATTGGCTTTTCTTTATTACAAGTGATTAATAAAAAAATCCAATACAGTTCATACCTTCGACCATTCCTCTGGTGTTCTTTGTTGTATAATGTCGTTTGGGACAAGAGTTGGTAAAATGCGACTGAAAACAAAAAAGAAATCAAAACTTGATGCAACCTGACCTCAATCTTTGATTCACAAAAAATAAACATCAGGCAAAGCAGATCCTTCTTTTCCTACGAAAATATCTTTGAGGTAGTGTAACCATTAAGGACTGGCTAAAGGAGCAGCCAAAATTGCAAAACAACACACGATGAGGGTTGCTAAACACAAAATCAAGTCTTCTGAGAGTAAACCCCCAAACTCTCCAAAACTATCTTCTGTTTAGTGAAGGGCTAGATCAACAAGAAACAAAATAAAACAATACAAAAACATTACAGGAACCAAAAAAGCTTAAATAAACAAAGCTGAAACATTAATTACTGTTCCGAGCGATGTTTGTTAATTTTGCTTACTTGAAATACTGAAACGGTGCACGATCTTCTCCATGTCGAACTCTGTACTGCAACGCAGCTAACTGCACAGCCTCCTCCGTAGTACATTTATGATAGCCACGCAGTAATTTTGGAAGCTCCTATAACGAATAAAAGTGGATAAACTTGAAGAGATCCTTAACCTCAGATGAAAAGTGCGGTAAGCTGGATAGTTCGGTGTTCTTTTGATAAGGTTCTTCGTAAGCCATCTTTTTCTGTGAGTGTAGCAATATTCTTCATTGTAAGCTTACATTTTAAGAATACACAAATCTTATGAAACAGCTTTGATTTCAAAATTTTGCAAAAGATTCTTTCAATTTCTTGTTTGAAATGTTTTGAACAAAGATTCGGGTCTAGCACCAAAACTGTGATATCGATACAACTCAAGATGTCGACTATACGGTGATAAAAAGAAGTTGCAATTTATTTTAAGTTTACAGCAAATATGTAAAAAATACTTTTAATAAACTGTACACTAAACAGCTGCAAGGGAGCTGCAATATTGGGGGCATTACATCAACTTCGATACCTCCCTTTCTGAAATTAGTGCCATATTTTTCAATGAAACTTCAATCTCAGAAATTTGCACAGTTATTTCAAGTGAAACTAGGCAAATACAGGTTTTTTACTAACAAAAGGTGGTTAATGTTAGACAAATATTTATCGATGACGAGGCAGACGCATGCCATTTCCAAAAGGTAGCAGAAATCAAATAGGTCACTTACTTGATGATAATGGAAAACTGAATCAGCATTTGCATCTTTACCAACTATTGTTGATGTCCATAATTTCTTCATGAAAAATACTTGATAATTCACGTGAAGTGTTGTACTCCCTAAAAATGTAAACAAGAATTTTCAAACGAGTTAAAAGGATCAAAAATAAAAAGTATTCAGTCATTCGTAAGATTGTGCTCTTTTGCCTAATTTCATACTCATGATTTTTCACGAAAATTATCTTTATAAGGCGAAAAATGCAGCAATACGAATTTTCCATCACATTGTTGGTCATATCAAAAAAGGCTTTAAAGTCTTACTGTCGCTTTAAATATAGTCATAGCCTCGCTTTTATCAGTTGCTTTTGATCACCGCAAGAGAGAGTCATGAAACCCCATTGTTTCTGCAGCGATATTTGTACATCATTAAATCAAAGGTTCGATTGATTGACGTTGGAGATTCTATCATTATTGTGCACATTCGAAAATTCTACAAATGTATTAAAATATCGTTCGATTCAAATTCTTTTTTAGAATATCTGAGGCTCTGCGGATGACTTTCCTCTGCATAAAAACCAAGCGAATGAATTATTGGCAGCCAATAATTCGTGCTTTCTTTATATAGCGACAGTAAGACTTTAACAATTACTGATAAACCACTAGAGAGCTGGGGGTACTTAAATCAATTCCTATTCATCAGGCCACTGGAACAATACAAGAGACAGACCATTCGTTAGGCCTGCAACTGCATGGAAATAAAAAACTTCCACAAAAGCAAGTTGGAAGGCAAGTGTTGGGTACCTTTAGATAAGCTATGCAACTTGAGTCAAATACAAATTTTAAACTAACTCTCTATCGACCAATTCTTGTTTGAAAAATACAATTAGTAACATCTATGATTGAGGAAACCTTACGCCTGAAACTTCATTTCAATATCGAACGCATGTTTTCAATAAGATATATTGGAGAGTCACTCACCATCTCTTTGATGTAGAGGTCTTGCTTTCTTCAACCATTCACTCAAATGACGGACGAAATCAAAGAAGAAATCTCCTTCTGGGACACTTATTACTAAAATAAAGAGAGAAATCAATTAAACAGTTAATAGAATATGAAAAAGGATAGAATACTAGATTGTAATGAATCAACAACAATGGCTAACCTACTTTAAATAAAAACTCATTATAAATAATCAGTTGTGCTCGTAAATTTATTGCAACCCTGACCTTACATCTGATGTGAGGCGGAATCTCGTATAGTATTGTTTCAATTATATATAATGAATCGTTCGTAGTGTTGCTTTATTCAGCTTAACATTGCGTGTCTTTTCATATTGGCCATGGGGTAGTCATTGTCTTTCACTCCCATGGTATCGTCCTAGGGTGTGTTTGATTGGTACCAATTCTGAAAACGGCAGACTTAGTAGGCACGCAATTTGTGTTCGATTGACTCCCAAATTCCGAAAACGGCAGGTTTGGCAGGTTTGGAAGGCCTGCTGAACCTTCTACTCCAAAAGGCAGAAGGTTTGGCAGACTTTGGAGAGATTCTCGCTTTCATTTACTAATTTTTGAAAGCGAGGTGAATTTGCTCAGTGTTGCCACGGTGATTGATAACTTTACTCTTCGTTGCCAAGCACCAAACTCGTAATCGCGCTTTTCAACTAGAAACCTCACTTTCGTCAGGATGAATCTGAAACCTACCTGCCGTTTTGAAGAATTTTGTGTTTGATTGGGAAAGGTGTTTCCATCTCTGCGAAGTCTACTGTTTTCAGAATTCGGTAGGTTTGGAATTACCAATCAAACACACCCCTAGTGTTGTAAAGTAAGTAGAAACATAAAGTAGAATGTAAGATTTAAAGTGTTGTGATTTCTTTAAAGAAAAGGAAAAACAATGAAAGTTCAAGGGCACAAGTGAATATAAGTCATTTGGGTTATAAGCTTGATTGGACCGGGTCAATTGGTCAACGGGTCGGGTTTTTCATCTGAAATGTTTTGGGCTACAGGATTCAAAGCTATAAATTGGCTTCCCAAAAAGAACAGAGTTGATCAACATACATGTGAAACATAATGGAATTTTCAAAGGAACGACTCCAGCTTATGCTGACGAAATTTTCCAGTCAAACGACTATAGCTGAGTGACACGAAGATCTAAGTTTGAATTAAACCTTCCACTTCGCAAAAGTAAAGCTGGCCAAAAATGTCTGTCCTGCTTGGGGCCAAAAATATGGAATAGCCTATCTTCTAATTTGAATCTACAAATAGTATCAATTCGATTAGGCAAAAAATCAAGGACAATTTTTTCCCAAAATATACAGAGAGGGGAAAAGACGTATGTGTTCTACTAGAACCGCGCATCCTCCCTCACATTCATTATTCGGCCTTACTAAATTATGCTTTATCCAAAGGACATAAAGGTAGGTATAACTTTTATGATTTTTGCAACCACCTCTAAGGGATCCATTATGGAAATAAGGTGGATTCGATCTTTTAACGTTATCCCTGCCAATATAATTAGGGGTGCTTTTAACTTGCATTTATCAACTTTGCTATGCAAATTGTATTGTGATATTTCATTTATTTATTTACTTTTTGTAACTATTATGAATTTTTAAATTTGTGGCAAATTTAAACTTACATACTAGTTTTTCTGCCAAGTTTGGGTCAAAGGAAACATGTCACGTTTTGTTTCATACAACAAAGTTTGGAGTAGAGTTCCATTGTTTCGTGACTTTTTATTTCTGATTATCAGATTCATGAAATATGCCATTTAAAGAAGAAAGCCTACGTTCGAATCACCTACCCAATATATAAATAAAACAACAAGGAATGGCCAAAAATCTGCAAAACAAGACGTGATCTGAAATATTCCGTAATTCATCCAGTTACTTGCGATGCTGCCTGCAAGCATTTTTCACTTGAAGCATCCGAAAGAGCCATAAATTAGCCAAATTGCTCACCTTTGTCAGCGATCTTTAAAAACAAACTAAATCCATCAGCAGACCTCAATTTCAATTTCTTTGCAATGATGTTGCATAGATCTTTGGCTCTTGTACAAGATTCTACTTCAAATTCCTATAAAAATTATGGTATTAAAATGGCAGATGCAAGAAACGAAGAAAAGTCAAACTAATTGGCACACTGAGTCATTCCAACCTATGTTATCATCAGATTGTGACTAACTAAACTAATGCAAAGCCTTAAATACATATTCCTAAGTAAACAGATACATGATTGAGATATCTGACGTCAATTTGAGAGGACATGTCCAGATCTGATAAGTTGGACTTCATAAGTGGTCAACAGGTGTGAGCTTTTTAATGCCATAAAAGCGTACACTTTAAAGAAAGGTTCTTTCAGGTTTCTATTTCGATTTCCACATTCAATTCAAAGACGTGACGCGGGAAGATGCATGACGAAATCCCTGCTCTCGATTTGGATATGTGATTGCTCCTTCGATTACACAAGTTCCTCGTTTGTCTAATGTAGTTGATTCTTCCTTGGAATAAGTTACATGATAAAAAGTATACGATGTTCTTTGAATGGCAATCACTTGCGATGAATTTACAGGGGTTCAAAAAGATAAAGCTTTGCTGTTGCACATCACTAGTTTACCAAATACTTGGCAACCTGTGGAACTTTAAACTTTTATAGAGAGATTTGGATGAAGAAAAATACCATACAGAGACCGCTCGGGGGGACGGAGGTCCTCATCATGGTGCGATATTTGCTAGTTACATAGTGAGGTCACATTGCAAAGGAGGAGGTTTACTGAAAGTAAAGATTTTATAATGTCTTACAGGTTAAAAGAGAGTGAAGAAGAAACTTTAGAAAAAGAATGAAGAAGGACAATTAGAGCAAAGTACCTTTATTGAATCATCTGGAAAATAGACTTTATGAAAGATGCTTGTCATGCTGCCCTGCAATGAGAAGACAAATTTTCTCAATGGTTGAAAAGATTAAAGAATCACAAAGAATAACAAATGCTCCTTGTGTTGTGAAGTTTGTATCAAATAAAGAATGAAAGAGAATATAAAAGTGTACCTGAGCTGCTTCGATTTCAAATAAATGAGGTGGATATTTTCTTGGACCATGTCTGCAATGAAAATCAAAAGTTCAAGCACCAGGAGGCAAAACTGAGCTCTAGAAATCAAAGTTGCTACTAACAATCCTAATTAGATGTCAAGTGAGATTTGCGATAACCCTAAATCACTGACGCGAGACACGTCCATCGTTTTTAGTCGAGGGCATTCTCCACGTAGCATCAAAGTAAAGACAGACTTTGCCTAAAAACGTGCTAAAAATTTCGAGGAAGCTTCCCTGGTCTGTTTCCCTCACAGCGATGACTTCAGTACGTTTTAGCACGTGCCATCCTCTTGGGGAGAGAGACGATTTCCCCCCTACTATGAATAACTTATTCAATGGGATTCAATTCTCCAAAGAGGACAAAATACATGAACACATCCAAGTGTCATTATAGCTGGGAAGGAGAACAAAGGGAAATCTAGCTTGCTGTTTTCACTCGATTTTGGAGGTTCTTTAAAGGGCTTTCTGCAGAAAATCTTCCATTTTGACGGGAAGGAGTAGCCGATTGAAGGTCGGTAAATTACTAAGCCTAATCGGACACATCGGAAATGAATCAAGACAATTTTCAAGATCATTGCTTTGATATTCAGAGAGTAGCATTTTTTTTCAAATACCAGGCCTTTTTATTGAGTCACCTGGTAGTGTGATCTCGTACCTGATTGTCTTCAGCAATTTCGCGTAACAGTCCTGAGCAATTTTCCACTTTCGACTTCGAAATTTGAGGAAGAGTTTCACGTCATCCAGCAACGTAGAGCTACAAACAAACAACAGAATCTTGAGTAAAACCAAACAAATCTTTACTGCAAGAAGTAATTTCAAGTTAACTGCTAGACAACTTCAGGAGTACCTCAAACATTACAAGGAATGAAATCTTCCCATGAAAAGCCTAATCTTCTTTTCCTCCGGTGCTCTTTTGAACAAAAATTGTCTCTAAGTTACATACCTGCATGCAAAAGTGCCAGTAAGGAGCCACATTAATTCCCAACCTCTATCTTCACTTCTTTTACGTCTACAAAGGCAAGAACAAATCTTGTTCTACATAATGGAATATTGCGAGTTTCGAAACATTTAAAAAAGAAAGTGCAAAATGCAAAAAGTTTTAGGCATAGAGATCTTACTTTATCATTGCAGTCTGTCAAAACTGCTTTACACAAACTATTCTAAAAAGAAACAGCTTGTTAAGAGTAAGTGCTCGTTAGAAAAGGAATTACCATAAAAACAAAATTATGAACCAATTTACAAATATTCCTTGAATCTTTTCCGGCAGCCAAGGGAGGACATATAACGAGTTAGATGGCTCTGGCAGTAAGATGTAATTGACCAGTTCGACCATTATTCCTCAGAAAAATTCAATACATCGTGGATTATTGATAAATAAGTGTAAATAATCCTTACGGGTTGTCAGTCAGTTGTTTTATGATCTGACAGTAGACTTCATCTCTCAACGATTCCTGCAAAAAGGAATTTGGTAGATATTAAAGTAAGCACGACAACAACTATCAACTGGTTAAAAAAATTGAATATAAACAAAGAATTCAACTACAGTAAGGGCCTGTTTATATGAGGAAAAACATCTCACTTGCCAGACGGGGCTGAGAGGTGAGATTCCACCTTCCAATAGGATCCTTTGTATTTTCATTTTGCGTTTACATGTCGAACGCAACACCACCGGTATAGTAAGATCCCACCTCACTAGAGGTGGGATCTCCCCTGGGTGAGGTGAAATTTGTCCATATAAACGAAACACCACCGGTATGGTGAGGTGAAATTAAATTTTTCGTTGATTCTCATTGGTCATTTCATTCTGATTTCACGGGAGAGAGACTTTACTCCACCTCACCTCTCAGCCCCGGGGCTGACAGGTGAGGTGAAAAATCTCATATAAACAGGGCTTAAGAAAGATTTGTATAAATAGCAACTAAAATCATACGCAGTAAATTCTTACATTTAGCAACGGTGCTTCAAAGATTATGTCAGTAAATTCTGTATTCTTTCTGTCTTGATTTTTTGTTGATGAATAATCACCCATATATTTCAGAATAGGTATGACAAGTTAAGGAAACAGGACGAATGTAATAAGTCTAGGAAACATCAAGTTCTAAATCAAAGAGCAATGAAAAACGAAAACATGCAAAAGAAAATTAAGGGTGTGTCTGATTGGTACCAATTCTGAAAACGGTAGAGTTGGTAGACTCCCAATTTGTGTTTGATTGACTACCACATCCCGAAAACAGCAGGTTTGAAAGGATTGGAAGGCCTGCTGAGTGTTCTGCTCCAAATGGCAGAAGGTCTGGCAGACTTCGGACAGACTCTCATTTCATTTGCAAAACTCCGAAAGCGTGTCGAATTTGCTCGCGTTGCTACGGCGTTGCCAAGCACAGGACATGTCTCCGTGTTTTTGAACTGGAAGCTTCTTTTCACCAGGATGAATCTGAAACCTGCTGATTTGAAGAATTTTGTGTTTGATTCGAAAATGTGTCTCAGAGTCTGCGAAGTCTACCGTTTTCAGAATTTGGTAGGTTTGGAATTACCAATCAAACACAAGCTAAGGGTCAATCGGATAATAGAACTAAGAGTAAATTCACTTATTTTATTTTTCAGAATTGATGCAGTAAATCCCTGCAAATAAGAACCTACTAAAATAAGAACCCAGAGGCTGTCCTTCCTAAGTAATGCACCTTGTAATCAAGAACCTGTTTCAGTTTGATGAAACATAGGTTCTTATTGCAGGGGTAGCAAAGTTGATTTTTTATTGTCGTTATTTAGATAATTAAAGGACAAGTCCGGGGATGGCAAAATTATTGTTAAAAGCAACCTTATGAACTGTTGAATACTAGTCGTGAGTTCTTTCCAAGTTTTGATGCCTCCAACTTTCATAAATTGGTTAATGAATCTTCGTACACTAGGTCAAATATCGTCGCCATTTTGTATTTTGTACTAGTGCGCGAAGGCGCGATAAGGAGGCTAGCGATGTGATCAACACATTTGGCAGCATCGTTGAGGTAAATTAAAGAAAGACTGAAAGGATATCTAAAAATGTTTGTTTGGCTTTGTGGCACACGTCACTATGTTCATTCAAACGCTTCAGCAATGGTTGCTTTATTGGATCCTGAAAGGAAAAGAAGTTAATTTCTTTGCATCAATACAATGGTATCTAGTTAACAAATCAATAGCTCAGTATCTCAAGAGTGAGATTTGAAGGAAGAGGAATTCTTGTAAGGCAAAAGCAAGAGCAAATTGTTGTGTTGTTTTCTACTGTTCTTCAATCTATCTGAATATTGATAAGCATTAAGTATGCAGCTTAAGTCTTAAGTGGAAGAAGAACACAGCAAAATATGTAAGATTTAAATGCAACTTTTCCATAATAAACCAGATTTAATAAAATAATTCAAAAGGTAACATTCATCGATAAAACAATCTCAATGTATTTTATCTATCATACAATAATGCAAAGAAACTCCAGACTTATCGGTTAATCCAGCTACAAAGCCGGCTTCCCTATGATGGCTTTTGCCGCAAATAAAGCGTCAATTAGGGAACAAATAAGAACAAAGCAAGAGCTCCACCTTTGAAAAAGACCAAGAAGCATCCCGTTCTCTTTTTCTTAGTGAATTTGCCAATGCCTTGCTTAATGTTCTCTTTGGCAATGAATTGAAATGTTGCATAGCAAAGTTCTCCAGTGTGTGGGGCTCCTCAGGGACCGGTGTGTCGTCCATTTCTATTGCTAAGTCGAAGTTAGGGCCAAGTTTGTCTGAGTAGAGATTGCTTTGACCACTGAACAGCTCCTGTGAAAACAAAGATTTGAGAATCAATGCGCAAGGCATTATAAGGGGTGAAAATGAATCATTGATGCATAAACAATGGTATGCTAGCAACAAGAAATATTTCATTAGATAACTTCAAGTACCAAATCCCTGTGTTAAAGTCAAAGTGGTTTCTCAAGGCAAATAAGGCTACTTTCAGCAGTAGCAGCTGTTAAAACATGAGCACTGGGATTCGGACACTTGATGGTGAACCCAGATTTAGGTTCCTTCTAACTTTGTGAAAAATGCCTTCTCTGTTTAAGGCAGAGCCTCGTGAAAGACCGTGCTTAAAGGAATCAACATAATTAAATCTGGCCCCGGCAAAAAATAAAAAATAACATCTATTGTATTTGATACCTTTGATACATGGCGTTTCATTGTGTAGCTAAGAAAACAATGGTGTGTACGCGTTTCTTTAACCTATTTATAAAGGATACGAGATATAGCTACGTCTTCACCCTTTAATTTTCATACAAAATCGTTAAACAATAGCGTAGGCTATTGCCATGGGACAACTGACCAGCCCTTCTTCTGCAGAAAGGAAAAACTTTTTCCCAATGACCTCCTTCTCTATAAAGCATCTCAAATGAAATAATCGTGATGTTTGAGGACTTCTAAGGAATGAAAGTAAAGTGAATGATTGTGGCTTGCCGCAAAATAGATGAGGTGAATGAGAGCTCCCTATGTGAGTCCATCTATCTGTCGATCTGTTGAGATTCACCAGCCTCAGCTCTTGCTCAGCCTCGAACTCAGGGTTACAATAGACCACTGCTCAAAAAGAGTCGTTCCGCTGCTCAACAAATGCGGGAGCGATGCAAAATTGTTTTTGAGCCGCAAAGCGCTCTTAATCTGCCTCCTGTTTTGGCGAATGTCGATCTGTCTGATTTCAATTGTCATACTACAAAACGGATGTCACGGGTGATTGAAGCTTTCAGTAATTCCACACTCCACAATCACAAAACAATAAGAGAGGGGGAGCGGTTGCAAGACGGGCATAGAGCGAGAAAGGCCTGTTATAAAATTATATTCCATACGCCTATGCATATGTTGGTACAGTTTGTTTACAATTTTCAAAACGCGGCACTCATAGACGAATATTATTATTAATTTTTAGAGTATAGTACTTGCCATTATCTCGGTCGTTGGTTTATCCAATGTCGGAATGACGTACACAGCCTCACATGGAAAATCTCCAGTTTTGTTTGTTCGATCACATGTTCCATTGCACCAACTCGAGGTCATTACAGTTTCGCCAGTCTCATTTTCGAGTAGTATCAGATCTCCTCTTTGAAGATTCAAAAAGTTGCCTTCACCTGGGAATAAAGAATAATAGATTTTGAATGCATAAATTTTAGACACTATTCAGATTTTTGGATCCAAAATTAAATTCTTGATTCCTATGTAATGTCGAAATTTGTCTAAATCTAATCAACGATAGTAATCCCAAAAAGGGCTTACCCATCACAGATACACACATAACCGACATTGAACTATCATCATTACTTGGTCAATACATTTCATTTGGGGCAGCATGATAATACATTGAAAAAACTACAACAACTGTGAACATGCGATTTCCAATCTTGAGGCATCAAGGAAAGCAACCGAAGCCTTTCTGAATTTTTAGTATGAATGACAAACCAGAAGAAAATATTTAAAACAATCATTCTAAATAGGATCGTGACAATGTTTAGATAGCCTGAACATATATCCTTTTACGTCATCTTATATTACAAACCAACGCTAGATTGTTCAGGAGGATCAGTTTCGCTGCTTCTAATCACGGAAATTCAAATCGTCGAATTCCAATGTCTTTTAACCAAACTAACATTTGTGGGAGTCAAACTAACATGAATTACCTTTCTTCTCGTAATCAACCATTGCAATGGCAAACTTGGATCTCCTCCGCAGACCATCCAGAAAATACGATATCAGCTCTCGGATGTCCTCCGCATTTGATGATGTAAATGTATATTCATGACCTGCAGTTGTTAATGTGAAGCTCTGCGGGGGAGCATTGTTTCTGCAGAAAGGAAAGTTACGCTAAAATATCTGAATTATGAACATAACTTAAAATGTTCTTAACGAAAGATTCGTCAGCAAGCTATTCCTTTGTTTATATGGAAAGAAAGGCATAAAACAGTATTACTTTTTGTGTTTGTTTTGTTTTTCAATTTGTTTTGAATGGGCTTGTCAGGATTTCTAGCTACTGAAAGCTAATTTAGGCCCACTGTGGATACTGCATCCAGGCATAGGGCCCCTAGTTTAACGTCCCTTCCGAAAGACGATGAGGTGACTTGTGAGGTCAGGCCTCCGAGGTCACCCATCCGGAGTTTGACATAAATCGATGTCATTCTAATTTCAAATTCCTCAACTGAGGCCTGGGCGCAACTTCGTTTAAGCCTCTTTGATGCATCGTCAATTCGCAATTAATTGTGCGAATCGGTTGGTGGCTCTTGGGTGCGGCGTTGTGGGCGGGTGGTGCATCTTTCCTGATTCATCCAGTAGTTTTTATTTCTTTCTATGTTAATTGCTACAGGGTTGTCATAGTCTATTGCTCCCTGTGGTATAATCGTCCTTGTAGTGTTTCATAGAGTAATTAGTAGGTAGTGTAATACGTAATTTGTATTGTAAATTTTTAAAGGAATAAAAAAAAAACCTCACTCGGTCGAGTTTAACTTCAGCCACCTGACGAAAACTGTTTAAGCCACTTAGCCACTCACTTCTTCAAAAGCAGGCTCGTTTTTTTTTTCATTTTTTATTATTTTTACGCGGTAGCCCCATTATCAGTCGAGAGGTCTGTTTTATAGGGGACCGTGTCAAACTTTACAATATTATTAACTAAAAGAAACTGATTAAAGATTATCTCTATGCTTACGGTGTAAAAAATGAAAAATTAACAGAGTGACAGGCAAATTACTCTTCAGCTTAATTCTAAAAATGCATGGAAGGGTGCTTGTTTGATATCCAGAGGTAATTTATTCCAAGTCTTTACACCCAGGAAAGTTCAAGCTTTCTGCCCACTGCAAGTTTTCATCCTTGGAGTTGCAGTAATCATAGCAATGCAGTGACTTTACTAATTACGAGTACTCGAGTTCTGATGATCGCAAACGACATAACAGTCTAAATTTACTCTTGAAAAAAGGCCAATGATAAAAGCAACAAAGTTTCAAATCCAGCACAAGAATTCAGGAGCTTACTCTACATGTTGGTGAGAAAGTGGATTTATTCTTAGTCAATATACCTGTGATTTATTCTTCTTCCACTGGCCCCTTAGCAGGTAAAGAAATTTGAAGTACAAGGCTTGATACAAGTATATAATTCACTTACTTTCCCTCACTGACAGCCAACACTTCAGGGAAGGCACACTCCACCAATACTCGTTCCTCCGCATCAACAATATACACACCAGTCCAATTCACAGCAATTATGACGTCATCTCTTGGGAGGATTGGGCCCGAGAAACGATGAGCCTCGTAGAAACGGGAAAATAAGAGAGGCCAGCGATATTTTGCAAATATGACAACATCTTCTTTGACTTTGCTTGGTTCAAGGGCCTGTTTAGCGTAGTATGACTAGAGGGAAAAGTACAAACATGTTACTGCGGAGGAAGGTTACGCACCTACGTCATTTTGCTGTCTTATAAAGCAGTACCGTGCTGTTCTGACCAGCTCCGTTTCAAGCCAGTTTCATCTTCGCATATTTGACCATGATTTCCTTTCAAGCAAGGGCTACCATGAGGGAAGAGGAGCAACTGGCAGGATCATAAAAATCATTTCTTGCGCTCGGAAAACCAAACAGTAATAAAGGGCCAGAAATCCAAGCATGGCAAGTTAAAAGGATCTGTAGTTCGTGAATTCTCTGTGGCCATTTCTTACTTTTATAGTCCCTCATCTAGAGCCGAGATGATTTATCTTATAAATTGAGAACCTTGATTTAGGAATATGATTCCACAAAAGGTACATCTTATCGACTTTGACCATTTTGATATCTAAAAAAGCTGAAGATACATCGGTAACTAGCCTCAACAAACTTGCCAGTATTTCAAAGACTTATATTGATAATGAGCTATTGAAAAGAACCTGGCTCCAAAGAGGTGAATACTGATCTGAAGATAAATTCTGTAAAACTCCTAGATATTTACGGAATACAGATCAAGCTTCTGAAAGAGGAATTGAGAAATATCGCAAGATTCTAATGTGACTGTTATCAAGGATTACCTTTTGCAGATTGTGGACAATAAGTTGAAACCACATTTCCATAGCTTTTGTCGTTTCTAAATATGAATCAGGAATATATGTAGGAATGAGTTTCATCAATCGATCCGATGTGATATCTGTTTGATATTCCACGTAATATTGTTTTGCGCCTAAATCTGCAAATTCTTCTTTCTGAAAGATAAAACGTTGTGTTATATTTGTCGAGTGAAAGACATGTTTCCTACTTGACATTCTGGCTTGTTTGAGAAAACTTCGCCCTCTAACAGTTTCAGGTAAACAGTAAAAGTATAGGGTTAAAATTAAACATGTCTTTACTCATAACACTCAAGAGGAGCTTATCAAGGCATTTTAAAGCTTATTAAGGCTTCAAGGGAAGCTTATCAAGGCAGTTTAAAATGTTAAACATTTTTTGGCGAAAATTTTCATAAAATATACCATAATTGGATAATCTGTCTTGAGAAGGAATGAATAAAGGTACACATTAAAATTAAACGCAAGGAATAGGTCCTGGTCCTTTGCTCTCGTCCCAAAAAAGGAACAACCTTTGTTCTAAGAATCTCAAAATCACCCTTGTTGAATTGTTCTTCATGACTAGATCTCCAAACTTCAGATTTTTCTTTCCAAGAACTTCCGATCAACTTTCCGTTGGGCAACACAAAATTTACGGCAGGAAAGCAATCGTACAGCCAACTTTTTAGAAGAATCGACGTTGACATTTTCGATCTGAAAAGATTCGGCTCCAAGACAACAGATTAAGGATGTGAGAAGCTTACTGAATGACATCTGTATTCGCCGAATTTCACTCCTCTGATGATCTGTTGATATATAAGATACGTTCCCATGGGATCAACTGTTGGATCATGCCACGGTGAAAATATTTCCTTTCTAAAAAATAATCTCCAGGGTGCATTCCTTTCCTGTCCTCCTCTTTCTTTTGCGTATTGTTCGCATTGTGAAACAGCATCCATCACATGATCACTGCCACTGCCAAGACTTGATACCTGGAGGGAAAAACATTTCATAAAGCTCTGCTAAATTATATTTCATAATGTCAAAAGTTCTAAGGGCTAGAGTGCGGGCTTATTCGAGAATGGAAACGTGCAAATTATGCTTTATACCGGGTGAGCCAGAAAAAAGTTCCTTCGTTTGAAAATTCATAACAGCAAGAGTATTTCACGGATTTGAATGATTTAAATTCTAGTTAATGTTGTTAATATTGTTATTATTAATGAATAAATGAATGAATGAATGAATGAATGAATAAATGAATGAATGAATAATAGTTATTTACGCTTTTATTCATTCACCTGATTATGATGTATGGATGTACAGCGAAATATCGTTAAATCTTTTCATCAATGGATGTTGCAACAAGAAACTTATCATTATTCTTTTTCTCATTAAACCTGAAACATGTTTTGAACCACCTTGAAACACTAGTATCATTCCCTCAGTCAAGCGTGACAATTCTATGAAATGCCGGATTTCCAAATAGTATTGAGGATTTCAGACGAAACAGGAATCCCCCATATACTGCACAACATTTCGACACAGTAATATGCTCCAGTGGCGGCACCAGCTCTGAAAAATCTAAAAAGAAGTGGGGGGGGGGTTGACGTAGTTGTTTAATCTAAAGGCATACCCAAATAATTTTATGCTATTTTCCTTTCACAACTTTGCCGACTTTTGGGATTTGCGGGGACAAGTCCTCTACATTCCTCCCACGGTGCCGCAACTGATATGCTCCTCAGTTCTACTAGGGTAAAGAAACTTTCGTTTCCAGTGGAAAGAAGCTGCTGAATAAGGTAAAATAATGCATTCGCTATCAATTAAGTTCCTCATGTTCCGTAAGTTAGGCGTCCTATGAAGGACGTGATGCAGAAATCAAAATAACCATACCTTGTCATACAAAGAAATGTAAACAGAAAATCCAAATTGATCTTTGAGACTCGTTTTCTCTGCTAATTGCAAGCAAAGTTCTTTTGATGTTGTTGCTGAATCTGCTAGCAATGTCTTCGTATTTCCATCCATAAATGTGATTGGCAACATTAATGGTTTCTTCGATTTCGTGGCCTAAGATATAACATAGGGAAGGATTGTGAACTTTGGTATAAAGTAAGTAAGTAAGTGACATCTATGTAGGATCCAGAAAAAAGGATTTTTTCATTCATTTCATTTCATTTTATATATTTAAGGAGGGTTGCCCTTCAATAAGTTGATTTACAAGGGGCCCTCCGATAATTACAATTTAGAAAAGAAAGTAAAAAGCTATTAAATAAATTAAACTACAAAACCTTATTTACAATGCTCAAAACCTATTTACAATGAAGTGAAAAATTCAAACCTAAAATCAAAATAAATTTTTCAACGATAAATTTTTCATTGGAATTAATCCTTTTCGGAGCTTCTAATAAGCTGTTCACTCATTCAGTTCTATTTCATTTTAAATTCTCAAACAAGTGTCATATTTTCCAACAAAAATTACTTCTATGTATACACGCACAAATTATTGTTGCTCGAACCTGCTAAAGATGAGGACATTTGAACTTCTGCTTTGTGAATTCACCGACCAAGAAGACTCCGTAAAATTCACTACATTGATCACAGACAGAGTACAGGATTTTTCGAGTATGTTCGACCTTTCCGTAAAAATATCCTAATCTATTAGTCTTCTCCAGCTCTACTTCTTCAGTGTCCTATTCGTATCGAATTTGTTTCAATACATTCAAGACTCAGACAAGTTCATAAAATAGCTACGCAAAATTTTCCAGCATGACTAGCATGTTTACACTGTCCTTCGTCGACATATATAGAGAGGCCTTGCCATCAGTAAATCGTTGGGAGTTATTTGAATTACGAGATATACCTGAAGTTCAAGCCAACTAGGAGGTTGATGTCTTGGCCCATTTTTCAGCGTTCTCCTTAGTCTTTCGAGGTTATATGCAGCTGTGTTTGCAGGGCCTTCTTCTTTGATGAAATTTTGTAAATATCGAGCAAGCTGAGGAAGAAATATAACATCATTAATAATTTTCTGACAAGTGCCATGGCCTAGTAAATTACTGCATCCATTTGAATGTTGCCGTAAGCTTGGATTGTATTATGGGAAAGACAGGCAAGTTTAAGATAACAACGAAAAACCAAAAGATCTCAGTTCTCAAGAACGAAAGCTTCAATTGATTTTCTATCTGGTCTTAAACAAAACTGTAAAAACTCTTACCTTTTCAGTTGGTGCAAAACATCCCAAACATAATGATAATAATATCCATCCTTTTCTTGCGCTTTCTTTGTTTTGATTTCTCGATAACTGTTTGCAAATTTGACAGTAAATTTCGTCCCTGCAAAGTGCGAGTACATATATAAAAGATATGAATGAAGTAGAGTCTACTCCTGTGAAAAAACCAATTCAAAAGCACAGTAGAAGATTACAGAAAAGGTGTTTTCCAATCTTTCTTTGCGTTCTATTATTCTTTCGTAGAAGAATCACACCTGAATAGACAGACTACACGAGTCTCACTTTTCTACATTGAATTGAATAATTTTGACCTGAAATTGCGTGAAAAGATTTGAGGTAGCTGTAAATGGTAGCTAGAGCGAATACAAGGACTCAGGTTGCCATAAGTCTAATGAATGCTGGGGAGATTCCCCTCGACAGCAGTCATCAACTTCACTTGTGCCTAAAGCTGGTATAAAAGTGCATTAATGTGTGCACTGAACGACCCGCAGTATCGCACAAATATTTCTATTTAAATACAAAGCTTTTATTGCATTATGTGTATCCTAAACTCTCCTGTCTGTCACAAGAAATGTCTAGATACATTCCTTGATTCCTACCTCTCACATGCAGCCTTGAAGCAATATATTGAGCATTTACGTAAACTTTACTCACCTCAACGTTGGCCGTACAATACCATGTCCAATAATAAAATGCAGTTTCTCTAAATTTGTTGTTGGCCTATCTTCTGCTCGCAACGCACCAAAACTTTCAATACTTTCGTCGTTGTTTAATAGACGTGATGCAACTTCCTATAAATTAAACAGTATCATGTGTAGATATATCAAAGTCCCCCTTTCAAGAAACTCAGTCACAAGAAACTCACAGCCTAAATTTCTGCTAGAACAATGGAAGAACAATAGAGTGATGTCAAAACGTTCGTTTGTTAAAGGCCACACTCAAATGTATTAAGGTAAAATTTCTTGAAAATATGTTCAGATATCTTACTGTCAATTTACTGTTCGATTTAACAGTGCCTTACAATGTAGAAAGAACTTTCTAATTCTTATCAGTTTTAGTGAATAATGCATGAAAACTACTCAATTATCTAAAAACTGGAAAGACAAAAATTTAAAATTTAACATGTCGAGATCTCGATTACGACTGAAATAAAGAGTACCTTGGTTATCTTCGATTTCTTCTTCAACGTCATCGACACAATTCTGTGTTTGAAGCTTTCTCTCTTTACGACTTTCTCCTCCTACAAACATGAAAAACATCTTTTAAGCTATGAATTGCTTTAAACAAATGTGAGATTCACTAATTTTATCAAGAGCTTGCACTGCAATAGATCATCAGTTTTGAACTAAATACACATCAAAAACAGGATTATTGATGCTATGTAACTAACCTGCTCTCTGAAATGTGACAAAGATGCCCTTTTTCCACTTGATTTGCCAAGTGTATCATAAATCTTGTTCATTACTGGTGTGTTATCCTGCATGAAAAAACAAAACAAAGTTTAAATTATGCTTTATGCAAAAGCACACAAAATTATGATGCTTATTATTATTATTATTTTTGCAACCACCTCTAAGGAGACCATTATGGAAATAAGGTCAACTCGATCTTTTAATGCTATCCCTGCAAAATTAATTAGGGGTGTTTTTAACCTATATTTCTCAATTTTGCTATGTAAATTGTATTGTAAATATTTTATTTATCAATCTATATACTTATTTATTTATTCATCTATTCATTCATTTATTTCTTTATTCTTCTTTATTACCATTGTAATTTTTCATATTTCGTGGTAGATTTGTACAAACTTACTAATTTACTTTTGCATCTAGCCACCCCACGCTAGCCATAGGATTTAAGAATTATTGTGTCATTTCTTCTTGGGAAACAACCCATTTATCTATCCAACGTTAGGACCCAACATTTACCAAGGAAAGAAGTCATACTACAAGAACACTGTGGGCCATTATTTCCACATTTTAGTTTAATGTTCATATTTCCTTTTGCTTGCCTATCAGGAAAGATATGGGATGGCCAGGGCTCAAAATTTTGAAATCTGAGAAAACAAGGGCTTTTCACCAGATATTTTCCACGTTTAATCATTTCAAAAGAATCTATCAAATGAGATTTGTTTCAAGGAAAAAGAGCCTCGTATTACAAACGAGAGGCAAATCACTCTAAAAACAGCTACAAGACGTTGAGATCTAAGAAACCTCTCAAATTTCTCAAAGATTTTTGAGATTTCTTCCGAGATTTTCAAAGATCTTAAACGTTTCTAAGATATTTTGAAATTTTAGATCAATTCGAAGACTTTTCAAGAAACACCTCCACATTTAAATTTTATACCTTCCAACCAATATTCTTTTTGTTTCGAAATCTTCGTTATGCTTACTGCAGTACTGACAGTTTTTCTGTAACAATTTCTGTAACAAATTTTAGAGGCCTTTTGCAAGCACATTTTTCCGGTCTGAGGCACTAAAATGGGATGGGGATGACCATTATAAAGCGTACCACAATACTAATTCAATATAACGGATGTTTGCAATGACAAAAATACCGCGAGCCAAAATGCACACAAATTTATGAAGCAGTGTTTGAAATATGCTCACCCTGTGATTTCCTGATGAGTAATTGTATTTTGGTTCAGCTTGGTCACCCATAAATCGCATGATTGTCGTAAAAACAGCAAGGGCAGCCTGCAAAAAATATTGTGATGATCAAATAGATTGAAAACGTCATTCCTTGAAGAAAAACAAATTAGACATGTTGAGATAGAATCATAGAGATGGATAGAATGCCACAATGTGGTCATGGGAGAATCCTAAAAAAGAAATTATGTTTATGATTATCGATTGATTACTCTGCGACTTTTATTACAGTCACTAGAATAACATATATCTTTCTCGCTACTAAAATTCTGGTCTCCTAACAATGTTACTTTGAAATCGAGCATTTGTGCAACTTTCAGCGAGATATTAATCTTGCTAAGTAACAATTTTCCACAGTTTATTTTCCAATCGAAGTTGTAAATTTGATAAGATTTATATTAAAAGGACAGCAATCATTTTCTCCTGAAATATCAATTTGATCTGGAAGTACCAACAAAAATTCAATAATCTGATGCAAAATCTAAATACCTGAGACTCTAAGACCATCTGTCTTAATAACTTCATAAGATAAAAAGACCTTTTATGGTAGACTGATTAAAACTAGGCTCAGTAATTGCTATTCAGAACGAGACTACTACGCCAAACCGAGACCACTCATACCGGTAGTTAGGAGCATCCAGCAACCTTAACTGCGGGTAAGTCTAGACCTTTTAGCTATTCTAAAAAAGAGTCTGCATCAAGTGATATTTTCATTCATTCACATATCGAAGCATGGATTGAGTGGTGTTAGAGCTTCTATCGATTTTGTTTACATTCGAAATTCTGCAAAATTTCAAGATATTGTTCGATTCAGATTCTTTTTTAGAATATTTAAAGGTCTATTGTATCAACAATACACAAAGGCACTTACAAGTTTGTCAGTCTCATTTTCGGGAGCTATCAACGGACGACTGAGGTTACGCGTCACGTGATAAGCTGTCGCTTGGCCTTCGAAGTACGTTGCAGCGAATTTGGAAAATTTGAACTCAGAGACATCATTTTGATCCTGAAATGAATATTTCTAAACATTAGCAAACAGAATGTAAAAACTTCAACTGATATTATAGCTCTATGATAAAAATGCACTTAAAAGATAGCAAAAATGATGAAATTTCACTGAGTTTCTTCTTGGGGAAACTTTGGGGAAACAGTCGATTCCCAGAGTTTACACTTTCGATTTTATGGCGACAATAAATGTGAGAATCTATAAGGATCAAACCGTGAAAATTTTTCGGGGTGCAGCTTTACACCCTCGGTCATTATTCATGGTAAAATGTCTTATAGCTATTCAAATTTGTTAGCCTCATAAAATTAGAAGTTGACTAGAATTAGGGTGCTGACCGTGAATCTGGGGTCATAGATTTCCTTAAGACGCAAGAAAAAGGAATTTCAAAACATTCCAAAACGAGATTGATTAGTTGAAAAGGGGCATTTCCATACAGAAACTATACAAGGAAATGTTGATATTCTTTCCTGAGCGTTTTAAGTCCAGCTCTTAATGAACAATTTCATAATACAGTGGCTAAAACTTACCGATGTATCTGATAATGTATCTCTGTCCGCAAACCCATACTGTTGTTCTGACACACGGAGATCCTAAAAGCATTAAAGTACATATATATATGCCATGAACCTGATTGGTTCACACGATACAATTCTCTCTATTGTTTATCACAAAGCACAGGGTCGAGGCTGAATTTTCATTGCAATGAAAATTCGTGAAGCAGAAATGAAAGGTCGCAAAACAATGGAGTTCCACTCCACACTTCTTCGTTGTATTAACCATTTGCTAACGTGACATATGTCTTTTAAGACCACACTCATATCAAGGTAAAATTCAAAGAAATGGCAGAAACGAACTTTCTTTATTTTATCTTAAACGGTCATTCGCACTGAAAACAATGCCTTTCCTCAAGAGGACTGCTAGGGAATTCTAAACCAATATTTCGGCAAACAAAGAACAAAGCCTTCCACCTGAAACATCTCACCTTGATGTTTCTAGCAGGTAAACCAATCCTTTAAAGACTTAGACAGTCATACTACAATTTCGTTTATACTAAGTTCTACAAGAAAGAAGCGATTTAATACATAGATACATTGCAAAGACTTGAAAAGAAAACAAATCAAATTTAGGCGTTTAAAGGGAGGAGTTGCGTCCGAAGAGTTTTATAAAATCTTTGTTTAATTACCTTGAACGCAGACGGGACCTGGCCTGTCTGCTTTTCATCTGATGGTAAGAAACCAAACATTTCATCAACCTAAAAACATAAACCATTTACTCAGACATTGGCAAAGCAATTCCCAACAAAATTCTATTAATTCGTTCTTACAGCAAAATCGAATTTTCATGCCTAAAGGGTCTGTTTTCATCCAGCATTCCTTGCAAGTGTCGTCTCTTGGCCTGCCTTTGTTCGTCGCCATTTTCATGGGCCATGAAATGGCGGCAAAACAGGCAAACTAAGAAACGACACATGCAAGGCAGGCTAGATGAAAGAGAATCTTTAATATAACCTTGGGAATAATGAGATTACAATGCAAGTCCTTTCTACAAGAAGATGCTGGTTAACAAGTAAGGAAGTCACGAAAAAAGAAAGGAGCTAAGCGAAGAGAGAGGTCTATTATTGACTGAGAAATAACTTACAATTTTCGAGTCATCAATATCTTCTTCTCTTCTTCTTTTAGCGGATGCTTCTGCTTCTTCAATTTGAGTTTTCTTATTTTGTAATTGTTCTTTTCTTTCTATTTCTTCCCTTTGTTGTTCAGCCTCTATCTGTGCTAATCTTTCCTAATAAAATATAACAAAACCTTGCTCAGTAAATTACGCTCTTATCTCTACTCAATCAATCAATCAGTCAATCAATTAATCAATCAATCAATCAATCAATCAATCAATCTATCTATCTATCAGTTTCATTAATCAACAGCTCTGTTAGTTCTTCAAGATGACAAACGACATTTTCCGGAAAGTAGACTGCTTCCAAGTTTTAGAGCAAAGAACAAGCACTGACATCAAATTTGAATCCAGACTCTATAACATTTCGGAAAAATCTTCTTAAGCATAGAGGTATAATGCCTGCTGCTTTTGTTATAAAGTATTGCTAGGTCCGATTCAAAAGCGAAGCCTAAATTTACTTTTTACCTCGCTAGAAAATAGAATCTTTAATGTATCATGCATCGACGAGGAAACTCTCATATTTTGGATTCAAAACAACATGAAATTCACTGCGAACGATAAACAGTAAGCAGTAAACAATATATAGTAAAATTGAATAATAAACAGTAAACAATAAACGATTAGGAGTAAACAAGAACAGTAAACAATTAACAGTAGAAACAAACCTTCATCAATCTTTCTGCTTCCCTTTTAGCTTTCTCTGCAGACATCGCCTTCCTAAGTCTTGTTTCTTCTTCCTTCCTCAGCCTCTCTGCCTCAACTTTCAAGACGTGCTGATGTGGAATAAAAAGAGTGAAAGTCACTCCTGACGAAAATGGCAAGGTTCAATAGATGAAAGGGTCTTTACTTACTTGTAGGCTCTTACACAGGATGTGAAGGCTTGAACGATAAATACAGTTCGGGCCGGCCTTGCATATAAAAACCTATCAAGACTTCTTCATGCTATGATAAGAATTTAGAGCTTGTCAGGTAGGAAAACCAAGTCACTCTACGTAAGGCCTGTGCTATAATGATCATTCCTTTGTGCGTTAGAAAATAAGAACCAAAAATAACGAAGTAAACAACCACAAAAGATGAAACAAGAAGCATTATCTCAGAAATATACCAAAATATTCAAAATAGTCTGACAGAATTATACAAAATAACAAATAAATTTCCATAAAGGAATACAATAAAGACCAAAACAAACAAAGTAGAAAGGGGATAAACCACAAAATGCATGAAAAATTTCATACTTCTTTCTTCCTCTTTGCAAGTTCCTTCTTTGCATAAACCATTTTAAATCCTGCTTGAATTGTGACAATGGCACCCATTTTCATTTTTAGCTCTCTTCTTGCGATTTCACCTCTGCAGATTGATTGGAACATTATAATACGCCTCCGCATCTCCTTGTATGACGTCAGTAATTGCCGTGTACGGACGAGAGCCTGCAGGCGCTCGAAGCCAATTCTCATCTAAGACATTAAAACATACATCAGATGTAAATAATCTTGCCTCGGTATCATTTTATGATAAAAGGGGTACAGTAAACATTGTACACATTAAGAACAGAAATTTCTAACTAACTTGACGTGAACAGCAAGGCAGTCCGAAAATTGCAAATACTGTTAATTTTTGCATCTAGAAACCTTTAAAACTGTCAAGATTAGTAACTCCACAAATCAATGAATTTCGTATCCAAAGTTTAATGCAGTTATTTTGCGTAATGTAGTTGAATGCCCTTAATGCCAAGTTTCAGCTTTTTGACAACGTAACAGCTTCATTTCATAAATTTTCAGCATAAGAAGCAGAATTAGGCCGAGATCTCCGTCACAGTTGATTGAAAATTCGCTCCAGCTTTTTGTCCAAAAATCGTGGACCGCTAATTATTGTAAAGTCTTTTCGGTCTGACCTTTTTCGTTTCACAGCAGAGGAACAAAAAGGTACTTCAGGACTACACGGCATTCTAATTGCGAAGTTCTAAAAACTTTCCGAGAAAAACCATTAAATTTGACCTAAACACGGCTACAAGGATTATTGAAAGAAAAAGATAACATGCAAAACGCTCAGCCATCAACTTCGTCAAACTTCAGTCCAGATTTCTGAAATTAAACGTTCACAATTTTCAAATGTTTGCTGACTATCAAACGCCCACAGAGGGAAGATCTAGCAATGCAACTAACCTTTCTATACTTCCTTTTAGCGGCATACGCTCTCCAAATTCGCTGAATTTTCACTGCATTAACTTTCAATTTCAAGAATTGTTTTCGTTGATAAAACCCTCGGAAAGTTTTCTGAATGATCACAACACCTAATGTGATTATTTTGTCTCTTTTTATTTCCAATTCTTGGTCTTGAGCGTCCTAGTGAAAAGGAAAAATCAACGAGTGTATTCTTCTGCGTAAAAAACATACTGAACTGCATCATAAGCCCTTCCAAACATGAAAATATCGTCTGGCAAAGAGTAGAACTTACCCACGCCGAAAAGTAGATGATTTTCTATAACCTTCTGTTACAAGAGCCATCAAAAACTTGTACAGCAAGTGCCGTGTGCATGTACAACAGCACTAGAAATCTATTAGGGTGTGTTTGATTGGTAATTCCAAACCTACCAAATTCTGAAAACGGTAGACTTCGCAGAGACGGAAACACAGTTCCCAATCAAACACAAAGTTCTTCAAAGCTTCAGGTTTCAGATTTATCCTGGCGAAGACGAGGTTTCCAGTTGAAAAACACGAAAATGAGTCCGCTGCTTAGCAACAGAAACTGAACTGACTCAATTACCATGGCAGACGAGCAAATTCGCCTCGTTTTCAAAGTTTCGCAAATGAGAACGAGAATCTCTCCAAAGTCTGCCAAACCTTCCGCCTGTTGGAGCAGAAGGATTGGCAGGGCTTCCAAACCTGCCATTTTCGGAATTTGGTAGTCAATCAAACACAAATTCCGAGTCTTCCAAGTCTACCGTTTTCAGAATTGGTACCAATCAAACACAACCTGAAATATTTCGTAGGTAGAAAATATATCATGCTGATGATGATAACAAGTTCAAAATGCCTCAGATAATCAGTGATAAACAGAAAGGGTAAGAGTCCTTCAATAATTATTTCTCCTTGAGCAAACTAATTGTAAGATGAAACGTTTCCTCTCTTCAAAGAGGAACAAAAGTTTTGCTGTGTCAAATTTTGAAAATAGCCGTTATATATCCCAAGCACACTTGCGAGTTAAACAAGCTACACTACACCAAGCGATCGAATTTGAAAGTCACATTGCTCAATGCAACAAATTTAATGCATTTGATTGGTAAAAATTTAACCTGGTTTAGATAAAGCTGGCTTGACTGTGTCGGTGCGATTGCGGTAATAGCAATAACGTTTTCAATTCCTCAGCATGATGCAAGGCTCAAAAGAGTAAAAAGCTCATGGCTTAATCATGCACAATTACAAAAGATCGTCTTCTTACTTTGAGAAATATTTTGGTATGTCCAATTTGCCAGTCAGAATCACTGATAGTGTTGATAGCAATGATCTTCGTTGCCTCTCTTGGATTCTCAGTTACCATGTGCCCAAGGCCAATGACAAGCATGTGATAACGGGCTGCAAATACATCGAACGCATGGCGAATTGGGTAACCAGCCCGACGGATTCTGTACAAAAACGAGAAAGGAAATTTGACACATTCGAATTATAAGCTTACACGTAACTAACTGATCTGATTGATTGATTGATTGATTGATTGATTGAATAAAAATCTTACTGCCTTTCATTCAAATAGCTTGCAGTCACTTTGAGATATAGTCACTGCTGATAGCTAGCATGTAGCACAAGGCTGCAGTACGATTTACGGGTAAAATCATGGCTCTAATAATTTTACATTATTCACAATTATTTACAAGCAACTTGTTCTGCACATTATTGGAAATTCATTATAAGGTGCCTAAGATTGATTTCATTCACTTTCATAATTCCTTACAAGGCAGCCCCATCATCAGCGGTGAGAACTCCTCTACTGGGAGCCGTGCCAAGCTTTACAACACAATTTTAAACAAGAACTAAAAGAAACTAATTACTGTTTTAAAGTCTTTACGACGACATAGCTTGCAAAATTGAACAGAGTTTTGTCTGAATGTGGCCAATTGCTCTTCGAGCTTACTGTAAAAATACCAAAGGAGGATGTCAGTAAGACATCGAAAAGCAATCTAGATTTAGTCCGAGTCTTTGCGCCCCGATGTAGCTTTCTGCCCAATGCACATATTTGCATAGACTTATGACCTAGAGTCTCTTGTTTCCCTATGCTCTTTGACAAGCGCTTTGATCTGATTGGCGCTTCGGCCAGTTGAGCAAGGTTTACCGCGGGGATACATGAGACTCAACGTCATAACTCTAGTGCTTGCAGTGGTAATCTGTCTGCTAATGAGTTATCGTTGGCTTTTCTCAATATCCATGGTCAAAACCAATCGCCTTGCCTTAGTCATGAACAATGTATCAAAGAGAAATCAAAATCATTCTTCATACCTGATTGTCTCCATCATTCCAGAGTATTTCAACTGTCTACAACAGAGTTCTCGATCAAACATCTAGAGAAGAAGACAACACAAGATTAGATGGGACAAATCTAAAAGTCCGGTCGATGGAGACAGATAGCTTGCGGGGTGAGTGGCCGAGTGGCTTATACAGTCTTCGTCAGGTGACTGAAGTTAAGCTTGGTCGAGTGAGGTCAGATTTCGGATGGGTGACCACTGAGGCCTGACCTCGCAACTCACCTCGCCGTCCTTCGGAAGGGACGTTAAACTAGTGGTCCCGTGCCTGGATGCGGCATGCACAGTGGGCCTAAATTAGCTTTCAGTAGCTAGAAATCCTGACAAGCCCACTCAAAATAAATTGAAAACAAAAAACAAACAAACTTTGTCTGAAGCTGCATATGCAAGTCTGATTGCATCTGATGATTTTCGGAACATTCATGGTTACTGTTTAGCTGGAGGGCCACTTGAAAACCAAATTCTGTTCAAGGGCAACGGTCAATAACAGTATTAAATATGAAATGTTCGAAATATGAAACAGACGAAAAATAGCGTGTGTAGGCGCTTTCTTTCTCCCGTTCATAGATTGCCTCGTTTAGCTCCACCCATTCACTTTAACATAAATTCGTCTGGAGTCGACAACACTGACTAAATGTTAACGAAAAATTATTAGGCAAAGCAAGCGCTTAATAAGTGGAATCAACTCACCATGGGCCGTTTGAAATCATTTGGTTTGATACAGCGAACAAAAAATGGATGACAACTATTCAAAGTCATCATCAACGCATCTAAAGATTTCTTGAACTGAGCGCCAAGCGTTGGTGATCTTTTTCTTGTTTCTTCTCCCTAAAACAAATATTGCGAATGAATTTCTTTCCTATTGAAACATTACTGATGTGCTATTGGGGAATTAATTCTTTCTTCTTTCTGCCCTTAATGCGCTGTCGAAATTTCTTGTCTCTTAATTAAGAAGGGACAATGCAATGTAACTGCATGTTTTCAAAGTTTCAGCAAGTTTCCATCCCCTATTTTGAAGATCATTTAACATTTTAAGAACTAACTGACTGGAATCAGGAATCTTATAACTCATTATCCAGCTCTCTTTTCTCAAACTTTCACTCTTCAATTTCAAGTTTAAAAGAATAAAACTTCCCTTTCTAGTGCTAAATAATTAGGCACAAACACCTCTTCCAGGAATTGACCAATAACTGTTAGTGAAGATTTTCAATCAGACGACACAACAAATGTCAAAACAGAAGAACTGATCTTTTCTTACCATTCTTAATTCCCTTCGGAATAGCGTCAATAGAAATGGACATTTGCTTGTTGCAACCAAATCATTGAGATCTGCATTGAATGTGTCGCGATTTTTATCCAAAAAACCTGCAATAATGAAAGATATTTTACAACACGAGCAAAAACTATGGAACAATTCTACTTTGAAAGAATGGGTTTCGATCCTTTTGACATTCAACACATTCTTCATAACTCTCGGATAAGTAAATTCGTAACAATGTGAACTGCCTCACCTCTCACATCGTAGTAAACTGACCCAGCAAAGTGAACAATTCCAAACATTTTTGCAGCTTGTGATTTCATTGTTAGAAAATATTGAGACTGTCCATGATTGGCTCGAAGTTTGTCCAGCATTGTTTCATCAGTTCCCTACGAAAGTCAGAAGAGCAAAGATTGACCAATAATCAATACTAGCGCATGTCAATTTATTTCTAATCCATATATCCTGACGTCACGATAAAATTAAACCCTATTAGTTAAGTCTCTTTAGATGCAGTGTCTTAGTTTTCAAACCTTCGAAATAAGTATATAACGAAACAAGCTCCCCAATCACAGTGTCATAGCCTACATTTGCAGTGTTATGAAACGTCAGAAGTCCTGAAAAAAAGCTGGCAAACATCTTTTTTCTCAGAAGGTTCTTCTCATTGAGGGGAACGTGCAATAGTAAAGAGGGTTCTACAAACCCTTTATCCTCTAAATAGCTGTGAGTTACAGCTTAACCAAGCCTTAAATCAAGCCGTCCACCCAAGGGCATACTGGTGCATTCCGTCGACTAAATTCTGTGAAATGTTATAAATGTAAACAAATTTCTACCTTTGGAAATCTGCTTTCTTCATCAATCAATGCAATGATGTTCATTGGTTTATGAGCCAACATATCAAGTGTTGTTTGATTATCCGTGAACTGAATATGTTGCCAACGAATTCCTTCTAAATCGTATTCTTGCTACAAGAACAAAATTAGATATGAGCGAAAATTGATGAAAAAGATTCACGGAATTCAGAAGAACTAAAACATAGCCAGGTGTAAGTTAAAGGTAAAATGGTCGCTGTCAACCAAATGAAAACGTAAAGCTGTCCGGCTAAACAAGAATTTGATTTAGCGATTGGTGCTCATTACTAAAAAGTAATGAATGTGGGAGCAGCTATAGAAAAGATTTTTTCCGAATTTTGAGAAGAGCAAACCCGGTGTTTCATCTGAAGGTTTTACAAGCTACGTTTATCAAACTTCGAGATCCTTCTCTCTCTGCTCACAGAAGGAGTTTTTTTTCGCTTCACAATTGTTTCGATTTTATGCCAAAGACTTTGATTTTTAGCGGCTGCCGTTTGAGTTCAGCTGATCGGTGGCTTGGATGTTGCTGTCATGTTATTTTACATTTTCTTTTGTTCGCCTAACGTTCATGCGGCCTGTTTGTGTCGTTAATTGTTCTTTGCACGAGCCGAACTGACGAGTGTGCGATGAAATGCATTTTAGTAATTCAACGTTGTTCTTTATTGCAGTCACTAATTTATGTCTTTCCTAAGGGCATGGCTTTACTACGATGAATCCGTCACTCAAGGCCATTTTTAAAGGACAAGTCCGGGGTTGCTATAATTGTTGATGATTCAAGAGATTACACTCTTGTGAATGGTGTATAGTACTTTTTTCAATTTCTTTCTCTTTTAATCTGCGAAACTACATGCTTCAATCTGCTAAGAAGTGCGAAATGACGTCATTTTATAAGGCGTAACTTCATGTGTTAGCCCCCTTATCGCGCCTTCGCACACTCGTACAAAATACAAAATTGCGACGATATTTGGCCTAACTTACCAAGATTCATCAACCAATTTATGAAGGTTGAAGGCATCAAAACTTGGAAAGAAGTCACCATTGGTGTTCAGCTGTTGGTAATGTTGCTTTTTAACAATAATTTTATCAATGCCGGACTTGCCCTTTAAAGCATTGCCAATGAAAAAGATCGAACGGAGAAGGGGACACCGTAGCATTAGTAATGTGAGGCACCATCTGATTAAATGGAGAGCAAACAATATCAAACTGTTTTCACTTCTAAAATTTGCATGATAAACAGAAAGAGACTGCGCACAACAAAGAACGACAAAAATAGAGTTTACTCTTAACAAAGACCTAGGATCTATAAAAGACCATGAAAGGACTTTATATCGAAATATGAAATATACATAACATGTTGAAACACTGTACTTTGTTGTTGCAGATTTCCAGAATTGGAACCACGCGTTTTAACAATGAACAAACAATTCTAATGCAATGAATAACCAAAAACTTACTTGTTCAAGCTTGAATATATGTTGTACGAAGAATTGCTGAAGATTCTCGTTTGCAAAGTTTATACACAACTGTTCAAAACTGAAATGAAATATTAAACGAGAATAAATCACTGTGCCTGAGAAAATGAATATTAGATGGAAGAATAAACCAACTATTCTAAATGTCCAAAAGCCGACCAAATGGTCAATGACCAAATGAGATGACAGACGTTATATTCTTAACAGTGTAGATGCGATATTGCGACCCCACGGATTAACAAACCTTTCAAATGAAAATTTACTCAAACCATCCTGTATGGCCACGACAAGCTATCCTTCGATTCAAATACAAAAATTCTTGAGGCAACGTTAAAACGCATTCAGGCCTCAGAACGGTTTCAATAAGTTCGTAAGTTTGTTTCCTCTCCTCTCCCGTGTAATATTTTCTTCGTACATTGATTTTTGTGATCTTTTGTTGTCGGAATTATTCGTAATTAATATTTGCTATTTGCTATTTGTAATATGTTATTTGTAATATCTAAATGTAATATCAATCAATGTAATATTAGTCTTGTAACCTTTGCTTGTTTATTGTACGATTCTATTGGAATACATAAAAAAATTGGTCAGTGCGATTCCAAAGAATCTAACTGGATAGCCTTGAGAACATTTACAGCGTTTTTAAAAGCTTTATCATGGGCCTTGTTGCATATAGCAGTGATAAAAATAGTATGGAAACAAATAAGTAACAACAAGATCGGCTAAGAAAGAAGAAGAATGCCAAAAAGATTCAAGAACTTAGTAAAGCGAGTTAAATTTCCCATACCTGTTACGTTGAAAACTTTCAAATCCAAAGATATCAAGAACGCCTATCGAAACTCTGTAATGTGATGGATCTTCCTACGAATCAAAATGGGAAGAAAGATGAAAGTTCAGAAAGAAAGTATAAAATCACGAAAAACGCAATGTTGTCAATGTGATGAAAGCACTAAAATGAAAACCACTTACAAATTACAACACAGAAAGACAAAACTTTGGTCAAGGGCCTTTCAAATTTGATTGAAAGCAGAATTCTCGACAAGAACAATCTTATTACGAGTTCAAATAAAAGAAGAAAACATGACAGTTACCAGTGGTGTATAAACAGCATTGTTGATTTTATTGACAATCCATTCAAAAACTCTCCCATAAATTCCTTTCACAAATGCATCTCTGACATGAACAGATTGTTTTGAAAGAAGAGGTGATACGATCATCTCGCCACGTGCAAATGTTGATCTGCTAGTCAAAACTTCCATTAATTTTGCAGATGGCACCTAAATACAAGCAAAATTAATATATCAGAGCAACACAATGACCGTCCAAAGGGGTTTTTATTAGTTTAGGTCGACTGAGTTCCACCTTTCTCAAAAAACAATTCTGCAATCATTGCCCCAATGTTAGATTTGACAAACTGCTCGTTCTAAGTAAACCATTCTTTCAATGAAACATATCAATTGGGTGGTGGGTCTTGCCGGACAACTATGTCCAACAATTAAACTCCTGTTTTTTGGTGACTGAAGGAACCGCACATTGATCTCCTAATTTCAAGGGATCCGTTTCCGGCAGGCGACTGATCGGCCGTTCATCAAACAGCCTGAATTCCTCCCTGTTCAATAAAGGATTGCGCTACAGATAGCGGACAGGAATTTTTTACCATGATGCTTCGCGTCACATTGAATTTCGATTGATTTGATTGGCTGATTTCTTCAATATCGCAAAGGATCTTGGTTAAAAACTCCTTGATGCCATCTTTAGCGCAACAATCTATTGATGTTTTGCTTTAACTGATATATAAAAAGCCTTCTTTATAACAATACGGTGACCTATAGAAACGACAACAGCGGCGCTATCTCTCCTGAAGATTGTCGTCTTAAAAATTCAATACTTCACTCCATTTAGCAATACGCAGATTTATAAATAACTATTTGTCACACAGTATATCCATGGCGTAGTAAGCATGGCACGAGAGTGCAAAAAATTACGAATGGGAGAGATTTTTAAATATGTTTAAACAATATAGGATATAATACCTCAAGCATTTCAGCTGCAATTTCGATCATTCCAATATTTGTGACTTGTGATGCATCAAGATTCGAGTCAATCTTGGCTGCAAAAGGATGAAAGAAACTGTATAATTATTATACAGTCTATAATATAATGAAGTGGACATTGTAATAAGAATCCTATAAGCTGAACCTAGCAAGAACGAAATTGCTGCATGACAAATCCTAGTTACAATGACATTAGTCCGCTTGTAATGTGTCCTAAACAATCCTTCGTCTTGACATGAGGAATGTCAGCAACACATGGAATAGTTTTGTATGTGTAATTTCACCATAATTGGAATGATGTGCGTTTCTCGCTGTGCTGGGAGTGACGATTTCATTCATCCTTCATCTCGAATCACATTTAATTGCGAAAAGGGTTTATTGGGAGAAATTCATTGCAAAAATCAGTGTATTGTTTACATATCAATGACCATCAATTCACTATATCAATTCACTTTACTAATTTCTATAAAATCTTTCAAGGAAGTATCTTCTTAAAAATGGAAGTTGATAATTCCGTATTAAATCTAGAAAAGAAGGTAAAAGAAGACAATAATTCATACCTTCAAATCTGATGTTACCCAGATGTAAAATTGCAGATAGAAGTTTGAAAATATACCAAGTTTCATCATCGGTGAATAACAGAACCTTTAAGAGAAGGATTGAGAAATCGGTATCGAAAAACAATCTTCAAATGAACAAAACTAGAGGTAAAATGTTGTTTTTCTGAGTTGAAGTGAATTTAAAAACGAAATGGACGTAATTTTAGTAACCTTGGTGTGTTTGTACACCCTGTTGTTTTTCTGAGTTGAAGTGAATTTAAAAACGAAATGGACGTAGTTTTAGTAACCTTGGTGTGTTTGTACACCCTGTTGTTTTTCTGAGTTGAAGTGAATTTAAAAACGAAATGGACGTAGTTTTAGTAACCTTAGTGTATTTGTACACCCTGTTGTTTTTCTGAGTTGAAGTGAATTTAAAAACAAAATGGACGTAATTTTAGTAACCTTGGTGTGTTTGTACACCCTGTTGTTTTTCTGAGTTGAAGTGAATTTAAAAACGGAATGGACGTAGTTTTAGTAACCTTAGTGTGTTTGTACACCCTGTTGTTTTTCTGAGTTGAAGTGAATTTAAAAACAAAATGGACGTAGTTTTAGTAACCTTAGTGTGTTTGTACACCCTGTTGTTTTTCTGAGTTGAAGTGAATGTAAACACTAAATGGACATAATTTTAGTAACCTTAGTGTGTTTGTACACCCTGTTGACCCTCCATAGAGTTTAGAGGAATGAAGGGCAATAACATCTACCTACCTTCATTGCGCCTCTGATAACAGCAAAGTTTTCTCTGTCATCAATTCCGTCAGCTGTCAAACAATGTCCACGTGTCAAGTAATAATAATCTCTTGCATTTGTCAATTTCAATTTTGCTTTTTCGATCGGACTCATCCCAACCAACATTTGATAAAATATGTGATAATTTCGCTCATCTTTTGACTGCAAAATAAACAAAAATATGTTTCATCTTTTCAAATATCATAACATTGTTTAGATATAGATAATAGCAGTCTGAAAACTCTTTGCCTGTCTTTAATTTGTTCTGCTTAAGAAGCTCCGAAATCTGAAGGCATGACGCAAAGAATCCTTAACTTACAGCAAGAATACTATGGCATCAAAAACTAAGTTGAACTGCTAGAAATGGGAATTCATCACAGTTCTCTCTTTTTCCACTATTCCAAAAGCTTTGCCCAAAAAAGTGGTCACTTGGTCTTTGTTTCCACTTTAAATAAATGAGCTATGAATTTCCTATATTTAACTTTTAATCAACTTTATATCATTTCAAAATAATAAAAATATCTTTTTGGACAATAGATAGCGTTATCTCTATCGAACAACAAGGGCAGATTTTGTAATACAATAGCATCAGTCGCTTTGGTTCACACCTCATTTCAAAGCGATTAGCATTTGCAGGCAAAAGAAATTCTCTCAAGCAGAAATGCAAAACAAACAAAGCCGCAAAGTTGCCCTGAAACCAGTACGGCAAACTGTCGTTTGGTGCGGGTGAAGGGAGGTATTTAAGAGAAGGTATGTGCTTATAACGAAAGAAGAAGGATAAATCTAAATTACAATTTGCATATTTATTGCTCAGATGTACGCAGTCACTCCTCAGCTCCTGAATCAAATAAACAAAATCCGCACGACAGAACTTTAGATTTATCCTTCTTCTTTCGTTATAAGCACATACCTTCTCTTAAATACCTCCCTTCACCCGCACCAAACGACAGTTTGCCGTACTGGTTTCAGGGCAACTTTGCGGCTTCGTTTGTTTTGAATTTCTGCTTGCGAGAATTTTTTTTCTGCATTTGCTGATCGCTTTGAATTGAGGTGTGATCCAGAGCGACTGATTCTATTGTATTACAAAATCTGCCCTCATTCTATCGAACGTAACTAATCATTTGAATTCGACAGTACTTAAAATAGAGCCATTCTCCTCCTTTGGTCAAATCTTTAGATTACGGGGTGCATGAAATATTCAGTTCAAAGACAAATTCATACGAACCTGAGCAACAAGTCGAGATTTTTCGAGAAGATATTGATCGATTTTAGCTCCTTCTATGAAGCCAGATTTGTCAAAATGTACATCGATGTATTTTCCAAATCGACTTGAATTGTCATTTCGTAAGGTCTTTGCATTTCCAAAAGCTAAAAGATTAAGAGAATTTAAGAACTTTTAAAAAATCGACAAGAACAACAGAAGCAAAATCTATGAGCAACATCCATGCTAAATAAAGGTGTACTAGATGTATACTTTGACAATAAAAATTTGAAGCAATGCTGTATGAACTGGAGACGCAGTTCAAGATTTTATTTTTACATCAAAAGGCACACTACACGAGAATTTCGGTAAGTGCTTGTAATTATAAATTAGACGGCGGACAGGCAAGATATCTCTAGAACTGTCAAAATCTAATGTAAAAGATACATCTTCCTTAATAAGTCTCAAACTTATTCAAAAGGTTTTGCCAACAAAGAACACAATATATCAAACTTTCCAGCAACATGCAAGTCAAACTTCCAAGACTTTTTCGTTTTCGTCTTTTTATTTTTCAGTTTGTTTTGAGTGGTCTTGTCAGGATTTCAAGCTACTGTAAGCTAATTTAGGCCCACTAAGCATGCCGCATCCAGGCATGGGACCCCTAGTTTAACGTCCCTTCCGAAGGACGACGAGGTGAGTTGTGAGGTCAGGCGTCAAAGGTCACCCATCCGGCGGAGTTTGACCTCACTCGATCGAGCTTAACTTCAGTTACCTGACGAAAACTGTTTAAGCCAATCGGCCACTCACCCCGTGTTTGTTTGTTTTCAATTCATTTTGAGTGGGCTTGTCAGGATTTCTAGCTACTGAAAGCTAATTTAGGCCCACTGTGCATGCCGCATCCAGGCACGGGACCCCTAGTTTAACGTCCCTTCCGAAGGACGGCGAGGTGAGTTGCGAGATCAGGCCTCAGTGGTCACCCATCCGAAATCTGACCTCACTCGACCAAGCTTAACTTCAGTCACCTGACGAAGGCTGTATAAGCCACTCGGCCACTCACCCCGCATGAGTGGCCGAGAAATACATGATGGTATATACATTCATGCCACTGCAATTTACTATTTTCTGCCTGAGCTAAACCAGTTAACTGATATTAATTAAGTCACAGGTTGCCATTTAACTAAGGTTATTTTGGTATTTTGTGGTGTAATTGTAAAAGGAAGTTGAATGGCCATAAAATGTCAATCTTACCTTCCATAACAGGATTTGCTTCTAAAATTTGTTGTTCAATCCATGAATGCTGTCCACTGATCGCTGCTAAATATTGCAATATCAATTTTGTTGATTCTGTTTTGCCAGCACCACTTTCACCACTAGAATAAAACGAATGCTTGACCCAGCTTTTGTTATATGGTGATCACGACCTTTCTAATAACTTGAATAGAAGTATACTCGAATTGACTTTACGTTTTATCCACGAAACTGGTCGGTTTGATTGAGATCTTCACAGCCTTAGCATGCAACCACCAAGTCCCTTAAAGTAAATATTCTTTTTCGTTGTACATTCTTCTTCACATCAGATGTCAGGCATTTCATCTATCACATAAAATCAGTTGCGCTTGCGACATCATTCAAGTTATCATATTCCTGACCTGACAACTGGTGTGGAACAGAATCTGGTACACTGTCCATTAGTCCCTATTCGTTTGTAGTGTAGTCGTAGTTAGTAGAATGTTGCGTGTCTTTTTATGCTGGCCATGGGGTAGTCATTGTCTTTCGCTCCCCATGGTATCGTACCAGTAGTGTTGTATAGTTATTAGAGTAGGTATAATTAAATGTAAGATATACTGTAAACATTAATATTTGAATAGAAAAAAAAATAAAACGAAACAAATTAACTTTTGAAACAGGCAGCGTCCTTAACGGGCAAAGAAAGAACCCGCTACTATAAGAATCAGACTTAACACGACGAGCCTTGTGTTGGAGGCAGTTACCTATATTCTTGCCTACCCTATTTCGTTGCTCTAATAACCCATGTAAATTGCAATGATGTCAGATTCAAAGCTCCATACCTGATGATAATACATTGGTTATGCTCCTCCCTCTTCATATGATAATACGAGTTGTCAGCTATTGCAAAAATATGCGGAGGAAGTTGCCCTATTTTCTTGCCCTGGTATTTCTTGATATATTCTGCATCGTATATTTGGTAGATTTGATACGGGTTAACGGCAACAAGGATTGAACCAGTGTAAGTCTACGAAAAGAACAGGGAACAAATTAAAGACAAGAGTAAGAAGGCAAACACTTCCAGGTCTACTTGCAAGCTTTTTTACACAATTTCTGGGACCTTGCCTGTTCCTGTAGCTAACTGTATCTGTTTCTTCAGGCCCGTCAGAACGAAATTCATATTGGGTGGCTGAGCTGAAGTCCGAGCGAAGCGAGGAAAAATAGGGGTTTGAAAAATCTTTCACGACCACGCCCTTTAGATCGTTGGAAAACGCCCCAATTTTGGATAATTTGCCATTGAAAGAAGCAACAGATTAAAACTGATGGGAGTCTTTCAAGGAAAACTTCGAAACTTTTGAGTTGTATGACATCAAAAGATATTGCATTTTATGATAGATTCTGGTAGCTTCCTCGAATATATATGAGTTCTAATCTTCATTCCCACGACTTTGGCAATCACAGCCTTTTTCACTGACAAAATCAACAAACTTCAGCAAATTATTATGGGGCTGAAGGCCCCCCCAGCTTCCCGCTTCCCACGGGCCTGTTCTTCTGTTCAGCAGATCCCTGAGACCTGCCTCCCAAGGTCTCGCAAGATAGAAGTAAAATTTTCAAGAAAAGTTTTAACAACACCACAAACAGATTTGACATGATAGGAACATAGAGCAAATGAAATGCCTGATAACCGGCTTGCTAGACTTTGCGAACGTTAAACAAAGTAACGTTTGAAACCCTTTGAGAAAACCAGCAATGGCGTATTACACTGTAGTGATGTGGTGGAGCAGGTGGTAGGAGTCTTCTTCTTTCAGATGGCCACCGGAACCGAACTTGAGAGCTATCTTCTATGAGATCAAAGGGGTGGATTCAACCATCAGAAAGGGGTCTTTCACAAAATTAACCATGGCCGGAATCACGTTGCATTTGAAGAAGCGTTGACAACGAGACTGTGAGTCTCTAAAAGCATGTGTAAAGTTGCAAGGCAGCAAGAAGGAAGCAAAGTGTGTATTGGCGTCTATAGTTAACATCAAATGTGCAATTTGGGGCTTATGTATTGCAACAGTTGAGGTAAATGATATTAGGGCTTTGTTCCACAAGGCATGGCTTCATTGTTGGGGCAATGAAACTTGATTAAGAGAATATATCAACTCTGTAGCAATTAAGCTTGATGATAAGCAATTAAGAGCAACGACAGGGGAAGAAATATCTTTTTTTGCAAATATCTCAGCTTAAGACTATGATCTTCAAGAAATGGTCTTGATTTGCAGTTGTTGAACGGTTGTCAGAAAAAATAACGTTCAGAGCAACCCTGTTGGTGCTTGCAAAGAGAAAGAGAGGAAATTACTTCCATATGCAACGCCTCATATCAACTTTGTGAAAACCAATCGAAAAGCCCTGGAAAATATCTAATGATCCAGTTCTTGAAAAAGTTTCAACGATTCTTTTCGAATAAATGACTTTGAACTTGAACCTAGATTCTGAAATCAAGGTAGGCTAAAAAGCATAAATCAATCAACATTGATTGAAAGTGTTGTGGTGTAGTGGTGTAATCCTCTGACTTTGCAGCCAGAAGAGTCAGCCAAACTGGGCTCGATGCCAGGTAGAGGCCAAACATTGAGCGTCGTGACTAGAAGTCACGAAGTCATTCATCTACTTTTCTATTTCTGCGATCCCAAGCGCTTGGCGTTAAAAACCGCAACTTAAATTTGGACTTTACTTTCTTTAAAGTTGATGCGTGTCGAGTCGACCAAACATTCTCAAGACGTATATCCAGAACCCATATGCTTATGTCCTACTTTTTTATTGCATCATTTGTGGAAAGTACATCATTACTTTTTGCAAATCAAGTTTTCTGGGTTTATGCGGTTGTCTGGAAACCACAAAGAAGAATTTCACGGCTAGTAGAACAAGTTTTCAATGAGATAATAGGAAAATCACCATTGGATGGGCCGTAGGACAGCTTATATCTACGCATGTTTTATTCCAAGAAAAAATTGGCCAATCTTAGGATAACAGCTATGGTTTTCTAACCAAGAAACGACACTAAAATATCTCTCTCTCTCGAGTTTTACAAAAGATCTCCTTTTAACTGCATACATGATGTTATGTATCTCATTATGCAAGACTCTTTTAAATATCTGGATTACGCTGAAAAAATTGGAATAAGTTAGTGTAGATCAGAAAATGCTCAATCATGCTTGCTCTCCAAACAACCAGAACGCCTCCAAACTAGTTTTTAGCAGCTCAAACAATCCTAACTTGCAGTTAGCTTTTCAGTAATGACTTGCTTTCCAAAACAAAAAGTTCATTACAACATATGAAAGGCAATTATACGCCATGTTCCTTTCAAGGCTTAGCTCAAAATACAGCAAACATATCAATCCTCTGAAGCATTTTCGATTCATAACCAATTCTTGAATGGACCCGGTCCAAAGAGACCCTTTCAATCCGGAAAGTGTTGGTACGTATTAGGCTCCCCCGCAATTCATTACCAAAATATTACGTCACCGATATAGCACAGAATATCTCTGATTACTTTTTAAAATTCATCAAAACCCAAAATTACTTAAGAAATCAAGTTTATATTATCAAGTCGGTATCAATGTTTATAATTAAGCGATATGAGTCAATTTCATTTTAGACTAATGAGGGGTTGTTTTGTATTTGCGGTTTCGAACAAGGTAACAAATTGTCTGATTCATAAAGGCATTTGCGCGTGCCTAGAATGCCCCATAAAAAGGTCTCATATAATATGGAGGCATTTAATTTCATGTGCAAGGTGTCATGAGTCACTAGGACCAGCGGCATCTGTACCCTGAAAGACTTGCTAGCAGAAAGCAGCAGATTTCTAGTCCTGGAATTCAAGAGTTAAAAAAGCAAGTTTCTTCAACCAGACGATGTAAATAAAGATACGTCAGCAAATAGAAACAGCATGTAAGCTTCATCCCTGACAGTAAGAATGGACTGCAGATTCAAGGGCCAAGCTCCAACTAGAGAATACATGCAAGGTACTCCAATGGGGGTGCGATACAGACCCCTGAGCCCCCAAGAGCAAAGCCATTTCTTTCAACCAAATATTAGAAACCCAACCAATTGGAACATGCAGCAAAGAAATATGTTTATTTCTCCAAGTATGTGTGGTAGCAGCTCTGAATATACTCCAACGCGCAAAATATGCCGCTTCGACTCGCAAGAAGGTATTTTTAGTGATGATCTTGCGAAGATTGGAGTACCAGACGAGCCTTTAAACTGCGATGGGTTTATTACGCAAGTAGACGAAGGATTTTCTACAACAGATATGTTTCTAGTCGGAGAGGAAGAATTATCGACGGCAGAGCAGCCGAGGTCGCAAGATTTGCCAACGCAACAAAACGCACAAACAACATACAGCAGTGAAAATGAAACTCAAGGAGCTGAATTAGGCCAAGAAGAAACATCGACTGCCATCAAACAAGAAGAGACAAATATAGAAGAGGAAACTGAAGAAGCTCGTGCTTTGAGAATCAAAGAAAAGAATCGAATTGCTGCAAAAATTTGCAGACGAAGGAAGAAAGAATACATTAGATGTCTTGAACAAAGAGTTGCTTCGTTGGAGAAACAAAACGAAGCACTTATACTGAAACTGAAGTTTTTCCAAGATATCTATGAACGAGAACATAATCCATTTTGCTGAGAATTAAGTGAATATACGTCTGGCGGTGAGTCAGAAAGTTTTTTCAATTTTTGAAAAAAAATTGAATTGTGCACGTTGGCAATTGTGATAAGAGAGGAACTTTGAAGAAGTTTTCTCTGTTCTCTTTTAGGGTGTGTTGGGTTGGTAATTCCACACCTGCCAGAGTCCGAAAACAGTTGACGTGGTAGAGATGGAGATACATTTCCCAATCAAAGTCAAAATCTTTAAAACAGTAGGTTTCAGATCCACCGTGATGGCTCTGCTCAGGAAAGAAGAGCCTTTTCACAGTCTGGCAAACCTTTGGAACGAAAGGTTCACAAGGGCTTCCAAAAATGTACCGTTTTGGGAATTTCTGGATCGAATAAACATGAATTCCGTGTCTGCCAAGTCAATCGTGTTCAGATGGCACCAATCAAACACATCCTTTCCTTGTTGCTTCTAGATTTAGGAGCAATTATAAGGAAGTATATAACAAAACTTTCAGCAACAGACCGGAACTAATGTATGTATAACTTTCCCTTATACCATTTCATCGTTCTGTTTGTTGTGAAGTTTTCGGATTGCCAATTAGAAATTTTTTATTATAGAAAAACTTGACAAAAATCATTGGCAATAAGAATAAGTTCTTGATACATTCACATTCTGTACGCGTTGAAGATCTTGAAAATAAAACTTGTAGATACAGATTACTTACATAAATTTGGCCTTGGTAATATCTTCGATACAGATTGTGCAATATCCCAGCTTCATTTAAATCACCAAGGCGAATCTATTGACAAAATAGAAGAAAAGGACAAACTAAGATAAATTCATTTTATAAATCTAATTCATTAACAAATAGTTTATTCACTCTACTGACACCAAAACCAGAGTTCAATCTTCAATGCCTGAGTAAAACAGTCTCTTTCCGGACGATCAAAACATTCAAGAGTTCGCTGTACTTTTACAAACTTGCGATAGTAAGGGTGACATGCTTGATCGGTAACTCCAAACCTATCAAATTCTTGAAACACTTGAAAAAATACACCCCCCCCCCAGTTTTTACAATGGCGAAACGCCATTACGTCGAGAACACTCCAAAGTCTGGCAACATTTTTCTGCCTTTTTTAAGTGCAAAGCTCAGAAGGCCTTTCCAGTTCGGAGCCAATCAAACACAATTGGACATCTACCAAGTCTGCTAAACGCGTCGTAAAGATGGGTTGGAAAAGATTTTGAAAAAATATTTTTGCAGAATAGCATTACTTGATGAGTTCCATCGGAAAATGAAAAACAATTTTGGGTTTAGGTGCACTTTAGAGAACGTAAAATCAGTCCGGTAAGGCATGTGGCCTTGATTTCACACCCGTTTTGAAGCTTTCTTGATAGGGGTTCCCTCAGAATATCTCTCATAATTTCGGAAAAGAGTGGCAGATTCCATCACGTAAATTCTTGAATATACTTGAACATAACCACGTTTGAATAATATATCTGTCAACATTATTGCCTTGAAATCCAGTTAGCAGTGGCCTATCTAACGGGAATTGTTTATCGTTGACTCGCCCGTTACATATATATTTTTATATTTGAACCAAAGGAATAACAGCTGTTTCGATGTCTCAATGATTCATATTGATTCATATTGAATCCTCTGATCACTGGTAGCTCAAATTGAGATTGTATTATTTCCAGCATAGAATAGAGCTCAAATCTTTAAAAGGGTGGAAGGAAAATTGTGTTACATTTTCCTCTGAATTATAATGCTTGAAAGAAACATTGGGCAATTTGCTGTAAATCTGCTGTAACAATTTTTTAATACCTTGATTATTTTCAAAATAGCGGCATTTATAAATTTTTAGGCTGTGACGTCATCAATTTTTTAAATCCTAAATCAGAAGAGCTACATACTTCTGCTTGACACCATGTTGTGACCTTCATAAACTATGGTTTTCATGCAGATCGTATCAATGTTCCTCAAGTATTCAAGATTTACAATGATTTAATTTTGCAAGATCTTCGATGAACTTTGACAGAAATAATCGAAATTCCGCCATCAACCAAAAGTCCTTGCAAGTCACTTAATTCATAGTAAAATGTGATAGAATTTTACACCGAACTTTTTAAAGATTTGAAAGATCTGTTAGACTGTTAAATCGTAACTGAAAAATACTAATATGATTCGCTTGTTTTCCTTTGATCTCTTTTTAAATGCAGATCTTCTTGTGACTCAGCCCTAATAGTTCTGATTACCACCAGTAAAAGTACGTGTCTATCATGATTTAATAACTATACAGGGTATCCCAAAAACATGTGCACTGCGCTGTTTTACTGGCCTCTGCAAAGGAATCATGAATCCAATTTTCCTGTTTTTCAGATTTATGAAAGTAAGAGACTTTAAAGGACAATCCGGGGCTGATAAAGTTATTGTTAAAAAGCAACCTCATCAACTGCTGAACACCAGTCGCGAGTTCTTTCCAAGTTTCATTCCTCAACTTTCATAAATTGGAAGATTAATCTTCGTAAGTTAGGCCAAATATCGTCGCCATTTTGTATTTTGTACGAGTATGCGACGGCGCGATAAGGAGGCTTACAATGTGGGTGGTATAATATCAACAAATTTGGCAGCCTCACTCAGGTCAACGTGAAGTTACGTCTTACAAAATGACGTCATCTTGCACTTCTTAACGGATTTAAATATGTAGTTTCGAAGATTAAAAGAGAAAAAAATTGAAAAAAGTACTACACGACATTCACAACAGTGTAATCTCTTGAATAATCAACAATTGTACCAACCCTGGACTTGCCCTTTAACTTAGAATTTGTCACTAAGTTTGAGTAAATCTGACAATTAGTTGCTGATTTATGCGGCAAGAAAGTCAAAATTAATGGTTGCCTCAAAACAGAGGATTTTAAATTAGCACTTAACCATATAACTTGAATTTTAGCAAAAAAGGACCTTATCTTTACATTTTTACCAGGAAACACATTTGGGAATAATAAATGACCAAAAGCTCTTGAATGTTTGGAAGGGAATCTTTGGAAAGCAATATTTTTCGTTTCAATCGATTTGAGATTTTGAAGAATCAAAAATGACTGATGGACGCATACCATGGCCTGGAGCATTTCTGCAACGCATGACTATTTCTAGCAACCCTAGATATGTTCCCTCTAATTAGTTTTCACTGAATCTAATCTATGGCTACTTGATTCACTTATAAAAAGCTAAACAAAATCTGGGCTCGGCTCATTTTTCACTTGACTTTTTTGGTTTTACCAACACCAAATCTTCTAGTTCTGAGGCACTCTGTAAATTTGATTTCCTTGCTCCATAAATATCAGCAACATTTGTCAATTTTACTCAAATTCGGTGCCAAACTCTAAGTTGAAGTATCTTCTGTTCATAAATCTGAAAAACAGGAAGATCGGATTCATGGCTCCTTCTCAGTAGCCGCTCAAGCGGCGCACATGCTCTCATGTTCGTACAAAACAGTTCGTTTAACATAGGAGTTAGAGACTTGTATTTTTCGAAGTCAAGAATGAGAATGGCTTAAGATGCATTTTCACTTGACCAAACAAATTTCTTGGTACACTAAAAATAAGACGTTGAAAGAAATCAAACTTTCAGAGAATAGCATTTTTGGCCAGGTAAATCCTTTTCCTGATGTGATCACGCACCAATCTTAGTTTCATAGAAATCTTTTCGCTCTTTGCTCGTTACTTTCAAAGTTAGCAAAAGGTTCAACCTGACAGGTTCAAACAACCATTGCATGTTTGCAAACCATGCATTTTCATGCATCATTACTAACCGGGGGGGTAACTTCAATAGGCGGATGACGGGGGTGTGCCATTTGACATCTGAAATCACACCCTAAAAGTTATGAAGTTTCGCGAAAACGATACACCAAAATTTACAGGCCATTGAAAATAAATACCCTAAAATTGTGACAAAGATCCAAAATTTTTGCGAAGAAAGAGACATTTGATCAAAATCAATACCCTAAAGAGTTATTTTTCGAAAATGACACCCCAAAATTTATGACTACTTGTGTTGTTAGCAAAAATGATACCCCGAAATTAATTTTTGCTCGAAAAAGGGACCCCAAAAATGGCCCAGCCCGTTTCAGCATATATGATAGTTACCCCCTCCCCGGCATAGACATGCAAGTCTTCATTATATAATGCAAAGTATAAGCTATTGGCTTCACCCGTTGAAATCGCCAACAAAATGCCTTATTCACTTTTCGCATGTTCAACTCACCCTTACACAATAGCTGATTCATAGAAAACTAAACTCTAAGGAGATCATACTCTGTATTTAGCATCTCAGTGAAAGAATTTACGCAATGTTATTGACGTTCTTCTACAATCAACTAATTCACCCAACAGCTAAACTAATCTATTATTGATAGAAATATGAAAACACGACTGAAGATAGCAAGTAGAACAGACCAGGTAGCCAGCAGGCTAGACTAAACTCAAGACGTATTTGGGTGTGTTTGATCAAGATTAATTCCATCATGTACAGGGTGAGTCAAAAAAAAGTTTACCCGTTTGGTGGGCTATGGAATAAAAACTATGTGACGGATATTCCAAACTAAAAGATGGACTTGTCAGTCAAACGATAACTTAGATGAGAAACTTTTGTTTGGTAAAGTTACACTGATGACGTGATTCCTTCACGACGTGATTCCTATTCGTTCATTATTTTCAATCTGATATTCTATTTTCACAGCATCCAATTCAATAGTGATACCATTGAGACTTATGTAATGAGTATATGCTAAAATCACACATCTGTAAGATCCAGCAATTAGAAAGATGCCTGTAAGGGATTGGTATAGGAATTCAGAATTCCACATTCCATTCTGGCCCGTAATTTATGAGGCAATGAAGTTTACATTGTCAGTTTCAAAAATAGAAATTTAATTTCGATAGTACGTAAACCATGGAGAAGAATGGAATGTGGATCCTGGTTCCCACCGTGCCATTTACAAGTAATTTCCTAATTTCTGGGTCTAAATGATGAGTTATTTTACTAAAGAAAACTTTCTCATCTAAGTTAGCCTTTGACTGATAGATGAACATTTCTACTTGGAATATCGGCCTCTTGTTCGGGATACTATCAGCGAAAGTCTTTTGGATTTTCCCCTGAAGAGCCAGACGCCAGTCGAGGCGCTTTAGGTTCCGCGCAGTATCGATCTGAGGGTCATCGCCCTTCATCCTTCCTTTGTTAACTCGCGCATGCCCCAAAACGCCTCGCTCATCCCATTGATCAGCGAGCCAATCAGAGTTAACGTCTTTTCCTTTGTCATTCACAAAAGGGGGAATTCGCAGTATCCCGTATCCCGAACAACTTCATACTTTTGTATTCTACAGCTTGCCAAACGCGTAAACATTTATTTGACTCACTCGGTAGCAGATTCAGTATATTTACAATCAAGGTTTCATAAATCTCAAAATTTGAAAATTACCGCATTATCGCATTATCGTCTTTTTCATTGAAAACGCGAAAACCCTCTAGCATAGCAAAGCATAGCAAAATTTACATAGACACAGAAAATTCTCTCAACTAGTAATTCAAAACAAGACTGATTGCATATTCGTAGTTATCTTTGATAGATTGATGGACGCAAACAATTAGCTTCCGCGAACTTCAACGCAGCAATGAGCAGTTCCAACTGTCGAGGGTGGCTTGCCTCGCTCCTGAGGCTATACCCAAGCCTCGTTTCAGAGCGCACACCGAAATCTGTCAATCGTGAGTCTAATTCAAAATAAGCAAGGCTGCAAAAGCTTCCCTTGTCACTGTGTGCTCATAAAAAGGATTCTTCTTTTTAGTAAAGTCATCAGTTTATAACGAAAGAAGAAGGATAAATATGAAGTTCTGCCTCATGGATTTCGTTTTCTTGATTCAGGAGCCGAATAGTAAATGTTTCACTTAAGCCCATAATATGCAGAATTACAATGCTTCAGCTTGGCTTCCAGTACGACAATACAGGGCATTGCAGAGCCAAAACCATGCCATAATCAGGCCTTATTGCTCATTCTTAGCTTTATTTCACCATTGCAAGAGCGTTGCAATTTTTTTGTAAGGCTTTTGCAAAAACGTTGGCTTGGTGCAAGGCTTGATTTAGGCCCTGATCAGGCCTTGCATTAGAATTGCAGCAGCGATATTCTTTGGCTATCAACGTTAGGCTTATGCAAGTCTAAATCAAATCATTAGTTGGTTTAAATTAGTTTTTAGTAACTATGTAAACACCAACTGTAAATAATGTTATGAAAAAATGAAATGAAATGAAATCAAATTAACACAATACGCCAGGAGGTAAATCTTTAGATTCATCTTTCTTCCATCGTTATAAACTCCTGACTTCATTTAATACCACATTTCGCATGCACAATGCGACAGTTTGCCCTACTCGTTTCAGGGCAAATATCGTTGCTTTGTTTGTTCTGATTCATTTATTGCGAGAATTCCATTTGTCTGTGATCACTAATTGCTTCGATATATTTTTGCATCAATGTAAAAAGTAATGCAACAATAGAATACAACATTCTGTGCCCCCATATCAGGAAAAGATGTGATGTCATCTGGTTCTGGCTATTACCCGATGAAACAAACTCTTTTTTCTATACATATATCAATCTAAAATTTTACAACAACAACAGAACATGGTTACTAGGCAATACCACAAGGAGGTGAGAATACATTGCAACCCTGTGGCTTTAATAAATTGACATGAATATTTACATGAATATAATGAATGAACCATAAACTTCAAGCTACAAAAAGAGATAAAATGATACAGAGGTGGGAAAGGGAATTTCATCAAAATGGTTGAAGGAAATCTTTTTGATAATTTGATTGACTCTAGTATTGCTCCAATGATTGTTTTATTTGATTCAAAAGGTAACCTTTCATCGCCATAACAGATCATTGAAACTCATTCCATATTGGAAAGGTTCAACAACTGTATAAAAGCAAATTTGCTTGTATGCAGTTCAGGAGATTATTTCTCTGCAGATGATAAGAATGGCATTGTGCAGCAAGAAATGCTCCATGTTATCAATGCTACGTATAGTTTAAGACACATTGGATTGAATGTGTCACTTAAATTGTGCCTAAACTTGTGAAAATTAAGTGCACTTAGCCCATTTAGAGCTGCATGAGAGGGGCAAGCCCAACAATTGCTTTAACAACAATCTAAGAAGAAATGATTGACATGCTTTGAAACTGGATATCAATCAAAAAGAACCAATGCCATTGTTACAAAATATTTCCTTGTTAGAGCAAGCAGGTGATTCTTCAAATAAAGAATTTTACAAACCATATCATCAACTCCATCTACACTTGTCTGATGCATCAACCTCAATTTGCTAACATCTTTTGTGTGAATCCAGTGCTCCTAAAATTAGATTTACAAAACTTTTATCTTATCAGCACAACTTTCACAGAAGCATAAAAAGCATGGAGACCCATTAGTACTTTCTACTAGACATATATACTTGAGGTAAAGCACTGCTGAAGGCTGCAAAATAATGAACAAATCCTATAACAAATTGTCCCAAATGGTTTGGTAAACCCTCAAATGTCTCAGGTCAAAATTTCACAGCTGTTTAATTCACCAATTAACCACATGGATACTGCTGTTAAAGTTCTTTGATTCAGCCAGTGTTCTTTAAAAAATTCAATAAGTCTCAATGTCTGCTAGTTACAGGTGAGATATGGATGCTACCTTTACTACAAATACTGTTGAATAGAAAATGTAAATAAACTTACCTGCAATCTAAAGACAACTGACAAAGACAGCAAACAAATCATAAATCATTTAAAAAATCCCTCCTAGTACTTCCTTTTTGCTCCTAAATTTCTTTCACAATTTTTCCCACATTAGTTGGCCGATTTGTAGAAATAAAACCTTGCAATACCAGCAGATGTCAGACGTTAAATCAAAGATAAAAGACTTCTTTATAGTGCTGCAAATACCTGTCCTTCATCATCTATGAGCTGTGTTTTGCCTGCTTCTTGATGGACCACTTGTGCACCAATAGGGACATGGAACTCAGATGTCCCACCATTTGGAATCCACACATGATCTCCCTGATAAAAGAAAAGAAATGATTTGAACAATCTTGCTTCGAAAACTCACTCATAGCAATCATTTTGCAGTGAAAGATGTTCAGTAACAACTAAAGGGGCTCCTTATTTCAACACACAATGTCTTTATCCAGAATCCATGATTGGAATTTGATCTCTAATGTTTACATTTGACAAATTCATCAAGATTGCTAAACATTATAGGTTAACATTGTTCTCCTTTCACATTCATTTGCTTAAAATGTCTTGGATAAAGTGTTGAAGTTTTAAATTCCACATAGAAACCCTATGTCACTTTTTGTAGCAAAAACCAAAAGATGGTTTCTCTAACTTACAACTCACAAGGCTTCTCAAGAATAGTTTACGTCTGCAGAATTTTTGTTCAAAAATTTTCTTCTGTTTCTTGAATCTGCAATGTTGTAATACTGTTTTATTGTTTTCATAAGGCTCAACCAATTTCTTCATAATGTGAGGATTTTTTTAAAATTCTCAAGTATTCCTATCAAAATTTTTCATGTTAATGTGTGAAGGGCCTGTTCTGTATTTTACTTACCCTTGTAACAATAGGCATTTTGTGTTAAGATGTCTTCTATAAATGAACCTGCAGAAGAAAAAACAATTGAATCAAAGAAATGATGAGTACAGGTAAATGGGTTGTTTGTGCCTTTCAAATGCTCTGCTGTCTCTTAGAGAACATTTACAATCCAATATCAGCAAAATGCAGGTTGAATGCATATAAAGAAAAGACTTCAAAATCTTCATGAACTTCACATGATCTTGCTAAATTAAGGTTATGGTAGTGATTTAATGATTATTAACTTAGCACATTTTGATAACAAGGCATTCTTTGCCATTTAAGAGAAATGCCTATTAGATTGTGAGATATTTGTCACATTTCAAAGATATTAGCAGGTGCTAGACAAAAAATGCACAAAGGAATATTATTCTGTAGTAGTCAAGGTCTTCATATTGGCCAGATCTTAGATTCAGCAGTTTATCAAATTTAAAGAGAACATTTACAGTCAAGGCAAAAGAAGTGTGACCGATTGAAATAGATTATGCGAATATTAATAGTATAATAACCAAATCTTGATTTTCAAGAATAAAAAAATAATAATGTTTTCATTCAACTGACTGACCGCCCAAATACTGTGTAAGTTGGACAATAGTTAAGCGGATGTGTTTGCTTGAGGAAGACAAAACAAGGCATTCCACGTATTTAGCAGGATGAGGGCTTTACACCACATGTCATATCATTATTCGAATTATTATTCAAATAATAATCCATTCATGATTTGGAAAAATCAAATATTTTAGGATTATACTGGTCACGCTACTCTTGCTTTGACTATAATTGTGAGACTGCTGGATATTTGTGAGCAAACTTTCTTTTGTTGAAATTTCTTCCATCTTCAAAAGTTATTATGGCCAATACAGAATTCCATTTCATCTACAGTATTTGAGCAAAATGCTTGGAGCAATGATCAGTATTAGCATTGAAGTTAATAAAGTTTGAGATTCAATTAATGTAAATCTATTTTATTTTTACATAAGCACAGTGATTTTCAACCCTTTTTCTCAAATCTGGTCAAAGCAGATCTTCTCCATGCCTATCTTTATAAGAGGATTACAGTATAAGTGCTTCTCTCTATCAAAAGCACTGATGATGTTGCTGTATGCATTTTTCAAGCAAAACAAATGAATTTCACATGAAGCAGTATAGCCACTTGCTCTTTCAATGTATGTTTTCAGCAATAATCTGTTGCTCACATTAAGCTGACAGGAAGATAAAATCTAGAGGAGCTGCCAAATGAAAAGTCCATTGTTTACAAACATCTTTGCCAGACTACTAGGGTGGATTTTTGTCTAAGAAAGACTGATTTTTGAAACTTTTTCCAATCTTCAAGGTTGCTTCCCTCCCAGTCCTCTGGCTGGTGTGTATTTGCTAGCTTTCACCAAAAAAGTATACAAGTTCAAGTTCATTTCTTTTTAAAAATACAACAAGGTATTTTTTCTTGGCTGAATTTCATGCATGTCACATAACTTTCATATTTAAATATTTGAACATTTCAAGGAAGGTCATCCTTCAACAGAAGTTGCTTTTCAATGGGTCCTCCCAAGGGGCAGCCAGTCATTCCCAAAGCATTCTGGAGTTCACTCTGACCAGAATGGTGTCCCTTTGCATGCACCTGGGATTTCCTGTTTTCAACCTGGTTATTTCATTGATCCAACTCTTATTTCCATGCCTAATATTTTGTACTGTATAATCCTTTATTACCAACTTGGCGTTTGCTTTCATATTATTATGACTGTTACTATAAAAGATTTCAAAGGGAACAAACTCATCAAAATCATATTCACCTGCTAATTTATTTGAAAGCTAAACCTGAAGACTAAATCATCCACAGTTGCATAATACTGTCTTGCAGAGAGCACTTTTTACCTTATAAACCTCGGTGGGAATCTGAATTAATTTGCAAGAGTGAGGGAATGTCCTCTAGAAGACAGAAGAAAGCGTAATGCCAATAGAATAGATATCCAAAGTTGGGTAGATATTCAAAGAGACGCTATAATAGCATACCTGTGAATGGTTATTGTTTTCTCGATGACTAAATGAAGTCCGATTGCATGTGAGCGTTGCCTTGATCACAGAAAACATTCCCATGCACAATTTGAATGTGCGGCTAGGCCCAAGTTCTTGCTTTTTCGTCTTCGTTCTCTTCGGCAATCGCAGTGATAAATTAGCTTGTCATTTGCTTGATTTTAGACCTGGTTCATGATGCATTCCATAACGATGAAAACTAAGTCATGAATTATGTTCAATCGATTAAAAATTTAGATTTTATTAATTTTTTATTACTTGAAAACTTTTCCCACCTCCATTCCATTCGATTGTTTATCGCGCGCTTCAAATACTTCATGTAATGGTTCTGTATAAGTCCACTTTGTTCCCCTGTGATCCTTATAAATTTGAATAACTGAGCGGCGGGAAATGCTCTGCTCAAAGAACTGCATGCAAATCTGAGGTCTAATTCTGCCCCTTCGAAGAATGAAAATAAAATCGATAAAAAATCTCTATTGTATTTTCCAGAATCCTGGGCTTATTCGCTTTATCCAGAGAAATCGGGGTCATGAATTTAGCTTCAGCATAAACAAGGTTTATAAAGCCGTTGCCAATGTCAGAGCAAAAGCTGCCTTTTAGGAGCAGGGAAAGCATACCCCGTTTTAAACTGTGTAGCTCTATCTTTGAAACCGTGACAAAAGTGGGATGGATCAGCCTCCAGTTATTTTGTCTTGGAGCGGCGCAAATACTCTTGAATCGAAAAAAAAGACTATGTATACTGGCTGAAAACTGTACCGTCGTTTTTGCAAAAGGAAAATATGCATTAATTTGGTAGCCTTACTTTTCACAAGTCGACCAAAATGTTCGGGTAAATATGTAACGTAACGACCAAACATGCCTTAACACACTCTCAGGAGTTCAAGCTCAGTACTCAAATTTTGCTATATTTCGAAACTCGAAAATTGTGTTATTGAAAACTAGGAAAATATCCTTTGCAAAGTGTCACAACATGACTCTAAACGAGACAATACCTGGATAGATATCTACATGGAGACAACAAAAATATCAAATGTCCCCACACAAATCAGGTCTAGGACTATGCTGAGTGCCTTTGTCTCTTCATACAACCAAGCCAGTTTAGTTTACCGCTGAGAACAGCAGATTTTTCATTCAAATACAAGGAGGAACTGATTTGAAGGATTCTCCCACAATAAAAGCAAAACTTCAGTTCTTCTTGCACCATACAGATGTCTCACCACAGATTTTTACAGCAAGAATGAGAGCAAGAACTCTTGAGCAAGCACTCCCAAAAACTGATTCCACTCAGCGGCATGTCATTGAATAAGCGGAACACAGTTACTTCTGCAGGGGCGCCCCCGAACTATGTTCCTTAGTGCTGATATATCTCGGAATAGACTTGGAGCAAGTCCAAAAAGAAAGTTACGGCTGAACAGAGATCGACTCTGCACTGGACGACCCCTTATTTTCGGGAAATGCAGCTGAGTGGAAACTAGTTTAAGCAATCTGGTAACAGTTCGGTCAAGGATAGTTTGCGAATTTCGAAAATTTGAGCAAAACAGTCGCATAATAAGGCAATATAAAATCACATCAATCTAACCAGTAGATCCTGGATTTTAACAATAAAAGACAAGAGGCGTGCTAACTTATCTTCATACTACTAGACATATCGTGTAGAACAAACACAGTCGAGGATCGCTTCTTTTTGATGAAAGCGAGAAGTTTGCAAACCATCTTCAATGTAGCCATATTGCGCAAATGTTTGCACGCAGTTGACGATTTAATTTCCTTTTCTAGTTTGTTCAGGTGCTCGTACAGTCGTGGCCAAAAGTTTAAGACCACGTTTTTGTCAACAACTTTTCTTGGAGTAACAAAATGGAACCCTAGCGCTCTGCCTGATTCACTATCTTGGAGTTAGTTAACGTCAAATTTCTATGTAGATTCCAAATTTCGATGTTGTTTTTTTAATTTCTGCGCCATCTTGCTATGACGTCACAGTAAAATCTATAGAAATTCTCGGAAATTCTAGTGGTTCTGCCAAGAAGGGGTGTTACCCGAAAATTGTGTTACTTAGATGTATTTTACATCAACCTATGCACAATTCATCTCTATGACTAGTTTGCAAAATATCGAAACCTTGCGAACACTATTGCTTCAGGGAGAATGGTAGTAGAGAGCCTTCAGTCCAACCGATCAATTCCGACGATCCTCGAGATAGTTGAATACCAAGTATTGAGGGAATACTAGTTTTCATAATTCAAAATAACATAGTCTGACGAATTTTTAACATTCTTCATTGATCAGAATCATTTTGTAGCCATAACGAAGTTCTATAAAGATGATGTTTCATGTCAAGTCAAAACTCATGATGAGTCTGGTACCCAGGGTACTGCTAAAGAAGCAAATGGTTTCAATTCTTCTTACTTTTCGGAATGCGTATCCGTACGTATATAATGATCTTTTCAACATAAAATGAGTTACATTGGACATAAACCAAAATGACCAAAGTGACAAATCGGCTTCTCGATTATGTAAATTAACGTTCTTCTGCAATACCAGCTTTACCGCATCATCCAAATTTCTTGTACAACTGCATTTCAGTTTAACATCTCACCCAATTTTGAGATGTTTCAGACTTCTCAATCTCGATGTTCAAATATACAATTTTAAGACCGTAAGCTACTGTAGTCCATTAAATCGTAGCAAGGTTCCACATCTTTAAAAAAATTGCTGTAAATTCTATGACCTGATTCTCTGAAGTGAATGACTTTCTCTTAGCAATTTCATCATAAAATGCTATCGTTGGACTTTCCTGAAATCTTCAATCTAGTCTACAATATTTTTGAAATGAGAGGGCTTTTCTTCTCTTTTGAGAATTCAAGAAAATTTTTAAAATAATTTAAATCCATTGTTATTTCTAAATGTCTCAACAAAACATGTCTTTTTACACGTGGGGCAAATCACTTCAAAAATTTTGCACACGCTGGTAACAAATCCTCAAAAATCTTCAAAAATCCTTGATATCTCGAAAAGTCTTGAGAATCTCAAATTCTTCATAAAAGCTTAGAAATCCCAAAGAAAATCCTGAAGAATCTTTGCAACATCTAGAAAACTCCAGATTTTCGCCAAAAAATGATATAAATTCTCACAAAATCTTTCAAGACCTCTTTGAAATCTTGCAAATCGTTTTAATCCTGAAAAAATCTCGCAAAATATTAAGAAATTTTGCAAGATCTCGAAAATCTTTGAGAATCCCTGGAATTTTGAAAATCTCGAAAATCTAAGAATATGAACAACCCTTAGAAATCTCAAAAAACCCTTGAAGAATCTGAGAGATTTCAAAATCGCAAAATCTCGTACACTATTTTTTGGAGTGATTTGCCACTTGGCTTTACAAGGAGAGGTATGGAAGTGACGTTTCAAATCGTTCAAATGTTGGTTACTTCTTTTATTACCCAATAGTCATTGGCACATCAGGCACTTCTTCTTCTGTAGCATTAGGAACAGGTTGCATATCTTCTTTAGGCTCTTCCTCTTTTAGGCCTAATTTATCATCCGAAGGAGTCTCACTCTCCTTGACGTCAGCATTTGATGATTTGCCAACAGAGGACGCAACTCTTTCCGCATCTGCTCCACTCAGAATCGTCCCTATGCCGGATTTCATCAAGTCAGAGGCTAGCGCGTGCGAACTTGTTACGGGAAGGCTGGAAAGGCTAGCGATAGGCTGTTGTGATGCTACTGAAGAGATGCTTTCTATATTTTCACTGATTGAAGGCATATCATTGCTGGTGACAGGCGCAGAAATTTCTGGGTGGTCTAATTCCATCATTGGTTCATCGGGATTCATTGGCTCGGTGCTTGTGTCGATAATCAAACCATCTGAATCAAGATGTAAGGAGACTGGATTTGAGAAATGCTTTATCGCAGAGGCAGCATTAATATCACTTGCAATGCTCCTGTCTAAACTTGTGTCTGCAATACGCACATGATCTGTATCCATGGAGATCATACTAGCTGCATCACCAGGCTGCGTGACAACCATCGTAGGGTGTCCTGTCTGATTGCCTGTGTTTAGGCCTAAGGCGGCAGCAACTTCGGGGAAATTCAAAATATCAGCAGCAGCAATTGTGTGGCTGCCTTGCAAGATTTGATCCGCATTGTCAATAATGCCAGCTTGTGCTAAAGCATGCGCAGTAGCAATTGTGTCATTCTCTGAAGACGAGGTCATGCTGTGTGCAAGTGAGACTATGATGTCATTATGACTGCCAGAGGCTGAGATAGCATCTTGTGATGACGTGATGGTTGCTATGGCTCTTTGAGCTGCCTCGGTTTCAGTGTTCTCATCTTGACTGCCGTCTAAAATTGGATCCCCAGTTAGCATTGAATGCATTCTTTTCACGTGTTTGTAGAGTGAGGACTTCTCCTTGAAATTCTTGGCGCATTTTGAGCACGCGAATGGTTTTTCATCTGTATGCGATAACTGATGACGTTTGAAATCATAATTTCGGTGGAAATCTTTGCCACAATGTTCACATGAAAATATGGTAGGCCCAAGCATCTCCTTTTCGCCTTTATCGGGCTTCTTCTCGCAAACTAAGAAATGCTGTCGTAAATCGCTCTTTCGTGCAAAACCTTCCTCGCAATATTTACATCCAAAGATGTTACCTCTTGACGCTACTTTGCCGCAAACGTTTCGTTGATGCTTCCGAAGATGTGACATTCTCCCAAAATTCTTGTCGCAACCATCACAAGAGAAAGGCTTCAGATGATCATGTCGTGTTCGAATGTGCATCGTTAGTGTCGAGTCATGGCGAAACTCTGCGCCACATCTGAATGAAATAAAACAGAACAGATTCAATGAATATTTCCACATTGAGACGACTTGAATTCACCCGATAGACCCAGTTACAGCAGCAGCAACAACAACACCATTTTTTAACGCTACATTACATTTTTAGAACTGAACTGTTTGCTCAAGCTATTAATTTGCAATTAATTTGCAACTTAAAGGTGTTAATCTATGATTTGCGCAAACAAATTGCTCAAACTCAGAATATTTTCTGAGAGAGTACATCAATCTATCAATGACGATAAGTAAGACTATGCAATAAGTCTAGAAAAGAATTTGCGTGAAGCATATTTGTCATAGCAAAACCGAATCGAGCTGTCGAGTCGATTTCGAAGTCTTTGACAGAAATTCGTACTGAGGAACTTTGACTGCATAGTGATGCTTCGCTATCGCAGATCATGAATTCCTCACTTGTGGTATGAAATTTACTGAATGAGAACATTTCACTCTAATGCAAAGCATTACAGCAAGTCCCCGTAAATAAGAACCTACCTTTTTGAGAGAGTGGCTGAAACCGGTTGTTATTTCAAAGGCACTAACACTAATTTCAAGGTATGGAGGTTCTTACTTGAAGGATACCATTTGTAGGCCTTTTCAGAGTCTTACAAAAGAGGTTCAGTCCCATTATTTGTTCTGGAAGGGTTTTTATGGACCTAATAACTAATTGAGGAGGAAAATCACACTTTAACAACCAATGGGCACCAAAATGAACTTCAAAGCAACGAGAAAAATCAACTTTGCTACCCATGCAATAAGAACCTATGTCTCATCATACTGAAACAGGTTCTTAATTTCAAGGTGCATAATTTAGGAAAAACAGCTTGTTGGCTCTCATTTGGGTAGGTTCTTATATGCGGGATCTAATTGTCAACCAACAATCTTCTCTCTTGTTTGTCAATATTGTTCCTGCGTAGTTACATGTTTTTCTGTGTCAGAAAATACAAATTGTGCAGCTACATAGATTCTTGCAAGACAGCAACGAGAGTTCGGCAAATCAACTCCAAGAAAACGTGACCAGTTTCATGGTTCACTAAGCCTGTAAAGCAATCAGGTTTGATGATTGCTTTATCTTAGTTCACCATGTAGAATATTCGTCCCAATTGTCCTATTTGCAGGGGATCACAAACTTTGATTAAAGAAAAGTCGTCTGTCTGGCCTAGTTTTGCTTACTCGCCAGGAACGCTACGCTAAACTACTTAGAGTTGATACATATTATCATGTAATAAAACAGAACATCAAATGATGATGGTGCATGAAACGTAGCCATATAGTTTTCGCAAGGCTATTGAACGATCGCAAGGCTTATTCTTCTGCCACTGCTCGTTTCAAAACAAAATGATGACTGAATGCTTCTCACACAAAAGAGGTTACTGTTTGTAAACACTAATTTGATAACACTTGTTTTGTTGGTTGACGATGGGTCTTTAATGTACGGTTTGATTTGTGACTTAGATACAGAATGCGGAAAATAGCTCATAGAACATCATATTGCTAAAGTTTCGCATGTATAGACTTATGATGATGAGTCCCTTGTATCCCTGTGGTAACCCTTGCTCAACAGGGACTCATAATTAAACAGTGAAAAAGCTGACCTTATTTTCTGCAATCATCAATGGAATTATGATGGAATCACGGCTTCGAATTTAAATCCAGTGGGAGTGTTTCCAATTCTTCAATGGAATCGAAAATTCTATCACATTTGCTGTAACCATAGTAATTAACAAATCTCGCAGTCTGGTACTCTAGGAAGCTCACAGTTAGGGCCTAGATATGGTCAGTTTTTCAGAGAAATATAATGAGTCTCTGTTCACCGAAGCGCCATCATCAAGTCCAAGAAGAACAGGGAAACAAGGGACTCCAGGTCATAAGCATACGTATAGCTACGATTTCTAACTGGTTCAATATACACAATACACCAAAGAAAAAGTCATATATATAGCAGGTGTGCAACATTTTCAAATTATTAGACACTCCTTTTCCTTCGCACTCAGATTTCTATAATGAACATGCTATGGGAAAGCAATACTATTTTTGCCCCTCCCTATGCGGCCATGTGTTTGCAATAAATGATCTTTTAAAGTAGTTTCACATTTCCGATTCACAGCGAGTGGATACCATGTAGAACGAAAAACTATCACTAGGAATATCGCATGTAGACATATTTTCAATGCAGGCATAAAACTGTGTGTTTTTTAATAGTTTCAGAACTGCAGAGAATGCTATTACGTGAGGAGAACTATTGAAAGTCGAACATAGCCCACTTAACAGCTAAGATATATCTCCTTTATCAATCGCCGAACAGGAAACATGAAAATTGTTTACAATTTGTATATAAATCGTTGCGATAAATTCCACTTTTAAGTTTTAGTCACACTCTGAAGAGAACAAAAGCTCGCAAGACGTAGTGTGCTGATTCAAAGTGTTGTTTCTCTGCCTCCATGTCCTTAAAATTTTTTAGTATTTTACCCACCACATATATTTGAACAGAAAGTGAGTATAATTACCTGTTGCATACGTAAGGTTTCTCTCCGGAATGAATTCGTTTGTGTACATTGAGTTGATGTAGTCTTCTGAAACATCTACAACATTCCTCGCACTGGAATTTCTTCATATCTGCAATAATTATAAAGTATTATTATCATTTAGACAGTTTTCCTAATGAGGTTGAAAGAAAAACTTCATTGACACCCCCAATAAGCAAGTCTGTCCCCCCGAATACAAAATGTCTCACAAGTGAAACTTAGATTGAAAATGCCGAAACCCCAGGCAAAAAATTAGGAAAATCATTCCACGCAGACTCAGTTAACCACCAAAGTTATGCTGTCTTCCGTACTAGTGCTCTCAAGCGAATACTTGACGACATTTTTCATGACGTAGACGCTGGTGTGCATCTGATCTCTCACCAAAGCACTTGGACGGAAATGTTATCTATTGCCTTCCCCTTCCCCGTTCTCTATCCTTCTCACACAACTGATTTTCTCGTTTTCTCTTTCTTTACAAACCCAAAATTTTTCCATCATAATAATCGATCAAGAAAAGCAATGACAAATTATGTAAACAAATGATTTGTGGTACAAAATCTTAAAACACCCTTAAGTAGCGGATTCATCATTGTTTAATCAGTATAAAACAGCCCGGTCGTCTCATTTATCTGTTGTTTGCATGAACAAAACTGAAAGAGTGAGCGATAAACGCGCATTTGGTAAAATAATTTGAAATAATGTTGGTGAAGGTAAAGTTGTGGTTTTTAGCACCAAGCGCTGGGATCGCAGAAGTAGCTACGTGCTAATCGAGTCCGCGACCCCTTGTCATGACGCTCAAGTGGTGGGGTCCTACGGGGTATCGAACCCACTCCACCTCACTGTTCTGGCTGCAAGGGTCAGAGGATTACGCCACTGCGCAACAACACCGTCACGCTGTTTGTAAGTGATTACTCGAATTACTTGCAGGTTTAACAGTTTTATCTCTAGTTACATGTTTATTTTATGTTTTGATTATTGTTCTTTTACAGGAGTTGACAGTGTTCTCCCTACCGGTTACAAATTTAACGTATGTCCATGGGTTTATTATGATGAGTCACACGATTTAAGGCTATTTTATGCAAATTATAACGAAATACGAAAGTTTTACCGAGAGAGCTATATTAAGCTCCGGGTGAAGAGCCTATTTAATCTTGGAGACTCCAGAGGGGGGGGGGCTTGAAATAGAGGGGGCTTCACAATGTCAACTGACAAGAATATAGATAATATTGATCTTCTACCTCATATTTTGCAGAATCAAAGTGCAAATTCATGAGTAAAATACACAAATCTGACGCAGCATTTAGCATGGATAGCTCCTCCACAAAAGTAAAGTCTGCATGCAGGCTAATAAAGTAGGGAGGGCTTGAATAGAGAGGGTTTGTTCTAATTTTTGCTAGCAAGGAAGGTGCTTATAACAGGGGGGGGGGGTAAAATGGAGCTTTTACAGAAGCTCTTGGTGTTACTTGGCAAAATTTCACCCAAGGTTTTCCAAGCGGCCCTGGAACTGACAATTGAATCAACTGACAGAGTTTAATTGAGAGATACGTTAAATGAGCACATGAAAAACAGTGCACATCCATACCCCTTCTGCTTGCACCAAAAATGAAAAATCATTGGTTTCCACAGACATCTTTTGTGAAGCAGGGAAAGTTATGCCGTACTTTAAATGAAAAAATAAAGCAGCAATATATTTACCAGTATGAATCTGAAGATGTTTCTTCAAATCTGATGGATATTTAAATGATCTGCCACATTCATCACATGTTCTCGGATCATTACTAAGTCTCCTGCGTGTCTGCGCGGCTGCAGCTGCATTTGCTGCTTGCACTTGCTGCTTGTGTTTTGGAGTCGGTGGGGACACATCTTGGGCTTGCACTGGAACTGGAACTGAAAAGGAATTTACTTGTCAAATGAAATGATCCTACACTCAGTTACGTTGGTCTTAGTTCGCTGTTTGCCTGAACTGATGACGCTTCAACTATAACTCATTTCCCTACGCCTGTCGAAATGGATTATCTCCATACTGATTATGTATGAAACCTTCCAACTGTTCTACTGAAGGATTATTATTATCATTATTATTATTAACAATTTATTTTACGTTGGCGAGAGAAAAAAAATATATATATACATAGCTAAATAAGCTAATTAAGGCCAACTAAATAATTTAAAACCTATTTTACAATGTCCCAAAATAAGCCTACAAAAGCCCTAAATCTTTAATAAAAACTTTGCATAATCTGCAGATGCAAGTACTTCCATCCCATGATTTTATTATTCGTTTGAATTCAGTGAGTGCGTAGGGATCTTTAATTTCCCTCGGTAATGAGGACCACAAATGACAACCTCTGTACTGAATATTCTCTATTCCGTACGTTGCTGTCTTATCTTTTGGCAACCGCAAAGGATCTATTAAGTGGTGTTGGAGCTTCTGTTGAGAGCTAGTAATCGCTACCGCCCATCCACCCTTCACTCATACTACAACAAGGGCTGGGTGGGTGGTAGCAATTACTAGGACTCAACATAATAAGTTTAGGTCCTGTCACGTTTGTGTACATTCACACATTCTGCAAAATGTTACAATCTATCGTTTGATTCGCATTCTTTTTTAGAATGTGTCTGAAAGGTCTATTGGGCCTAAATCACCTGCTGCTTTTTTCTCACGATAGTTGGGTCTAAAATGCCTCACAAATCAGTTTTCAAGAACTGCTTTCAACATTTTAACATTAAAAATTTCTTAATTTAATTCTTATGTGTCAAGTACATGGAGTATGATGCAGTTTCTGAGTTGAAGTACTACCAGTAATGTTGATCATCAAAGAATTGACAAATGACAAATTGTTCAGAGAATCTAAACAAATGTACGTACGTCCAAGTAAATTTCCTGCAACGGCAGCAGCTTCTTTAGCACGAATGCGGACGGAATTGCCCCCTGGCGGTGAATCTTCTTCAGAAACAGCCATTAACACTTGCGTCTGACCCCCCGTCATTGATGGTTGAATGTACGTAATAACACCATTACCAGATGGATCTCCATTATCGGAAGCAGAAACCAGTTGACCACTTGCAGGGATGTACATCTTTAAATAAAAAATCATTCTTGGCATCTCTGAGGAGAGTGAATTACCCCACAGGGTAATTCTCCTCTGTGCATGAGAAGTTTTGTAGCGATTATAGGACAATAAAATTTGTCATTGGTATCCCTTTCACTATTTCACACCAATAGACCTTTTAGCAGATCAACAAAAGAGCCTGGATTGAATTTCATACATCCTGATATACGAGGTTTGATCATGTGGCTGTGGCGTCAGGGCTTCCATCCTTTTTGTGCACATTGAAAATACCACAGATAAATCAAAATATTGCTAGATTTAGATTCATTTAAGAGAAGCTAAAAGTTCTACTGTTGACATTAGTTTCAGGAAAAAATGTCCTTCAAAATAGTGTTAGCATTATGACTTATATAGCAGCACTTTGATATATCAATGCTGTGCCAATATAAAGAATATAATAAACAAGTTAAATGTCATACCTGTGAAGAAGAATCAACACCCCCAGCTAACTGCAACCCTTTGACATCGGAAAGGGATACATGAGGGTTTAATTCCAGTGCAACATCTCCTGTGATTCCAGACTGTGTTAGGACAGCTTGTTGCAAATTCAAGCCTTCAGTTGAAAATGCCCCTGAAATCTCCTGTCCTTCCACTGATACAGGATGAAGGGTGATATATGCCTGGTGAAAAATTCAAAAACAGATGTGACTGCAATGAAAAGAACAGCATGCAGAGAAAGACAATTATAAAATGAAAGAAAGGTCTAAAAATAGTTCTTTTCATCTATTTGATGACCTTAAAGAATCCACAATGAGAATAAAATCCAAAAATGCAAACCCAATACGCCAAAGAAGAAAGGACAAACACCTTGCCACCCCCAATTCTGGGTTTCAGGGGGAAATAATTCAAATGCAACAATGTATAATTAATTTACAAGTATATATCACTTAGTGTTTGTCACAATATGCTGTCACACATTTGCGTTCAATCAGGTATTGTGTTCCTTGTTCTCCTCACTTGTATATTTTGGATTGCATTGTGGCTTTTGTTTGAATGTTTAATTGTTTATTTGTATAAGGATCCCAAGAAGACTGGACAAAGTGTGATTTTTAATGATGTGCTGTTTTATCAAGTTGAAAAACATGTCACTTGCTACATACCTAGTCATAGATACGAGAAAGATTGACATTTCTCTTACAACTGCTATAATTCATCTGTGATGAGAGTAAAACTAATGGCCTAAAGGGATTTGCACTGTAGCTTTTGGTGACTGTTGCAGACCCTTTCTTCTTTGGAAGATTCTGTATGGCATTTTCTGTAGAACAAGCTTAAATTAACTTTGAAATATTCTAACTTTGTGCCTTGATTATTCTTAATACTAGCCTTTAGAGATTTTCTTTTCATTCAGAGTAGCAGTATATATATATTTTTTCTACTCTGTGCTTATTTCCAAAAGTACCAGTGAGGAATTGCTTAAGAAAACAATCAGCTGCAAAATCATCGACCTCTTCTTTTTATTTCAATGTTCCGTGAGCCCAAAATTTGGTCCACTGGTTCAAAAGCCAATTTCAAATCCATAATTTTTTTTCAGTGGAAAAATGATTTTTGGAATCCAAAATCAAACATCTTAAAAAATAAGTATATATATATATATAACTTTTACTCTAAAGTTAGCTATATCTTTGATGTGATGTTTTTCACTAAGTCTGCAAAGAAATATTTTTAACCTGAGATGGTTAGGCATTTCTATTCCAATTTTGATTCTATGTGTCTTTCAGATCTAGATGGTTAGATGACATAGCAAGCTAATACCTGTGAATCCTGCCCTGCAACAGCCCCTGTTTGCATAGCTAAGAAAACTTGAGGTTGTCCACTGCCATCTTGTTCCCCAGTTGTTTGCAAGAGGACATAAGTTGGCTGCTGTTGATACAATTGTCCTTGATTGTCCATTCCTTGAATTGAAGTTGCAGAAGATTCTGTTGATTGGGAATCTTGTGTTGTGGGAATGGCTGGAGATGACATATGTAACTCACTTGTTTCTTGAAGTGTTGACTTTGGCTCAGTATCTACAATATGAATAAATTTCTTTATAAGACTATGCATTGCAAGTTTTGCTAACATCGACATAACATCTTCATTCTCGTAAAGTTTCATCATCGCTAATAGTATGAAAAAGATATAAAATAGAATTAAAAACTAAACCCTGATCTGAATACAATCCAATATCATTTACATAAAGTCCAAAATTAAAATATATACAGTCCTTTACCATCTGAAACACAAAGCCTTGATCTTATCAACTCAAAAGATATCTTTGTTCACACTAACATGACATGACTTCTTTACAATAAGAATTCTTGGCCATATGGAAGACAGCTTAGTTTCTAAATCAACCGTAAAGTTTCAAATTCAATTCTTAGGCAGAAAGACTGTGTTAATGTGCACTGGGCCTATACTGTGATGCCTTTACCTGGAGGTGGCCAGAGATGGGCATCTGAAGGAGCATCTAGGTATTATGTTGCAGCGACCCCAGAAAATTAGAGAGCTATCACCTTTCATTTGATAATGGAAAACAAATGAGCGCAGCATAATGATATTGCCTCTTCAACTCCATAAAAATCAGCAAAATGCCAGCAAGAAAGAGGTCATAAAGAGGAGGTTTATAAATCTGTTTTCATAAGAATTTTTAACAAAAGCACATCTTTCATAGATAGTGTATTGCAGTAGAAAAGAAGCATATCAATTGTCTTCAAAATTGTTCTTACAGATAGTTAAAATCATTTAGATATACATACGAGAAATAGCCATGGGTCGTTGTGAAGGCATTTGCTCCAAATTAGCATCAGTAGACCCCACAGATGATGATGTAACACTGTCTTCTTTTAAATGGCTTGGAATTACTGAGGAGTCTGAATATTTCTGATCAGGAGTTGCAAGATAGACATCTGTTTCTTCATGTGGATTGTGCACACTTGTTGCTTCTTCTTGAAATGTTCCAGTGAACAAATCAGGGGGTTGCTGTGTTGCATCAAGAGCATGTGCTTCTGGTCTTTCAGTGGTCGGTTTCTGCAAAAAAGGTCATGCATTGTCAGTAAATGATTCTGGAATGATAATGCAAGGAACATTAAATGATGATGAAATGAAAGGTGAAATAGATTTTCTGCGTATATATATATAAATTTCAAGGCCTTTTACAAAATAAAGGCCATCATTTTGAGATTGAAAATGCTTGAAAACATTCCATATCCAAGATCTTGCCTTGATACATAAAGATTGACTAAGGTAATGATCCTTTGTTGAAAAACTATTGCAGTGAAAGTAGTTTCTGCTCTAATCACAAAATTGTTTTCTCTAATCACATCAAGACAATTTTTCATATTAATTCAAACAGATCCTTTAAATTGCAACAGAATTTTGCTAAAAACCAACCCCTTTTTTGGCATCAACAATATTCTGCAAAAAGGTTTTGACAAAAGTTGATCTGCCAAAATCTGAAATTTTCATGCCAACAAATGGTTTAAAATGAATAACATAAGTTTGACAATGAGATTTCATACTGTAGGTTTAAAATAGACTGTATTGTAGTTGACAGTCAAATGTATGGTGAAAGAAAGCATGCCAAAGAAATGGCCTGTTTATGTTTCTCTTTTTGGGTGACCCAAAAAAGTGATCCTACACCACCTGCTATCGCACAATAAGAGGCCAATAAAAACGCTTCAAACATTGCCCTGTCACTAAACAATGACCCTAAATTATGCGTATTTTTCACAACTTTCTTTGCATGGTAAATTTCCAAAATTAAGAATTTTGAGGAAAAGGGTAGGCTTAAAATCTTAAGAAAGTCACCCAAAACAAGATAAATATCAATTTACAGCCATTTCCAATATTGAAAACAACGAGGAGTGCATCTCATTTCATACTGAGAATAGGCAGCTCAGTGGAAAGCTTTCAGAGCAAGTTTATAGTTCCAAGGTACCTAAAATACTATTGTCTCTAGAGACAAGGATTCTCCTGCTATTCTGTAAGCACTTCTTGAAGATTTCCATTTGCATGAAAAGTTGAATTTCTTTGAATTCCATGAGATTACAAGGGCTGTTCATTCTAAATGCTTATGGACCTCTGGGGACTATGACTTGCTCTCAAAAAATTTGACTGAGTTGCCTATTCCTAGTCTCAAATAAAACATGCTCTTCATTGTTTAAAGATCTCAAATGGCTTTAAATCAATCTCTTGCTTTTGATGACTTTTTGAGGATTTCCAGCCTGCCCTTTTCCTTGCCAAAAAATTGTGAAAAATACTCATGATGTCTTTTTGCAACAGAAAGACAATGGAAGAAGCTTTGGGTCACCCCATATATGGGCATCATATGGCTCAAGTTAATCCCTTTATGTGCCTTTTCAAATTTAAGAACAGCTCAACTTTTCTGGTATGACTTCAACCTAAACATTTTGTTTTTGAAGATATATACTTGCCATGAAAATTCAAATGAAAGTCTCTTATATTTGATTTCGGAATTCTCAAGGTTGAATTTTTTGATAAAGAAGTATATACTGGTGAAGGTGAAGTTGTGTTTTTCAGTGCCAAGTGCTGGGATCGCAGAAATAGAACAGACCTAATGGAGTCTGTGACCTCTTGCCATGATGTTCAAGGGGTGGGGTCCTATGGGGGTATTGACACCACTCCACCTGACTGTCATGGCTTCAAAGTCAGACAATTACACCATTGTGCCACAATACCTTCAAACTTACTGCACCAGTACTTCTCGTGATTGTGACTTTTTTGCCAAAATTTTCTTTGCCAAAGTTTGTTGATAAGCAATAGGACACAAAGTGTGTATGGTTGTAAAATTTGATCAACAGTGAGCCACCTTACCCAATTGCTTTTTGTGGTTTCATATCATATTACATCATATCAAATTCTGTTGAGGTAAAAGGCCTTTTACACTTCAATTGTAAATTTTTTCATGGTGTTTAGCCCCATAGCTATGGGACTGGTAGCTGTAAGCCTTAAATCTCTATTTAGCATCCTGGGGATCCTAAAAAGTAGTATGTTGTATCCGGTGGAAAGGTAATATGTTTGTATCTGATGGTATGATACCCAAATATGTTATCCTGGGACTACAGTATATTGCACTATCTAAAAACACGAGTTTCACCTTATCTTGGTAATATTGGCATCTTACTTGGTAATAAGCTATTTTACCACTGTTCAAAACTGCCTTGATAGTGGTCAAACTTCACACTGATGCATACTGATGTCATATCACCTATGGTTTATCTGCCAAAGGCTTAGCCAGCTTGAGAATTAGCTTCTTGGGAAGTAGTGGTGCAGGGTCGCACACAGGATTTGTCCCAAACTCTAATTTTAAATTCCTCAACTGAGGCCTGGGCATGATTTTGTTGAATCCTTTTAAAAGCGTTGTTAAATTTGCAATAAATTGTGTGAATCGGTTGGTGGCTCTCGGGTTGGGCTTTGTGGGTGGGTGGTACATCTTTCCTGATTCACTTGGTAATTTCTGTTTCTAAATCATGACGGAGGTATTATGTACAATGGTTAGTGTGTTGATAGACTTGCTCCAAGTCTATTCCGAGATAGTTTACGCCCCCGCAGAAGTAACTATGTTCCTTAGTGCTGATATATCTCGGAATAGACTTAGAGCAAGTCCAGTGTGTTGATTGAATTGAAAAAAAAAAACAAAATTAAACAAGATAAAAAATAAGTAAGATTTATATAAGTGTTTTGGTAGTGTGACTCCTTGAAGAGCTTAAATAAGGGTAGTATTCAGTTGCTGTTGGGTTATGTATCTTTTCAAGAGCATGAGGGCAATATTCACACCGTCCTCGCATCCTTCAGTGTACATGTCCTAAGATGGTCTTCAGACTAAGACTGGTAGTAAATAGGAGAGGCTACAGGAGGAAAATATAGGGAAGCAAGGCTTCTAGATGCATCTATCAGTTACAGTGAGGTCACCATGCCAAAACACCAGCATTAATGAAAATAGCAAGTATTAGCGAAAGTGTCTTCTTTAGGCTGTCTAATGGGCTTTTCAGGGAATCCAATGAATTCTGATTTGCAGGTGGGTGGTACATCTCTCCTGATTCACCGAGTAGCTTCCATTTCTTTCTATGTTAATTGCCACAGGGTTGTCATAGTCTATTGCTCCCCATGGTATTATCGTCCTTGTAGTGTTTTGTAGTGTTTAGTAGGTTGTGTAATATGTAATTTTTTGTAAACTTTTAATGGAATATATTTAAAAAAAGCTGTCAGCAGTCTAATACCTCAATCCCTGCAGTGGCTTGCTCAGCAGTTGTAGAGGCAGGTTTGAGATCTTCCTTCTCTTTTCCTTCATCACTGTTCATCAACTCATCAGGATCCTGACTTTGAAAGCTTTGATCATTTGACAAATATTCATCTCCAGGAGTTTTACTTTCTTCGTTAGGATTTTCATTTTTTGTTTCTTCCTTGATCTTTGGAAGTTCCTCACCAATTCCAGATGTCTGGTCTGTTAATAAAAGTTCTCTGCATGATAATGTGGAGTTTATACTTAAAATAACATAGCCCAGGGATTGGTTCTCTTTGTCTATGAACTTGCATGCTCCTAACAAAGCATAGTTCTGGCTGCAAAGTCAGAGGATTACACCACTGTGCCAGGATGTCTTCAAGTATCACCAGTGGGGTGCCAGCATTCAAAGAGTGAGCGGATCTGGGGTCCTGCCCAAGGAAAAGTTTGCCAAGCCACACCTTTTGAACCCTTGGAAATACAGGCAGTGCTCTTTTTGCAAAATTTAGAGTATTGTATTTGCTATAAAAGTATATAGATCATTTAATTAAAGAAAAAACACTTGATCTGGCTTTCTCCTCCTGAGAGATAAGAGGGCCTTTACATGAGAAATTTCAACAACCCGGGTTGAGTTCAACACGGGTTGAGTTTCAACTTGGCTAACGGTGTGAGCTTTCATCATGTTTACATGAAGGAGGCCGAGTTGAAAGTCAACACAAGTTCAGTTCAACTCGGCAACTCAACCCGTATTGAAATTTCAATGCGGGTTGAAATTATTGCAAATTCTCATGTAAACGCAAAATTTTTCAACTCGGGGTGAGTTGAAATCAAAGCGTTGCATTGTAGGATATTTGACATTGCATTGTGGGGTATTCCACGGCCTCATATGGCGCCATTTTGCAAGATGGAAAGCCAAGAAGGAACGTGCCTTACGTGCCTTGGCATGCGAAAGACGTAAGTATATCTATTTATCATGCAACTTGATACTTGAATTTATCCGTTTATTTACCTGCTACGGTACCTTCATAAAGGACATTTTCTTTTCTAGTCGTCCTATGTTTAGGTCCGTTGTACAAACAGCTGAAAGTTTTTCTCAGGCCTGGCCTAAAGCCTTCCTGTCGCCCTCTAATCAAGTCTCAAGCCAAACGGGGTTATCTTGACGTTATATTCACAGAAAAGAAGCATATTCACAGCATAAAATTCGACTTGACTGACTGCAAAATTGTGCATATTCGAAAAATTCCGCCAAAAACTGCCTAACAGCAACAACCGCATTCATATCATGTGACCCTATCTCAACCCGTGTTGAGATGTGCATGTAAACGCAACGCTAAATAAGCGATGCTTCCAAAACTCAACCCATGTTGAACTCAACCTGGGTTGAAATTTTCTCATGTAAAGGCCTTCTAAGTTTTGTTGCATTTTGGTGAGAATCTCAGGAACCACCTTCCACTGTGGAAAGTTTGTTTTCATTATGCCAAAGGTTTACGCCACACCAATTGTCTAAAAACAAAGACCTATTGTTCTACCATTGTTCTTAATGTTGCTCCACACCAAAGATATTTGGTGTAACATACATGTTTTCCAGCGTGGACCGACCTTTTGGAAAAATGGGAATCAACCCCCCTTCCCCCTGGCTCATGTAGTAGGACTGTAAGACTGCACGTATTCTTATAATTGCACTCATTGTTATGTAAAATATGTCAATTCTCTGTACTCATTTCCGTATCATTTGTATTATAGCCATTAATTATGTTTTCGATATTCAGTCAGTCAATAACCTCAAAACGAGTTGCACGAATCTCTCCGCTCTCTCGACTACTCAAATTAGGCCAACTTTTTGCCTATTATAGTTGGTGATAGGACCCGGATTGCATTTAGCAAGAAGCAACGATCGGACCTCAACATCGCAGCCGAGCTCAAGTTCCTCAAGTTTTCGAAATTTGCTGTATCGTACTTCGTCATTCGAAGTTGAAACGCCACCAAACACATAGACATGCATCAGTTGATCGCTTGCTCATATTGCAAAGGCCTTGGACACACGAAAGCAAGTTGTCTCAAGCTGCTAACGAAATCAACACATTTTGATGCATCACAAAACATTTGTCGTGACTTCAATCGTTTCAAGTCATCCTTATGTCAGAATCAAGATGATCCTTCAGTATGTCAGTGCAGAAGAGAACATAAATGCTCAATATGTCTTGAGAAAGGATGCAAAGCATACAACCATATTCAAGGATTTCAAGAAAAGTTTGACTCGAATCTCACGAAAAAGATTCTTTCCTTCGTTCAGAGAGTCATAAAAGAAACCCTTCAAACTCCGTTAAAGGCTAACATCAACCAGACAACCACCGCAGCACAGACGGAATTGCCCTACAATACAAGCAAAGAACAGAACAATGTACAGCTACCAAACAACGCCTGCATGACAATTCCAGTTGTTTCAGCAAATGATACCATAGACATGGCCATCTCTACAGGTTTTCCACTTTCTGCTGTCTCTGAGAAACATGCTCGCAAAGTAGTTGCTGCCAAAACCCCCTATAGAAAGGATTTCGCACTGGTCAATGCACACTTAACAGCAGCTGATTCGCAATTGTTGCAGCTCAAAGAACCCATTGAAGTGCCAATAACATTTCCAAATGGACAGTCGAAAAGATTTGAAATGGTCGTAGTTCAGGATTTGCCTTATGATATCATCTTTGGCTTCAATCACCTGCAAACAACGAACGCTGAGATAAACTATTCGGACAGTGCTATAACATTTGGACACGTCGATATGAACTTTACTGTTAACTTTAAGAAGAAATCTCCATCAACTAACACACTTATCGCACTAACTTCTGCATTCATTTAGCCTCATTTACCTCTGAAAAAAAGATAGTTCCTATCTTTTTTTCTGTGGGAGGACCGGACTGTAGTAGGACTGTAAGACTGCACGTATTCTTATAATTGCACTCATTGTTATGTAAAATATGTCAATTCTCTGTACTCATTTCCGTATCATTTGTATTATAGCCATTAATTATGTTTTCGATATTCAGTCAGTCAATAACCTCAAAACGAGTTGCACGAATCTCTCCGCTCTCTCGACTACTCAAATTAGGCCAACTTTTTGCCTATTATACTCAAGACCCCCATCCCCCATCAGTCATCCCCCTGCCTCTGCCATTGAACCACTACTGTATTTTAGAACAAACAAAAATAAATTCCCAAGAGGTTGTATAGCTGGGCTTTTCCATTTATTTCAGGCTATCCTCAAGCAGTCTGACACAAATGAAAAATTCAAAAAAATATTCTGATAAGTTTTTAACTTCCTCTCCTCGATGCAAATTAAAATCAGAGACTGAGAATTGGAGAGTCCTAAAAAAAATTGATTGTTAGGTAGGCCTAAGCCTAGTAAGTCTAAGGATTCGGCGGGAGAACTGCAATCGTTCAGGGGGAGATCTTACCACACCACAATCAAATCACTCCGTCAGCCATTTTGCACAAACCAAAATAATGATCGCCTTCCGAGGTCGAAGCACATGTTCCTCCCTTGCTTCAATGAATATCTCTACTCTTCTCTTCGTCTTTTTCCATGGAAAAGGACAGCACATGAAGACAAGGGATATTTTGTGCCGTGCCGTGCATAGCTGTCTATTTTGAGTCCTGGGCAAAAATCCGCGTTCCCTTTTCAGAGTCTGGTGAAGAAATGGCGCGCCGCTTGCTAATGGCCTAGAAACTAGAAAACTGGGATCAACAATATTCCCAAGCCCCTAAAGCACGCATAAAAACAACCAATTTCCCTTGAAGCATTCTCTTGCGATACGAACCTTCCAGGGCGGCCATGTTAAAGTCAGTGGAAGACACAAGGTTGTCTGTTGAATACAATCTCGCCTTCTTCTTGCTTGAAATCTTGGATGATAATGAAAATGGCTTCCAAAGGGTCCAAAGCACGCCCTTGATCTTTTAGGGTCAACGTTTCCTGTCAAATCCTGAGCTGATGTTCAGCCAGATTGCCTTGAAGTTTTACCAAATCTTTGAAACAGATATCCAAGCACTCCTTCGTCAATTTACAGCGTAATTAGAGTGAATTTTCAGCCTCTAAATGGCAGATTTCTTCAAAATTTTCATCCAAATTTTTGCTCGAAGCTTCAACAAAAGCTGGCATGCCTACATGACCACGTGACATTTGCATTAATTATGCAGACCAGGTGCGGTGCTTCTTGTCCAATGAGAAGGCTGTATTGTGAAAAGGGTCAGTCAACCGTAATCTTGGGAGTCAAATCCTAGAGTGGGAACCACAAGCTTACTTCGGGCTTTCCCGAGGCCCATGAGGGGAGGTTTTCTGGGGGAGAAAAATGTTCCAGGGACACTACAAACAATCGGTTTGCACCACTATTGTATTGCTGCTGCACAAGTACAAGAAAACAATGAAATTAGAGTTTGGGAGCCAAGTAGGAGAGAGTGGGGCCACTTGCCATTGGTATAATTTGTCACACTCTCACTGAAAATCGAAAGTCTTGAAATTTGATTTCAAGTTTCCCTTGCTTTGTGCTTTCTTTCAGTTTATGATTGCGAAAACTTACCACTGTGACAAGCAGCCCCACTCTCCCCTTCCTTTGGTGGCAGAGGAGTCCAGAATATCCAAGGGTAAGGGCCAAGATGCTCTCCAAGAAAAATAGTCAGGATGAGCTCGGCATGGTACTGGTGCGAAAAACAACTACCTCCACAATGATGCAGAGGCTTCTTCGAAAAGAAACAGTACATCTTGGGCAAGCAAGAACCAACAATATATGACGCTACTGCGGCGCTATTGGTACCCAGGACTAGTTTCATTGGTCAAACAAACTTGCCAAAGTTCCTACAATGACATAATGATGATGATAAGATTTAAGTCAGAAAGAAGAGGCAGACGTGACGGGGCATTCATTTCAACCTAAAACATGAAAAAGTACAGGGAACAAAAAGAAAAACAACCTTACACAAGTCTACCAAAGCATAAACGTTTCCCATCAAATATCTTAAATAAAGAAATTGACAATTACTAGCTAGAATAGCAAAAATTGACACACTGATAAATTTGAAGCTTGAACCAAAGAAGTCAATGTAAACTGAACGCAACTATAACCATGGTTTGTCGAAGGTTAACCTTATGAAATGGTTAACGTTAACGCCATCCTATCTCCTTTTCACAGTTCTGTGGTCAATGAGGCATTTCCCATCCCATTGGTGCCATCTATCATCATTCTCATAATAGATAGCAAGCTTTAGGAATCGTTAACCCAAAAGCCTTTTTGGGTTAACCATACCTAAAGCTTCCTCTCAATGATGTCTCCGATGGGATGGAAAATACTTCATTGACCAGACAGAAGTGTAGCCCAAAAAGTCCAACTGAAACCTCCTTCCGATTTTCTGCTTCTCAATTTCGTGCTTCATATTCAAATTCTTTAAAAGGAGGGAGGGGGGGGGGTAGCTCTTCAGAATGAACACTTGTTTTCGAGGAGCAGGAGTGTCTGCTTTTTGGACTAAAAGATCATGAGCCAGGCATTCCCTTTCGCCTCAGTGTGTCTTATCTTATCTGCCTTGAGATACTGAATTTTTCGCAGCTCGATTTTGCACAAGATTCCTGGCTAAACACGATAGTCAAATCAGTCCAAATCAGTCCTCATAAACGGGCGATATTTTCAGATGAAAAAGAAAATCTTTAAAAAGTATGGGGCATCTTTGCGAAAACAGGGCCGTAGGAAGTATCTCAAACTGGGGGAGGGGCACGACACTTCAAGGGCACTCTCTTTCCTTGAGATAAAAGAGGCGTTTCCTTACCCTGGGTTCCAGAGCCTTGATAATAAGAAATGGGACAAAAATAAAATGATGAGAGGGGAGAAAAGAAGAGGTCAATTTCCTCTTCTTCCTTCTCTTTCCCTGTCTCTCCACTCCTCCCTCCCTTTCCGTTATTAGCGAGGCTCTGGGTAGCGTTTCCTGAAAATAAAAAGGGCACTTCTTTGTTTATAGCAAAATCTTGGGAGGCACGGATCCCCAGTGCCCCCATTTCCTACGGCTCTGCGCGCGTGAAAAACAACTTTTATGAAAATATTCATTCCTTGCATCAATACAGGAAATATAAACAATCTTTTGCAAAAAAACTGGGATGAAACTGAACATAATGTCAAAGATATGCATCCTTGATAAGATAAGAAAGTGCTGTCCATCGTAAACTCTTGACCAATAGCCAATAAGAAGATGACCTGCTTGTGGGCCAACGTTAGCCTATCTTGAACTTACGTTGTTTGAGACTGGTGGGGTAATGTAAAAGCTCTATTAAGTCCCTTGGGAGGCTTACTCAATTTCGGGGACCAAAGAGGGGGACCTTTCACAAAGTCCGAATTGCCTCAATAAGGGGTTTAACAATATTTGACCTCAGAAAATATCCTGAACATAATTTCAGTTTATTTGGCCCCAAAAATATCACTTTTAGCAATATTTTAACCCAGAAATATAGGACTGACCTCCCCGTATGTGCATGTGCTGAATGCCATCCTGGGAATTCGGCTTAGAAGCGAAGGTCTTATAAGTGAGTGGGTCTTTATTGGGGATGGGCTGAATAGAGCTTTTTTACATTATATACCCTGCAACCTGAACCGGCGCTTCCTGGCCTGAATGAAGTCGATTCTCGCCTATGCAACACTGGCTGTCCTCTCCAATCATCAGAAGTTGTAGAACTCATATTAGTCCCTGTCCATACCCTACTCTACTGTGTATCTTGCTAAAATTTCTATTCTACTGTATGCATACTGAAAAGCCCTTGCCACTGAATGGTTAAAATCAATGGTCCCGCAATAGAAAAGGTTATATATCATGAAATATGCGTTTCTTGATAAAGACAATACTCGTAAACTCTGCTGGTTGGATCTGGAGCAGGGATTCTAAAAATGATGCCAATCAGAGGAGTCGCAAGGGATAGAGGAAATTATCTATTTTTCCCGGGTGAGTAAAGACAAAGCGACCCAAATTGGAAGGCCCCTCAATGCTCCCTGGATATCAAGATTATATCGGCAACTGCATAATTTACCCGCGGGAGGGTACTCCCATTGTGGCCTCACTGGGGGTCCAGTCAGGGCTAAAAATTAAATTAACAGGTCTAAAATTTGATGACGTCACACCTTCAAAAGAGCTGAAATTCAAAATACGCTGCAATTTCAAAACATATTCACAATCTCAGAAAAGTCCAACGGGAGAATTATGCTTAGATAGCTAAAGTTTCTTTTGAGCTATCAAGTTAGAAGAAGTAGGTCATAGAGTTTTACACGCACCTTTTTACACTGATTTAAAGATTTGGAACCTACGCTGTCCATTTACTTGACTAAGAACTGGACACACCGTTTTGAAGTTATGAGCAATGCTATTGAGATTCTTTATAATTTTGAAATGAAAAAGCTGATTTCGGTAAGGTGAATTCTGAAATGCAATTACCTTGATTTCCAGGGATCAATGCCCTTTCAAAAGGGAATCGTTTTCATTACATATATATTCTAATTTATCTATCTATTTACTTCGAAGATCGTTTCTGATATCACGAAACCAAGGGTAGGGATGGGAACAGCTCTTCATTCACCTAATCACACGATTCCATTGATCCTACTAGCTACCCTACATCTAACTATGCAGCGAGAAGAGGCATTCTCAGCCGTCCCAAACAAGAAATGACCATTCCTGATCCGTTTTTGTTTTTCGGCATTCTTTTGGTTTGTCGAATTCTTACTTGAATAACTGGGGCAGATTTTGTAACGAAAAGTGTATCACTGCAGCCAAAATTATATCTATCGAGTTCAATTGCTAAACAATGGGCAATATTACTTTCGCTAAATATCATTATGCGAAATTCAGAAGCGAAATTCAAACGTCGAATGATCAGTTGCTGAGCCAGAAAAATATTCTTTAGTTGTGTTTGACTTTACCCTGGGTACCAGAGCCTTGATAATAAGATGGGACTTGCATCATTTGCGAAAACAGTTGACTTGGTAGAATCGGAATTTGTATTCGATTGAATCTGAAATTCTAAAGACGGCATGTTTGGTAGGCCGCCTGAACTTATGTTGGGCAGAGGAGAGGGCCTTTGACAAAGGAAAATTATGTGTCCCCCCCCCCGAACAATGGGTTACAGCTCATGCGAAGTAGCGTTTTGGGGTTACAGTGGTCAGAGCTCCGACTCCAAAACGGTACTGCGCGTGACCTTTGACCTACTGCACGGGGGGACACATAAGTTTCTTTGGAAAAGCCTATCCTGTCTCCCTAACAACAAAAGGCAGAGGGTTTGGCAGACTTGGGAAAGACTCTCGTGTTCGAAAGCGAATCGCAGTGGTGAATCCAAGCCCTGCTATTTTGAAGATTCTTTTATTTCGTTGCGAAACAAATTTCCATCTCTGCGCACTCTGCAATCTAAAGAATTTGGCATATTTGGAATTGCCAATCAAACACATCCTTAAACCAATCTCGTCCCCAGAGTGCGTTCGATGCTCTACCTGTTTGTTGTTCATTCGGCTTCGTGATCAGTGTATGACGTAAGAACACTCTGGAGACGAGGTTGACCCTTAAAAATTACAAGCTAGCTGTATCCTGTTCGTTACGGGACAAAAATCATAGTGCAATCCGTAAAATTTTGCTTACACTAAAAATGTCGGAGAATCATGCTTAACCAGAAGTCTCTAATGATTTTCAATGGAAAGACTTACTTAAGTTATAAGAATTTCAAAACCACTTGACTACCAATAGTTCTTTGAACGAAACAAAAATAAAATAAAAAAATCATTTACTTATTCGGTGCTGCGAATTCTTTCAAAATTTTTCGAGCCAGCGCAAAATTATTTTCGGCAATTACTAAAGCTCTTGTAATCTGTTCCCTTGAATATCCTTGTGCCATCAAAATATTGAAGTCTTCCTCATAAAACTCGATAGGGCGCTCTCTTCCAGTTGCCTGACCAGGTCGGAAAAATCTACCTGGACCAGCTACCATAGTCCGGCCGGTTCTCTGATCTACAAACGAATCTATTTTCTCGTCTTTGCCGATCGTAACCGATTCTCCATTCACTTGCTTCGTTGATCGTGGTGGCCTTGATGGAGGACTCGGGTCTGGGGATTCCTCTGAGCTCCCAACTGTTTGAGATTCTTGGGCGTTTGAACTTGGAACAGAGAAGAAATCGTCATTGCGAAATGGGTCACTGGCTGTGCGTTTAATGCTCGGAAACATGGTTGAAAAGTCATCCTCAAATCCAACGTTACCCCCACTGCTGCCTTCTCCGGTTTCTTCTGGTTCCTGCTCACTTATAACTTTAGTGGGGAACTCGTAAAAGAGTTCAGAAGCATCTCTGTCATCCGACTCATAAAAATCCGTATTATCAGCCATTTCTTTAACCGGAGGAATGTCTTGCGGTAAGGTATAATAAACGTCTTTCTTAACCGGCCCCACTCTTTCCTTCGATAATTTGTTCGAGTCTTCTTCGATAACAATGTCCGGTTGTTTCTTCTTTATCGACTGTCTCTTTTTAACCGGTAATATTGGAACGGGCTGGTCGTAAATTTCATCCAAAGCAGCGGCATGGTCATTATCAACATTTTCCGAATGATGATTCGAATCCTGATCCGTGTCCCTATTTGATGTCACATCTGCTCCGGTCGTTTCTGAAGAATATCTACGTTCTAATTCCTTGAAAGACTTTCCGGGTGGTATTGGCACCGGTCTCTTTGGATCAAGAATTCCAGTGTCATGCAAATTTTCATTTAACTTCGACTTTGATCGGTTCAATGTAGCGGTCCTGTTCCATGAATGACTTTGTTCCAACTCATGTGATTCCGCTTTGACAGGACACGAATGCCTACGGTCGTCTTGCAACTGACTTAACTCCTCTCCTTTAGTGGCCATAAGGTGCGGCTCTCCTGCCAAATACAACGGCTCATACAATGAGTTCATAAACAAATCTGGGACCGGTGCAAAAGGGTTCGGTAATTCCGGTCTAAATTCCTCTGGGCACTGCCTTGGTCTTGCCCCAAGTGTTTCATGATCAATATGTGACAATAAATCCGGAACAGTCTCTGTCTTTGGCTTGCTTCGTTTGGTTCTTGCCGGAGCGACAGGAGATTGGCTTGTTTCTGACATGTCCAGAGCATTTTTCAGGGAAGTTCCTTTTATGATAGGATCACTCTGATTTTTCCTTGGTCTTGGCCTTGGCCGGACCGGACTGGGGTGACTTTCCATATCTTTGCTACCACCGTCATCAAATCCTTGTCCAACTGTACTGTATAATGGGGCAATGTGTGATGGCTCTCCGGCACCGTCTGGAGCACTGCGATGTGCAGGGATGGGTGGGTGAGGCAAGGGACCTGACCCAGATTGAATGCGTTTTGATTCCTCATTAATAACACTCCGGTTGCTGTCTAAGTTTCCGACATGTTGCGCTTGCTCCGGTTTTTCTATAAGAGATCGGTCACCTTTGTGATCAGGGATACTGGGCTTGTACGCAGATGTCTCAAAATCAGCCAGGGTACATTCCTCAAATGTGGAAGTTTCTTGATCCGGTAGCGAATGAGACAGTTCGGATTCTTCTTCTTTATCCGTAGTTGGCAGTAGGTCATGTGACTTTGACAACTGCTTGTTCCTTGAATTACTAGCAGAAACCTTCACAGCATCTGTAACGAAACCTTGTGGATTGCTGTTTACTCTTCTTGATTGATAACTTGATCGTACCTGTGCCATCGATGGTTTAGGGGGGATAATCGGTGGTTCATCTGTATCGTAGTCAGACGGGGGTAAAGGTGGTGGCACTTTCCGCTGAATGTTGATTGGTGATCCAACGGGGGATGTCCGCGGTGAAGCAAAGGGAGAAGTTCGAGGAGAAGGCGAGGGCGATGTCCGTGGTGACCCCCTGGGGGAGCTGAAAGGGGAATGACGCTTTATCCCCGGAAACTTGAAAGTTGAATGATTTGCTGGCTTCCTGTCTGGAAGTGGAGGGGGTCCGTCACCACCCTCAGCTAATGGCGTACTAGGCGGTGAAAGGGGCGACAACAAATTAGGATTTTGTGCAGCCATGGCGGAAGCGTTTTCTCCGAATCTTGCTTTTGAACGGATCAATGATGTAGGGTCCTAAAACATAAAAAATGAATAACCAATATATTGATCAATCAAGGGGGTAAAACAAATATCTTCTCATTTGACTATCCCCATTACAGGAAACTTTTTCTACGCATTGCTATAAGCCGAAAGTTAGGACACTATTGAACGCTGTCTGAGAGGCATTAAGAAAGTTTTTAAAATTCAAAGATATTTGTCAAAAGTCTGCTACAAGACCAGATATATTAATCTCAATATCAAAACGAAGCTCGTTTCCTTAGCTACGTACGGATATTCAAAAGCATTGTCTTAGAGTGAACAGAGGAAACCAGTTATCAGAAACCAGTACCCGGGAACTTCGGTACCCGGGAACTTCGGCACATCAAAACCGATCAACGTGTCGTGCTCCTACCAACAGCATGCGGCCAAAAGTGCTTTTCTTTCAGAGGGGTGAAACTATGTAATGGCCTGGACGCAAAATCAAGATTGACGAAAAATTTCAAACAATTTAAATCCCGTCTCGAAAACTCCAGAAAAAAAGGAAGCCTTTCTGTTCATGCCGAGCATTCTGGTACTTCTAACTACTTTTAATTTTATTCTATTTTGTAAATTCGTGTTGTAAATGTTTAGGGTTCATCCCTTTTTTTGTACAGGGCAGCTTGGAAAGCAATTTATGTATACATAATTGATAACCTTACCCTGTGTAAATAAATAAGGATGAAAAAAATCAAAAGGTTAACCAAGAGGAAAAATTACATCCTTTAATGCATTGTTATTCGTTGACTTGAAGTCAATTGAGCCAAAACAGGATATTTTGTTCAAAGGTTGTAAACAGTTTGCCAATCTCCATTTACCGACACATAAAGCTTCCCTTCATACTCGTCACAGCAAAAATGACGCTTGTTCTTCACCTCTGTCTAATAGCGGAGGGATCAGCAAGGGCAAAGTTTGAATGATTCATTTTCTTGTTCAAATCCACAAGATCGACGTACCTTTGTGACATTTCTCACTGCCTTGCCGACACTCGAAGTTTAGGCAAATTCAACTTTATAAATTTCATTCTCACTTCCAAAGATAGAGTCTCAATTTGAAGGCCTAAATTCAAAATCCAACCATACGATTTACCGGGTGTGCCAGAAAAAAGTTCCCACTTTCAGAGTTCATTGCAGCAAGAGTACTTCACATATTTGAATGATAACAATTCTGTTATAAGCCGAAAAAGGAAGCAACTTTGTGATTTTTCTTGCTGTCTTGCTGGCACTCCAAGTATAGGCAAATTCAACGTTATCAAAATTTCATGGTTTCAAAACGACTGAAAAGGGCCTAAAACATTGAAAAGGGCCTAAAACATTGATCAAACCATAAAAGACTCCTCGCACAGAGCACTGCAAGAAATTCTATTGTTCATAGGTGAGAGATGTCCTCTGCACATTTACTGCCATGGGATTGAAAATCTTTAGTATCTATTTGAAAATCTGTCTTATAATTCTCGAGAGAGGTGAAATAGCCATTGCGTATTGTTACGTATGAGAAAATTCCTTACGATTTGATGAAGTAATTTCCGTCTGTTTCAGTCCTTCTGCAACCATGAAATTCTTATAAAGTTGAATTTACTCATACTTCCAGTGCCGTCAAGACAGGGAGGAAAATAACAAAAATACTTAAATCTTTCGGCTTTCAACCAGAGCTTGAATCATTTAAATCTATGAAGTATTCTCGGTCATATCGACTTTTCAAATATGGAAACTTTTTTCTGGGTAATCCGGTAAAACAAAAGATACATTTCTGATTAAGACGAAACGACTTTGCAGCTTCAAGAATAGATTTTGCAACTTCAACACAGCCGATAACAATGCCTTGTCTTCTCTGTACATTTCGATTTGACTGAGTGTTCTCAGAAATGTGAAATTTATTCTTCAGAAAGGCAACTCGCATTGACTATTCAGAAATCTGAATCTTTTGCTTCACAAAATTTGTCCTTGCTTGAAAAATCTGCTAAAAGCAGCAAATCATACAGATGAGAGACTAACCTCGTTTTCATCATCTGAAGACTGAACAGTAACGTCATCAATGACAGGTTTTCTTCTCCCATCTTTTCCTCGACATGGAAACGGATCAATCAAAACATGCTCCACACCTTTGATTTCAGATCGACAAAATGGGCACCCTGCGAGGAAAATAAATTTGTCAAAAATGAAGAAACAAAAGGAATAGCCTTCCTGCTGAGTCAAAGACAGCATCCTGCCTGAATTGTTTTAAGAAATCTATAAAGGGTTAACTTTTTTGTTCATTGTATATATTGTATAATTGTAAATAGGCTTTTAGATTATGGCTTTTATATTCTAATAATGTTTAATTTTAACTGTATTTTGTATGAAAGTTTTTACTGGCGGGCCCCTTGAAAAACGGCTTCAGCCGAAGGGCTACCCTCCTAAAAAGATTCAAATATGAAATATGAAAATATTCAAATATATATATTTTGTAAACTTCAGAAGATTTCTAAAAGTGTGATATTCTCTGTGAAACGATGTGGTTTGTATGCAGACATGCACACAGCACAAAACGTTCAGGCCTTCCTGTTTCCGTTGTCATTCTTCTTTAGACCTGGTCAAATTTGCCGATAAGAATTTTTTCCGATTTTTCTGCCCCCTAGAAACAAAAGGTTCAATTTCGTATGGTATGTCTGAGAAATATTAAGAAACTTTTAAAGTAAAGGCATGGATATTATAGCAAACTTGTCGTTGAACCTTCATTCTTGAGCAATATCAACTAACCACTTTGTGTTTTCAAACATAAGAAACATATCTGTAGCTGTGTTAGCGAGCACACTGAAATTCAAGCATTCAAAAAACAAGAAACCAATTAAGAAACTTTTAGTGCTAAAATGGACAAAATTTCATGTTTCATGTAAATTAGGAAACTTCGAGTACTATTGCCTGATGTTAGTTTCTTATAAACAAAATGTGTATGAATTTTCAAAAGTTGGAATTTTTCTCGCTCAACCGGTAGATGAGAGAATTTTGTTTGTTGTCATTCAAAACTCAATCATATCGTTCTCAATTGCAACGATTTCGCAAATATCCTTCATTTAGAATGCCCAAAACCTTGATAAAACCTGCTTGCATTCAGCCACATAACTATCAAACCTCGATCTATTGTAATATTGCGACAGTACAGGTGCGGTGTTTTTGAGCGCTGGGGGCTTTGGGGGGAGGATAGTAGCGGCGACAATGGTTGTCGGTGGTGTTCTCTCTACCGGGGCCTCTGCGGCTCAGCACCGTCGCCTGTGCTGGCCTGACGTCCAATGTGAAACAGATCCTAGTATGTATCCGTATGTAATCGTTTAGCGCTTTAAATGTCTTTTCTTTGTGTTTTCAGTTTCGTTTGTATGTATTTGTCAGTAAGTTTAGTTTAGTGTTTTATGTAATGACCCTTTAGGATAGTCATGGGTTCTTGCTTCCCGGGGTCGTCGTCCTTGTTATGTAGTCCAGTAGTTTGTAAGTGTAGTCTTAGGTAATTCATTTTTGTAAAATTTTTATATTGTATAAAAAAAACCTCGATCTCATTGCTCAAACGTTTTCAGGAGAAAATCGAAATCAAACGTTTTCTTGCTCCAGACTATCTGTCAGAAATTTTTACCAAAAACTCGGCATGCAGTAGGAAAAATTTGAGAAACACGGCAACTGATCTCCAAGTCCCTCTAATGAAAACGTGCAATGGTCAACGAGCTTTCTCATATCGTGGTGCTAGAGTCTGGAACCACTTAGATTTGGAAGTCAAGCAGACATCCTCTTTCAAAGCATTTAAAGACGCTGTAAAAAGATGATTTATTTTCCTGTTTCTTTTTATTATTCATTTATTTACTTATTTATTTTATGTATTATTGTAATAAGGATAGGGTTTTTAAACGATGAAATTTTTTTTTAGATTTTAAGCACGGCCCCCCTGAAAAGCAATCTTCGATTGACGGGGTAACCGTGGATAAATAAGTTAAAATGAAATGGAATGAAATGAAATGAAAGGAGTTGTATATACAGTAAAGAGGCTAACCAGGCTTTTTCAAGGAGTTTCCATAATCACGAGGCTGAGTTGCTAGCAAATTTGATCAAAACTTTCAGGTCTGTTTTGAACAATTTTGAAATGAACTCACAGGAAGCCCAGAAATAATTGGATAAACTAAAAAAAAATTTTCTTGAATAGGAGCTGCGTAGGAAACTGTGAAGGATTTGCGAAGCCTTGAAATAACAGCTGCTTAGGAAACTGCGAAGAACTCGTAGTGCGTGGAACTGCGAAGGAAACGAGTTCTTCGCAGTTTCCTACGCAGCTTCTATTTCAAGGCTTCGCAAATCCTTCACAGTTTCCTACGCAGCTTCTACTCAAGAAAATTTATTTTCTAGTTTGCCAATTATTCCTGGACTCCCTGTGATGAACTATCTTTGTAAAATCGCTTGCAATTTGACAGAGATACAACCAACTATGACAAATTAAAGTTTCTGATCTAGGATGACATACCAGTTACTGGGAAAGTCAAAAATGCCCGCTCTTTGAAAGGCTACACCTCCCTGAGTATATAACAAATGATATTTTGCAATCTCTGATTGAATAGCTAACATGTTCAATAATTTTTAGAATTTTTCTGGCTGAAATTGGTCACTCCTTTCGGATTTTACAAGGGATCTGATACAAAACGTCCTTTCTAGAAACCTTAAAATACGTGCTGGGGTTACGGGCAAGCTTCCTGATATGTTTCCCAAACAGCGATGACTTCAGTCCGCTTTATCACGTGCTATCCCCTTAGGGGATTAAAAGAGTCTTCTCCCTGGTATGAATAACGTATTCCGGGGAATTTCATTCTCCCAAGAGGACGAAATACATGAACACATCCAAAAGTACCATTATTGCTAGAAAGGAGAACAAAGGGAAATCTTGCTTGCTGTTTTCACTCGTTTTTGCAGGTTTTCGAAAGGGGCTTTCTGCAGAAAATCTCCCCTTTCGACGGGAAGGAATGGCCGATCAATGTCGGTTAAATTAGTGAGCCTAATTGAACATATCGGGAAAAAGACGAGATAGTTTTCAATATCATTGCTTTGACATTCGGGGGGGGGCAGCATTTTTAAAACGCCGGGCCTTTTTATTGACTCAGCCGGTAGAAGGTTATTATCAATTGGAATCTTACAAAAAATCTAAGAGCTACATGCATTCAAACATATACACATTTTTGTCCAACTCACTGGGCACAATTTTCAGATTAATTAAATCTGAGTAAAATCCCACTCACCATCTCCTCCTGTTTCTTGCCACTGAACTAAACACGAATCACACATCAAATGTCCACATGGCTCGATCTTCATATTCTTATCATTCTCCGCACAAATTTTGCATTGTTGGAAAGTCGAGCCCATTTCAACGTACAGCTCATATTGTTCTTCAGTAACTTTGATTAGTTCTTGCGATCGTGGTGTCAAGTATGGTGCTAAATCTGGGTTCGTATCTTTTCCATTTGGATATAAATAGCTAAAATATCAAAGAAATTAGTTTTAAATAGTTCAAAATTGGGGCAAATTCTATATCACTTTTTGGAACGATTTAGAGAAAGAAGAGCAGAGAACCCATGTGATCTTCATATATATTCAAGACACGGTGTTTCCACCCATTTTACCCGCTCCTTTAACCTCTTCCATGCTGTGCTTTTTTCTCGTTTAGCTTCTTTTTACCTTCTGAAAGAGCTCCCTCTAACGAGATTTCCCATGAACAACTTTCATCAAAGATGAGTTGTGTCCGAGTAAAATCGTTGATTCCCATTCCTATTTTTGAAGAAACGGTTGTATCGAAACTATGCAGGGTGTTCCAAATAATTGTGCCCTATTTGTTTGGCTGCTGTGGAGGAGCTGTACACTAAATCATCTCGATTTTTACACAGCTGCATGGGTCAGGCTTCAACTTAGAGTTTGAGACCTTGTTTGAGTCAATCTGACAAGTGGTTGCTGATTTATGGCAGAGAAAAGGCAGAATAAGTTGTTGTTTAAAAACAGCACTCCTGATGTTCTCCAGCAATGTCAAAATAAACTAGCTAAGTGTTCCAATAAAAGGACTATGGCATCGTATAAACATTTTCACTATTTTCTTTAAAAGGCAGAAAGTGCTCTCGTATGGATAGAAAACGCTGCAAGCCCTTTAAAATAAGAAACGAAAATTTTAATATGGCGCCAGAATCATTTCTTTGTCAACTTACTTGGTTTTGACATTGCTGGAGAACAAACGAAGTGCTGTTTTTGAAGCAGCCACTTATTTTGCCTTTGCTCTGCCATGAAATAGCAACCACGTGTCAGATTGACTCAAACACAAGGTCTCAAGCCCGAAGTTGAAGCCCCACTGTGTAATTGAGTCCACGGCTGCTCCACATTAGCTACACAAACAAGGCACAAGAATTTGGATAACCCTGAAGGTACTTTTTCACATAAAATGAATCACTACTGAAAGAAGCTTTTGTTGATGTATTTAAGGGACTGGGGCAAGCTAAAAATAGATCTGGTTCTTAGCCAATGAAAATTGAGAACACTTGCGATGATCACCATTTTCACGTGATCAGTAGAGTTGCGTTCTCCTCGAAGAAAATAACAAACTCAGCGAGCTGGAAATGTTTTTGGGATACGGGAAAAGAAAGAGAAGCAGTGCTACGAGCACAATGATATCCACTTGTTATTAGAGGTGTTGTGGCGTGTGGCTTGGGGGCACACGCCATGGGGGCACATAGCGTGTTACTTGAAGGTGTTGTGGCGCCGTATTGTAATCCACTGTCTTTGCAGCCAGAACAATTAGGCGGACGGAGTTTAAATCCCACCAGCACCCTTGAGCGTCATGACAAGGGGTCGCGGACTCGACTAGCGCTTAGCTATTTCTGCAATCCAAATGCTTGGCGCTGAAAATGCAACTTCGCCTTCACCTTCGCCTTATTCGGCGTTGAGACTTCAGCAGAAACAAGGAATTTGATTCTGAAACAGTTTGAGTCAGGCCAATCGACTGCCGATCGATCGTTGCCAGTCGTTGATAAGAAGATCTCAACAGAGTCTGATCAGAGAAACTGGAAGATGGAGCTGTTTACATGAAGACGGTTGTCTGAAAGAAAGATTCACCAAAGGAGTGCAAATGATTTGATTTGCCATGCTGCATTTGTCTTGTCTGTTCGCTTTCAAACCGTTTTCAGGGAAGGGATTTCCCCTCTTCGTCATTCATTGGCGTGAAGAAAGGTAAGTGCTGATTGGTCTTTTCAATTGTTTACTAAATTTCAATTTAGCTGAATTGAATCTATTCAAAAAAAAATGTTGCCTACAACTCTCCGTCAACTAACGTTAACTTGAAATATTTCTGTTCTGGCAAATTACAGATTCGTACTAAACTCACAATTTTTCACGTTCTCCATCCACAAGTGCTTGCATCAATGTCTTATTTTGCGGAATGGTCTGCAAGATATTGCCTTCTGACGTCACATATCCAATGGCCCATTGACCAAGGCGTGTACAGCTCAACCGGAAAACATAACTGAAAGAAATGCATTGGGAATAAGATACTTTGAACAATAATACATTAAATCTAACAGCTAGGAAATGAGATAAGGTGGGTCATCGTGATTTCAGGTTTATCAAAGCGGGTCAAAGAAATTGGATTTGTGGATTTTAATTCCATGAGCTAATCAGCTAACTTGGTCTTGAGAAAAATTTTCTTTGCGTTCCCATACTTCTTTGCGTTCCATTCTCAAAATTCGTTGTTTTGTATAAGAAATTATGAACTTAAGCTCGAACTCAAAGTTTCTTAGAATTATCAGATTTTGAGTTCTCAGAGTGTCTTAAGAGTCTGTTAAGATTGTATTTTCCTTACGATTGCAAAACTTTGAGGGAGGGAGGGGGGCACATGCTTCCAGTGCTGCTCGTTTTTTATGTATCTGCCCTTGGCCTGAAAAAAGTTGCAAATTTTCCTTCATCAGTCGAAGTTATACCCGCACAGTAACCGGAAAGGTGTACACTAAATGTGTATACAACGTTCGCATTACTGTAAGAGAAACAGATTTACCCTTGGCCTCAAAAAGAGTTGAAAATTTTCATTTTTCGGGTTGAAGTCTTACCCGTATAGTAACGTGAACGGTGTACGGTAAATGTGTATAAACGGTTTCCGTTCCTGCATGAGAAGCACATTTCGACTCAAAAAATGCATTTCCCATTATTTGCTCGAAGTCATACTCGCACAGTAACGGCAACGTTGCATACTAAATGTGTAATACATGCTTCCCGTTACTGCACAAGAAGTACATTTTCCCTGGGGCTTGAAAAAGTTCCAAGTTTCCAAAATTCCTTCGCTGTAGGAAGCATCCTACACTTAGGGGCGCTAAAGTACAAAAGGGGCAGCTTCCGAAGCTTCCCAAACAAAAGGGCACCTTTTCATTATGATTGCCAAATATTAGGGGCATGTTCCCCCAAGTGTCCCCCCCCCCCGGTTGGCACGTCTCCGTCTTCATATCCAGAGAGAAGTGGCCCGTCAAAAGGGGCTCTACTTATTTTACTTATTTGGTGCCAATTTTCACTTACAATTTTTCGTTACAAATAAGTAGTTACAAAGTTTGAACTAAGTCTAGGGAGAACCTTTCGAGTGACCAAAAATGTACGAAAACTTTCTCCCATTCATCCCTGTTTCCTTGCACCTGCTTCGTGTACAAACTCCATAAAATTGATGAATGTCGACTTTCTGACATTGACATGCAAAAGTACTGCTTGTTTTTAAGGTTTCCTGGGCGTAGCAAATTAGTGGTAGGACAAATTCTTTATGACTAAGCGGCACTGCCCTACAACATGATTGTGGCTAGCCTGTACAAAGGTATATAAAATGAAAACAAAGTTTGGTTGGTCTGGCATAAATATGGTTGGCTTTCAGTAAAATGTCAGCAGCTATTTCCTTCTGGCTTCCTCTCTCGAATTCATTATTCAACTCATTTGAAAGTTACACGATTTACTGTAACGAGTAAAACTGGATTCCAGTTTTTCTTGTCACAGGACCCTCAAACTTAGACTAGATCTGGTATTGCCAAATGCACGTTAGGAGAGGAATTTCTGCGCTGGGGACTAGACTTACTACCAAAGTCACTTTGGTAGTGAGTCTAGTCCCCAGCGCAAGTCCCTAGTATCCCAGCGGCAACGTATGTAAAACGGTTTGGAAACGCAGGTTTCCCGAATGTGATGCAAGTCTGTGGTCTGGTCTGTTTTGTTGGATTATGATCTTACAAAAAGGATTGGAATGGCTGGCCAAAGACCACCGGACCAGGAGTGCATCTATAAGGGGGGGGGGGAGTTGTGAGGGTTGTGAACCCTGCCGTTTTTGTACTCATACTCGTTGGTACTGGCATCAACTCAATACAAAGCCTCATTATCAATTCTAGGAGCTTCCTACTGACATGAGCACTATGCAGAATGCGCATGCGCAGTAGATACAAACAGCATACACCATCGCAATCATTGCAGTGTGTCGTGTAAACAGAACCCCCATCCGATATAGAATGGAAACAGGGCCACTGACAGAATGACGTGTTTTCATGTCAGGAAATATGACAAATTTTGTTCTGTAGCCATGATTTCTGAATTAAATTAATAACGGTGATTTGCTAAGCTCGATCTAATGTAGTGAATGGATCGATTTGCTTTTTGGGCCAACAAAGAGATGGTATGTGAACAAGACTCTAATTTATTCAACCGTTCTGCCAAAATCTTTTTTGTATATTTGACAGGGTTGTATCCTGCTAAAGCAGAAAGCGTCATATTTAGCCTACCTTCCAGGCTTCTCAATAAACTGATTCAACTTTTCTCTAACTTCATCATATGTGAGAAAGGCCATGTATCCAGGGTGGGTCACGGCTAACACATTCCAGTTTTGTATGACATTGGACCATGGTGCAAATAGTCTGCTGAAGACATCAAATTCAAAGACTGACACATGTTCATTTCCAGTCAGATCTATTGTTCTTTTCAATGCGATTGTTTCCAACCCGGATTTGATTGGGTTGGTAATTTGCAGTTGCTCTCTGAACAGCTTCCATTGAACAACAGTTCTGAAAATAAAAACATTCGATGACGAATAATCTAAATAATTCGATATTTTGAATGCTGAAGAATTCTTGAAAGCAAGTGTACCAAGCAGGACGTGAGTGGCCGAGTGTATGGGGTGAGCACGGGGTGAGTGGCCGAGTGGTTTATACAGTCTTTGTTCCTTCGGAAGGGACGTTAAACTAGGGGTTCCATGCCTGGATGCGGCATGTAAAGTGGGCCTAAATTAGCTTTCAGTAGCTATGTAGAAATCCTAATGAGCTCACTCAAAACAAATTGAAAACAAAACAAACGAACAAAGGACCTAGATACATTCATTTATCAAAAAGCATGATACAATTTACATCGTATATAGCATACAACATTTACATGATACAACATTTTGCTTTGGGGGAGGGCAAAAGTACACCGGTATATGAGCAAAGCAAGTCAAAATATTAAAAGGGGTTTGGGGTACTTCCCAGGAAAAACTGAGACAAAGCCCTTTAAATTGCCGTAGAAAGACATTCGTCTGCCACAATCATAGACTGACTTTATAGTTTAGTAATACGTTGGTAGAGAAATTGTAAACAAACAAAAAGCAAAGTCTTAGTGGCTCTCAAAGCTTGCTTAATTCCAGACGATCAAAGGTAAGTTTCTTTCTAAGTTCTACAAAAGCAAAATGAAACAAAAAGAACGAGGAAATATTGGAGCAAGTACTGAAAATTTCTGAGGAGACCAAGCTCCCCTGGCGCCCCGGTGCACAAGAATATAAAATTCTTTTGCAAATTGATGGAAAGTAATTTCGTCAGAATATTACAGAAGAAATCTTACGAATTCTTATGAACTCTGATATAAAGAGAGCGATTATCAAGTTACTTTCATTATGATCGGGGGGGGGTACTTTTCTTCATTACCAGTAGACCAAAAAGCTTGCATACTATTCTTTAATGGCTTTCTTTATTACAGCACTTGCATTTGAGTAACTGAGCCAAAACCCAGGGGAATACTTATAAACAATTAAAATGGGGTGATCCATGCCACATTTGCTGGAACCCATAATACTGAGTCTAATGTTTTGGAGACCCAAAAAATATTGTTACTTATTTCTGGAGCCTTACAGAAGGGCATTTATTGGATGGTCCACTGTCACAAATCACACCAAATAGCATGGCTATTATTCCTTTCTACAGATTCGTAGACCCCAATTATGGAATTTTTGCCTATGCTCAATATTAAGATACCCCAGGCATTGACTTAATGTAAGAAATCAAACTCCAGATATCAGCATGGACCCCCATATGGAAATACCCCACTGGGAATCAAAGTCAACTTTGATTGTGCAGTGCAGTCTTTCATTGATGAAAACTTTGAAAGCCTGAACATTCCTATATAGCAATTACACAAGACATCAAAAGTTTCTGACAGAATGGAGAAGACTAACTTTGACAGCCCAAACATGAAAAATTAATCAAAATTAGCATAGGTGAATCCTTGGTGTTTCTTGTCCTTTATTCCAACAGGTTGGTTAATAAACAAAACTTAGATTAAGTACATCAACAAAATTAATAAGTATTTATGTTTATGTGTTGACTAAAGCATCAAATATGAGATAATTGAAAACACAGCTCTGCAGTTGATTGGATGCAATTAAAACATAGCTGGACTAAAAATGAAAAGCAGAAATCTATGATTTTTACTGAAGAATCCTTACTACACAGCTCATTAAAATGTGTTATGTCAACTTTTGTGGGCAAATCCTTGCTGTATTGGGATAGCCTTAAGCTTTTGAAAAGTCTAATGAAAATGGTGCTTAATGAAACAGATCATCTTGAAAATGCTCTGTTTAGGGAGAGCATTAAATATGGAAACATTTGAACACAATGATGTCATCTCCATTGTTTCAGTTTCCCATTTTTTACTTACCATCATTTTCAGCTACAAATAGATGAAATTCAAATGCAAAAGACAAGATATTTAGCCCTAGCCTGTCTGACTTTCATCAGAGTGTCACTCACAAAAGTAAACTGATTCTAAAATTGTGCTTTGGGTACTCTCGAGTACCGAATAAACGGGGAATAATCGTTGGAATAATCAAGGGAGGGTGCTTGGAGAAATAGAAAATAGCCCTTTTCTTAGGTAAACACGTATCTGTTATATATTTATGTGAACAGTGATGTTACTGATACATTTACTTTTGAGCTCTGGTTCTGTTGAATGCGCTTCTTGAGACTTTTTCTTGCGTTTATACAGAAATTATGTCTAATATCATTTCATTTTTCCAAAAATTAATAAAAGGGGGGTTGGAATAAGAGCAGGGGGGTTGGAAAATTTTTCAAAAATTAATAAGCGGGGGGGGGGAAGGATGATTATTTGGTACTCGAGAGTATAGAAATAGACCTAATTGACAGACTGATAAATGAATTTCCAAAGCTGCATAAAGGGATCACAGAAGTACTTTGACACTTCAGTACTATCTTGATGATTCACTTGACAGATACGCTTGCTTTTTCCTCATATTGTGGTATGCTTCTGGTCTTTACCAAAACATTCCAGCCTATGGGCCAATAACTATCAATTCATACTTTTGAAATAACATCATTTGATTCAAATGCTGCAAACTGAAAGAAAACAAGAAGCTTGCCCAGAAAAGGATCAAATGAATGTTGAGCAGTGTGTGCACATTGGCCTAAAACTGCATAATATGCTCAAAAACTCAAAAACTCTGATGTTTTGTAGGAATATGGATTTACATTTTCAAGTATCAAATGCTGATGGGGCATTTTATTTTCAAAAATGAGTGCTACACTTTTTCAGAATGAAGCAAATTGAAAGAATTTCTGAAAAATGCTTTAATAATAAACAAAGGAGTTTGCCAAAGGTGTACAAAATTTTTTAGCAGTGAATGTCCCTTGGTAAATTCACTAAAAGCTCAAAACCAATGAGTCCAACCCGTTATATAAGATGGTCACCCTGAAAGGATACCTCAAAAACCTAAAAGAATACGATCTAGGATCATACCTACTAACCAGTAAATAAGTTAGGCCATTTTGCTTTCCTTTCTTTCCATATTCAACTATATTATATTAATAGTATCAAATGCTTACTTATTTCATAGTTATTGCACTGACACTTAAAGTCTTTGGTCTTGATATTTTTATATTCATTTATCATCTTAAGGCGGATTTCCATTCAGTGATTTTAGTCGCACATATGACAATTAGCTATCGACTTTCACACCTATCTCTCAACTTCTTTTCAGCTCCCATGAATAGTGTGGAAGCATCTTCGAGCTCTCCAAACGCAAGCGATAACATGATCAAAGATGGCTGCCATTAATACATGATCAAAGCTGTTGCTTCTCCCATGAAGAGGTTGAAAACGAGAAGAATGATAGTAACTAGGGCGAATGTTGACATCATCTGCCCTAACCTTCTCTGCTGGGTCTGTTACAACGCTCGCGATCAATCAGAAAAGTAGGATGAGCCTCTACTTTTTTAAGCGATCACGCGCTCTGATCGTGCTAATAAATGACGCAAAGTATGCATGCCCAGACAGCAAGTCGATTGCAAATTGTCACGCGCACAACAAAATGCACTGAATGGAAATCCGCCTTTAGCACCATTAGAAGCAATGGTTATATGGAGCTTTTATACTAAGCTTTGCTTCTGGGACGTATGAAACCATATGTAGTTAGTTCTTAACTGGTATGTTTTCATGAACCATCATCATCATCATCATCATCATCATCATCATCATCATCATCATCATCATCATCATCATCATCATCATCATCATATTGATAATCCATCTGAAGAAAGGACAAAATCTACTTCCTTTTTCCAAGCATTGCCTAATAGAAATCAGTTTTAAAAAACCTTCCTTGCTCTTTATCCACATACAGATTACTTCAAAAATATTTCCATCCTCTTTTTGACTTACAGAGGTGAATCACCACTTCCATTTCATTAGAATGTACTCGAAGTATATTGTCTGGCGTTTTCATTGTGGTACCAAAAGGTCAACAATAACTTGCAAAATCAAGATAGAAAATTCTAAGCAAAGAAGATTCTCGAACTGATAAGCAATTTCCTGGATTAGAATCTGAGATATTGCACATTATGGCTTTGTTTTGGCCTGATTAAAAACTTCCTTGTTCTGCATGAATTTATGCCTTCATGTTTTTAGTTTCGGCCAAAATTTTTGGCCCATGATGTGTTGTCTTCTCTGGAGCATTTACCTCAAACAACTATTTCAAATTCAATTTCGACGCTCTATGATTTCCAAAAGCGTTCGGAGTTGTGAAATTTAGCAAGAAATAAATGCAAGGTTTTTGATGATACGATGTTTACATGATGAACAAAGATTAAATAAAATTTGAATAAAGTTAACCGGTGGATGAGCAATCAATCCGCCTGGCGTTTTTGTTTCGGCCGCTGATTGCCTGACAACTGAACAACTAAACGACAAAATATGCCATTTTATACCTTTCCCCGAATGATGATTTCCAAAACTCCGACGCATCCTGTTTCGTAATTCTAAAGCCATTGCCGATGTAGTTTCCGCTGGGAAATATCGCCTTGAGATCGGCTAGCATGTGACTAAATATGAGACTAAGTTTCGTCAAGGTCCTTCGGTATGGTGAATGCTCATCGAACATTCTGTCCTTTCCTTCTCTAAATAACTTGAGAACTTGCTTGCATTTGTTCGTAAGATTTTCCATATAAATTCTGAAATATTCACATTCATTGAGAATAGCCATCCGCTCTTCATAATTCCTCACAATCAATTTCAAATGTTGGTATGTATCTGGTAAAATGTCAAGAAGATAAGGTGGACTATTCTTCAAAACAAGTCGAGGATTCTGACATTGTTTGCCAACTTTGTCCATGGTTCTCCAACATTTTTCGATAGTTTTGCGATCTATGATGGGTCTACTTTGTCCAGTGGCATGTGAAAAAGCTTCTTGAAACCACGATAATAGTTTATTATTATGTTGTCTTCCTTGATCGCCACTTGAATTCGACGACGCCATTTTTGATCTTTCCTTCTCTCGGTGACTTGGTTCTTTTCCGGGTGAAACCTTTGCACTGCGCGCCAACGCAGAAGTATGGCTCCGCAAGCACCTCCTGCGTAGCAGCTCTGGAAAGCAGTTGGACTGCAAATATATGTATATACACAGTGATCTGGCCTAGAAACAGCACAAAAAACGACACATGCCACTTTTAAGTCCCTTTTGTTTTCATTGATCAAAAACATCAAATACAATAGTTAAAATTTAGATTGAGTCAATCCCCTGAGAGGTACCTGATCTTAGCACGCTTTTTATGGTATCCAGAAAGGACGTTCTATGGCATCCAGAAAGGACTTCTTATGGCACCCAGTGCCCTCTGTCAAATATGACAAAAGGCCCTGGGGACGGGGTTGGACGTTTCTCAGAGTATCCCTCGTAAAGACTGAACTGAGTAGTAGTGACTGATTTCAGCCAGAAAACTAACAATCCACAATTCAACTGAGAATAACCATTGTTAAAACTTGTAAACTCCGTCACTTTTCACTGGGGGCAGCTGATAGAGGCATTGTGGAACAAAATTGGGGTGGGATAATTATCCCTCTCATTGAGAGTGAACAATTGGCGGAAAGTTCACAGTTGCATTTCCGTGATGACTCATCAAGTCTCGAAGAAACATTTGCATCATGTTTGCATGTAAATGGGATATCTCCACTGCTGAGAATGAAATCGAAACTCCTGGACATTGGACCGTAGGAGTTTCTTATTCTAAAGTTTGTCTTTCGGGTCTTTCTGCACGACCTTCCCAATCCAAACGGCCTAGTGTGAACCAGGCTTTACGCTGTTTCTAGTGCAGAGCATTGCCAACCCAGGAAGGCAAACACTCGTCACGAACGATAATAAATGCTATTTCTTATCGTATTTTAATTAAAATTCAGACTAATTATTTTCTCAAATTTTGATATGTTCCTTTTAAATAGTTTCTTTATCTTTAGTTTCTTATGACTGATTCTTCACATGCGGGCTTTTACTGTATTGAATATTGCATGGAGGATCTGAAAATAGACATCTCTAATTTTTAGACCTATCCAGTTTTAGCTCGTCATAAGGGTCGATCAGATGCAAAGACACATTGAAATCTCCCGCCATTTTGCAAGGAAAAGCATTAGTTCCAGGACCATATGGATTTTTGGATCACAGTACTTGCACTGTTTCACAATCCCCGCTTGACCACTACTGAGAGTCAACAGTGGTCACCTATTGTCTTGGTTTGCCTACGCCCAACCTCTGGAGATCTGAGTAAAGGAAATTCAAATTGCGGAATCAAAGGTATGGTCAGTAATATATTTAGTACATGAAACATCAGGCGGATTTCCTTCCATCTTTGACTGGTTTTCGTTTCCCCTCACACATTCGGCCCAGTTCCAATATGGCTTGATCCAAACGTGGTGCAGCCATTGAGATGAACAGCCTTTCACACAAAGTCAACCTGCCTTTTCATGGGAACGATACTTTGCTATTACTACATTTTGTAGAATTTTCGAATATGGACAATAGACCATTTCGACAATTAAAATCGGAGACTGGGGAGAGCGGTTTCTTCTGGTAAATGGCGGATGCAGTTCTTGTAAATGGCTGCCGCGTAGTTGGGGCGTTGAAGTGAATATAATGTAAAAATTGATAGAAGCTCTAACGCCACTCCATCGAATCTCGCGTATAAAAATGTATGAAAGTAACGCTCGATCAAGGCTCTTTTGCTGAAGGGCAAAAATGGCTCAATCTCAAATATGGCCAAAGCTGAAACCATTAACTTTTCCATCAAGTCAACTACACGCTTTCTTTACAAGAAACAAGGACTAAGATGGCCAAAATTTTAAGAAACTTGTAATTTGTCTGAGAAGTGCCAAGAAACTTTTAAACCTTTATTCTTTTGCAATATCAACTAACGATTTTTGTTTTCAAAATAATAGAACACTGTTTATTCCTATATGATGTTTTAAATGTCAAGAAACATTTCTGTCGCAATAAGCAGGGGTAAATTTTGTAACAATAGAAATCTCAGTTTGTTTACATTTTGCACCATAGCCAATCAACGAGCTCCATTTTAATCACATGATCAACAACTTCGCGCGTCGAGAGTGGTAGCTGTGGAGAAAACCATAAGACAACTACCCTCTCAACTTTTGGTCGCCGCGATAATATACTTGCAAAGAAGCTTTAGAAATTTTAAATCTGTTTGTCAGATTAATATCCTAGCCAGGGTTGCTTGCCCACTTGTCTGCCGTAACTTGTTTTTGTGAAATAATTTCTTGAAACTTCTTCGTTTCACGGACCTCTCGTTTCCTTTGATAGAGCTGAGTTCCGGCGCAATAAAACTAATCTTTGTGTTTAGGAACGACAAAGTGGCACTTTAAACGGCTAAATTCAGTTCCAAAATAATAATACATTTAATTTTGATTTACCAGAACAATGTGTTGCAGCAGCTTATCCTAAACGGTCGTCAGTTAGCCGTGGCAACGAAATTTGCAGAACAAGAAAAATCAGCATGGAAGGGTTTCTCTTGTGGGTGTTTTAGCAGGTGTTTTTGCCACTTCGTCGACTGATCAGAGTGTAACATGAAGAATCATTTGCTGGTTTCTTCGGAAAATAAAAAACACTAAGACAACACTAAACAAGACTTTGGCCGGTCAACTGAAAGAGTAGAGTAAGAAATAGTTGCACAACAGAGTTGCACAACAAAGTTTTGTGTTTATTTGAATTTGGATGCTCCAAATTTAGTGATTACGATAAATGCTCCTTTCGATGAATGTTGAAAGAATACACATTTATTTGTAAGAGATTAACAATTTAGTCAAGTATTGAAGGTTTATTAATCAAAAGGTTTATTATCAAAATTATCAGATTTTCGGTCAAGAATCGAGTTCCTTACGCGTTCCATAAAAATCTCTTGTACCCTCGTTTCAGTTTCAGTTTCAGTTTCATATAATTTAAATTCTCTACATACAATTTATAATTCTACAGTTCTACAGTACATACAACTAACTAAACTACATAGACTGAATATATAATATATAAAAAAAAATACAGTACGAGTACAAAGAGTAGCTAAATAATAAATTGCATGTAGGGAATTACTTAAAGGAGGAGCTCTCTCAATAGGTAAACTAATCGAGGAGAGAGCCCCCCCCTGTTCTAATAAATTCATTAGATCAGGTGAATTCAATAGAGTTCTAAGTTGCAAAGTAGCATAGATTTAGGTTTATCGGTCAACTTTGTTCAAGAAGTAACTTTTCAGTTTTGTTTTGAATAATGTTTTAGATGAGGCATTTCTGAGTTCCACAGGTAATTCGTTCCAAAGTTTGGCACCGAGATATCGAATAGACTTTAGACCAGATTGGAGACTGTTTTTTCGAGACATATATAAGTCACCTTGACTGGCCTGTCTTGTGGAATAATGATGAACAGATGAATTCAGTAGAAAAAAGTCATGAAAGCAAGTAGGTGAAGTTTTATTAACAGAATCAAAAACAAAAGTTAAGAGTCGGAGTTCAAAGAGCTCAGAAAGTTTCAGAAGTTCAAAATCATTGAAGATTGGAAGAGAAGGAGACATGCGAGGCTGAAATGAGATGGCTCTGACAGCTTTCTTCTGTAATTTGAAAATTGGATCAATGTATGATGCATACGTTTGACCCCAAACAATCAGTCCATATTGTAGGAAGGACAGAAACAAAGCATTGTACAAGCAAACTAAAACATCTAATGGAAGTAAATTCCTAATTTTGAAAAACATTCCACATGTTCTGGATAATTTTTTAGCGAGTTCACTGAGATGATATTTCCAGCTAAGATGCTCATCCAGGAGGATACCTAAGAACTTAACAAACTTTACTCTTTTAATCTGTTTCTTCCCTATTTTGATATTAGAACCAGAAGGAACATTAGAAGATGAAGAATGAAATATGATATAGTTAGTCTTATCAATGTTTAATGATAGTTTATGAGCATCAAGCCATTTCTTTACCAATCTCAGCTCTTTGTTGACAGTTTTAGTCAAATTAGCTAAATCTTTGGATTCATAGTAGATGTTTGTGTCATCAGCAAAGAGATAAAAAGTGAGTCTCTTAGAAGCATTTGGTAGATCATTGATATAGTAGATGAGGAAAAGTAAAAATTTCGTCAAAATTTCAAAACAGTACTCGTATGTTTAGACATTAACTCAAGTAGATACCCTCCGAGTAATATAAGACAGGAAACAGGTAAAATAGTATATAAAGTAAACTATGCCGAGGCTTTCCTTGACTAAACTGGAAATTTCTAAATGCTTTTTGCCAGTTCTCGAGTTTCTTAGCCTTTAAGTGATCTTCTATTGAGTTTCTCCATATAAAACTTGAGTGTAAAACGTACAAGGAAATTTGATAAGGACCCTGTTCCAAGGTAAGAACATCTTGAATTTCAATTCTATGTCACATAAATCTTTGTAGCTGGAATGCTTCCGACCCAGGTGTGTAAATTCAAATTCATAAATTCGGAAGTATTTATCATCATCATCATCATCATCATCATCATCATCATCATAGCATATACGCTACCTATTTACAGGCATGGCTGCTAAAAAACATCAAACAAAACTAAGCTAAGCAAAAAGAACTTAACGCAATAAGACTTAACACACCTACAATATCAATAATGAAAGTTCAATAATTTATAAAAGTTCGTCATTCTCCAATTTTATTTGAAGGCGAAGTTAAATCCAACGTTTAAGAAGACATGAGTTATGTGATTCATCCTTTTACAAATTAATCCACTTACCTTTCAAGACTGACTTCTTTTAACTTTTCTGCTCCCTTCTTTTATGTCACTCGTTGGGGAAACCTTCGTGGCCGTAGAGTTTGCAAAATCAAGATGTCAGAAACAACATTCTATTTCTCATCGACTGATTAATTGTACAAACTCTTCATGATCTTATCTCCTATTTTACCAGTTCTGCTGCCAAAAGGTGCCACAATCTTATTCAATTTTGTCCCAAGGTTTTCATCATTTATCGAAGCAACCAAATAATGTTTCAGTCCAGTTTTGAATAATAAGAGGATGAATTGACAAAACTCCCGCCAAAACACTAACAAGAGAAACCCTTACATGCTAATTTTCCTTGTTATGCAAATTTTGTTGACAGGGCCACAGGGCCAACTGACGGCCACTTAGGATGGTTGCTGAAATACTTCTTTCCGGTAAATCAAAATAAAATGCTTTGTAACCTTAATTTCCAGTCTGGAACTGACTTTAGATGTTAAGAGTGCCATATTATCGTTCCTTTTCGCGCTGAACCTCGGCTACTTAAAAGGAAGTGAGAGGTTCCGTGAAATGACGGAGTTTCAAGGAATTATTTCGCAAAACCAGGTATAGCAGACAAGTGGGCAAGCAACCCTGGTTAGGAAATTTATCTGACAACACAGATTTAAAATTTCTAAAGCTTCTTCGAAAGTATATTTTCGCGGCGACCAAACGTTGAGAGGGTACTTTTCCTATGGTTTTCTCCACAGCTACGACTCTCGACGTGCGAAGTAGTTTATCACGTGATCGAATTGGAGCTCGTTGATTGGCTATGGAGTAAAATGTAAACAAACTGAAATTTCTATTAGTGCAAAATTTACCCCTGCTGTCGCAATAAGAAACTTTCAGTACTAACATGGAGTTTCTTATAAAAAATGGCTGGTCGCACCATGGATGGCACAATTTCTCGATCTCGAGATATCGACTAAATGGATGATTCTAGAAAGAAGGTTGGAAGGAGAGGAGAGTCTACGAATCTGCAACAGCAACTTTGTGAAAGGTAACCTTTTGGTAATTCACAGCAAGTTTCTCAAGGAAGAAATGTAGGAAACGACGCGAAAAGCTAAAAGTTCAGAAAATGTTCTGAGAAGAATATTAACGAGCTTCGGCAAAAATATGTATTTTTCACAGGAAAAGGAAAGTGTAATGCCGAAACGGATTGAAACAGAACAGAATACAAAAAGGATTCATTCTGGTTCATATGTCGGACGTTTCATGATTCATCATTGCGCTTTAATTCCTAAACCTTACAATTTTCATCTAATTTCACAGTGTTTGGCAAATCAACAAGTTTAGCACATTTCCATGTTACCTGAAAGATATTCCAGGTGAATCTTCCTCAGGGCCACACATCTGCTCCTTAAAGTTCTTCCGAGTCTAAGTCTATTCACATATGCCATCTGATGTTGAAAAGACTTTGAAAACTTTCCCTAGCCTCTGGTAGGCATCAACATAGGTTCTGAATCTCTGAAAAAGTTGGTATAAAGTCTATGACCTATCTATTTCGAATCATATGGTTTGAAAAACACTTTAGCAACCTTGCTGTAATTCTGCCGCTGGACTTGTCTGAAATCCTCAGCTTTTTTCACAATGAGAAGGTTTTTTCTTCTTTTTCAAGAATTCGAGAACAATTTTGAGAAAATTTAAAACCATCATAAATGGGGAGACAAAGAAAGAGTTCAAGAAAAACATGGTTATCAATACCAGTAAATATGGTACCAACCAAAAAGTCTTTCACTCTTCTGGCTGTGATTTAGAAATCTGAAGACGTCACATCATCATCATTCGTATCTTAAATACACTGTTATTTTCGACAAAACATTGAAGATTCCGAAAAGTCAAACGGTACAGTTGTGGTAAGGTAGCTGAAGTTTCCTTCGAGGCCATTACTCCAAAGAAATACCGTAAAGCTCTATTAAGCCCCCAACCCCCCGGGGGGGGGGGTTATTTCATTCCGGGCGCTCTAGAAGGGGGCTTAAAAGTGAGGAGGTTTACCAGAGAGGGGCTTATTCACAAAATCAAATGAAAAGGATATGTATGACAACCTTTCAGCTCTTTTACTCTATATTTTGCTGATTCAATAAACAATCTTTCGAGTCAAATACACTAATTCGACACAGTATTATCCCAAAACCATATAAAAATCAACATGCAAGATAGATTAGCTATGTATGTGGAGAATCTTTAGTAGCCTCTGGAATTTGATATAATTGGGGAGGGAGCTTAACAGCTAGTGAGCCTACTTAAAATTTTGGCTCAGAGGGGAGGGCCTTATCATCGAAGGGGCCTGATAGAAAGGGGGCTAAAAGAGCTTTTACGGTAGGCCACAGAGTTTTATAAATACAGCAACTTTTATCAAAGATTTGGGACATATGTTGTAAGCATCCAGGCCCTACCTTCAAAGGGAAGTGCGTGTGAAGTTCAAAAGTTGACAGGTGGCCATTTAGACCTGCTACCTTTTGGATGATCTCTAATCGCGAAAATAGGCTTTAAGTCTTGCTAAAATACTGGGAGATAGCAATTCTTGCAAACATGGAAATGCAGTAACCTTTTGATGATTGGTTCATCCAGCAGGCAGAATTTGTTTCAAAACATAATGTGATTTAAATTGCAATTCATTGATTGAAAATTTATGACAGAAGGGCCTTGTCCTTGGTGCATACAATATCTCAACCTGAATATGGCATTTTATCTGAAAATTAGGCTGAGGGGGGGGCGAGGAGTTTTTTTACAAATGAATGATTTAAAATATTTTAAACCACTGCGACAACTGGAATTAATTTGGTACCTGACATTGCTGAAGAAGGCTCGGTTTTTGTGTTTCACTTTACCTTTCCCTGTTACCGCTTAAATACCGTCGGCAAAATCAATCTATGTGATTCCAAAATATGAATGTTTCAAGCCACTTTTTGTCCCTTGCTTCCAGACGATTTGGGCAAAAGTTCTCGTGTCTTAAAGTCCAAAATTACAAGTATCCTTTGCTCCTTACAAGGCCTGAGAGGACAGCCGTAAAGAGGCTCTTTCTGTCATAAACCGCATCATTTCATACTACTGAGCGCTACGTCCAGTTCCCTATTTCAACGATAAAAAGTAACGAAACACAAAGGAAACGAAACACGTTTGACATCGACACAGTCCGGGCAATAGTTTGTTTGAAGGTGAACGGAATGGCAAATGAAACTTGATTTGGGTGGAAGGACCCTGGTTTGGAGTTACGTCAATGTGATTGTTGGCAACTTTCCTGTATCCTGAATTCTGCTTGAATGAGTGTTAACGAGGTTAACAAAGTGTTGGCCAATGAAAAAGGACAGTATGACTAACTGCAATTCCTTTCGATAATGTAGTAAAATTTCTGATTTTGGATTTTGGACAAGACCATGGGACACCACTGTTAAGTAATCTTAGAAGCTCTGTCGTGTTAGCTTTGATATCAGCCTATTTTTAGTGACGAACTGATACGTACACACAAACATATCGAGCGCGAACAGGCCATTGAGGGTTATGAGGCCTAAGCAAAGAAGTTTGATATGATAAAGCGGTCGTAAATAAATTTGCCATTCCCGTTTACCTTCAGAAGAGCGACAGGGTGCATTCCCATCTGCAAAATGGTCGCAAATAACACATGTTGAACCAAATCTTACGTTATGAAAGTGGTTGCAGATTGAAATAAACCCGGTCGTCCTTGATACGACAAAACCAATAATTTGTGCTCTCGCCCTCGACGAATAGTTTCCCCTTTGAGAATCCTCTTAGCATGGCAAACTTTTATTTGACATTCTGCTACAGAGAGTTCCGCGGAGGAGAAATAAAGTTAAGGGCTGCAGAGCAATGGCTTCTCTTAGCAACGTACATACTTTGGAACACAATTGCACGAGCTTTATTTATGCAAATACATGCATTAAAGTACGAATGAAACTGTTAATAGTACACCATACGCTAATTTAGTATGCATCACTTACGGCGAAACTAACAACAGAATTCGTAATATATCTTCAGGCCTACTTTTACAGTGATTGACGTAGGTTCTAGGCCATGAAAATATTAAAAGGTGATAAACCTTTTGAAAATGCTTCCTGAAAAAAACTTAGGACAGTGGAAGCAGCCAGGAATGACTGCCCTAAGTATTTCTAAAGTAAAAATTACTTTTCATGAATAAGGAATGATTTTGGGTTTTGGGGGCCTTAGGAAAAACCCTGATCTGTGCTGCTAGAGGAAGGTGAAGGATTTGAACTTCGAGCCTGATCTAAATTTCGCTGATGCCACACCTCTAAACAACTTCTCTATCAAGACAGCTTTGGCAAAACTTGGCAGTTTATGATTAGACCTAGCACAAATGCAGTTCAGTTTTCGATTTATGCTGTAAAGTTTGTTGAGACCAGGAAAACGAAAAGAGGTTCGTCTATGGCACTTCTTAGTTTCCATTGGGGAAAAGCGAAATTTTCTTAAGCAAAAGGCACAATTTTCGTAAGGAGCTTGGCTTTGATCTTCGCAAGGAACTTGGCTTCACAAAATTTGCTCCATAAATTCAGTATACCTTGAGCCCTTCAAACGGCCTTACGAAACAGAAACCGAAGCCTAAATTTAAACTTCTCTTGGATGTGATCTCTTCACTGCACGTGAAGAGTGTCACATGAGAACTACTTGACTAACTCTCTAAAAATCGTTGTCTCAGCATGTATTCATGTGAAGGACACAACGACCTTCGAGAAGTAAAGTAGTGCTCATCAAAACACAAAAGGTAGATTCCCACACTAATATTTCTTACGAGTGTGAAAATCAGAAAAGAAATTACTCACATTAAAGCTTACAGCATTTTGGTGGATTTCCACAGCATCTGTAAGTTCTACATGAGAATCCAAACGCAACTGTGCTGATATAAAATGGGCAATGCTCGAGATGGCACGAGGTCATTAAACACTGAAAGCAAGGACGACCTTTGCTCAGGGATTTAATTTGATGAACTAGGGTTGGGGATACCCATAGCAAAATAACAGACCAGGCATGGGAGTGTTGGAAATGCCTGGGGGACCTAATGACTTTAAAAGCTACTGGAATGTTTTTCTTAGAGAAATGACAGGAATTTCCATCAAAATATAACTCGCGAAAAAAGTCACTTTGGGTTCATTTTGCGACTTTGGTGCATTTCTGAGGCCTAGATACAGAAAAGAGGCAATCAAATGGACACAAGGCAATATCCTTGATCGAGCATTGCCCATGCCATCAACCTAATTTCTAAAGGAAATTGCCCATATTACGCTAATTTGTTCCAGTTCATCGCTTACTAGCTACCCCATCAAAATACACATACAAGACGTGTATGCCTTTACCAACAACGTATAATTCAGTCTTTCCAGTATGCGATACAATGACATTCAGTCAATTGATTCGAACTAGCTTTAAGCAACATAACTAGCTATGCACTGATGTCAGACAGAAATACCAAAGGCTAATTTATCTGCTTTACGATGGGCTAAGAATAAACCAACAAAAATAAACGAGCTTAGGTTTTCAAGCTGATACAAATTCAAATAGAGTGTGCCAGCAAAGAGATATGGGAACTGAAGTTCAACTACACGGATTTCCACGCATTTCAATAACACTCATGATTTTAAAGTTCAAAATAAAATTTTCTTTTACATTACAAATGCTGTTGAATGACGGCAAGAATATCTTGAGAGAGAATCAGGTTGGCATGGCTACAGGCCAAAACCTATCCATCCTAAGTCTACAAAGTGCGAACCATGCCAGCTTTTGCAATTTTAACGGCCTAAGTTCGATTGCAAAACTTGAACCAAAGAAACTGGTAAAACGGAGATACTGACATCCAGCTCATCAATGGTAACAAAAAACCCAAACAATAGCATCCAAAGCTCAATTGTTGCATGCTAAAGTGCTACGAAGACAGTACGCCACCATTTTCAAATTCAGCTTCAGAAGTTTCAAATTCAAACAAATGAGATACGTGCTAATAAAAATCTTTGCCGCCTGCCTGCGAAGAACCTCCACATGCAAACTTTCACAAACACCGAAACTGCACTACTGCAGCTATGCCTTCTAACAGCCTCGGCGAATGAAACAATTCCCATAGTTCTCTTATCTGGCAACGAAAACCTAGAACTCAAATGTTTCGACGTATCGACGTATCGATCGACATTTCGACGTTACGTTGGTTTTGCCAACCTTCTTTGAAGATTTCATATCATACAATTTCAACGACAATTATGAGATGAATTGCGTCGTAAACTATATTTATGTTCACTATATACAATGTTTCTTAATTTACATAAACGACTGACTCACCAGCAGGTCTGCGCGGTTGCGAAAATATCGACATAGAGAACTTGCACTTCGTAAAACTTACTGCTCAAGGCAAGCTCCTTTTGTATCACGACAACACTGCCTATGACAAATTCTTTTCTACGACAAATAGCTAGTCTTTAAGAAGAATTCACCTTGGCACACGATACAATGGGAGACTTGGCACGTTCTGTAAGCTGCTCCCAGAAGAAAGACCTTGCCGAGCCGTAGCACGGGGCACGAGGCGAAAGGGGGGCCGTTAATCCCACCAGCTTGGAAAATTGGAGGCCACACTTTGCAAGTCTGCTGGTTTTTGGACTAGCTGAGTCTCAAATTAGGCAACACTCACAAGTTCTTTTTACTTGCAACAAATCTCGAGATGGAATATTCAATTTTACTTATCACTTACAATTACCCAGTTTGTGAAGTCGCGAAAAGTCGACGACACTGCAATTCGCAAGCTTTCTGACGTCAACAAAATCTTCGAAAACAACTGCTCATCCGACTGCTAGTTCTTGCGGGTATACTGGGTCCAAAAAGCAATGTGTGGAAGTTCTCTGTACCAATATAAAAGCATAGACAGCCTGCGAGCTTTGGATCGTTTATTAAAGAAAAAGTGCATTTCTCGTGGTTCAATCGATGAAAGGTCTTTCCTGTTTCTAGCCAAAACCTATCATTGGCTTAAACCATCTTTGGACTGTCTGGACCACGTGCTTGCAAGATCATTGCGCGAAAACCCTGCAATGTCTTGACATAGTGTATCCAAACGTTAGGCTTCAATGGATGAGTTCGATGAAACCACAAGAACGCAATGTTTTTAATCTGAAAGCTACAACAATAACCCCCTGCTCAAAAAGGATCCAGTGAATAAAACAATAAGAAATCGACGATTGGCCGTAAGAATAGGGGGACGACAATGGTTTAACCTTGAGAACTTCTGCTCATGTGCTTCAAATTTGTTTTTCTACGTAGCATAAATGGCCGTTGTTCAAATGCAGCCAAGTGTGTCTGACAAATGAAAACCAAACTCTCTTTGAGATTCAAGATTCAATTATAAACTTCAAAGCAGCGTAAACAATGAAAAACTTAATGAAATTTCGTAAGAACGTTGTCTAATTCGCATTTGTTGACCAAGTTAATGTTGCTCGTTACAGAAAGTCTTGTAATTCAGTTGGCTTAAACTTGTTTCGAACAATAAAGTTTTGTCAGAGCACAGTCTTTCTACTGAAATTTGATGCACAATGAGATTAGCACATACAGCAGTTTGAAGAACCAAATACCTTGAGGCTGCAAACAAATCATGTTTTGTGCGCTCGGAGGTTAGCTGCGCAGCTGAGTCCCTAAAGACAGTTTCAGCAAATAGTAATCTAACATAGAAAGCGAGAGAGGAGACACTAGAGCCGCTTTAACTATGGATAATTCACCAGATCCCTTTTAAGCAGACGACTAACCAGCACCAAATACAAACGAATGGCAACTCAAATATGCCACCAAAGACACGTCAACACCTACGTACATCTCTTACGTCATTTTCCACTCACCTCCTTCTCCTCCTCCTCAACATTCTCTTTCTTATTGGGGAAGACCTACTGCTCCTCCTCATCGTTTGGCTCCATTTGGTATTCTGCCACGTAGAGTCTTTTCTCAATCGTTGAAGGAATTGGCTTAATTTCTGTGCCAAGCTCTTGTTCAATTTTGAACAAATTGATGCGGTCATCGTATGTGATTAGATTAATAGCAATTCCTACAAAAAACACCAAGTAATTCCTAAGGTTGTTGGCAACTGGATTTCTCTTCTTACACTGCAAATATGGACATGAGTAAAACCTACATTTGTAGCAACTTTCAACAGCATATTTTGCAGATGAACTCCTTACTCCAAAAAAATTTAAAGATCTGCACTACTGGAAATTTCAAGACAGCTAAGTTTTCATCCGACAGTTTGCAGCTTACCTTTATCAACTTGGAATACCGTAAAAGCTCTATTAAGTCCCCCGGGGGCTTATTTAATTTCGGACTTTACAGAGGGGGGAGGCTTAATAGAGCAGGGGGCTTATTCATAAAATCAAGTGACAAGGATATATTTGGCAGCTTTGCAGTTCTTTTATCCCATATTTTGCGGAATCAACGCACAATTTTACGGCCCAAGTACATAAAATCCAAGGTGCCGCCTGCCGTACCAAAAACCGTCCGGCTATCCAACTGTGCTATCTAGCTGAGGGCTGTTCATCACAAGTCATCTCTTTCTTCCTCACAAGACGACTTGGGGAAGTTCAGTGAAAATAACCCCTCGGCTTCTACTCGAATTCTTGTTGAATTCATGGATAGTAAGTCATAGATTTAGTTCAAAGGCTGCAAGTTACCTTCAAAGCCAAGGCCCATCATTCATCTACAGGAGACTAATGGACGAGTGTGACTTTGACAAAGTTTCATGAAAGAAGAGCACACATACATTAAAATAGCACTGGAGCTGAAGTACGAGGTCCCTTACATGAACTAGTTTCATATCGGGTGCTGGTCTGAGCTACTGCTGTGTATACATGATGTTGGGATGACGTGAAACTCACGACAGCATGAAACTCATCCCGGAAAGAAAAGCTCATATGAACACACTTTTCTCAAATCGGGGTAACATGAAAACCAAATTTCCTTTGTTTCCCTTCTCAAATATCTACGCAAAGCCACGTGAAAGATGAATGACCCATGTGGAACTTTCATATCAGGTCACTATAGGGTCTCAAGTAAACAGGAGTGTATTTTCTCAAATTTTCATGCTGGCATGAGTTCATGTCACCTTAAGTTTCATGTCGGCTCTCATGTGAAGGGCCTACAAGAAATGAAAAACGTACCCAAGTGACCAAATCTTCCTGATCGGCCAATTCGATGCAAATATGTTTCAGAATTCTTCGGGAAATCAAAATTAATGACGACGTTTACAGCTTGGATGTCAATTCCACGTGTGAATAAATCTGTGTCGAAAATAAAATGAATGTCATCTTTTGAAAAGAAGGACACTTTAGAACACTCTCATGTTTTCTTTTAGCTCGCTTTTCCAGTTAGCAAACTAAGCCTCGCAAAAAAATATTGATTAGAGTTCTTTATCCTACAACTTTCTTTGATACTGGCAAACGAATTAAGTTAAGTGAGCCAACATTTCATTTATGAATATTTCCTGATTCGTAAATTAAATTATTACTATTTCTGCATCTTGTGCTATTTTACGCATCAAGTTTAAGGGGGGGGGGTAGATGAGCATTTTGTGACCGTTAAGCATAAATCTGGGCAAAATAAACACCGTTATGTTTGACCTCAACGTTAAACCTCAACATTAGCAATAAACAAAGAACAATGCTGGCAAAAGAGAAACGGACGAGTATTTACCAGTGCAAACAAGATTCCTGAACTGGCCATCTCTGAAATCATGAAAAACGCTATTTCTGTGTGCTTGCTGCATTCTTGAATGTATGAAAAAACAGGAGTAGCCGAGATCGGTGATTTTGCGAGCTAACAGCTCAACACGTTGCACAGTATTGCAGAAGATAATTGACTGGTTTATTTGTAGCTGTTGAAAGAAAATGATCCCAAAGTAGAGACACGAATGAAAACTAAAGCCGGACCTCCACTAGGCAGACAAATGTCGCGGTGGAAAGATTTTCGGAAATCTCATTGGCCAATCGAATTGTCGCCGCGAAAAATGTCGAGCTGCGAATAGTAGGAGTACTTTACGCGGCTCGACATTTTTCCGCCTAGTGGAGATCCGGCTTAAGCCACGGCAAGAACTTCCGCACTTCCGTCAGTTAGCGTTGAATCTATCCTGATAAAAATCATCAAAAAGATACATCAGAATGTGGCAGCAGCAAATTCAACAAACGTAGTGAAATAAACAACCTTCCTCTGGGGATAGCTCTCAAATGACTATTTTTTTGTATATATACATTGTACATTTGGGTAACTGTCTTACACCATGCATCTTTTTAGCTTTATGCACCATGCAACTTTTTAAGACAAAGTACCCTTGCAGTATACTGTTCAGAACACATTTGGACATCCTGCGAACAATGCATAATAATAAAAAAAATATTTAAGTACCACTACAAGCATGCCCCAAAGCTGTTGATGGTCCTCCAGAAAACAAGAAGATATCTTATTTACAGGCTGTATCTAAAGCAATTGTTCACACAAAAAATAAATACATTTACCCACGTACCTTTGAAAACAATGTGTTTAAGCAGTGCACCTTCTGCCTTTCTTCAACAAAGGCATAATACTGAAATATAATAACTGGCAGTCAGTGCCAATCTTCTACTGGCAGTCAGCATATATTTCCTTTGATTGCCATTCACCTGTACCCATTTCATGCTAACTCTTTTTAAATAGCATTTGGTTAATATTAAATGGAAATTCAGCTTGATAGTAGCTACTTATTGAATGCCAGTGTATTTACCAGAAAAAATTATGATTGCAAAAATACATTTTTATTTACTTGCAGCAATACCTGGATCTGGTGTAACTAAACCAATTTAAATTGTTTCTTGTATATATGCTTTGCATTTTTTTGTATATTGGAGAAATATTAACAAATATATAGAAAAAAAAACTTCTTATTACCAGAAGATTCAAGGAGTCAACCATTGTATTGACTCACCTGTGTTATGCCCTTCAAAGTTAATTCATCCATGAGGTTAATTTCATATGGTTTTGACAGATATTTATCCTGCAAGAAAATTAAACTGGTTGTTAACAAAAATTGATGCTTTAAAAGTCAAAATAGACTCTAATAGTACAAGATCAATGTACAATTCAAAATTTAAAAGTCTCTTGTGATAAATCAGGAAACAAAGTCCCTTGCTATGACCAAAATCATTAATAGACAGAATCGGCTAAGGTTTGCTTATACCCATTTCAAGTCATGTGATCAATCTCTTGATCCATGAGAGCGAAAAGTAGCATAATGCCAAAACTTTCCATGCGCATGATCACATGACTTAAAATGGGTAAAACAAACCTTAGCTGATTAGGTCTATAGCATCCTGTAAAATACAGTAATACAACTTTTGACAATCTTGAGCTAAAGCGATTTCAGTTGTCTGTAAACAACTATATAGCACCTGCATAACTTCTCAAACAAATGGTTCAATTGTTTGGTTTTCCTTATATAAAAGAGAACAATACAAAAAGAGCCTAATTACTTTCCTTGCATGGAAAAGTATTTGAAGACTCAGCTGTATAGTGTATATCTATCCAACAGTTTTCAAATTTGGTAGCACTTCAAAATTCCAAGATAAAAAAAGGAGAGAATTACCTTGAAAGCTTTCACTGAGAGTGGGAATGTTGCAGAATACAAAAGAATCTGTCTGTCTTTTGGCAACCTGTCTATTGTGTAGTCTAGAACATTTTTGAAGTCTATTGACAGCAGTTTATCAGCCTGAAAAATAAAGCAGAAATCTTAGATATGTATCTAAGATTAACATTTTATACAAGCTCAAATTGTTTGTTTTATGCAAAAAGTCATACATACTATTATGAGCCTTTTAACATTCTAAGGGGCTGATTACATGAAGCGGGCTAGCCCGGTTGCCCGGGCTGGCCCGGCAAACCGGGCTGAGATGTTTGATCGATTACATGGAGGAATGCAAGTGAGAGCTGAAAATTGGCGGCAAAATTTTGGCGGGGTAATTGGTTTCCAACATGGCTGCTAAGCTCACGAAGAAAAAGCTTTCCGCAATGAGGGCTGTAATTCAGCAATTCGGATTGTTTACTTCATTGTTACTTCAGCTTCATGGTTTGATATATGTTTTTGCACTTTTAAAAAAATTTCGTGATGATAAATTGCTGATATATTACGCCACAAAACGCACCATTTTGCAAAGGAAACTGAGGCACATACAGATGAGAAAAATGTCGAGGAAAAGGCGTACAGTTTGGGTCAACGATGGCAGAACAGAAGCATGGTGGCTGAACATGATCAAAGGAATTTCACCAGAAGACGACTGGAAAAGAAATTTTCGTATGACCAGAGAAAAATTCTGCCTCCTCTGCGAGCAACTTAGGCCATATCTGCTACCAGGGAAAACACCAAATTATCGGCTCTTGTCTGTTGAAAAAAAAGTTGCTGTTACACTGTATTATTTGAAAGACACGGGATCACTTTGGATGACAGCCAATACTTTTGGAATTCATCAGTGCACTGTTTCAAAAACGTTACTGGAAGTGTGTAGAGCAATTTCAACACACCTTGGACCTGAATACCTTCACCTTCCTCGCAACCATGATGAAATGCAACGCAAAGTTGCTGAATTTGAGACTAAGTTTGGTATGGTTCAAGCGTTTGGGTGTGTTGATGGCACACATATCCCTATTCGAAGACCTATCGTTGATTCACAAGACTATTTTAACTATAAACAATATTTCTCTTTGAATGTCCAAGCAGTATGTGATTGTCGTGGCCTGTTCATAGATGTGGAATGCAGATGGCCAGGTTCTGTCCATGATGCTAAAGTATTTTCTAATTCCCATGTCCACAACAAACTAAAAACAGGAAATCTTTCAACATACAACAGTTTACTTCCTGGTCATGAAAAGATCCCCAATTATCTGATTGGTGATCCTGCTTACCCTTTAACTCCCTACTGCATGAAGGAATACCAGTCTTGCAAGTCTAATGAAGAAGTGCTTTTCAATAACATATTACGGTCAGCACGCAATCCAATAGAATGTGCATTTGGGCGATTAAAGGCTCGTTGGTCAATACTGACAAGAAAGATGGACTTAAATCTACCATCAATCCCCACAGTTGTTCTGGCATGTTTTGTGCTTCACAACTTTTGTGAAATAAACAATGATCACATTGATGCAGAGCTTGTCAAAAACCAGATTGAGAGAAACAGGCAGGATGAAACTATGCATAAAAACATTCCAGACCCTGTTTATTCCGGTGACAGTGGAGAAGGTGAAATGATTAGACAGACACTGACAGAGTATATCAAACTGAACATGCCTGAAAACTACTGACTTTATGAGAACTTGTCCTTTCCTCTGAGCTGATACCCTGGGGTTACTCCATTGCTTGAGCAATCAAGGGCTCACTTACTGTGAGTATCATTGCTAACCAAACTACAATTTTTTCATTCAAAACCACTTTAATTGGATGTGAAACTAATCAGAGATAAGATTTTAGCCATCTACAGCCATAACCTCACTTTTAGTTGCACGCAATCCTTTGTTCTAATTTTCTGCCAAAAAATCAAAGTATATAGCTTTGTGGTTGATTTTAGCAAAAATGGTTCAAATGACTGCACCTTGGTTGCTCAAATAATAGAGTGCCCTTTGGGGTATTTTTTAAATATGATCAAGTTTTTGTTCATTGTTTTATGCAATCAAAACTGGTAATATCTTTCCTCCTCCTCCTGTTCCAAGTTTCTGCTGAAAGATGGAGGTACCCCCATATCTTGATGATTGATATAATTTCCATGCTGTACTACATTTGGTGCATATGGCTGGTGCTGTTGCTGTGAAAAAGCCATAGATTGGGCCATGAAATCAATAGACTTTTGCATTGAAGAGGCAAGAGCAACCATTGAAGAACTCATTGCCTTCAGTGAGTCAGCAAAGAGAGTGTTGGATTCTTGAATTGATTTTGATAATTCCTTTCTGAACTCTCGCTCCTCCTTCCCCTCTTCCATCAAAAGTTTGTCCCTCTGTCCTGCAGAAAGCTGCCGCTCCATGTGCTTCCTTTTGTTGTCAATGAGGACAGGTGCCATACTTTGAGGAACAGGGCGTTTGCGAGAACTGGCACTGCTTATGCTGCTGATTGGACTATCTTCACTGACACTGAATATCCCTTGAATTTCTCCCTCTTCACTGCTTCCCTCAACACATGTATTTGCATCATTTTTCACGACTGATTGTTCATCTGCTGCTTTGTTTGACTGAACACCAAATGACAAAGGTTCAGTTGCAGGGGCACCTCCCCAGATCTGTACCATTAGTTCATAGAACTGCATCACCAATTTGCCCGATCCAGATCGAGTTCCTGCAGTCACAGCTTGGCTAAAATTCTGCCTCAGCTCCTTGATCTTTTCTTGCACGCGGTTGTACCCTTTACGTATCTGCTTTTTCTCTTCTACTGACCTTGAAAGGTATTCCTGTCTGTTTTCATCCTCAGTCATCGGCATAACTTCAACTAGACCAAATGGCAAACCATTTTCGACTTCGTATTCGTTTCCAGCCAAGCTCGACCTCACAGCTTCGTACTGTTTGGTTCTATCTGCATTGAAATCAGAGTTATTGTACTCCATTATGCACTTATATTCGTACAGTGCTTGCAGCAAATCTTCAACCATATCTTCAGTCCACTTGAATCTTAATACATCGTCTATTTTCTTTACATTCTTAGTTTTAGACTTAGACAACAACGTTGTCTTCTGTTTCTTTTCCGCCATTTTGTTTACAGGCATACGTGTGCGAGCTCCAGAGCGCATGCATTCTTTAGATTCTCAGCCCGCTTTGCCGGGCCAGCCCGTCTTGAATCGATTACATGAGAGAAATCAAACTTTTTCAGCCCGTTTTGCCGGGCTAGCCCGGTAGGCAAAAGACGGGATCCCGGGTAACCGGGCTAGCCCGCTCTCCATGTAATCGAAAGATCGCGAAACACAGAGAATGCTATTGACACCGGGATCCCACCCAAAAAAGTTCATCCCGGATAACCGGGCCAGCCCGCCTCATGTAATCGGCCCCTAAATGACAACTGTACCAGGAGTGCCAATAAGTCAGTGATCCCATTGCAAGACTCTAGTATTGTGCAGTGTGAGAGATTCCTTTCAACATGATTCATTGTTTTGGTCCTTTAGTCCTTTTTATGCCATTTGGCAACAAAATAAATGAATTTTCCAAGTCAAATTCAGCTGTCTCTCTCTTGCTAACCAAAACTGGAAGACACATCACTGACATACTTCAGTATTCTGATATGAAACAAAGCTCACTACATTCAAATCCATCAAGTATATATTCTTAGTGCTGTCATTTTCAAATGCCTGAAAATTGTTTTGACACACCAGGAGGCTTTCAGTGAAAACCATTTCTAACACCTCTGCTTTTAATTTTTCAGTGTCAACTAAAAGCTATGTCAAAAGAACAACAGAAATTGGATTTGCTAATATAAAAATTTCCACTGTTTAAACTTCTAGTGATCACAAGGTGGTTACCAGAAAAGGATGCCCAAAACTCATCGCAATTAACTACAGCAAGTCTAAAGGTTCCTGGATTTTAATGGAATTTCTTGTGGAAGAAATGTATAGCAAGTTTCAAATTCTTCTTTGTGATTGAGATTTCCATTTCAGTAATTTTCATTTCCATTTCAAAACTGTTTGCAATATTTTAGATATGATACTGCTACACTATCAATATCCACACAGCTAGTCTGAACTGATGTTCAAATTTGGCATGAAATTGATGATAACATGTGGACATACCTCATCCATGACAAGCATTGAGCAATGATCAACTTTGGCAACCTGTTTTTTGATCAAATCAAGGATTCTTCCTGGTGTGGCAATCACAACATGTACTGAAGGAAAATTGAAAGAGAGATCAAATCAATACCATGCTCATGAATTTAGCCAGACAAGTTTGCCGTGTTTCTGCTTCAGCTAAGGTGAATAGCCTGAGTTAAAGATGAAGTGACAAATGTTATGAAATAACCTCCAGTATTCTATAATCTGATATATGCCAATAATAGAGTGCAAGACCAAAACACAAAATAGCATGTGTAGGTTGTTGTCATAGCTGAGGAGCTGCACAATATAGCTACGGTCATTCATTTTACAGTCTTAATTTCTAGCAGCAAGGAGAGGAGGCTGAAAAGAGAGGAGGCCTTTCTAGGAGGAGGGGGCAAGGGGGCTTTCTCACAAAGTCAAATGACAAGGATATAAAAACTGCTCTTTAATTCTTGCACTCCATATGATTTGTGGAATCAACATACAAGTTATTATGAATCATATGCACAGCTTTTTGATCCCACATCATATCAACATTATATCACATACAAACTTGCTTTGTTTAATAGATGGGAAATCATTGGTAATCTCTGGCATTTGATACCAGCTGGGTTTCCTAAACAGAGATGGTGGCTTATTGGAAATTAAAGTATATATTTTAGAATGGCAGGGCTTATTAGAGTGGGGAGCTTCAAGGAGAAGGGCGCTAATTAAAGCTTCTATGGTAGGCAGAGAAATATTGAAATGAACCAGTCTGATAAAGCCTCATGATATCATCTTTGAGTCCAACTCCTCCCAATGTGACCATAACTTTTACATTCATGTGTTTACTCAGTTCTTTGCAAATATGTGAAGTTTGTAGTGCCAATTCTCTTGTTGGAACCAACACAAGGGCTAAAAGTAAGAATATCACAGCTTAGGTACAAAGTTCATGCTCTAAAGATCATAAACCATAGCTATTCTAGCCAAGTTGGGGTTGACTGGTATTTTTTTATAAATTTCCATATGAAGTGTTTGACTGAATGGTGTTTGATCTTCTATTGCCATTCACATCAAAAATTTTGGAAACTGTAGGGTCTACTGGTTTAAGATGGGTTGGCTGGGGTACAATGGTGATGTTGATTGCTAGAAACAGTCTTTTTGTTTTTCAATTTGTTTTGAGTGGGCTTGTCAGGATTTCTCGCTTATGAAAGCTAATTTAGGCCCACTGTGCATGCCGCATCCAGGCATGGTACCCCTCATTTAACGTTCCTTACAAACGATGACAAGGTGAGTTGTGCAGTCAGGCCTCCAAGGTCACCCATCCAGAGTCTGACCTCACTCGGCCAAGCTTAACTTCAGTTACCTGATGAAAACTGTTTAAGCCACTTGGCCATTCACCCTGTTACAGTACACCTGGAACTGATAAATCAAACATTAACTAGGAGGATAGTTCAAGCAGCTCTAGCTACAGGAAAGCCTTGAAAAAAATTGACAAAATCTATCTAGATTTTCGCCTTGCCCATTTGACCCCATTCTTACCCATTGTATCCCAGTAGATCCTGTCAAATGATTTAGAGTCATTTGCAGAATAGCTAAAAGGTATATGATGGGAGCGGGGTTAAGATCAATTTTGACATTTAGGCCAAAAGCTTGAGTGGTCAGTTGATCTACTTATTTCCTTTCCTTCTGGCCAGTCCTGGTAATATATGGTGTGTGCACCCCTCCATACAGGCCTGAGATGTCCAAGGCGTGCAATCCAAGGTGCTGAAACTATGACTCATGGACTTTCATATTGAAAACTCGGACAAATCAATTAAACGCTTCAAATTGATAGCAGGAGCAACCTCATGTTTAAGTCACTTAAATACCAACCTTGAATACAATCTTTTGACACGTCAATTCTTTCCAATAACGGCACCAAATAAGCAGCAGTCTTGCCTGTGCCATTCTTTGCCCTTGCCATAATATCTCTACCTGCAAGGGCCACTGGGATACTTTCTTCTTGGATTGGGGATGGCTTCTCATACCCCTTTTCAAATATTCCCATTAATAATTCTCGTTTTAGGCAGTAGTCTTCAAAATCATGCCCCTTTGTGCTTGTCACATCCTGCAACAAAGAATCATGCTGTCAGGGACAAACAATCTTTCCTGTTTTAAAGTGTGAAAAGTAAGCAAAAATCTTATGATGCCAAAAAGATGAAATTGGTCCACTGAATACTAATTTTACAAGCCTTGTGAAAAATACTTTCAATAATCACATGTTTGGGAGAGAAAAACCAATTTCTACTAAACATATGGTCATTTCTAAGTTAGTCCTTTCCTATGTAACAAATTTCAAAAAAACAAACTTGCTCATTAAATTGCAGTCATATAAATTGGCAATTGCTCCCTATTTTCATGCCATTCTTTTTACTCTGTCAGTGCAGTTATTAATCCTGATTTAGAGAAATGCAAACCTCTGTTCTCATTCTTCTGTCTTTTTCTGGCACATTCAATGAACTTTTCCAATCATTTGTTTGCTTTCCAGCCATCATGGAGTTTGTTGCTCTGGAAACAAACACAACTTCTTGTAAAAAACAGCTTAGGTGCTGTTTACATTGAGGAGGACCAGCCCTCTTTGCTCAGATCTCACCTTAAGGTTTAATCCTTTATGATATTCATTATATATCGTTTATATGAGAGGAGGGCTGGCCTGTCTAGTTGATATCTTGTTATTCACCACTCAAGATCTCACCTCGGAGGGCTGGATATTTTCCATGTCCATGCAATCAAGGGGGCTAGCCCTCCTAGGTACACAATGATCCAGAGAATGGGATAAATCACAAAAAATGAAATTTTGAAAACCCAAATAAATACCTAAATTTCTCCATCAATAACATCCTGAGGGTTGACAAAAAACAAATAGTTTTGACATCAGACCACTGAGTATGGAGAAATTTACTTATAAAGTTGGCCTAAGTTGAATACACGTTTTGTTTACAGTGAGATTTCTGGTATAACTGTCATAATAACATCATTTTCAGAACATAGAAAGAGCACCTTGCTTTTACCTGATTATAGAATTTTTTCTTTTAGACAAAAGGTATTATATCTTCTTTTAGGTTATTTAGTTTCTTTATTGATGTAATAAATAATTACCCAAGATTTATCCAAAGTTAAATATGCTTTGTATCTTTGTCAAGAGTTCATCAACTTTTATGTACCAAAAAGTAAAGAGAAAAGGACAGTTAGTATTTTTCAAAGTACAAATGAGGTTTGTTTCCCTTTCCTCTTTGCTTTTGATACACAGAGATTGACTAGGCTTGCCATGATGGGCTGGCCCACCTCTAACCCAGTAATTGCTAAGGGTGGAATTTTGTTCTTTTTTGCATCTCCAGCTGTTATCACTTTATGTGAGCCAAGTATTGCGAGATGGCATTGTCCAGGTTGGCTTTACAAAGTGGCCATTCAAATTTATGCTTGACAGTCTTTCAATTTTCACTCTTGAATTTTTCTCCTTCAACACTTAAAAATATCATTTGGCCATATTTTCCTCAGTAACTAAGTTGTATTCCCCAGTGACTTAGAAAGAGCATGATTGTGACAGAATGCCTGCGAAGGTGAACAACTACAGTTGAAATCTTTTAATCATTTTGGTTAACTTCTTATTTATATACATAGCTTTTTCATTTGTTCTTTATCCTTCCATGTAAATTTAAAAATTCCATGGTTAGAAATATCAAGTTTGTTGTTATTTTACAAGGTAATTTGGAATTCAGTATTTAATTTAACTGTATACATATATATATACTTTATACTTTAGTTGATTTAGTGGCCTTACTTACTTTAGTTTGCCTGTTGTTTTAGTTGTTGAGTTGATCTTGTGTTGTTTCTCCCTTTAGTGGACATAGAGGCTTTTGTGCCTTCATTAGGGTCAGTTAAGTTTGATTAAGAGTTTTAGTTGTGTTAGTTGGCTTGATGGCATTGGTTAGTTGTTGAGTAGATCTTGGGTTGTTTCTTCTATTAGTGGATCTTGTCACATTAACACCTTTAGTGGCATTAGTTAGTTCATAGATCTTAGTTGCTATAATGGCCTACGTTAGTTGCTGTCTTGTTGCAGTTGCGGGGTAGATCTAATTGTGTTTCATTGCTTAGTGGACGTCATGCCTTAGCTTCTCCGTAATGTTAGGTGTGTTATTAGCCTTAGTTGCTTCAGTGGCTTTATCAATGTTTCCTTCCATCGTGTTTAGTTGTTGATTTGATGTCGTGTGGCTTCTTCTCTATGTGGAGTGAGTTGCCTTTGCCCTTCTACTGGTATTATTTGAGTTTGTCCTTGCTTAGCGACATTCTGATGTTAATGGGTGGGGGTGGGGGGGGGGGGGTCAAAAGCCTTCCACAAAAATGACGCAAAGGATGACGATTATCTTATTAAATGATTTTCATAAAGATATATTTCTGTAATATCATGAAGACTGTGACTCATGTTCTTTCCTAAGCCCATTTTCATGCAGTCTGCTTGCTTGAAGAATGTTACTGAAGCTTTGCTGGAATGCCAAAAGAGTTAGTCCTGGTACTTCCCATGCCTTTCTCATAGTAGACTTATGATGATGAGTCCTTTGTATCCCTGCGGTAAACCTTGCTCAAAGGGACTCATAATGAAACGGTGAAAAATCTGGCCCTATTTTCTTCAATCATCAATGGAATTATGATGGAATTACAGCTGCAAATCTCAATCCTGTGGAAGTGTTTTCAATTCTTCAATCGAATCAAAAATTCTATCACATTTACATCGTAACAATAGTAATTCACAAATCTTGCAAAATTGGGGCTGTAGGAATCGCAAAATTCGGGCCTAAATAGCGCCAGGTTTTTCAGAGTAATATTACGAGTCTCTGTTGACTGAGGCACCATCATCAAGTCAAAAACAAGAGACTCATCATCATAAGTCTATTCTCATAGGTCTAGCACAGCTCTTTAGTCAGTTTTGAATGGCCGATGTTAAGGCTGGGGGAGGGGCTCCAAAAGTTAGCAGCAAAATGACATTACACAGGGATGAAGTTGATATATGACTGGCCCTTGGGACAATTTAATTCACTGAAAAATTGCCTACTGACAACGAAAGGCTGCTGCCAAAGTAAAACATCCTCCAAGTGACAAATTTGCACCCAATAAAGAAACTGGCCTCAGCTTAATGGGCTGTCTTCAGTAATTTTTCAAACTGGAACCACTTCTGTTCTACCCATAAGCATTAGTGGGAGATGAAATTTGGGGGGAGGCTGTGTGATGAAAATCCACAGTTTCAGAAATTCTGCCAATTTAATAAAACCCCTACCCCCCCCCCTCTGGACGGGCCTTCTCTGCTTGGTATGCCGAATGGTTCTCATATACAATATATTGGGATTCATTCTTTTTTTTGACGGTCCCAAAATGCATAAAAAAGATAAAGACCAAATTTGTTAAGATGTGGGAATTGAATCGGGGTTGAAATGCTGGCAAAAGTCGTTGAGTTGCAAGAGAATATCTGCGCTCTTTCCGATTACCGCTATTGATGAACTTTGAGTTTGCAACCAAAGCAGAAAAGTACCGACCCTTTCGATGGTCCAAACAATAGCTACGTCATCACCTCTCAACCCCAAACAAATCGTTCTCCTCGGTGATAAATCAAAGTTAATCGCCATTTTGTTGGTAATAAATTGGCACTCTGAAATAACGAAACTGTTAACAGAAAGGCAAAATGAGTATTAGTGCATTTCACTTCCAGTTGTTCTACAATGTGTGAGACATTGAGTTTCTCACACCAACGCTAACGCCATCGCAGTTTAGCGCTTGCTTCTGGTCTCTTTGCTTTGGGGAAAGGGAGCTGGCATGCAAACATCTTCGCCGTGTCGAGTTTATTCATCAATTTGGATTGCTGTGAACGTCTTCAAAACGTAAGAAAACATTTCATGAATAATAACACAATGTACACAAGGGTTTCAATTGGAGAAAACGCCTTACCCTTGCTTCATTTGTAGGCCAAGAGGTTGGGAAGTTGCCGTTGTCGCCATTTTCTCGCTTCCACCAACCTTCTACTTTCTACTTCGTTTTCTCGTCAATGGACTTCGAGATCACCACGAAATCTTTCTGAGTGCGAATCTCAATCTTATTTGAGTGTTATCGATCAATTTTTCGATAGAACTATGCAAGGATTGCTGTGATATTTGCAGATATTTCTATCAACTATAAACGAATTTTTCGCTCTAACCAAAGTTAGTCTCTTCCCTTCACGACTGTGTCGAAAATATTAGTCAACTGTTAACGCATGCGCACATTTGATTGATTTCATCGAATTTCGAGTTTGGTCATTCCCTAAGGTGTGGGGTGATTCCACTATCAGGAACAACACAAGCAAAGGGATCAAAGGGGCTCTCCAACTTGCAACTTTCGAAACTTGAAATCGCTAACCTTCAGAAATGGGAGCAGTATGGGGTATTTGCTTGCAATAATGATAAACTTTGGGGACTTGCAGTAATCATGCATTGTTATGGCCTATGGAAGCAAAGACAGGAAAGATTAGAATTGCTCCATATCAAATCACGGCATGGGGGGGGGGTTCTCAGCTAAATTTCGGGTAGGGGTGTGCCGCCCACAGTTTCAAAATGGGACCGTTGGCTCGACCAATTTTTGTGAAAATGATAGCCTTGGCTAGACTAATTTCTCAATCAAAAGTGCCCTGAATTGGCGTTTTCTAGACAAAACTTGCCAAATTTTCTCAATCTCAGGACAAAAATTTTTTAAAAATTAGATTTTTTGCAGAAATTACCGAATTTTTACAGTGCTTTGACCAAAATTGCCACAAAGCATACCCTTGCCTAAACTAAACTCGACTAAAGTTGCCAAAAAGTATACCCTTGGCTAGAATAGAAGTCCGCAAAAGTATACCCTTGCGGGCGGCACATCCCCAGGTAACTTTACTATGGAAGAACCCCCCCCCCACGTGTATCAAATACAATTTGGCTCATAGAAGAAGACAGAAATTTTGAAACTGCAAGGGGGACGTTTGTCTTCAAAGTGCACAAACAGACAGAATCGGGTATGATCGGCCACCAATGTTTGTTTGCCCGAGGTTTGCCCCCTTGGAGTCATGTGCCCATACTCTTGGGAAGTTTTGATAAACATTTTTGCATACACTTTCATGGCACGAAATATGTTAGAGAAGTCAAGGGATATTTCATCAAGAGATTGATTACTTGCCTTGAAATGGTGTAAACAAACCTTATCCGATTTTCTCTTCTTGCCTGGTACAAACGCCACACAGTTGACCACTAGCATCAAATTAATACCGTAGTTCAGGTGTTTGAATAACTTTCAAATAGTACTTTTCATAAATCGATAAATATATTCGTAAATCACACTACACTCTAAATTATTTCTATCTCCCTTTACCTACACAATGGCTACTCTAAAACTCGAGGATAAAACATTCTTTATTGATATATTTGTGCCCAAAAAATATCCCCCAAGTACAGATCAGCATATTCACTCATTTATAAGAAACGGCTTCTCAGGAACCAGGAACGGTAGGCTAAATTTTTGACAGGAAGGAGAAAACGCTGTATAGATTGAAAAAGGTAGAGGACTTTATAGATATGCGGCTTTGATTTTGCCATGACACTCAAAAATGTCTTGATATGGGGAACTGTTTTGACAAAAATCATATTATTACCTGTTTTGAGATATTACTAAGTAGTCAATTGGTAGACCTTCTAACCAAAATTAATGCACTATGGGCATTAGGAAATCAATAAGATGCTTTGGTGATGTCTAAAACTTAGAAGAAGCCATCAATCAGCTCCAGAATTTCGTTTCCTATGAGAAATCAGGGGTGGCGCCAGGGGAGGGCCAGGGGGGCTACAGCCCCCTTGTCGGAGGCATCTAGCCCCCCCCCCCGTCGGAGGAAATTTTGGTTTCTCGTCGGAGAAATTTGGCAAAATATCGCACGACAACACAAATTTTCAGTCATTTTAGCCCCCCTGTCAGAAGCTCCAGCCCCTCTGTCGGAAAATTTCTGGCGCACCCCTGGGAGAAATGAGTGAATGATGCGTAAGTAACAAGGTAAGGTTCCCATTTTATGTTTGCATTCACACTTTAAATGTGTTCATAGCTCGCGCCTCAAGAACCGAGCAGTTGACGTTCACATGTGAATTCAGCTTAACTAAGGCATCCATGCTTGCTGCAAAGCCAACCTCCTTGCTTCCAATCTGACTTTTTCAGAACAGGTGAAACGTAAGAATTATTCCCTTTTTCATACTTTTTAACGAGCAAATTGTCACCCAGAATCCTTGACTGAAAATCAAATTTTACCTCAGCAGAAACCTGCAATCTTGGACAAAGTATTTGAAACAAAGTGATATTATTGCTTAGCTTACACACAAAGCTAAGAAGCGTAGATATAAACTATCAGACTTTATACAGAAAAATTTACAAATTAGGCATTATATGTTACAAACGTAGCCATAAGGGAGCTGTCATAAAGAATGGATCAGGGGGGGGGGGCGGAAGGGATTTCAAACTTTGCCGCTAAATTATATAGCCCAATGCAAGAAACAGAAATTGTTTACATAGTCCCTAAACATCTGCAAAAATGATTTGATGACCCCAAGGCTTCAACATGAACTCTGTGGCTCAAAAATGCATCCAAGAAACATAAATTTCAGTTTTCTTCCCATGCATCATGCTGTCATTATGTACTCCATTTGTGGGATCTGGTATGACGTTTGAACAAGACAGGAGGACCTGCAGATACCACTGAATTAGACATTGAGATTGAAAACAATGTCAATGACCAAGAGAAGAGCAAAAATGACGCTGAAAGTGTTTAAAACATTTGTAAAATTTTGAAACAAATCCTGAAACGAATAGCTTCATGGGCCATGGTTATCACTTGAAGGAGTTTGATAACCCAACGTTTTCCATCTAATGGTTTTCGTTTTGGTGACCCTGTCAAATCCCTTCCGCTCCCTCTGTTCCATACTTTACGAAAGCTCCCTTAGATATACTGTACGATCAATCGAGGATATAGCAACATAAGTTCCCATTCAAATTAGTAAAATCATATACGTTAGATTGATTAAAACTAAGAGCATTCCTCATATTTGCGCGATTCTGGCTCAAAATCCAATGTGTTTGAGCTAGTTTTTGAGAATAAGAGTTCTTAGTTTAAACACTCCCAAAATCAAACGAAATTTGAACACCTGCCATGATCTTCAGATCCCAAGACTAAATACAATACACGCAAAAAAGGGCTCTAAATATTCGGCTCTAAAAATATGGGACGATACGCTTGTTGATATACGAGAGGCCTCAACTCTCGGCTGCCTTAAAGAACAATTGAAAGCACACCTACTGGCTGATCAAAAACGCTAACTTCAAAACACAACCCCCGGAAGAGCAGCAATATCAACAATTTAGATACTTCATTGCCTTCAAATTTTTTATGTTTGTTTTATAATATTGTATATATGTATTATTAGATGCTGAGGGGTTTATTCTTGTTGTATGAATATTTATTCATATCACATCATACCTATACCCTTCCAAGAGAGTCTGGTGCCAAGGGTAGTGCATCTAATAATTCTAAATGGATATTTATAAGCTTGAAGAGATCATCAATGTATCTGAAAGTTTTGACATTTTCTTATCTGGGTTTCGAAGATTTCGCAGATTCTGGTACTGTAGTAAGATCTAAGCAAAATTTTGAACTCCTGTAACATCACTAGATTTACTTCGATGAGTCCTCGTAATCACTACCATGTACTCAGGGCCGCCGAGAGCTTTTCGAGGCCCAGGGGCAAAACTACGAATTGAGGCCCCCTGCAAGCGGAGCGAGCAGAAAATTTTTCGATCGCCCCCTACAGACTGGCTTAAAATGCATTTCAGAGCATTTCCTGCAGTCCAAATGTGAAAATTCTCCGATTATGAGGCCCTTAGACCCAGAGACCCTGGGGCAAAGTGCCCCTCCTGCTTCCCCCTCTCGGCGGCCCTGCATGTACTCCCTGGATTGGAGGGTGCATGCGTGGGCGGGTGGGTGGTAGAGATTACTGGTAAACAACATAATACTTGGCTATTGCTGAGTTACTGGTGAGGGGTACAAATATAAAGAAAATTTGATAGGGATTTTAGGCCTGTTTTGAGGGTTTCTTGAAGGAGCTTTCTCGAGCAAAATCCATTATGATTTTAGCACGGAGAGGTCGGTTTCAGTCACAGTCTAAAGTGGACTTGGAAATGTCCATCATTAAATGATATATTTTTCAATATAATCGTATTGATGTCTAGGCTAATGGGGATTGTGTTTTTACTCACCCGCTGGTTATGGGACGGGAGCTAAAGAGATCCTGAGTTATCCTCAAATATTTCTAAACTGACACAATCTTTAAAATCAACGCTAAAAGCTGAGTAACCAATAACTAACCAAAAATATAAAACACTTTTCTATGCGTATGTAACTGAATAATTACATCTTATCGCTTGGTGAAGATATTAAACAATACATTTGCAACTTCTCAGCATCAGAGCAACATTAGCCTACTACCTCGCCTTACTTTGTGACCTTTATCCAGCAATTAGGACATATTTTGCAACATAATAGGATCAGCTACTTTAAATTGGCGCCACAATTCATTGTGATTAGCGATAGCAGGCAAAGGAAATTCTCTCAACCAGTAATTCAAAACAAAAATGTCGCATAAAGTTGCTATGAAATCAGTAGGGAAAACTGCCTCCTTGTCTACGCGACAAGTAGTTTTTAAAGAATTTACGACTTTATAACGAATGTAGAAGGGAAAATATGATGATCTGCCCGGCAGATTTTGTTTATCTGATCCAGGAGGCGGGCAGTGATTGTTTCATTGAAGCCCTAATATGAATATGTGAGAATTGCGATGCCTTCAGCTCGGTTTAAGAAGCACATAAACAAAATCCGCCAATTAGATGTTTAGATAGCCTGTTAACAGGACTCGCCTTCGCCTGATCTCAGGCAAATGGTTAGATACGCCCCTCTTCTTTGGCTATAAAGTCATGACTACAGTTCAAATCCATTGTTCGCGTGCAAAAGACGGCAGTTTGCCCTACTGGTTTTAGGGCAACTTTCACGGTTAGGTTAACTTTGAACGGGATTGAGGAAAATTTTCATAAGTTAGCTGATATGTTGCCTCGGCATAAAGGGTCCTTCAGAGCTACACTGTTCAGCTCACTGTTCAGCTCTGAAGAAGCCTTGTATGCTGAGGCAAAATATGAGAACTTGTATACCGTATAAAATCAATATTCAATCTAAAGAATATTCGTCTTTTCTTTAGCGTTGTTTTTGTGATGCTCCTGCCTCGAATATTTTACACTTGTTCTTCACTGGAAGCATCTTTCGTTCAGCCAAAATTCGACGCACAGCCTGCTATCGTGGCTTTTTCTCAATTCAATTTATCGCGCAACTTTGTTTGTTGTAAACATAGACTATGTTGTAACTTACTGGTAGACAGAAGCCCCTTTGTGTATGATCGCTAATGTCGATAATCGCATTGAATTGCTTTGGATCGCTTTGAATCGCTTTGAATCGCAGCGTCAGTCAAGAGCAGCAGATGCTATTGTTGCAAAGTCCATCTTTGTTCAAGCAGGCTGTGTATTATACAAATCTTTGTGAATATAAATTACTTACATATCAGCAATTTCAAACACTCACTGGCCCCGTAGCACCGTCATTATTTTGTCCTGATGAAATTAATGGAGTTCTTTCAGTAGGTTCGTCACTGTCCTCGTTTTCAGGTTGGGACTGGGTATCGTCCACTGTGGAGCTTACTTCTGGCGTTGATTGGGTACGTCGTCTTTTTCTTGATTTCTTTGCCACTGAAACAGGACGGTTACAAACAGGACACGACTTTTTGCCGCCAGTCAACCAAGGATCGACACATTTGCAGTGATATACTGAAAGAGAAATCAAGCTTCGAGGTCACATCCAGTTAAAAGCCACAAGATAAAGGTAACAAGACAAAGGATATTCAAGTCCCCTTGAAACTTTTTGCGCAAATTTATCTGCTTTTAAGATCTTCAACAGAACAGACGTATGCATCGAGTTTGAGTGGATCTGGAAACATTTGCTGATTTGAGAAGCAAGAAAATTAAAACTAATGGCTGTTTCAAAGCCAAAGGATTCGTTATTCCCCAATAAGTTAAAATCAAAGAAACTGAGTGAAAAACGCACCTTGCCAGGTCTCATGATGTTCATAAGTGAAACAGACAGACAAACAAGATTTTGTGATGACCAAGAACATTCAACGGATCTAAAGGTTGCAAAACATGGTGATATGCAACACAAGTGCTGAAAGCCACGACATGAGTCCATCACTCACTGTGCTTCTCAAAAGCGATGAAGTTGTTTAACCCAACAGTACTGCGTTCAGCAGGCCGCCTGGTAAATATTTTCGAGTTCTGTGGTCATTAACTACTCTTAAATGTGCTTCCTGTAATGTTAAAGACAATTTGACGCTAAAATTCAAGGTACAAGGTCAAGTATGGAGATACAACCCCTGGTTTTGAAACTACCAGTGATTTTGACTTAATTTCTCAACAGATCAGCAGCCACTTGTCAGATTTACTCGAAGTCGATGTCAAAGTCAAGCTGAAATCTCATCTACACAGAAATTTGAAAACAGAAAGCTGGATTTATGGTTCCTCCATTCAAAAGGTGCAAATGCTTTTGGGACATACATTTGGTGAGACACCTTGTAGGGTACTGGCGGGATTTATCAGGCACTTAAGGTTTGTAAACTTACCAATCAAAATCAATTCATCGAAAGTGACAAAAGATAGTTAATAAAGATATTTCAAACATTCCGTACAAAGTTTATGCAGCTCGTTGGTTCATCTTTCACAAACCGAAGTGTTTATTGCCAAGCATTTTGACCACTTGCGTAGGTTACTTTTGTGCGCTGTCGGGATTTATCAGGCAGCTATCATTTTCATTTATTTGAATAAATATAGCCACTAGAAACACTTAAAAACATCAATTCCAAAGACTTAACATCCTTTCTGTGCCATGTCACTAGCTATGATGCATTTTAATTGACTCCAACATGCTGGATTCTAAGGAAGTTTCTCTTAACTTTTCACAAGTTCGAAGGTCGGCCTAAGCGTAGAAAAGATGGACACGCTAAGTTTTTGGCCTAGGTAACCCTGAGATACTCCGCTGAGCCTGGTGAGATGAAACATAGAGTAATTGGAATGATAATCACATAGAATGATAGAACAACTGATCCAGGAAAGTTCACAAAGACTTATTTTTGATTTTGAAATGTTTTAGTCGTGTCTCTGGCTGTTGAAAGCTGCGTGTGGCTGATATATCCCGCTGATAAATCCCGCCAGTACCCTACGCTTCAAATGAAAATAAACATAGCATTGTTAGTTAGAGTAACACGAAGAACTTACCATGGCTGCAAGGAAGTATTCTAAGCTTATCGCCAACTTCAAATTCGTCTAAGCAGATGGCACAGACGTCATATTCATCTCCTAAAACAGAATAATAAAATGAAAGAAGCTGTCAAAATGTGTGCAATAGACCTTTCAGCTACTCTTAAAAAGGATCTCAATCGAACGATACTTTGCTACATTTTGTAGAATTTTCGAATGTGCACAATAGTGATAGAAGCTCTAACGCCACTCGATCGAACCTCGAGGATAAAATGTAGAAAAATAACGCTCGATCCAGGCTTTTTTGCTGCACAGCTGAAAAGTCCATTGCTCTCATCGAATAACTTGAAAACATTTGGAAAGATATGTCAGCGAGAATTTACCAAAAATACCAGCAGAGCTTCAGACAACAACTATTCAAATTAAGTTGCGCCATAAACACTACTGTCGAGTGTCTGGCTAATCTGGTCGTAAGACACTTCTCATCTAAACAGATAGAGTCACTGAGCAGTTACCAATCTTGTCAGCAATGCAAATATTACAAACACAGATTAACTTGGAAAGGGATTCAGTCTGCAAATTTTTGTCAGGACGATGATTTTGCAGTATTTTCAAAGGCAATAAAACACTAGCCTGCGTGTAGACTCTACAGTCGGTGCGGAGGAACGAAAAGGAGAAGAAAGCTCCTTGTAGAGTCTACAGAACGGCAACCAATTCTATATTTTGAGTTCTCAGATTTTGTGGATCCATCTGTGATGAACATCATACGATTGAACTTTTGTTCTTACTTGTGTTCAGCATGTTCTGCTTGTAACAAATTTAAGAATAATGTTTGTAACACGCAAAAAAACGTACGTATGTGCGCAAAATACGTGCCTAAAACAATGGCGTTACGCATTAGTTTACAACTTGGCTGAGATGCGTTACGAGAACTGGCTTTTGATTGCTCAACAATATTCAGAAAATGATCTAACGAGTAAAAAAGTAACCTTTTTTGAATTTCTTTGTTGGTATCGATTTTAAACTTTCTTTGGAGAGTCTGTTTCCCCGAACTTGCCTTCGATGTCTGCAATACCTTGCTAACTGAAATGTAAAACAGAAATAAATGATAGCATTCTGGTTCTCTTACGCATATTTAGCTGAATCGTCATGCGATTTTACGAGTGGAATATTCAAACACAGTTTTACCCCCACACTATGCAAACTCACTTAGCTATATAAATGAAAACACTTTGGTAGCTTGTGGCAATTTATATAACTGGGGGAGGGGGTGAAAGAGAGAGACTTATTTAGGACTTTTAGATCCCAAAGGGAGGGGCATATTAGTGACGGAGACTTGATAGAGAGAAGGAATAAATAGAGCCTTTACGGTGCTGGATATTCAAACAAAATTTGCTTAAATGAACCTACCGAGAAAACTGCCATGAAAAGGAAACAAACTCCAAAAACGACAACAAACGGAATCAAATACAGCTCCAATGGAACGCTTATGTTTGGCAACAAAACAATTCTTGCCCTACGAGTGAAAATAAAGACTGATTAACAAGGACACTAATTATCAGCATTAGAATCAAGCCTTCAGAAAACATTTCACGATTGACTAGGAACTTGCAAGTAATCAATTATAAGTGCTCTTTCGCAGTCATTAATATTTTGATTATTTTCAGAATTACAGCGTCTCTTTGGCTTCAAAGGCTTTCCAGCTGTGACGTCATCAAATTACTAAATAGACCTTTTAGCTATTTTGAAAAAGAATCTCAATCGAACGATACTTTGCTACATTTTGTAGAATTTTCGAATGTGCACAATTGCGATCGAAACTTCAACGCCACTCAATCGAATCTCGTGTATAAAAATGTGTAAAAATATCGTTCGATCCAGGCCCTTTTGTCGAATAGCTCAAGGTCTATTGTAAACCACAGACAATGCACATTTCTACCTATCACCATATCAAAGATGTTCATACATAAACTATGGCTTTCAAGAAGATTGTACCATTTTGCCTTGAGAAACGCAGCAGTTCTGAAAATGATCAAGATATCAAGGCTTGCCAATGAACACCTACAGCGAAGTACCCAATTGCCTTTCGAGCCACTAATTTAAACGAAAGATGTTTCATTTCATTTCATTTTTTAATTTTTCATTTTTAATTCTTTATACAGGGTAAAAACTTCAATAACTAAAGTTACTGCTTTACAGCTTGCCCTGTCAACTAAACAAAAACCTATTTACAATTTTATGTCGCAGCTAACGTATATAAAAAAAAATATAGAGTAAAAGTAAAAGAATATATGGAGTCAATTTTGCGTGACAGCTTTCATAAAAGCAGAAAAGCTACTCGTAGTTTTGGCTTCGGATCCTAATTTGTTCCAAAGCTTTGCTCCCCTGAATGAAAAGCTCTTTTGTCCAAAGGATGTTTTCAACAGCGGAAGGTTCAAATCTAGTTTGGAATTGCGTAATTCCCTGACGCATTTATCAGAGACCCTAGTAAACAGACCTTGTAGATATTCAGGTACTTCATTGTGCAATGTCTTGTGAACAATCTTAGTTGTTTCAAACTCAATCATTTGTTGAATATTTAGCCAGCCAAGTTGTTTAATTAGCGGTAATGCGGAGGCGTCATAGGGACTATTTGTGACTATCCTGGCTGCTCTGTTTTGCAGCTTTTGCACTTTTTGAAGAGCCGTAGTACCACAATTACCCCAGACAGGTAAACAATACCTGAAGTAAGGCTCTACAAGACTCTTACACATTCTTTGAATGGTGGATAATGGGAGGTATTTTTTTGAGTATTTCAGCATTCCTAAACCTCGAGAAATTTTTTTGGTAATAATACTTAAGTGCTCATCCCATAGTAAGTAGTAGGTATGTATCAACCAATCATGCAATAATTTTTGAATGTTTGATACACAGGACCAATACCAGCCATGATTGCATAGCCGAGGGGGGTGAAGAACCAAAATCTTCCGCAGGGCCGAAGCCATAAAAGGGAGGCTGAAGGCCCTTAGGAGACCATTTGTCGGAAAATTTTGTACTCTTGTCGGAATTTTTGTGATTTAAGTGACTGGTTTTGGAGGATTTTGAGGAGAAATTATGCATAGAAACTTGAATTTATTAGTGCTAAAATATAAATTCCAACAGAGACTTGAATTTATGGCATAGTTTTGATTTGTATTCACTAAATGTGTTGATTTCGAGGTTGGATTGGGAATTGTGGCCAAATTTTAGCTACTGAGGAGTTAGATCGGTCCTATAATGCATACATTTTGCGTATGTTCCTACAACTGTTGTTGTTGCTATTGTGGACTTGCTACAAGCCTCTCTCGCGGAAAAAAACTGGAGACGGAAACAATGCGAGAGAGACTTGCAATACTTGGCATGCTCATTAATATTCATGAGCAATCGAGCCTTGCTTCCATTTTCAAAAATTACGGGGTTGTTGTTAACTGTTTCATCGAAGCTTTAGTCTGCCATTGTCAAAAACATCGCAGAGCATCGCTCTGTTGTATCATTGTCCTTTCTAAGCATATGATTGGATATTGGTTTTTTGTAAAAGGATGCCGACTGGATAGAATCCTGTCCAGCCAACGATCCAGGCTGCCAGGTATTGCGAGTCTCTCTCGCTTTTATTCCTTCTCCCGTTTTTGCAGCGAGAGAGACTTGTAGCAAGTCCATTGCTATTGTTCATGATTTTATCTTCGGAAAATCTTGGTTTTTCGCCCCCCCCCAGGCAGTCATAGCTGGTATCGGCCCTGATTTCCCACGGTAAAACAGCAAAAAACAGCAAAGACAACAGCTGTAGAACAATCGTCAAACCTATAGCTAAAAATTAGCCATATTTCGCAACGCAGCCCTGCAATCAACATGATTCAGCAACTATTCGTCAGTAAAACAAGGGTAAAACAAGGCCTCAAAGCTAAGCTGAAGCTTATCTCATGCAAACTGTATCAAGAACAGGATAATAAAGTGTACCGATCCTCCGCACGAGCCAGAAAAAAGTGCATTTCTTCGGGATACCCTGTGATCTTCTGGACATTCTGATTTGAGTTGACATGCAAGCCTCTTTATTTTCAATATGGAAATTGTCACGAAACTAGGTATGACATGGAATTTGTTGCCTCTTTTTCCTATGACATAAATATTAATCGTTTCATTACAAACCTCGTTGAATAGTCATATTTCTTTAATTTCTCTCCATCATCCTACAAAGAGAGCAAAAACAATACTGAATGATATAAGATTGGCACGGATACGACCCAAGGGAAGGGGTGTACATATCTTTGTTGATAGTATGGGTATGTGTCGCCTAAATGAGTGGGTTTTGGTTCAAAATTCTCTAAACAGGAATAATTTTTCGACAAAGTTCGTTACCGATGAATTTGTATGGCCGAAATCGGCCAAAAGAAATGAGATAAATTTTCGCAACTGGAAGTGAGTCGCTGTCAGGACACAGATCGGCATACCCACGTCCATCCCTAAGTCTTGTACCTTCCTCTAATACGGCTCGATACTGGTTTCACTCACCCTCTCATCGATCTAAATTCAACTGTAAGCTGTATAACTCACTACTTAACTTAAATCTCAAAAGGTGTAAAAGGGTAGGACATAGTTGTCTAGGGGTCGGAAAAAACGCTTGCAATCTCTCGTGAATATCTTCAGGGACGTAAGAAGCATCTCAAACTTGAGGGTACGACACTTTGATGTCACTTTTTTCCTTAAGAAGGTGGGGAGATTTTCTATAAATAAAAAGGACACTTCTTTGTTCATTGCAAACTCTTAGGGGGTATACGCCCCCGTGCCCCGGTTCCTACGTCTATGAATGAATTATATGTTTGTATCGGGCTGTATGTTTTCTACTGCATTAGGAAGTATATCAACTACTCAATAGCAACTCTGCATTGTTTCTGAACAGACAACGAAGGAAAAGTAACTCACCCTTCCAATATTTACAGCTGTTATCTGAACTTGACTTGCATCTAGAAATCAAAATAGGAAAACTAGCAAAAATGAAGTAACAAGCAGAACAACCGTAATGTAAAATCTTCTATATACTTTATGTCATATAAAGACTGAAATCCACCAAAATTTCAGTAACTCTAGCCATGTCAAATTCTGGTATAGCACTTTACCTCGACAGTTCTTAAGACTAACGTAAATGTTCGTTAACGTAAATGTTCTTTTGCTTTGTAAATTCTGTGTAACATCAGATGTCAGGCATTCGAATTACTTTTAATCACAACTATGAGTTGCGCACGTAAATCTATCGCAACCCTGACCTTACATCTGATGTGGAATGGAATCTAGTATTGAAATAGCATCCATTAGATATTAGCATTTCCGTAGTGCTTGTTGCACTTTGGTTAACATTGCGTGTCTTTTCATATTGGCCATGGGCCATGGGGGGGGGGGTACTTCACTATAAATTCATACGGGGGTGTGCACCGCAAGGATTTCTGCTACGACCTAATCCCAGAAATTTGGTCCGATATTGATAAACAGTCCCAGAATTTTCGTCAGATATTGATACCCAATCCCAGAATTTCGAAGAAGCAACAAAAACACTTCGACGTCAAAGGTATACGGGATCGAGGGCTATGAACGATAATTTTTGTCCCAAGTGGCCATTGGAACGAAGTTCTGATCTGCGCACGTTTTTACACACAAAATTCTTGTTATCTGTTCACCTGAAACTGACCACGTGTTGCTCGAAGAATTATCCAGTTGTACTTTCATTCAGAACCCATTACCAGAATTTTGAGTATAACAGTAAACCCCAATCCCAGAAAATTCCAAATGAAAGTATACCTCAATCACAGAAATTTTCAAGTACAAGTATACCCCAATCACAGAAATTTTCAAGTAAAAGTATATTCCGATCCCAGATTGTTCAGGCCAAAAACTACCCAAAACTGGCGCACATCCCCGTCTTACCCCATTGTGCAGTATCCCCCAGGGGCCATAGGTTAGTCATTGTCTTTCGCTCCTCTTGGTATCAATCCTGTAGTGCTGTATAGTAATTAGAACCGTATAGTAGAATATAGGATTTGTTGTAATATCTTTAATGAATAAAAAATTTCTAAAGATATTTAAGTATATTGAGTTTCATCAAGAAACGTTTTGCCGCCCGGAAGCAAAATCTTGACGGTAGAAAATTCCAAGGTGCCAAGATCTGATGAAAATTTTTTTGGTTTCTATTCATTCATAATTTAGATGTGATACGTTATTTACAGATATTTTGTAAAGGATGCAAACTTTAATTTGTCCTGTAGCAAGGCTCATCTACGAAGTCTTTCGTGAAACCCAATGAGGTCCCTAAACGTTAGTTTGGATATGACTAAATACGCCTTCTTACCTCGACCTGCTCCCATGGTGATTGCATAATTACGGTTTTTACTATAAATTATTGCAGCTTTATAATTTGCTTTGTCTGCCATCAAAGCCTACGGAATAACGAGCAAGAACATGAGTTTACTTCCCCCCCCCCGGGGGGGAGGCGCTTCTATTGGTATGTGACGGGGGGTCAGATACAGTATATCTTTGAAAAACCCAAGAATATATTGAATCTAGGGCATTTTTAGACCCCAAAATATACTCCTAGTTCCATGGTAGATGATAACTAAAGGTTTTATAGCATTTTCAGCCACTGCCTTGCAATATTTTGGAGAAAAACTCAGCCAAGCACTCACCTCGTCAAATTTTCTCATCAGTAACCCCAAAGTTATACCGATTATGCACTAAATAGCGTATCCATAAGCACGCTAGACAACGTTTCACAAACCGAAAAAAATAACTTACTACTAGGGAGTCCCCTCATCTGCAGGTTACTTTGATTGAGGGTGTTCTTCCGTGATTCAGACAGAAACCTGAACAATCTAGCTCTGGTTCTTGTAGGCGTTGACCAAGTTACCTCAAATTGTCATGAATAAAAACAAATGAATTTGCTCCAGATTGGAGCCTACACTTAAAGGAAAGAGGTACGTTCTTTATTTGTGCTTGACTTTGAGTTACTTTGAGCAATTCTGAACAATCAGTAGCAACACCAAATGAGATTTCAAATTAAGAGGAACATGCAGCTTTCCCATCACCCCAAAAGAAATTGGAACATTATTCTATGAAGCTCAACTCAGGTCATAATCATAATCAGTTCAAGATGTTGCAGGGTTTACAGCGTGTCTCAAAAAATTGTTCGAAGTTTGACTAAATATAAAATCGTATCACCATGAACAGTCTCATGGGACGATGACCCAATCCCTAAGGTTTTGAAATGGTTTTAGAGACCAGAATCTTGCAAATCGGTTGAAAATTTACCAAGCTGCGTGCTTCAAAAGATAGCAAATTTGCGACAGTTGAAACCAGAGATCCCCAGATTACCTGTAATGCAAAGAGCTCCACAATCGGGGTAACAGAAGGTAATCCAATTTCATACCTCTTGTTATCAAACGCTTTTTATATAAGAAACTTGGATCAGGCCATAGAACTTATCTTAAGAAGTATCTTAACTTCACATGAAAATTTGTCCATTATAGTACTACAAGTTTCTTAATTAGTTTCTTATTTTTGGAATGCAGAATTATCAATGTAGTCGCTATCATTGCAGTAGATATGTTTCTTGACGTTTAAGACATCATAAAGGGATGAACAGTGTTCTGTTATGTTACAGAAATGGCTTGATAATTGCTCAAGAATAAAGGTTCAACTATCTGTTTGCTATAATATCCGTGATTTTAACATTGAAAGTTTCTTAGCACTTCTCAGACATAGTACTAGAGTTTCTTAAAATTTTGACCATCTTGGTACTAGTTTCTTATAAACCAGTTTCTTGTATAAAAACATGTATTAGAGGAAACCAAATAGGATGTTGCATGTATACAAAAACAGCAGTCTGAAACAAAATCAATGAGCTACTGAATCATTTTCTTCAAAGCATATATATTTTTATTATATTATATATTATATTATATTTTCATATATATTCATATTAAACTTATTTTTACACAAAATCCCTTCAGCATAAAAGAAAAAAAGTCATCAAAATTAAAATTACGGTCTAACTGTTGGGGCCTATTTGCTGCTCTTCCAGGGAGTCGTGTTTCATGTTTCAGCTCTTTAGATGAGTTTTTAAATTTCTTTTGTTTAAATTTCATCCATATGGTTGAAAGTTAGGTTATCAAAAATCTTTTCAAATCCCAATTGTTTTGTTCTTAAACTAATGAGAAATAAAGCCAACGAGAGCACAAGCTAATTTCATCAAAAATGCCATTTTGATCCCTCTGGTTCCAACTTTTGCATAAAGTTGAAGCCCCAAAACTTGGAACTCCTTGAATATTTGTTGGATTTGCAAAATACTGTAGTCTAGAATTAACTAAAACTAAACATCTCAGAAATCAGGTTATTTCATGATAAAGCCCTTCATTATATTGTTACTTTTTAATGTTTAATCAAACGTCAAACAATTTTTTTGCGACACCATATATGATAGCCAAATGTGGTTGTAACTGATTTGATTCTTCAATCATGATTGTTAAGATGGTTTCTAAGATATTTTATCAAATTTGGTACCGAAATGCTCCACAATCATCATTCTTCAAATGTAAAAACTTGTTAATGCATTTTGCAGAAGTCAGTTGTTTTGCTATAAGTGCCTGCTGGCTGGGGTAGCAACATTTTGACCTGGCTGGCTGGCAGGGGTTGCCAAAGCTGAGTTCATCCCTGAAATGTCATTCTACAAAAACATGGCTCGTCTCCCTAAGCAAATGCAGCATAATCATCATAACTTACCTGATGGCTAAATTGACAATCCCCTTCTTCAATAAGTGCGAAGAAATTGATATAATTATATAGGATCCCCTTAGGTGGTCCTTGAATTGGAGTGCATGCATTCAGCGGTTTTGCCACTATCAAATAACCCTAAGGATGGATCAAAATTCAGATAAATTACCATGAAGGACTAATTAAGAAGTATTTATCACTCAGTGCAATTCAGGTATGAATTAGCAAATCTACAATATGCTACTATAAATAATCTACTACTATACATATGACAAGTCCATTGAAGTATTCACACATATCCAAAAAGTCATAATATGTAGTATGACATATCAGGGATTAGTAATGGATTTGCAGATTTATACAGGAGAATGCTTGTTTTTTCATCATGTCCTCCTGAGCAGGGTCAATACAAATCATATTTCAAAATCAAAACACTATCATTGTCATTACATTGGTCTTCAAGTTTATTATATGGCTTAGTTCCAAAGCAAATACCACTCAGTGAAAATTCTAAAGATTCATAAATCAACCTAAATGTTTACATCAAACACCAAAGAATTTTATTTATGTAGCTAGCATGATAGCAAGCTATTTTTGAAATGGAGAAGGATAAAAACTGTGTTGAACTTGGAATATTTGATTCATCCACTTGGATGTTGATTCCGCAAAATAAGAATAAAGAATGAAAACTCTCATTTCCAAACTTGCCATTTGAATTTGTGAAAGAGCCCCCTCTATAATGAGCAACCCCATTTGGTCTCCAAGATTAAATAAACCCCCTGGTGATCTTAATGAGAGTGTGAAAAACATTATGGCAAATTGAACTGAGAGCAAGAAAGCCAGCATCTTACCAGCATGCCAGTAGTCTGAGGAATATTAATTCCAAAATTTGCCAGTTTGTCATTCACAACAAATTTTCCAGTGGAGTTGTATTCCTGCAAAGATTATGAAAGAAAAATAGAAAATAGAGGTCATTTTAAGGGTAATAAAATGTTTAGCAGGAATGCTTGTTGAATTCTTTGGGTTCAAAAAGGATCCACCTTCTTCTAATCCCAGGGGGGAGTACACTTGCGGATGCACGGGGGTCTGCCACCCAGTTTTCAGAAAGCTAGCCTCTTCTAATTATCGACAGTTGCCGTCATACCCACTTTTATGATGAATTTTGGCGGAAAACTACCCTTTTTTAACTATTTTTTGCCAATTTCTGGAAGATCCACCCATGTTTAAGGAAAATCTGCTGAAAAAGGGACCCTTGTTTAGACAATTTTGGACCCAAAAACCCACCCATATGGATGGCACATACCCATACCCACAACATGTTATGTTACCCCCCAGGCTTCTTATTACCTTAGAAATTGAAATTTAAGGCTGTGAGTCCTTGCGAATTGAGAAAATGATGATCCAAGATTTCACCCTTGAGATCTTGGAAATATCTTTCGATTTTGGAATACTTTAACTTTAACTGAGGAAATGACAGCTATTTGAGAAAAATGAAAATCTCACAGTAATTTTGCTTGGTAGATTCCATATTTCAAGGTCATAAGACATCAGAAAGAAATCAGACTTTGTGTTGAATTATTCTGAGCCTTCAAAAGATTACTTACAAGATTTGAGGCAATGCATCAGCAAAATATCTAGGTGTAGTTGGCAGCAAAGTTTAACTACTCCGTTTGATTTTTCTTCCTCAAAACCAAGTCTTTGTCAAAAAATTCATCATTTGTTTGTGAGGTTTAACAATCACATTGTGATAAAAACCTGTCTGAGCGGCAAGCAAGGGATAAAGACATAGAATATGGGTATGAAAACAATTCCAAGGCTGATAATCAAGTGAAAGCAACTTACCACAACTATTTTTGCACTGATTATTAAACAATTGATGACACTTGTGATCCATAAGAATGACATCAACCAAACAAGATTTATATGCATTTTGTTGATGTTTTGAAAATTCTACAAGAAATATAATTTAGCACTTCATTTCATGATGCTCTGATCTCTGACTCTAGCACATTGCATTTATGTCATTTTCTAAAGCATCAAAATTCACCCTTCTAGCACAGGCTGTGCACACATTAATGCAAAAATAATCCTTCACACTTTGAACGATTATACACAGGGGTGGTACTGTAGTGGAGGCGCATCACAAGGTGGATTGCTACACTAGCCGCTAGCATGTGGCAAATTACATCCAGGAGGTAAAGCATATCCCATCACAGATGTGCTTACACGTCTTGTTGTAAAATTCATTTTACCAAATGATTGATTACCGTAAGAATGCTTGATAATTTTCGTAAATTTAAAATCCTCCATCAAAAATATTTTTACAAACAGTCATTCATACCTCTCAACAATTTGCAAGATTTTAGTATGAGATAAAAAGTTGGGAATAGGGTTTTTCAGAAAAACTGGTGAAGGTCAGCTGTGCAATTCTTTCTTAGAAAGTTGGTACACGATTTTATTTTTGGTTAATGATTTTGAAGCTTGGATGGCAAGTTCTGTATCTAAATTTGGTCAAGCAAAAAGACCACTCTCCAACTGGATGCGATGCAACTTGATTGCGCTTTGCTCAGTCAGATTCATTGGTCAAACACCGTCAAGTCGACACATTAGGCCTCCATTCGCTGCGATGAAGTAGCTCTATTATGGCCTAACCTCTAGGTTGCATAAACAACTCTTTGTAATCAATTTTTTCAGACAAAGGATCATCTAAAATAAGAACGCTATACTTACTTTTAACTATAAATACTATGTAACGTCATATGATACATCAAATTGATGACTTTTTTCTGTCACAAACTCGATCTTTGCCTTCTTGCACAACTTTCCGCTTTCATTCCAATTTTGAGTCGGTATTCGTAGTTCTCGATGTTACGCAACACGAATTTGTCCATTTTGCGCTGCAGCGCTGTCATTTTGTCTGTCTGTTGTCATCACCGAGGCATCAAAACATCCGCCTAGCGGTGACTATCACGTGAATTTAACTAACTCAGCTCTTCATCGAAAATGCTGGAAAGAATCGGCCCTAACTTTCTTCACAGATCTTCACAATAGGACCTTTCTGCAGCAGGACCTTTCTGCAAAATCAGTCTTCAAAATGTTTGCAAAATTGAGACGGCCACGAGATACGTTTTTTCTCTCATATGAGGAACTTGGACCAGCCAGCCCATAATAGCAGTTACACTTTTTTCAAACGTTGCAATAGAAATGTTTCTTGACATGTTGATTATTGTATCTTTGTTGACATTATTCAGGAACAAAAGGTTTTCTTTTTCACTTCTTTTTCCCTCAAAAGCCTCAAAAGATGAAATTGGAGTTAACATTACCCGAGATCCATGAAATATTTGCGATCTTACCTTCGAACTATCGTTTGAAAGTTTTTAAGCGCTTTTCAAACATAGTGCCAGGATTTCTTACACTTTCATGGTAAGTATCATAATAAAACATTCCGGGCCGCAATCTTTAGCGCAATAACGCAAAAACTAGAAAGTAAAAAGTAACTTACTTTCAACTCATATTTCTCTTATTTCAAAATAATCATTCAAATCTCTCAACAAAAGTACCTAAACGTCTGAAAGTTTTCAAACATTTGTCATGATTTCAAAGAGAATGAACTCTTCTCTTAACAAATAAAACAACGATGCATTGAACGGATGGGTGTAAATGAATTTACAGACGATTTATGGATAAAATAACAAGGACAGAGTTTGTAATCCAATAGCAAAAGTTGCTTTGATTGACACCTCAAATCAAAGCGATTAGTGACTGCAGACAAAGAAGAAGCTCTCAACCAGCAAATCAAAGCAAATACGGCCGCAAAAGTCGCCCCGAAACCAGTAAGGCAAAGTCTCGCCTTGCGCAAGCGAAAGCTGGTTTTCAAGAGAATTTATGTGCTTTTAACGAAAGAAAAAGGGTAAATCTAGAATTCTTTATCGTGGATTTTGCTTATCTAATTCAGGAGCTATATGGCAATCGTTTCATTTAAGCCCTAAATACCCCAGAATTATAATGCCTTCTGCTTGGCTTCTGAATCAAATAAGCAAAATCCGCGAGAGAGAACCATAAATTTACCCTTCTTATTTCGTTGTAAGCACAAAACAAAACACCACCTTTTGCTTACACAAGGCAGGAGTTCAGCTTACCGGTTTCGGGGCAACTTTTGCGGCCGTGTTTGTCTTGATTTACAGGTTAAGAGAATTTCTTTTGTCTGCAGCCGCTAATTTCTTTGCATCGAGGTGTCAGATAGAGCAACTGTTGCTATTGTATTACAAATCTATCCTTGTGTGATAAAATAAATTAACTCATTTTTACAGTTAGTAACTCTTCTAGTTAATACACGCTGCTGTCTAATTAATCTGTTATATTCTAATACCTAATACCAGGGGGTAACTCCGATAGGGGGCTTGGTATACAAGTGCCTTCCTGGGTCAAGGATCAATTTGCGATATTTTGCCCGAATTATGGGTCATGTTTTGTGAATTTTGCCCTGGTTATGGGTCGGTTCTGTGGAGGTTTGCCGTAGTTATGAGTAAATGTTAGCAGTTTATAGCTACGTTATGAAACAAAACTTTCGTGAAAAGGAATTTAGCTCCATAAATTATACGAAGCATAGTCTTTTCACTATACTCGTGGAAAATTTTGCCCTTTTTATGGGGTCAGATTTCAAGATTTTGTCCTGGTTGTGGGGACTCATTTTCAAAATTTTGTCCTGGTTATGGGTCCTAACTCTGAATTCTCAATGGCATATACATACCAAACCCCATATATACTAGACCCCCTAAAAGAGTTGCTCCTCCCCTCGCCTAATATCAATGTCCTAACCATAAAAGAACTTGATGCTACTTTCTGAAAATTATTGTCTCATACTTTCCCATCTTCATTTCTTACGTTTTTTCGTTGTTCCAGTACCTCTCAGGGGACCATTATGAAATAAGTCAGCTTGACCCTTAAATGCTATCCCTTCCACTGTAATTAGGGGTGTTTTCCTTTGCGTTTTTAGCCTTCAAGTATGTATCGTATTGTATTGTATCTATTTTTTATCTCAACTTTTAGACATTTTAATTTGGCAAACGACACATACTTATACGTACATGAAATTGAAGATGCTTGCCTGCATTCAAACAAGGATAAACTAGGAAGAACTTGCCTTTCTTTTGCCTGTTTAAATCCGACTCCAAGAGATTACTGCTGTAATCAGAGACCCCTAAATAACTTGTCACACAAAACAGCTCCAAGATCAAGGTAAAAAGTTATCCAATGTCATACTTTTCGTTAATATCAAAGCAACCCAAATCTGACTTCGAAGTAATTTAATTCTTATAGTCATTGTCAAAATTTGTTTAGATTGCGTGTATCCAGAAATAGCAGTTTAAAACATAATCGATGAGAGACTGAATCATTTTCCTCAAAGTATCCATACGCTAATCAACCGCCGAGCGATTTTTTTGGGACATCCTATGTATACCAAGAGATTTTCTCCTCCAAAAACTAATTTTGCAACGTGAATCGTCCACATAGCAACGTTGAGCATTCTAATCATTCACGATTTGCAAATATCCATCTGCTCCACCTTAAGCCTATGTGGCACTGATAGATATGGACATGTTTACAGGTTTTGTTACAGTGAAACCCCACTTGATATGGCCTTGCCATAGGTAGAGATCTAACTTAAATTACTACTACGAAAATGAAGTCCATCTGTAAACATAGCTCGACCAGCCTGCAGAACCATCCCCAGGGTCTTGTTCACCTGCGACAAAAAGAAAACATAAGATCCAAGAAAATGTATAACTGCACGATCAATCGAGCAAATAGGCTTCAGGAAATGAAATCAGACAACCATAAATTGGTGAAATCTAGATGAGTCTACAGCTGTTAAAATATATTTGAAACACTGCATTCTTTTTTGCAGCAAAAATGGTTGGCTATGCCACTCATCTACTACGCAGAAATTACAGATCACAAATCTAAATTCTTAAGTCTTATTTTCCAGGAAGAGGACCTGCGAGGAGAAAGAGGGTCAAATAACTTTCTGCTATCAATGTGAGTTTCAAGAGTACGAGATTCTACCTGAAAGCCCTAAAAAGACCTTACAAGCAACAATGTTTGGCAAATCAACAATCAAAGGAAAATATGCGAAAGACGAATCTTCGAATGAAAATGACAGAGGTTGACGATAAAGTGGTTCTTTTATCAGTTCATTGATATCAGTTCATCAAAGATATTTCATCGTGAAGTGACAAGAAACTTTAACAAGTAGCATATCAGCAAAGCAAAGTGTGAAAAAATTGTCAACCTTTTGCATATTCTGTTATAAATTGCTTTTCTTCGGCAGTAAGTTTCAACATCGTTGCGATCACAGGAACAAGACATTCTCTTTCAGTCGGTGCACATTTCATGAACTGTAGAAGAACAAAGTTGTGGAGAATTTATCAAAGAATAACGTCAGAGGAAGTCAGAGAGTTCACATATCTTTCCTTATATAGCTACCCACAAAAGGACCATATCTCTAAGTCACACTAATCAACACACACAGGGTGTCCCAAAGAAGTTTCCCCGTTTGAATAGTTCCAGAAAAAAAACAACCATAGTCTTCGCTCTGATTGATGTAAATAGCAATCACTTGCTTAAAGGCCAACTTAGACCCACATAATTTTTTCCAATTTTTTCCTCATCAAAAGAACTCCAAAATATAAATTTTCCAAAAAGTTTATACTCCAGATACCCTTGCAAAAGTGAAAAGTTGAGCAATAGAAATATTTTCTTCCATTCCTTCCGTGTTTTATATCATGATGTGAAGGCATATAGCCACTTGTCAATTTCGCAAGTTGGTATTCAATCTCGGCAAAGTGCTAAATTGTGGACCACAGGACCTTGTCTCGTGTCGCATACTTTTTTGCGAACATCAAGCAGAATTATGCTTTTAACGGACCAAACAAACAACTATGATCTTTCTTGGGTCCCTTTATAGATTTTAAGCTCTGCACAGTTGGAATTCAGTTAAAAAGTAAAATTTCCATGGAGTTTGAGGTGCAGGCTGAACGATTTTATTGATAAGCCGTTTTCAACGTTTCCATCAGCATTTCATGGATTCCATTTCTCACGAAAATAATAATAGAAAGTAATTGCGTGCAGATACAGGAATGACACAAATACTCAGATCTAAGTTGGGCATTGTATAATTAATCTTGTTTTACAATTTTTATGAAATAACTTTAAAAAGTTTGTTTACCTTGATGATAACATTTTTGAGATACTCAAGATTATGCAACGCTTCTTCTCGTTCTTGATTTTGCTGCATCCTAAAAGATGAAAGATAACATCAACATTCAGTATCATAAATCAAGGCACAGTGCAGTCTTGTCAAAACTACAACAAAGATAAAACCCTACCCTTCGCAATGATAGCTTTCACCGCCGTAACATTTCCTAGAGCATTGCATGCATGATGAGAATAGCTAGTTTTTTCTGCTCAAGACAAAAAAAAGTTTCTAAACTTCCATTAGACGAAAAACTCTTGCCTGCTGCCAAAAGGAGATTGAAAAAAGATCACTTCACTTTCTTACAAACGGTCTTCCCAACCAAAGGCAGGTTTGGGGTCATTGTCCCCAGGGAACTTTGGCGAGCGTGCTAAAATGGTGGATTGTCTGAAAATCAAATTGACCCGACGCGGAACCATGAATCTACACTGCAGCAGTTGAGCTGATAAAAATGTTTGTTTTAGTTGAATCGTTCTATCAGGTTCCATTTACACGATACCGGTTTCATTTCATATCGGATTGGTTTCATATCGGATCCGCTTTCACTTCATATCGGATCCAATACGTTTCATACCGCTTCACCATTTTCCATTTTCAAATGAAAACGCTCTGAAACTGGCATGAATTAATCCGATATCGTATAAACGGTCGAATATCGGATTCGGTATCAATCAATAAAATACAGAGCCTCATTATCGATTCTACGAGCCTCTCATTCATCTGGGCGCTGCGCAGAATGTGCAGCAGACGCTGTAAGCATACAATAAACCATTGCAGTGCACAGCGAAACGTTGTCTTGTAAACAGAATCCCAATCCGGCATGATTTTTACGACGGCGTAGGAAAATAATCTTACCGTCGAATTTCTGTCTTCAGAACTTTGATTTGCTCTGTCAATCTTACATTACTACCCTCTGTTTCTGCCAACAACTGCAAAATAAAATGAAATAAAGTTAGTAACATAATGAGGATCAAGCTTCTGTCCACATTAAATAACATCTTATTAAGTCTCATGGCATGACAAAGAATTGAAATATCATGTAGTACTTTTCATAATATCAATATACAAACGCAACGAGAATAATATTTGATACAGCAGTTCTTTGCAGTCCTCTTCATCTACGCCTTCTTCTCTCTCCCTTTGCCTACAACAAGTACAACCACACCCACAAGTACAACTACAACCACAAACAAAAAACAAACATGGAGGACACAACACGTTGGCAATTAGAACTAAAGGCATAATCACATGGAGTGGTCAAGAAAACAGAGTCACTTCACAGTTTATCAACCTATCTAATCTTTAGGGCCTTATTTATCAGCACAAAATTTTTTCAATTTCTAAACACATCGCCCTTTGTCGACGACAAAGAACAATCATCTCTCGGAGGCCATTAAAGAAATGTAATTTTACCTCAGATAGATGTTCCACATTTTTCTCCGCTGTTGTGAGAGATGTTCGAAGTTTAAGTCCTTCTTCTCTTGAAGCCGTCGGAGCTAGGGGAGAAGATAAAGCATGGTTTAGCCCCTCCTTAATTAAATGCTCCAAGTATTTTACAAAACTGTACAGCAGTCCATATCACAGGGGATTCCTCAATTTCTAAATAAATGCGTCTGCTTCATTGTTGCAAGTGCTACTGCTTGCCTTCTAGGGCAAAACATGCAATGCACTTTAATCAAAAGAATCTCGTTGACACGACATGCTTGCCGTGATGAGAATAGCAAAATTTAACCGAACAAGGGTTCCCTGAAATGAGATGGTTGTTATACCGGTTGAGCTAATAAAAAGGCCTAGTGTTGAAAATATGCTGATCCCAGAATGTCAAAGCAATGATATTGAAAACTATCTTGTTTAATTCCCCGTATGTCCAATTAGGTTCAGTGATTTAACCGGCTTTAATCGGCCACTCCTTCCCGTTGAAATGGGAGACTTTCTGCAGAAAGGCTGTTTCAAAATTAACAAAAATGTGCGAAAACAACAAGCAAGATTTCCTTTTGTTCTCCTTGAGCGAAAACAACAAGCAATTATGACACTTAGATACATTCATGTACTTCAATCTCTTGGGAGAATGGAATCTCCCTGAATAAGTTATTCATTTTAGGGAGGAGATCTTTTCAATCCCCGAAAAGGATAGTCCTTGCAAAAGCGCACTGAAATCATCTTTGTGAGGGAAACATATCAGGGAAGCTTGCTTGTAATTTTAGTACGTTGTGTAAGGTTTCTCCAAGAGACACTTTTTGGAAAATCTCTTGTAAAATCTGGACGGAGTGGCTGATTTCAGCCAAGAAAAATTCTAAAAATAATTGAACATGTTAGCTATTCAACCAGATAGGGCAAAATATCATTGCTCATTTACTCAGGGAGCAGTAGCCTTCAAACGCCAGGCCTTTTTATCAACTCACCCGGTAGTTATTATCAGATATTGAATTCCTCTTTGAATCACGCGATACAATAGCTAGTCTGACCTTCTTACTACAAATTTTTGATGAAAAGTTTAGCAATACTTACACGATGGCCATGGTATAGGAGCTTGTTGTTCTCCGGGTGACAGAAGTTTTTCTAAGATGGTCGCTGAATTTGGTGACACTGGAGTTTGTGGTTGAGACGACTGAAAAGCATGATGGCAATGATATGAAATAAAATGGTACCAGCATCAGCATCAGCATTGTAAATGGAAAGACACTTCACGAAACGTTCTTTGAAAATCTTGATCTTGTGGCGTTACAGTCAAGGCGAAAGAAGCGTACCATGTAAGTTCGAAGATTATTTGAAAATAAATTTTCATGACTGGATGATTATTCGAATATGCTTATCATTTGCTTCCGTTGTGTTCGAATATTGCTTCCGTTGTGTTCGAATATTGCTTCCGTTAGGCGAAGCGTAATGAAGGATTACTATAGAAGTTCTTTCCCTGGGAAACCACAATAAATAAGAATTCTTATGCAGAGAAAACTAAATCGAATGAAGATACGATTCTGTTTCTCGTATTGAAAACAGGTGATACGCTTCTGCCGCTTTGACTGTAATGTGGTGATGGCAAAATATAACATTTACAGATTTACTGAAGCAGCTTTACAAAGAAATATTTCAAAATTGACAAAATGCATGAATTGCTATAGAGTTCAAGACGTACTTTTCATTTCCAGGGTATAGCTGAATTCGCATAAGTCGGATTTTTCATAAGTCGACAAAAATACCAGTCCAGGCCCATTTACATAAAATTCATATTAAAATTCTGATCTTTTTAAGGTCCTGTGAGCAAATAACATTTATATAAGTTGGACTTAACCACAGGAAATGAATGCCAACGAACCTGGTATCTTTCGCAAACAAACGAGCTCTTTACATGTTGAAGAGGCGAGATAGGCTTTGTTTGAAAAAAGCAATGTGTCCCCCGTGCAGTGGGCCAAAAATCATGCGAAGTAGCGTTTTGGGGTTGGAGCTCTGAGTGCTCCAACCACAACACGGTACTGCGCATGAGGTTTACCCCACTGCACGGGCGGACAAACAAGTTTCCTCAGACAAAGCCTATGTCGTCTCCCCAACAATTAACCTGAGACATTTGGAAACTCATTTTTGAAGCATTAAAGATTGCCTCGTGGCAATTATTGAATTTAACTTACCTTGTCAATTGCTTCAAGTTCACTTGAATCCATTCCCTAAAATCGAAATTGAGCATGAAGTTGGAGGCAAATTGAAACAGATTCTGAACTTCGATTCCATGATCATTAAGCAACAAAATCATCACAAGTGTCGAAGTGTTCTTCAGAAAACAAGTTTACTCTAGCCTACCAGGCTAGCAAAAACAACATAAAAAGCAAACTAGATTATTTTGCAACAGCAATGCCTGTACCATACTAGTGAAATACTGGAAAGTGAATCAATGAAACTTTCAATCTATGAGAACATTCTTGAATCAAGAAAAGGAAAGAAGGCATAATAAACTGCCAATATCATCTACTAAAGAAATTCAAAGATAACCAACCTCTGCTCCAGGCCTTTCGACCAATGGTTTTTCAAATTCTGAAGTCGGTTCAACTGCCAATTTCAGATTTTCTGGTGTATGTCTTGAATGCTCCTTTACATCACCCTCTGTACTTGACTTCTTGCCTTTGCTATTCTGCCTTCTTGGGCTGCGACGAAGATTATCCAACTGCTCTTTCAGCTCTTTTATTGTCTCTTCGTAATCATGAGCCAAGACTTCGAATTCTTCATTGTTCTGAAAATTAATGAAATCATGAAAGAAACTACCAGGTGAGCCAGAAAAAATTCTCACTTTCGAAATTCATAGAACCAAGAGCACTTCACAACTTTGAATGATTCACATTCTGGTTAAAAACCGAAAGATTGAAGTATTTTTTGTGATCTTTCTCCCCATCATACCATCATTAGAGGCATACGTAAATTCAACTTTTAAAACATTTCATGGCTGCAAAATGACTGAAAAGGGCCTAAAACATTTCTCAAATTGCAAGGACTCTCCTTAGACAGAACAGTAGGCAATAGGCGTTTCGCCTCGGTCAGGAGACATACGACATCAATTTCAAACAAATACTAAAGATTATCAGTCCTATAGCAATAAATGTGCATCTCACACATGAACAATTGCATTTTCTTTATACTCTTAGTGCAATGAATTTTCTAAGAAGGGAAACTTTTTTCTGGCCCACCCGGTAAATCGTATGGTGGAACTTTGAATTTAGGGCCTCGAATTGAGACTTAATCTTTGGAATTGAGACTATATCTTTCCTTGAAAACAGACTCTGGTCGAATTTGCCAAATGCATTGAAACAAGCAAGCACACTTCCTATCGTTGAAAAACCTGATTAGATGTTAGAGGGGTGATAGGTGCAGCTGTAGGCTATGCAAAACAAAAACATACCATAGATTACGTATCTCACATAATATTGAGCTGCACGTGATTTGTATAAGAAACTGCTTAAAATAACTCAAGTCTCAGATTGCAGAATAATTAAGAAACTCCATCACTGTGGAAAAGAAACTATTCATTTTGATAATGGAAACCCTCAACATACTTTTACTTTATTTTCACTTGTTTCTTGTGTGTTTCATTACTCAGAAGATACTGGAGTAATGTCTGAGCATTGGAAAGGGTTCAAATAACCTTGTTTTGAAATGTTCACAGATGCACAAAAGTAAATATGAAAACTGTGGCGAACCTTTAAAAAACTCGAAAGAAACTCTGCGTACTCAAAATCTGATAATGTTAAGAAATTTTAGTACTGACCTAAATTCTTAGTATCTTATGAAAAATATTGTGTATATTGTGTAAGCGTTGATGAAGATCTCGATGACGACGATGATAATGATGATGATGATGATGATGATGATGATGATGATGCCGAAGCAACCTGGTAAACATTCAAATTAAGACACTCATCATGAATGGTTTAGCTACCTTCAATTTCACTTCGATTCCTTCTTTCTCTTTCATCAAAGTTTTTATTTTTTCCTCTCCTTCTTGTATTTGTTTCTTTGTTTCAGACTGAATTTCGATCATCCTGAAGAGGGACAAAATACTTTGAATAAATATGTATCAATTTGCAATAAAATTAAGACAGTTACCCTACACAGAGAGTTACCCTTGCATGGCCTCGGGGGGGGGGGCATGTCACCAAGATTCATCGCATTCTACAATGGAATTAACAGTTATTCAGAATTTCATCATCAAACACAATAATGCATCTTTGCAACACACCTTCCGATTCTACGTTGTCCATAAAGGGACCTGTGTATTTAAAAGGGGCCTAAAATCGATCTCTCTGTCAATGTAAGTGCTAGTCCTTGTATGTTCGAATTTACATTTCGAGCTAATAGCCTACAGTTATCTTCAAGTTCTTGTTTACTGAAAATCAAATTTCTTTACACGAGAAACATCACTGACTGTCAGATATATTGTTGGAACAATTTCTTGCCAAAATAACTCTATAAGACCATGATAAGACCCATCCATCTCTTCCCTTCAGCAGGTTTTCTGAAGCTTTTTAATGTAAACATATCAAATTTAAACCGCTTTCAAAGTAAACAGAAAAGAAATGATAAAACTTCAAATGCTCTATGTGCAAACACTCAATATCAATCTTTGTCAATGAATACATGAACAATTTTCGTTTATTTTTACCTATTTCTCCATAGCATTTCCTTCTCCTTTATTTCTTTCACAAGTTCATTATGTCGTGTCTGCATCTTTTCATATTCACTTTCTAAATCCTCATGATCAGCTAAAGTTGTTGACAATCTTTCATTCGTTTCCTTCAGCTTTTCTTTTAATTGTTCAACAATCTCTTCAAGTCTCGACTTTTCTTGTTTGATTTGCGAGTCTTCCGTTTGGTTGCTCTTCATTTTTTGCTGCTTCAAAACATTCTGTGCTCTTATTTTGTAACTTTCGAATTCTTGTTTACAATTTTCATAGGCCTCTTGCAATAAACTTAATTCTGTTTTCGTCCGTGATAGTTTTGATTCACTGGATTGAATATTCCGTTGGTGAAGTTCTTTTTCATTCTTCAGCTGTTTCGAAAACATAAACATTTCTCATGAATACTTAATGCCTTCATGATTTGATATCTGATTTCTGAGAACGATGGGAAGGAAGAAGACTTTGATGACGAAATACTAGAAAATGGGATTGTGTAAGAATAAAGACCAAGGCAGGTAAAAATGGCAGCGAAGGAACAAATTAAGAGTCAGGAAAAAATCATTCAGAATCTCCATTTGCTTGCGAAGCTCAGTCGCAACAGCTTCAACATTTTCCTCGAAGAATCAAGCGATGACATACTCGTATGTAAAATATGTTATAAAATTGAAACACATATTCATCACTGCTTCTTCTTCGATTTTAGAAATGAAAACCTATTTTTTGATGTGCTTTCATCACGAAAAGCAATCTAATTCATTCATCTCCACAAATGAAGGAATGAATTGTACAAGAAAGATCGCAGCATGCATATGCAAGGGCACTTTTGAAGCTACCCCACATAGATTTTCATCATTCCGACTTGCGAAAGCTAAAGAGATTAAATAAAAATTCAGCTGCTTTTTAAATTGATTACCCAACTATGTGCACTCTTTATGCTAATTTCCAGTCAAGACGGAAGACGAAAGTTGGATGCTTGGGTCCGTTTTCAAATAAATGCAATATCTAATTTATCAACACAAGGTTACTTACCTGTTGCAAAGCTTTTTCTTTCTCTGCTGCAATTTCTGAAATTTGAACCTGCAACAACAAGCGTGAATCAGCTACAAAAATATAACATAAATGATATCAGATCTCTGGGGTGCAAAAAATTTTCCTTCTGCGAACCTGGCGAACGGGGAAAATATCCTGCGCCGTCAAATTATGTACTGCAAAATGTCTTTGCTTGTTATGATGTGCTGAAAAGGTCCATGGATATTCCAACCAAACTGGCGAATCAAAATTTTTCACAAACTCTCCTCACTTACTTGAGTGAAGAATTCTTGAAATTCTTAAGGGTCCTTTGACATATTGATGTTTGTAAGATTTTCCATTTTACGCAGGATTATGATCGGCAGAATAGAAGCGCCAAAAGAATTCGAAAATTTTCGCAAAAATTGTATAACAAACATCTTCACTTTGTGTGAGAAAACTTTTATTGAAAAATTTTCTGGCTAACCTGAAAATTTTATGGAAACCTAGTTCCCAGTTCCCGACACTTTGCAGGTCTGTCAGATCTATGTTACACACCGAGTTAGAACAGACAGCTATCATCATGTTTTTCTTCTGAGATGAATGTCATGCTTAGCAAATCACAACTGGCTTTAAAACATGTCGTAAGGTTGAACTAGTAAGAGGAGAAACGATTGGGCCTAATCGGTAACGGCGTAAGGACACTCAAACATTAATGAAATACCAAAAAATAGCAATGATTAAGATCGATAAAACATGATAATGGCAGTTGATAAGTGTAGCAAATTTACAGCCTCTTGGGTGTAGACTCAAGGATCCTCATTGCCATCGATAAATAACCAATTAAAAATCATCAGAATTTTGTTTGACATGAATGTGACAAATGAAATCAGAGATTTTCATAACAAGGAAAGAAAGAAATACCATACCAATCGCTCTTCAGAAACCATTGAAATATCCTCAACTTGTTGCTTCAAACTAGATTCTTTTCCTTCTAATTCTTGTTTCTACAAAATATGATTGAAAAAACATAAAACGCAATTTGCAGTTCAAAAACTCTCTTCAGTATTTAACAGTTATGCAATCTTTTATCCCTATCTTTATGCCGTAGGTAATTTGGGCAACTCTACAAAATAAAAGATGTACAATCCACCAAAAGGCATATCCCGTGACAATGTAAGGCTTAACTCCTTATTACCACGCGACTGCAATCAATCTTTATCACCCACCTCTGATTCCAAATCTGCAACATCATTTTCCTTTTTAGCCAACTGCAAAGAGACTCTTTCAAACTCTTCAGTTGTTGAGCAGTTCTTTTCTTCGAGGCGTGCTAAAAAATAAAATCAAAGAATTACAGAAATTTCCTTCCTGCAAGGATGAGTTGTTTCAAATTTTGTTGCGAAGATCGCTGACAACGTAAAACTGAACTTGAGGAAAAAAACACCAAGAACTGACCAATGAGCTAATATTTTCTAGTGTCAATTCAAGTCTTTCTGCAGCACGCAAGATGCTTGTTCCTTTGGACCCCCAACTAAATTAGTTTTACAAATTTTTTGAAGCATAAATATCTCACAACACATTTCGAACTCATAAGCTCCGACTTAGGACCTGGGCAAGTTTCTCAAATGCTACCTTATCTCAAATTGCCTACAAAGTTTACAAAATACTGAAAGAAAGCCTATTGATGTGAGTTGGACATTGTGATTGTTTGTCTTTTGGCTACATCATCAAAAAATTGCTCTATAAATTTTTGGGTATGAAAAGCAAACCTCTTCGTCTATATTTTGAAAAAACTACAACGAAACCTTCTTGAAACTTAATGCTTCAATAACGAAGATAGGGCTTATCAAACTATGTTTTCCAATTCTCTGAAGACATAAAAAACATATCCATACCTATATTCTCATTTAGATCTTTGATATTCTGTTCCAGTTCAGTAATTTTCGTGTTCAAATCTTTGTTTTCATTTTCTTGCTGTGTCAGTTTGTTTTGCAATGACTCAACCGTACGATGGTAATCTTGCATTTCAAGGGTTATCAAATTCATTTGATGAACATCCTGAAATAAAAAGAATCAACAACAAACAATTTCATGCCAGTTCTATTGCTTACAAAGCGACATGCGACAGTTGTTCCTACATTTACATAATCTAAGATTATTTTGGATCACGTAAAAAAATTCGATGAACTCCCATATGTTGGCTAATTCTAAATATTTCAAAAACTGGAACTAGAGAGGAGATTATTTTGCTATTCAAATGAGTTTGATCGACTGTTACTTTTAAAAATAGTCTTGAATAGCAGACTCGTCACAATAAACCCATGGATGTACAATGAACTTGTAATCTCTGGGGAAACACTATCAACTCCTGTAAAAGAACAATAATCAAAATATAAGATAAACTTGTAACTAGAAAGAAAATTGTTAAACCTGCAAGAAAATCAAGTAATCACTAACCAAAAACAATTATATCTTTTGTAAACATTTTTCTTTATATAAACATCTCAGATTTTTCTTTTGTAAACATCTCAGATTGATGACTTTGATTTGCAAATTTGCACAACAATAACCGAAACTTTTGGATCACAATGCTTCTATTCTTTAAACATAAAAATGCCTAAAATTTTGCTCGATTCAGAGGGTTTCGCAGGATAGCCAAAAGGTCTATTACAAGCCAGCAAGTGAAAAAATTCTCATCACTAATTTAAATCTGTAACAATGGAGCCTAATTTTATTGACAAAGGTTTTTACTTATAAGTTTGAAAGTTTCAGCGGTAGTGACTTACTCCAGGTCTACACCTGGCTTGAATAACAAGTCATAGAGGAGTGAGCAGCAATATACAAAATTTTTCAAGCTGGCTGCAAAACTTTCAGCTATGTCAGATATCAGCATACTAATTCAGTCGTTGATGCATCTTGCAGGGGAAATCTGGTGGATAATTTCCATATGAACAAACTATTTGATGAAAAAAGGAAAAAATCAGGTATCAAAACTCACCTTCTTAGCAACCTCATAATCTTCCAAAATTTTTGCATATTTCTCTTTACTCTCTACATGTTCAGTTTTCTCTTGAGAAAGTAGTTCGTCTAATTGTGAATTTCTGTTTGTCATCTGACAGTATGAGAATAAACCATGTTAAGATTATAGCAGCACAAAGTTTCAAAAGTAAAACCTGAGCAACAAAAAATCTAAAGCAATTGGTCCTAACGAGAGTGATATGATAAGAACGGCTACATGTTTTTCCTGTTGTTCAGTAGTGACGACAGAGGTTGCATTGCTTCGTTTCGTTGGAATAGGGAGCAGCGTGATTTGTGATTGACTAAGTGACTTCATATTCCTGGTTTCGATCTTTTAGGATCCAAATGCGCTTTAAAAGCTCTGTGTTGTTTCGCATTTTCGTATAATTGCTTTGCCTTCACAGCATTGAGCACTATTTTTTAGTTTTGTTTTCGTTTTTCGTTGTTTTGATTGTTTGTTGGTTTTCTTTTTGGAAATTGTGTGCCTTAATTTGTAAGTCCCATCTGCAGTGGGAAGTAGGTGACTGCGTGTCATTTCCCGCGGTGGATGGGACAAATATTGTAAAGTACATTTAGTCTAGGGCTACTTGATCATAAAAGCACACTGTTTCACCAGTCAAGACGTTTGCAACATTTTATATCGCAGTTGGTCCTAGATTTGAGATGAGTACACATATAATGGGGAAACATTGGCATCCGATCGAAGCATGTGCGAGTATTGATAAGAATGAACGAAACATGACAATAATAATGATTTTTGTGTAAATAAGGACAAAACATTCTTGATGTTATGGAATATATCTTCCAATTAGACGACTTAAAGATGGACCGAGGATTTCGAAATATAGTAAACTCAATAGACGATTGCGCTAAAGATGGCGTTCAGGAACTTTTAACCACGATCCTTTGCGGTATCAAAGAAATTAGCCAATCAAATCAATCGAGATTCAATATGATGCAAAGCATCGTGGTCAGGAATTCCTGTCTGCCATCTTTAGCACAATCGTCTATTGACGTTTCGCTTTCGCCTGATCAGAAATCTCAATTTAGGCCCAACCGATCAAAAGGCCTAACTTCAAACTGGAGTGAGCTGATACCATAAAGTGGCTCAAAAGACACTAACAAATGGGCAGACGGATGGCAAGACGCCTAAATAATCCAGAGAGAAAACTAAACATGCAAACCAAGTATCAAGCAACTCTGATGATTTCTGATGAAGCTAAAGTGAAACGTCAATTGAGTTGAGTTAACTATATTTTCGAAGTTCTTGATTATATTCATATAGTTAATAGAAAAGAGCCTATAATTTATCGTAATGATGGACTTAATACAGAAATAGATGTACAGCGAATGGGCAGAGCCTTCATATAAAGTAAAATCGACAGAATATTAAAATTCATTCATATCTTACCTCCGTAAGATCATTCGTTAATTTTTCAATAGTCTGTTGCCATTCTGCTGAATTCCCTTCCAACCTTGAAATCTCATTTTCTAAAGCAGCCACAGATACTCGTAAATTCTAAAATCAAATTTAATTGATTAAGGTTAGCTGTCAAAATGAACGTCTAAATTTTGAATTAAAAGTTTATGGCTAGATTTCAGGCAAAAATTTGACCTCCTGAAAGTTTCAGCTTCACGTCTTCGAATATTGACCCTGCGAAAGGTTGAACTGTGGCCCAGTTACTGTGCATTCGTTTTACTTAAACACGCTTTGCGCAACAGTAGATACGAAACTATGACATTAGGTGGTGACATTCAGATTTATTGGGAAAATTTGCTAAAAGGCTAACAACTAGTTTTCACGAAAGATCATAAGAGTCAAAGTCTAGCCAGAGTCTTTCTAGTCAAAGTCTAGCCAGAGCCAGAGTCTTTCTCAACCATCAATGAAAAAGAAACATGTATTACCCAATACCCGGGGGAGGATTAACTTCAATAGGCGGGTGATGTGGGTGTGCCATTTTGACGTCTGAAATCACACCTTAAAATTCATAAATTTCTGTGTAAACGATACTCCAAAATTTACGAGCCACTCAAATATATACCCTGAAACTGTAACCATAATCCAAAATTTCAACCAAGTATGTTAAATTTGATCAAAATCAATGTCCTTAAGAGTTATATTTCTGAAATGACAACGCAAAATTTATGTCTATTTGTGAATTTACCAAAAAATGACACCAAAAAATTTAAAAATGGCACATCCTGTACCAGAACATATGGAAGTTACCCCCCCCGGGATCTCATATCACAATGGACGATAAGCACTCACATCTGCTGTTTCAGTTAACATCTTGATTTCACTTTCAGCTTCTTGAGCCCTGCAAAGAGATTTTATGTAAAAGGAGTAATATTCTATGAGTAGCACTTTACACTGTATCTTCGCAACTTGATCACGAAATAATGACATAAGATACAGAAAATATAATCTAACAAAAAAGGCACACCTTTGGCTCTCCTTTTCATGATCTTTCTTGACGTCATCAAGTTTATTTGACAATTTCTAAAATCAGAATAAACATGGAAATGATTAGCATTCCTAAACTATAGGTATGTTGGTTCAACTAAAAATTCACACTTAGCATCTGAGCACACATTGAGGGCGGCGTGTTCGTCTCTCGATTAGTCCTTCTACTGAGAAGTCCCTGCATTTTTGTATTCAGTCTGCATACAAAATTCTCGTGCCACGTTGTCATCTCTTTTCTTCCTAACTGCAACTTTTTGTAATAACTGTATTTGTATTTCGATTCTGAGGCATTAGAGCTTAAATTGCCAGTTTCAGAAATAGAATTCTAAATTCAATGGCGAGTAAATCATGAACCAGAATGGAACCTAGAATCCCCGATTCTAAACGTGCACCTTACCAGCATTTTCTTAATTTCTGGGTCTAAATGATGAGTGATTTTACCAAACAAAATTGTCACATCAAAGCTACCCTGTCACTGATACATCATTGTTTTAGTTTTTAATGTCAGTCTCACACTTTTTATTTCACAGCCCACCAAATTCGCAAAATTTTTCTTTGACTCATCCGGTAGAATTAAGTTTGTTATTCTATTCAAAATTTAGTTTCATATCCAGGGACGAAGGAAACATCTCAAACTTGGGGGCACGACACTTCGAGGGCACTTTCTTCCTTAATAAAAGAGGCTATTTTCTAAGAATAAAAAGGGCACTCTTTGTTTATTGCAAAATCTTGGGGGCACGTACCCACAGTGCCCCCCGGTCCCTACGTCTATCTTCATACCTCAGATTGATGAAATTGATTCTCATATTTTTGCTGCCACAATTCAGCTTCTTCTTTCAATTTTTCGCAGTCCTGAAAAGTTAAGTCTTGTTTATCAAATAATTTAAGTGAGAAGAGATATATCTTCAGCTACTGTGAACGACGTTCAAGTATTTTGCTGTTAGTTTCCAATCTTTTTACTATCTTTTCACAACACAGGTTTTCTTATCTTGCAGAAAGCGTGATCTTTTATGTTAGAACTTTAAAAGTCCAAAGATACAGAAATAGAGTCCTAAAAGCAAAACCAAAAGAATTTCCGCTTTTTGGTCGAATGAAAACTTAGAATTCAGTGCCGGTAAAACGTTAGAAATGAGCAGATCAACCAAGAATTAAAAGTTCAGTTACCTTTTGCAACAACTCGATCGAATTCTCAAGATCTTGCTTTTCATTTGTAGCCTGAAAGAATATAAAAATTATTTGTAAAATATCTAGGACATAGGGGTAAACATATGAAATTCGCATTCAGAAACCTCTACATCAGAAACCTCTTATGACGGCAATGAAAAAGCTCGGGGGCTAGCTTGAATCTTGGGGTGACAGGGACGTGCCGCTAACTTTTAGTGGAAAGACCCATGTTTAAGGATGTTTGGTCAATTTTCATATATACCACTTTTCAGGAATTTTTAGGAGAAGATGCCTGTTGAACTTCCCACAAGTCAAGTTTCATTTAACTTTAAATGTAAAATGTAAAGGCAAAGTTCCTCCAACCAAGTTTCAGAGCTAAAACGATAAAAATCTAGCACTGCAAATATAAAACTCAATAACTTTTTCGTTGCAAGCCAAAAAGCAATCATTTCTAGTGGAAATTTGAATTCTGCGACCCAGACCCAGACCTTTTAGAGATTCTAAATCCATCCTTATAGGCGGCACGTACCCGCAGCTCCATATATGGAAGATACCATTCTGGAGTGAAAAAGATAAATGATCCATGCAGCAAGAAGTATCTCTTCACAACAAATCACGACTATGATATTGTGAAAATAGGACATAGCGAGAAGTTTAATCACCTTTTCTTTGATGAGATCAATTTCCTTTTTTGCTTTGATTGCAACTGATTTGAATTTTCCCATTTTATCTGCCTTTTCTTTGTTGCCAGCCTCAAGGGTTGCTAACAATGAAAAGAAACAATATAAAACGAAGCTGAATTGTAAAATGAAGTCACTTCTTAGATATCAAGTGCACCGAAAGGGATCCTGGGTTATGACAGATATACACACGATTGTAATGAATGAAGATGAGATCGAGGTTCTAACACAGGGAAGACAGTATTCTCTTTTCTGTTTATTTTTTCATCATCATTTGGACCATGCGTAGCTTTTGTGGCATTGTGGCACTCCTCTTTACTTACTGTTTTTATCTCAATTCCACTACAGCGGTGCCACAGAAGCTACGCAGCGCCCAAATGATAAAAAGCAATAACGGAGAATAATGGATTCCCTGTGGTTCTAATTCAAGTTTGGCCTCTTTTTTGGTCTTTCCGATCTGTAGTTGCTTCGAGCTTTATCAATGGTTTCTGATATAACTTTCATCTCACAGAAGCCAACGGTGTATCAAACCTTGGTAAATTATGTGAAGCCTGGACTCACGTGACAACAGCAACTCATTGTGGGATCAGTTGGAGCATTAATGATGGAATCTCTCATATCTGTTTTACAAAAGCTATTAAACGACTTCGTAGATTCATTATTATCATTCATACACGGATACTCCTTCAGATAAAACGTTGCACAATGTGCTATACTTAAATGAGTCAATGTAATATCTATGAAAATAAAAGGTCCGTTCTTCAAGAGGGTCGGGTTTTAGTGTGTTTGTTTTTCGAGATCTCAGCTCGTCAAGGGCATTACTAGTTTGTTTGTTTGTGAAGCAACCGAGTGTTTACACCTCTCTAATAATAGCTGGAATATTGCTCCAGGCCTTCAAGGCAGAGTAGTAAAATCCTTTTGGCATGTTCACTTTTATTCAAATATGATCTGAACATCTTTACAATTCCTCGTTTCATAATTTGAGTACTCAGATCTTTTTTGGTACTTATCCTAAAGGTTTTCCCGGCGCAACTTGTTCAGAATCTTTTATGCCATCACAGAATGATAGAGTGAAGTTATATTTTAGTCAGCCGTTGTTTAAACTGAGATGAGAATCCTTACGGCTGCTCACAAATTTAATCATCCCTAACCTCTGAGAAGACAAAATCACAGAACTTGTAAACTTTATTCATATTTATACATCTACTTACCTATCTGCATTATCGCAGCTTTCAGTTGCTCCTCCACATCGGTAATCTTCTTCTCACTGCTTTCAGATTCATCATCGCGTCGTTTCATCATATCCTTCGTCACAGCAAGCTCCTTTGCGACTAGTTCTATCTTGATATTTTGTTTCGAAATAATTTCTTCATACTCTGCAATTTTGTTGTCCTTTTCATTCGTTTCAACTTTAAATGAATCAATGACTTGTTTCAAACTTTCTATTTCTTTGATATCTCTTTCATTTCTTTCGTTCTGTTCTCTTAACAATTTCACTTCAATCTCCAGCTTTTCAGCATGTTGCTTTACACTCTCATCCTGAGCTTGCTTCTCCTCAAGGAGCCTTTCTATCTCCTTTTCTTTTTCTTCAAATTCTGAAATCCTCTCACGGCTCTTCAGAACCTGGGCTGCCAATTCCTCACCGTACGTTGTCAAACTTTTGTTTTTCTTTACCAATTCTGCAAGATGAATCTTTTCCTCATCAACAGCTTTTCCATATAAATCTAGCTTCTCTTGTGCTTCAAAAAGTTGCCCTTCCATATTTTTTATTGTTTCCTTCTGCTCACTTAATTTGCCTTGTAACACTTCGAGCTCCTTGGTAGATATTTCAAGCTCTCCTTCAGCCTTTCGAACCCGTTCAGTCATTTTCACCAACTCCTCGTTCCTGTCTCTGATCAAAGCATCTTTCTCATCATCTGAACTTTTCAACAAACTAATCTCATCTTTAAGACAAGAGATCAATCTCTCCTGTTCCTCTCTCTGTCCACTGAATTCCTTAATTTGAGCGTCAGCTTCATTTAGCATACCTTCCAGCCTTTGTTTTTCTGATTTCAATGCTGTTACAGAATTTCGTAATTCGAGAATGTCTTTCTCAGATAAAACAGCGCGTTGTTCAAATTCTACATTTCGCTCTTGTAGTCTGTCACAGAGAATATGTAGTTCTTTATTTTCAATGTTTGATTCCTTGAACGTTTCAATAACATTGTCTCTCTCCAAAGCTATCCCCTTTGCTCGCTCTTCAAGATCGTTCTTTTCTATGAATTGTTCTTCTACCTTTGCTCTTAATTCTTCGCTTTCAGCACTCAAATTCCGCACTTGCTGAGCCAATCGTACATTTTCCTCTTGTGAATTAAACAATCTTTTTTGCACCTCCGAAATTTCCCCAATCTGTTCAGTTAGCTTCAAAATCTCCTCTTTCAAATTTTGCTTTTCCAACATCATATCATTGCTTTCTCTATTATCTGCACCCTGTATCATTTCTAGCTCCACCTCTAACTCTCTTATTACTTCATCTTTTTGTGTAACAATTTCTGCTAAATCCTCTCCTCTACTCTCATTTACGTCTTTCTCAGCTAATTCTTTCCTCAATTTATCAATTTCAATTGTCTTCATTTCAACCTCGTTTCTCAATCCGTCATTGATGTTCCCTACTTCATCGAATTTCTGCTTCATTTTCTTATAAGCTTTCTTGAATTTATCAGTCTCCTTAGGGCCATCATTTCCCTCTGTTTGTAACTGCTTTAGTCCAAGTATTTCTCCATTTAATTTCTCCTCTTTCGTCGCATATTCCTCAACCTTACTTTGAAGGATGACAATCTCCTGTACCCTCTTTTCTAATTCTCCATGTGTATTTTGAAATTGACTTTGCAGTACCAATTTCTCATCTTCAAGCCTCTCTAACTCTTTATTAACACTATCAATAGTCGTCCTCAAATTCTCTATCACATCTCTCTGCCCCTCTAATTCTCTCACAGCTTCAGCAACTTTCGCTTCTAAATTCTCTTTCGCGACTTCGGTCTTCTCAATAACATCTTGCTTTGAATCAACCAGTTTCTTACATTCTTCGATCTCCTTTTTTAATTCGTTAATTTGCGTCTCGAGTTCTCTTCCCCCTACCATTTCATCCCTTTGTTCTCCTTTCCCTGCCAATAAGCCCTTTAATTTCTCGACCTCCACCTTAAGCCGTGAAATCTCCTCCTTGCTTTCTTCATTCATAAATGCAATTTGTTTCTCATGCTCTTCAAATTCTTCCACAGATGAAATCTTTTCTCGAATGTTTGACTCAATCACTTTTCTTTCCTGTCGTTCAGCTGCTAAATTTTCCTCAAGATTGATTAACTGAACACTCAGATTTTCAATCTCCACATATTTTTCTTCAAGCTCTTTAGTCAGCTCGGCGATTCGTTTGTTTTTGTTGCGGCCATCGAATTCATCAGCTTTGTCTGTACCTTCTGGCACCGTACCAGCCTAAAAAAAGCAACAACTTTAACAACTAAAAACCTAGCCAGAGATTTGGACGATTCAAGTTCAACTGAACGCGCATAACTGTTGCTTTAGAATTCTTAGCAAATTCTTGAGAATCCTTGTTGAAACTTCCTTGTAGCCGTTCATCCCTCTCAGTAATTCATAGCCGTATTCAGAGAATTATAAATGTATCATTGAGAATTTTCTTGCTGCAAAGCACACAAGGCTGTCAATTAAGGTGAGTATTCTTGCAGGACTCAAGTATTTTTATAAGTACGCATCAGCTTTAAAAAGTTTGTTGACTTAACAAACAACGTGACGAAAAAGGTCAATTCTTAATAAATGGGTTTTCAGGTTAGATGACCGATGAAACAACATTTCACGGACCGAGATAGCATTAAATCATTTGATTAGTAGATAGTCCAAGCTTTAGATCTTCGAAGCTATTTAGGTAACTTCAACAAACCTTCGCTTCCAACTGTGTTATGAGATCAGCCTTCTTGGTCAGTTCTTCCTCTAACTGCTGAATGATTTGTTCCTTTTCCTGAAAAATTAAGAACGAAATTTGAATGTTGAAAAGAACAGTAAAGCGGAAGTCATTACTGAGACAGTTAGGCCAAGTTCACACTGGGTCTTTCGGTCTTTAATGTCATGCAGAAAGACCAAATAGACAAAATACTTTATCTCTCAGTCTTTGTCTTTTGGCTCTTCTTGCACGACCCTAGCGACCTAAACGACTTAGTGTGAATCAGGCTTTACAAGTTAGATTCAAAGGAAGCTGCAAGAAATTTCACTGTTTGAGCAGCAAAAACACACAACTAATCAACGGGCTAAAAAATTCTCAAACTGGAACCAAATTAAAAACCTTTCCAAAAAATTTGAATCCATGTCGGTAAATAGATTTTTCCATATCTAAAAAAACAGAAGCGACAAATAAATGAAATAAGCCACAAAGAATAAAACAAACATAATTATATTTCCATACCATTTTATCTTTGCATTCCTTATCATATCTATTTTGTAATTCATCATTTGTTTTAAATAATTCTTCGATTTCATTTTCTTGGTGCTGCAAAAACAATAATGTAAATGTAAAGAGGATAATGCACTCTTGGGCTGTGTTCACATCAAAGGCTTCTTTTTGCGTGCATGCTTTTGCTTGCGTAAACGCAGTTTTTTTTGCGTTTTCCCGTTCGGAAGATATGTCCCTTGGATCCCATACAACAGATCGTTTTTCTACTTCTGAAATGATAACCTCAAATCGATCCACTTGTACGCACGTCTACGTAATCTGCTTGCTAACCAACAAGATTTTTAGCATGAGCAAGCTTCTTTCCACATGCATATATTTTGTATTCTGAACGCTCTAAGGGATTACTATGGCGGAAATCTACACAAGCATTTAAGCGCTTACAAATGATTGTGCAATGTGCATCTCTATGCATATATCGAGCCATATCAAAATTTTGTGCAGGGTCACAACGAATACTGTTAACCTACAACAGTTTGGGTAGAAATCGAAAACTAGTTTACTCACTTCAATCTGGATAGAAGAAAACAGATCGTACGTAAACGAATGGACTCAATAGCCATCAATTTTCAGTGTGTCATTGTATACCAAAGATGTCCTACATTTATAGACTGGTTCATTTTAAGGGTGGATGTTCAATGACTGCTAAGATGAATTTAGTTTAAAGGAAAACTCCGGAGTTGCTATAATTGTGGATTATGTTAAAGATTACACTGTTGTGAATGGTGTGTAGTAATTTTTATCTATTTTCTCTCTCTTTTTATCTGCGAAAGTACATATTTCAATCTGCGAAAAACGCCAAATGACGTCATTTTCTATGATGTCCCTTCACGTTGACCTGAACGAGGTTGCCAAATGTGTTGATATGTCACTCATATTGCTAGCCTCCTTATCGCGCATTTACGCACTCACACAAAATACAAACTGGTGACGACATTTGGCCTAACTTATGAAAATTGCAGTTGGAGGAAAATGAAGGTTGGAGACGTCACAATTTGGAAAGAACTCACTATTGGTGTTCAGCAGTTGGTAAGGTTGCTTTTAACAATAATTTTGTCAACCCCGGACTTGTCCCTTTTGAGAATAAATTATTTTTCACTGATGATCACTCTCACGGAATTCCTTTTCAACGGAAGCGTTTCGTGAGCAAGACATTATGTTTTCAAACAGTTGACATGCTTGCTGTGCTATTCCATGCTGCAAAAAATTTCAGACACCTAATATTTCGGACCATAAAAAAGTTCAGACATCAAAATTTTAGGATATATCAAATGTCCGAAAATAAAAACGTCCGAAATTTCTGGCTTTAAATGTACAATGATTGTTCATACCATTTTCTCTTCATTAATTGATTGAAGTGTTGACAGCAGCTCATCAACACGTGCTTGTAACTTCAAAATAGTGGCTCTATCGTCCTGAGGATAAAAGGTCAAAATTAGCAGGGAATTCGCATGAAAATACGTTTTTGACTCCCCCCTATGTGTGACTTTGACAAAAAATCTTAAGGCCGTATATTTAGAACTTAACTGAATTTATATATTATCTGACTTTAACATCATTTGAAGTCAAGGTAGATGAAGGTGATGTTTGATGTTTTTAGTTCTTACAGTAAAATATAGTTTATCTATTCATTTGTTTATCTTTATTTGTCATATGTTAATTTCTTTCTTGGGTCACACCCAGAAAGGTTTGATCAAACTTTATCACAGGCTAGCTGAACTAGTAATGGGTTTACCCTCATGAACCATGAAATTTAAGGAGGGGGTGGCGCATAAGCTAAGCTTCAAAACAACCGATAGTTTCTTCTCAATAATAGGAATCCGACACATTTAGCTTATTTCTCTTTGTTTACTAGAAGCTCTTACGGCCCATTTAATAGTTTTGAGGTAATATTTCATGGCGACGACTGCATTTTTAGATGTTGGTTTGATCTGTGCATAACTTTGAATTATCGTTATGGCAAACGAGAATACTAAACTATGGTTTATAAAATACTCTAGAATGAAAGTTTATTTCAGATAATTAATTATACACTAATACCAGGTGAGTAAGAATTTAACCCTTTCACCCCCGGAAGGGCCATATGGCCCAACAGTATTCATTGAGTTCTGCAAATTTTTCAGGGGGTAAAGCATTTGGCATTTTGATTGATTTGAAAGGTTATTGTATTTATCGATTGCTTACTGAATCACTGATTATGATACCCCCTGGAAAACGACAATCTACATTAGGTCTTCCTGTTAAGCTTAATTTTAGCCGGGCGTGAAAGGGTTAAAAATAATACCTAATTGAAAGGTAACTTCTCTCTGGATATCAAGACAATAATATTGCTAGTACATGGTGTGCCACAATCCCGTCCCCAATCCCCAGGGTGAGTTCGTTGCTCTACCTCTTCTCTGGGATACAAGAGGCTGTTCGGTGATTTGATTGGCTGTAACTCTGTATTGCGCATTTACTCTGTTTTGCGCCGGGTAAACAGCCAAAGGCACAATTGAGCATTTTTCTTGAAAAGTGTTGCTCAAAATAAGGTTTTACAGCGTGTAAGTTCTCTACCTTGTTGGATCAAAGGCAAAAATTTTATTACCTATGAATATTTTGGAGTTCTTAAAAAAGATAAGTGAAAAAGAAAATTTATCAATAGATTAATAATCGATTTTTGGTAACTTTTTAAACAGGAGTATTTTATTTTTATTGGAACATGCGGTGGGACATCATTCAACATTGAATTGCTGAAACAAATTTAAGAATTTACCTGATGGAAATCGACTACTCTGTTCTGAAATTATTGGGGATTTTGTCGAGAATACTCTCTCAAAGAAACCTTTAAAACAGGCCTAACAACCATAAATAAATTTTCCAAAAAAATCTGCATGACAGCAATGAATTGAACATGTTTACAACGTACAGTAATCTTGGTAGGATGAAATCATCCGGAATAATTTTGTTGTGCTCCTGTGCAGGGCCGCCGAGAGGCGGATTGGACCCCCAGGCTGGGAGCAGACGGGGTCCAAAGCTGGAGGGAATTTTTCTGGTCCACGTCCTTTTTCCCTTGGCCCACGCCCTCAAATTCACTGGCAAAACCCTGCTTTTAAATGTAAATGCCCTCCTAAGGCTACGATTAGAACGCCTGTGGGTCCGCTGGCCTAGAAACGTTCCTCGAGAAGACAAAGGAAGAATGGATGATATAGATACAGGGTGTCTCAAAAAAATTGTTCGACGTTTGATAAAATATTGAAAAATAAGGACAACGTGAACAAGCTCATGGAAAGATAACCCTGTTCCTAAGATTATGAATTGATTTTAGAGACTAAAATCGTGCAAATCGGTTGAAAATTCACTGAGTTCCGAGCTCTCGAAGATAAAAAATATGCGATAACTGAAACCAGAGACCCCCTAGATTACTGGTATTGCAAAAAGCTCGAAGACGGAGGTAAGAGAAGCTTATCCAATGTCATACCTCTCGTTGATATCACAGCAAACCAAATAGGACTTCTAAAGTAAATTATTTCTTGCGATCATTCTCTAAATTTCCTTACATTGCATAAGTCCAAAAACAGTGGTTCAAAACATAATCGGTGAGAGACTGAATCTGTTTCCTCAAAGCATCCATATGCTTGACAGCTGGGTTATCGAAAACATGTTTGAATCCAACTTGGTTCGCCCTGAAACAATTGAGAAATAACAGAAACGACGGCCTATGGAGCTTTTACTAAAAATGCCATTTCGAGGTCTCTGGTTTCAGCTTTCGCACAAATTTGAACTTCAAATGCTTGTAATTCCATGAATTTTAGCGGATTTGCAAGATTCTTGTGTCAAAAATTAATCTAAAATCTCAGGAAAAGGGTGACTTAACCAAGGGTGCATTCAGCTGATCGTTATTTTTTAGTATTTCATCAAACGCCGCACAATTTTGTTGAGACACCCCCCTGTATATCTTTCCAGGCCGCTAAAAGCCCCAGGTCCCTTGGTAATTACCCTGGCTACCCTTCCCCTCTAGACGGTCCTGCTCCTGTGCGTTGCATTTCACTCGCATTGCTCCGTAAGATTATTGAACATATCCAAAAATCAAATAACATAATTTCTAATATCATTGCCTTAATAACCAGAAAGCAGTGATATTTCAAAGAAAGATGGTGTTTTGACTCATCTGGCAAAACGTAATACTTTACCTCATTTTCAAGAACTCTTTTATTCAATTTCTGCTCAGTTTCAATTAATTGTTCTTTTAATGAATTAATTTCCTGAGTTGCTTCAGCATTTCGTTTAGTTAACCCCTTTAAAAAAATTTACGCCATTAAAATGGATGCAAAGTTTATTATTAATAGAAATAATAAAAACTTCAGCATGAAAACATTAAAAAGTCTTCTTTTAAGATTTAGCATCAGTCTTAGTAAATTCATATTTTCGACATACTTATGTCTGAAACCACAAGATAGAAGGTCTCCCACAGCAAACCAAAAATTTTGCAAAAAGAATGACAGGAAAAAATGTTAGGAAAACACATCAGTTTGATAAGACGTGACCAGCACAAAGATACCTGTCATTACCAATTTGCACAGAAGTGTTACATCGGGAAGGTGAAGGTAGGGTGACAAGGATGGGAGTCAAATGGAGTCCCATTCATAAAAACATTGTTTGACGACAAATTGGATCATTTCTCCGCAATTTTCGCTTTGTGGCCAACCACAAGATACAAAAAACCTTTTTGAATTACTTCTTAAAGGTAGACTTGAAAGGTTTAATGAAAGCAATGTGAAACCTAACGAAAATACGATGGATAAACCTTCATTTGAGTAGCATGATAACCTAACAGTGCCGTATCAAAAACTGCTTCAGTCTATCAACACATTCGATCA